>OY728161.1:522488087-523738087 GCA_963277665.1 Viscum album | reverse complement strand
TAGAAAATCTAGATGATTCTGGATTTTCATGGGTGTTAGTAAGGGATCATTATCATATATATCGATCCTAATTAAATATATTTTATTTGTCTTAGAATATTGAAAAAAAATCTAATTCATGTTTTATATAGGGATTTGCGATCACTATAGTTTTAATCATTTGTTCCCTAAGTAAAGAATGTGTCTTGTTGGATGATTTCTACTAATCTAATCATTAATTTTGTTATATCATTATTCATAAGATTATTAAATTCACTATATTCTATTGGGTTAATGAATGAGATAAAGGTCACATGTGTTGATGGTTACCCAATTTGAGAACCCCTAAGTTGACCATCATCTAGTGGCGGTCTTTAATGAATAAAAATGTTTGGTATTTTACATCATAATCTATAGGTTTGGTTTTTAGTTAGGGAAATTTTGGTTACCCACAATATTTTGCATCATAGATTATAGAGACATGGGAATATTAACATCCATGATAGCAATAAAGTAATCTATACCATATTTATTTACGATGGAATAAAATATATCACTTTTTTCCATAAATAATTTAGGAAATGAATCATTTTCCACTCATGAATATGGTGTTTTATGTCATTATTGTTCATGGTGTGGCGCAACATGGTATTGATAAATCCCATTAGTTGGAGATAGATAAAATGATATTTTGAGCATTATTTTTTGTAGTTTGTGTTATAACATCTATCATTCTTTGAGTTTTTTAAATTTATAAACATGATATGTTCTTAGAGGATAACATGTAATCAACATATAAATACAAAACTGTAGTGAACTAATGAAATCCCTAATGATATTTTATTTGAGTGAGTGATGTCTGTAATTCATCGTCAATGATTTCTATTCTTATCTATAGTAACTACTAATAAGATTGATTTATGTCTATTGAATAATACATATTATTCCATATTGATATCAAATATTAGATTGTCTCATTTTCAACATTTTTATTGTTTTAGAGATCAAGGTTTTTAATCTTCCATAGCATTGATCGTAATTGGTAATATTTTTTTAATGATATTCCATATAATCAATAGACCTTGTTTATAGGTAAATATATTAGATTAATGGTTGATAATATTGATTCTATATAAAAAAATGATATTTTTTCTTCATATATTTTAGAATTCTTATCAAAGGTCCATAGTAGAATAAATGTTTTCTAATATCAGCTATAAATATTATTTTTAGTAGCTGCTGGGAATGTTGGATTTATAATTGTTGGTGGATGAGGATCCACTTCCACATAATTATAATATAGATTCAATATTTTATACACTATTTTCAAGTCACCTGTCCAATTATTCTATAAATTTGTCATTATATTGAGTTGAATAAAGGCGATCTTGAGGTACAATCTTTTATATTGACCATCAATCGAGGGTTTATAGATTAATATGATATGTTTGACTCCATTCTTCCAGTGGTTGAAATAATTCTTGAGTTAGGATGGATTTTAATTGTTGATATAATCATATATTCTATCCATGTATAAAAAACACTTGTTAAATTATGGATATTATAATTTATTACCTTGGTTTCCTTATCCCTGGTCTGGTTAGTGAAACAATCTCCACACATTCTTTTCATCCATTTCGTTCTGGTTTATTAAGATCCAATTATAGTGACATGTTTATATCATATTGGAAATTATACATGGTGTAAATATTTCCATTAAATTAATTCATTTTCAGCATAAATTAATTCTTCCAGATATACCTCATATTTCTCTGAATTTTTTTGATATAGATAGTTATAACCTCTTCAGGTGAAAAAAATTGATATAACCAGACATTTCCAATTAATTTTGGTTAAGGAAATTAATTATTTTTTAATGAGATATTTTCTGTTTTTATTTCATTAGTTGTCCTTTAGTTTTATCTACACACACATTTATCACATGTTTTGATGTGGACAATACATTAGATAGATGTATCCTAATCACAAACCACTACATTTATGTAATGGCCCATATTATCTACATGTTTGTGAATAATAATATTTAATGATGCATAATATGATGTTGAAAATAGATCCTTGTTAGTTTTAGACTAATAAGATATATATTTAGCCATTTAGTACCCTTTTGGAGGAATATTGCGATCCTCTTTAAGAAAACTCATCATGGTGGATCATTTTTTATTATGACCATTTCGAGGTTGAATTACAACTCTCTGACGATCCAATAAGAGTAAATTAATGATTATAATACTTTGAGAATACGTTATATCTTTTTCTAAATTTATCCCAAATGATAAATTTGGTTCATTTAGTTAGAGGAACATTAAATGAGTTTCATGATTTTTTTCTTCCAGTCTATAGAATTCATCAATCCATAGAGGAGGATGGTTTAATATTTACCCCATCATTTTGGGGTTGGGTTGGATTATTTTTTTCGCCAACATAGTCATATAACACTGTTTATTATGATCGTAGGGTTATTAGTGGTTGAATAAATTCCCCTAGTATTGTGAACTGGGTTTTCAGATGTATTTATTTTGTGTAATATATTATTGTGTCCATTCTATAATTCCTGTCAATATGTGGATCCTGATATTGATGTATTTAATTTAAAAGGATATGTTAGTGAACCACTAAATGATGATACGTAGTTATGGTCCTTGAATACCTTATACAGTAGGTTTGTATGAAATTTTTTATCTTTGTAAAAGAGATATGAATTCGATTTCTAATGCCATGTCTAACATTTATGAGCTATGTATGTGGTGGAATTACATTTAATTGACTAACTTTTATATAAAAATTTTAGTCCCGAAACCTTACTAGAGTTTATAAATATTCATAATACCTTTCATGTAAAAATATATTCATTATTAATAATATCAACGTATATCACATCAAATTCTTCCCACCCTCTGATAATATATTAAGTGGATCATCATAAATTATCCGGTAAATAACAATTATACTTTTATTTCATGAATTTTGTTTGTCTCTGGTTCTTCAAAGAACGTGGGTTCCATGAAACATAGATAAAAACGGAGTCAACATGTAATTATATCTCATTGAAAATATTTATTACGTTCTACACTCCCCATAATATAGGTGTTTTTTTATCAATATAACTATGAATATATCGTATGATTTTTCTTATAAAAGGAATACATTAGTACTCTAAAACATCTATAAGATAATTTTGGGATGTTTAAAAGGACAATAACATGAATATAATATGGTCCTAAAATAGTTACATTGACATTTATGTGTTGTATTCTTCTTCAATAAGGAGGACTTTATTTACATGATCTAATAATAGTGGTAATTTTCTGGATTCCTTATAATAGGGAGTTTATTCATTAAGAACACCCTCAGTTGTATCTAAGTATATGTAATAGTGGGGAGGTGTAAATGACAATATTAACCTAAATAATTGATTGTATTGGGGAAAACCCCATGATTAATGAAGAATATTTGGTAATGTCTATCATCAAATCTTCATGTTCCCCTCTATATGAGCATATCCTTAAAGTAATATCAGCACATGTAAGTGAATCATGCTAAAAATAATCTTCATTTTTGAGAACACATTTGTAATGAATATCATTAATAGGGACTAAAAGGTTGTCTTAATATTTTTCACCATTTAATAGACATTAATTTTGGATAAATTTGGTTTTATCGGGGGGACCTCTATAATATATGACCTTGGAAGGACATCGAGGGTGTTTATTTGTATTCTGAAAGGTGTACCTACCTAGTCATGAATATATGATGAGTTGTTTTTTGTATTACCTCATATGTGGAAAAAATATATTCTATGTGGGGGAATTAGAAAATTGGTGTCATGGAGAATAACTGTGAGATTTATATTTTTATTTCCATGTGGATGACCTCTGCAATAGAACTCATGCGAGAACCACTACAACTGCTGATATCAATACAGAAGAGAGGAAATATGTGGCTATACCATCCTTATACAGCTGAATAATAGTTATAAATTTCATCATTAATTATTAGAATATATGATATTGTTAAATAATATCAGCTGTATCTGAGAATGGTCATATTAACAATGTGATTAATTCCCCTTATAAAACATTCTATATCATTGTTTTAAGGCTATAACGGGGAAAAATTGATCAATATTAAATTTTTTGCACACTTGGAAACATATATCATGAATAAGTACCCTATATCTTAATATCTTAAACATTTTCACAATATAATGGTTATTTCATTGGACTGTAACGAGAATATATTGATTTCTTCATTAACTTGTAGGTATACTGATTTGACTCCATTATAAATCATGAATCATTGTCAGAATTCACAATAAAGCTTCGTACATGGGAATAATATTTTTAGGATGCTACTAAATGGGTGATATAATAATATTTTAAAGGTATTTGTACACCTGGGAAGGAATATGGACAAAAAAATTTATTTTTATATCATAAAACTAAACTCCCAAAGTGGTGGTAGGAATTTGGTTTCGTTCTTGGGTGATTGTCTGGAAATGAAAATATAAATCCATAGTATAACACCCAATAATTTATTATAGTTCATTAAAATTATATTTCAATATAACTATAATACAATTCATATTTGAATATTTCAGGGGGAAAAATTCACATTTGATATGATGAATATTGATTTTGAACATACATGATAAAAATTAGCTTAGATTGAGGGTTCAGAATTTTCCCATAGAAATAAGTTTTAATTAATAATAGGATATGTAGAATTTATTTATTGTTAGTACTATTTATAATAATGTTTCTTCATATTTATTATTAACTATTTCTTGAAAATCAATTATATAGAAAATATATATGATCATTTAGAGGTAAAAATAGATACTTTTTAGAAAACTATTTTGTAACAAAGAATTATGACCTCCCATTTTATTTAATTAAAATAATATTGATTATAAATGATTTAAATAAAATTTAATAATTATTAATCTTACTATATTAATTTATATACATATAATTTTGATAAATAGTGATATTGTTAATATAATAGCATCTGATCATTGAAAAAATCATTTCCATAAAAACTATTTTGAAAACTATTGTAGGATTGTATTAAAATTTATTTCTGCCACTATTATGAATTAAAATTTATAAAATAGATTCTATTTATGGATTAAAATATGTAATATTAGGTAATATGTTCAATTTAAATTTTCTTCATAGTGATTACTAAAAATATATAACATTAATTACAATAGTTAAGGTTAAAACAGGTTTACTGTTTCTTAACCTACAAAGGAAAGGGTTTAAATATCCTAAAAAGTTTATAAAAATCCATTTGCTATTATATTTCATCCTTAATAAAATACTCAAATAATATGATACATTTTGGATAAATATTTAATATAATGTTAGTTTATATTATTTTAAATCATATAGAAAGTACATGTGATCCATTCAACTAATTTAGAAAGGGGAACAACAACACATCACTTATTTAGACATATTAAACCATATAGTTTAACAAAACCGCACCTAAATATCTCTATATGAAGATTATACACATTATAGATATACTATATATCCCAAAATATATACCCTAGGGTCTTAATAAGAGATCCAAAGGGGTTTTTTCCTATGAAAATGTAATCAACTACACCAAGCGCCATCATTTTGACTTATTATTGTAGTACAATCAATTTTGTCAAAATTATTACAATATGAGGAAAATATTATCAACAATATAAATAGATATAATTATTTTTATGTAATCATAATTATCTATGTCCTTCTCTAATAAATGGGAAACAAAACCATCACTCATGTTAAAGGTAGACAACCACCTCCTGAACGGATGTAATTTTTTTCCAATAGAAAACTCACATGAATTATCATAATCATGGATACATTGAACATAAATGATACATATGAATTAATATTTAATAAATTAATTTTTTATAACATATAATTTTTTACCCTTTCACTGATTAAGGAAATGATAACACTGCTCGTGGGAAGGTATGACCTACCATAACCATGAAGCGATGTGATTCATTTTGCTTCACTGAATTTCATGAATGATTCTAAAAATATATATAATGAATAAGTATGATATCTATAAAATTAATATAATTATAGTGTTTACAGAAGTATATCCTATTAAATAATACTACATGTACCATGAAAAAAAATCATAATAAAATGAAGCAGTTAGAACTCATAATACTGGTAATATTGAAATATCATTAGTTAATGAGAGATAATATGTTATAAAAATATTATTTATGATATTATAAATAAGAATTTTTTTATTTTATAATATAATAATATTTTTGAAAACATCATACAATATTTTAAATAACATTAAACTAAAGGGAAGTGCGAGGTTATAGATTTCATTTTAATTTACACTCCATTGAGAAATATATATTACTACGAACCTATATTATTTTAGGTTGTTGAATTTATGACAAATTAATATATTTATCATGAATAATTCATTATTAATGATCAATAATGTTTTAATTATTTTTTATTATTCAACGGGTTATTTTTTTAAAATTATGATATATGGTAGGATTTATTTTTCAATCTCATTTTTACGTGATTGCATTAATTTTTTAAGTAATATCATAATTCATACTTAATTAAATCCATATATTTTATTATCATCTTGATATTTAAGAATTTTCCATATTTGTAACAAAATATTCTTATATTCTTAAATTGTTTCATTTTATGTATTTTTTAAAATGAAAAACATATTTTTAATCTTTTAATTAAATATTTTTTCCTTGAACATACATTTTTTTCAATTTTTTTTTAAAATTTATTTTATCCACTAAAATAATTTATTATATAAATTTTATGTAATAATTTAATTTTAAATTGTTTTTACATAATCATCATAATTTTTTAATCGAGTAATTGTAAACATTATTCATAATGTCATAATGAATTTTTTAAACATATATAGAGTTAAAAGTCTTCCTTTCCACCATAAATAATTTACATTATTTATATTCATATAAAAGATTTAAATTGTTTCAATGTAATACAATTTCATAAAATATTTTTTTAATGCTTCAATTCCCTTTTCTTTTATCGACTAAAAAATTAATTTATATAAAAACGAATATAATATCATCATAATTTTTTGGTCGCAAACTTTCTCTTGAAACATTAACATTATTGTATTCATTAAAAAAATAATTTTCTATTTAATACTAATATTATTTTTATCATGTATATGATAATTTTCTAAAACACATACCATTTTAACATATGGTGTTTCCTTTTAATTCTATTTTATTGATAGGGAAAATCTTGATAAATATATTTTTTCAATAAATATTTATTTTCATTAACATGTTGTAAATTTTTTGAAATAAATCGTTCATTATAAATATGAGGAATCCATTAAAAATAAAGTTATTGATGGTCCCCAATATTATGTACCCCTGGATTCATCAATATGTCCCATGTGAATAATTAGATTACCTAATTAAATGGTTTTTTGGTGTATATGTAACCATTGAATAAACTATAATCACATAAGGGTTTTTGATTCAGATATAATGATGGATAAAATCATGAAGTCCTATATAATGCATTTCCTTCATTGAGAATTCAGTTTTTATTATCAATGATAGTACTATATTAGTATTATCAATTGATGCATATCATGGACAAGATATTTATTAAATGGAACGTGTTTTATGTCATCTACCTTGTAATATAGAATATTTTTTATTCCATCATGGTATATTTACTTCTATATAACCCTTACAATGTATTCTAGCTCACTATTTTTTTGACATTTTATAGGATATGAAGAAAAATTCATTTAATGTTTCTCAAGGATGTTGAGATTTTTTTTAAAGTTATATATGGTATTTTAATGTTATTGTTGGTAGAATTTATGTATATGGTTATATATGACTACTAAATTTATCATAACCTTGGGATTAAATACTTTGTATATATTCTTATTTAATAAACAATCAACATGCTCTATGTTACTGGATTCTGTGTTATTATAATTTGTATTAGAGTATATTTAGTAGAAACCTTCAGATCATGATTTAGGAAAACATATATCAATGAAAATATACATGTGATAGACTTTGAGGATATGTATAACTACAGGATAAATACATAAATATTTTTTATGTAAGATATTATGCGGTTTTCATGGAAATTATCCATATCTCGATACTATAAGTGGATTTGGTTTTGGGACAACTGGATCTTGGGTTGATAACCCTAAAAATTGTGGGATGATTATATATCAACCATATTTATACATAACTGTGTGTGTGAACTTACTGTACAACTTTTATAATACTATTAATTTACATGAATTGGTCAACTAATTCTTTTTACATACCACAATGAATAGTTTGTAAATATTATTATGATTTATAGATATTTTCTAATAAAAAATTCGTATGGTTCTAGGATTTTCAATGAATAAATCTTAAATTTATGTTAAGTGTTCGAATTGATTTAATATTATATATTAGAAATAAAATTTCATTATTTGGTGTCATAATCTAGTACATTCAATTTATTAGAAATTATTAATGGAAGAAATAATGTTATGAATACTCATGGACTAGGTAGCAGTTTCTCTCATGAGAATGGCAGTGAATCTGGTTTTAGATATGAGAAGATCATGAATATAGTATGATAGCTAACTAATTTTGAGATAGTTAAGTATACATATTTATAGAATAATGATGTTTCTTAGACTAATAACCCTATTTTTGATCAGTTAAAGTAGTAGAATTTCCCTTCATTTAGTCAAAATACTAATATAGTGGAACATTAGAAGTCAAAAAGTTCAATTAAAATTATATTTATTGTATTAGAATGTGATGAAAGGGATAATTTTTTACATTAAGTACATTATTTTATAGGATATATTATTCAGTGGTGGAAATTGATCCAAAATACAAGAGATGACGATAAAAAAACACATATAATGGTGTGATTTTAATGAAATAATCATTGAAAAATATTTCTCTCATCTGCATCAAACTAAAATGAAGAGAAATTCCATCAATAGGAATAAAATATAAGAATAATATATTTCAGATTATGAGGATACATTTACAAGACTATCCATGTATAATTTGGATTACATATATAATATGGAACAAAAAATTGACCATTTAATTGAATGGATTAATCCATGTATCCAAATAGAAATGGTTTCTCAAACATTATCATCATATGAAAAATATATTTTTATGCCCTGAAAATAGTGATATAATTTAATAGATAAAACATATTTCAGTAGAGTCAAGATATGATTAACTTTACTAAAGACCATGAAAAATAGAATGTAACAATGAAGTAAAATAAAATGAATTAATTTCCATATTGTGAAAATTATGGAATGAAACATCCTAGATAATATGAGAAGGGAAAGAAAGTTTGTTGTAATTGTTGAGATAAAGGAAAAATAGTAATTAATTATTGAATATAATATATTAATTATATCCAGTGTTTTAATTAAAAAATCATACATTATCATAATCAATGTCTTAAGTAGCATAGAAACCTATATAGAACTGTCTATGGGGAGAATGAATGATTATGAGATCACTGTAGATATAATTTAGGTTGTTAATTTTATGGGGGAAATTAATGTAATCATATCTTAAAAAATAAAAATATTTTTTTTTCTAAAAAAAATCTATATATACTCATCATTTTTCAGGAAATTTAGATATTTCCATTGAAATTTAATATTTGATTTTTCAGTCAAAAATCAATGTTGAAATCTCATTGTAACAAGGATGTTTCAAAAAATTCCCATTATAAAACATAAATGTGACCTATTTTTGTAATTTACATTTATACCTATGGGTGATGTTTTAATAATCCTTCGTATGTATTGGATTAAAAAATATTAATAAAAATATATTTAAAAGTGATGAAAATTGATATTTATAATGATGATGTGGAATTAATTAACTTTAGTTGGGATAATTTTTGAACTGAAACATGTTGAGATACACCTTAGTAGTTCTTTTCAAATATATTCATTGGGATGGAGAGAAAAACAAACTATAGATGAAAAAAGTAATCATAAAATTGAGGATGTACCTATTGTACATTAATATATTTTTGAATTTATTTTGTAATTAGATTTACTCCAATAGGTGTGTGATGTTTATTTTATCATTAATTTAATCCCTGATAAAAGATAAATATAATTGACACCCTATAGAATAGACACTATGGAAATACTAGAGTATAAGAAATAACTAGAGAAGTTGTTTGATAAATTATTTATAAAAAATAATGTTTCACATTATTTATCTGTTATTTATTTTATTATTAATATTGATGGATATATGTGGCTATTAATAATTTTATGGAAATAAATGATATCATGAAACATAGAATGTACCCTCTTCCTAGAAAAATGGCTTATTCTATCAACTTCATGGAGATCAATATTTTCCCAATATTGGACATCATTTCTTGTGTCATCGATTGGGAATAATGAAGGATGACATTCCAATGAAAAAAATTTAAATGATGTATAGACATTATCAGTTTATAGTAATATTGTTCATATTGACGAATGCACTATCCATTCTTATTGATGTTAGGAAGTGATTATTAAAGAAATACTTTGTTGATTTTATTGGTATTTATTGATGATATCTTGGTGTATTGTAAAAGCTATTAGAACCATGGAAATCACATGAGGATCATTCTATAGAATCTTATAATAAATATTTTATACGGGATATTTAGCACATATGAATTCAAAATTAAAAAGTTTATTTTCATGATCGTATTTTCTATAAGGATGGAATATCAGTTGACCATGTGATGAAAAAGACAATCAGAAAATGACCTAAACCAATGGACAAAACTAAAAATCATTAATTCCTTGGTATGACTGGTAACAATTAGGGATTTGTTCAAAATATTTTCATATTAGACAATATGTCACAAATTATTGTACATAATGTTTTTTTGTTTGTATGGAAAAATGAATGTCATGAATTTTTTTGATGAATTGAATATGATATTGGGAAATTTTAAGATTTTATCTCTACCATTATCATGTAACATATTGTTAATATATTGAAATTCATCAAAAAAGGGACTTTGTTGTATCCTTATACATTTATTTTTAATTCATCAATGTAGTTATTGACATATGAACATAAAAAAACCCGCCATGAACTTGAGTTTGGAATAGTTATATTTTCTATAATGATATGGATACATTTTCACTATAGCGAATTATCTGAGATATACACACAACATAAGATCCTAAAATAATTTTTATTTCATATATATTTATCAACATGAAGAAAATGAGATGTCACAAACTACCAAGAATTATTATTTATTAATACATTACTACCCAGGGAATGAAAATAAGATAGAAAAATTATTCACCATGAAATATCATAAAATATTCCCAAAAATATCAACAGAATGAGATCCATTGTTTTTGGATTAATTAAAGATAGATATATAAATTATTAAGGAAGGGTAAACAAGATTTGTTTTTCTAATATTCTGTAAAATATATTTATTTGAACATATAAACTATTCTCAACCTAATGATGATATTTTTGAAATAAATTTAATGTTTTGAATGATGGTAAATATTCATACATTTTTTATAAAGAATGAATTTTGAAATTTGGAAATAGGATAAATATTCAATAATTGGTTAATAATATAGTGGAATTATTGGTTTATGCTCATAAATGGAATTTATATGTTGAAAATTTATGTGCCAAGATGTATATGGATTCGAACGATCATTTTTGATAAGATTATATGATTAATGAAATTATTGATAATGTATCATGATTCTAGAATTTTCAATAGGTTAAGGATGGAGGAAAACATCATAGAGAAATCATGAATCCGATACAAATTTTTATATTTAAATGGTATAAATTACCATGGGATTCAATTTTAATTACAAATAACTCTAGGAAAGAATCATTAAATATCAATTATTTATGATATCATACCAAAATAAACACATATTATTAGTCTAATAGAAGGTTTACATTTATAGTACAATAATAAACCACATATTTATAATTCTTGAAAAATTAAAATAGAACATATTTATATTATGTTTTATCATGATCCAAAATATACTTTGAATCCATGAAATATTAATTTGATGTCACTTGATATTGAGTTTCATTTAAGCACTAAATACCATCCTTAGAATGATGGATAGTATAATGCTGTATTAAAGTATGATAAGTCATTTTTATATCATGATTACATGAATTTCACGGTATGTGTAATTATTATTTATATTTGGATGTGTTTTACTATATCAATATTTTTCATTAATGTATTCAAATATTGTCATATTAATCATATTATTTCATCAGTTGTCCCACTCCATCTTTTTGTGATAAAGATGGAGAATTGGAAATTATTGGATTATAAAATATTATTGAGACAATGATAATAGTAAAGGTTATTCAGACTCATATAATAGAAGTTAACAGTATAAAAAATTGTTATCTCTATAATATGAGGAATGATTAGGAATTTCTAGTGGGATATCTTCTTTTCTCAAAATATCTCCATGGATGGGTGTTATATGGTTCGGTAAGAAAGGGAATCTAAGCCCTGTGCATATCTGGAATTATGAAATTATAGAAAAAAATAGTGTAGTATATTATCAATTTTCAATGCCTCTGATTAATTTTAATGTAAATGATGTTTCCATATATCATTGTTGAGGAATTACATGTCAGAACCAACAAATGCGCAAACCTATAATGATGTGGGATTCTGATATAATCTATCATATTGTGAAGAGCCTATAGAGTATTATTACACCCGAGAAATGGTACTATGTAATTTTATAACACAAATATTAAAGGTAGATTAGATAAATCATATTATTTAGGAAAAAACATATGAACTATAGATTTTTATTACAAAGAACAACCCTCAATTGTTTATATTTTAATATCTATGAATACTTCAAGGATAAAATTACCATAAGAGGGTAGAATTGACACACAATTATAAATTATAGTAAGTGAAAACTAAATATTTAAAAAATTAAAATTCTAAAATTTTAATATTTCATGAAAAAAACTCAACTTTCATAGGTGGATTATTTATTTTAACATACCTGATCAAAATAGTTCTGGAATGCATTTTTGAAAATTTTCATTTGAAATAAGAATTTATAAACAATTGACAAAGTAGTATCTAACTATTCCAAATATTATTTTTAGTTTTTTATAATATTAATAATCAATCATGTATTGATTATCACTTTTATAGAAAAAATTATCAGATCATTCAAATGTAAAAAATGGATATTGTTTAGAAAATTATAAACTTAAAAATCATAATGCCATTCAATTTTGTATAATTAAAATTATATCTATGGATGAATGTTTTAAATAATGTTTGTAGATTATATATCTATATTTATGAATTCAAATTAATTTTATAGATATTACTTTTGAAATAGTTAATATAAGATCATCTAATTCTTAAAAAATGAATTTATTGAAAATATGTTTTATGACATGATTTATTGTTTTATTTTAAATATATATTCTTTTTAAAATATGATTTTTATTCGATAAAATGTATTCCATATTAGTAATTATCAAAATTAATATTATTTAATAAGTAGAACACAATTGTTTATCATAATGAATAGTAAAAATAGTAGAAATTAATAACTATTATTAAGGTTAAAATATGTTTACTAATGGTTAACCTAAAATGAAAAGAGTTAAATTGGTCCAAGAACTTTTTAAACTTGATTTTTTGGTTTTAGATCAGCCTTACCCATAAAATATTTGAATATAACCTATTTTTGTATCCCATTTCCAATATATTAAATTGAAATTAAATTAAAATATAGAAAAATTACAAATGTTCCATTCAACTCATTATAAAGGTTAAAATACTCCTCTAACATATGAATAACTATTAAGAAATTTATCTTGAAAAATCTGTACAAAAATCTCTCAAAAAAATAGTTAAACATTTTTTTAATGTTTTTGGTTTTCCAAAAATAATGACCGTAATGTTATTAATCAGATATCAAAATTATATTTTTCTAAGTGAATTTAATCATCTTCACCAAGTTTATTCTTTTTTGACCTATTATTTTACCATCATATTTTATATATTAATAACATCAATATAAAAAAATTATTTTATTAGTTTCATATTATTTTTCCTTCTCATTCTCTATAAAATGGGAAACAAAACCATCACTTATGTATTTCAGATACTTCCCTCTTATGAATAGATGCAAATTATATTCCGTCACCTACACACATGGGTGTTAATTATCATAGATAAAATGAAGTTATAATAAATCTATAAAATAATATTAATTGTACAAAATTACTTTTTCATCTACTTTATTACCATTTCAACCATTAATGTAATGATAATGTTTCTCATGCATACCTATGACTTATTGTCTCCACGAAGTGATGTGATACATTTTCCCCATCCAAATTTCAATAATTATTTCAAAAATGTATGTAATGGTTAAATATTATATTTATATCTTCATCATAATTCTTAATATTACTGATATATATATCCTATTCCCAATAATCAGAACATCCATGACAAAACATGCATTAGAAAATGATGTAGTTAACCCAAAAAAATGTTCATAATGATATAATATAATTGATTGGGTGATATGATGTTATATTAGGATCATATATTATATAATAAATATGTATATGGTTCATTGATAAATTAATAACATGTCAAAAACCATCATACATTATGTTAAAAAAAAGTTCGACTAAATAGAAGTGTGATGTATGAGACTGGGTCTCAATTTACACTCCAAAGAGACATATTATCTCTAATGCACCTATTCTCATTTATGTTGTGTATATTCTTAACCTTTGATATAATTAATAAGAAAACATATTTATTAATAATTATTAATTTTTATAAATTTTAAATTTATTCATTCAATGTTTTATAATTTATATGTTACCAAAGGGGATAAGGATTTAATTTAAAATGTCAATTTTTTCAGATTTCCTTAATTTACATTGAAGTATTTTTATAATCCATCCATTATTAATTGAATATATATTATTATCATAAAAAATTAATAGAGATTCCTAATTATCTTAAAAATATTCATATCTTTGTAAATTGAGTCACAGATTGAAAATTTTAAAATAAAAAAAGTTTTTATTTGAATTTTAATCAATTTGATTTCTTCCAGGACCATATTTTTCATATTTATTTTATAAATTTATTTTTTCATCAATAAAATAATTTCTAATAAAAAATTTAATTATAATTTACATATAAAAGTATATCAAGGAATGTTCCAATTGTTTTCTAAAAGGACCATTTTCAAAAAACATTACAATTTCAAATGGAAGGGTTTTAACATTTACAGGGTTAACAGAATTCTCCACCACCATATCCATAATACAATAATTTCTATATTCTATATGTTTTTGATGTATTTACATGAAATTTATTTTATGAAATCTTATTTTTATGTATTTACTTATATTTTAATTCATCATCCAAATGAAATAAATGTTTCACAAACCAGATATTATATATCATTAATTTTGTGGTTGTTATGTTTTTTTAAACACTAACTTTCTTATGATAATTGGGAATAACATTTATCTGAAATTTATATATACTATATATCATGGATATGATTATTTTCTAAACAATATTCCATTTTTATATATGGTTGTTTACTTTTAATGTTCTTTGATCGGATAATCATGATATTTTTTTATTATCTAATCACTATATATTTTCCCAAATAAGGTATACTATTTAAGAAATAATTTATTCACTAAATATATAAGGAATATATTACACGTTATGTCTCTGGAGGGGAATAGAATTACATATCCCCTTGATGCATCAACATGTCTCATGAGAATTCTAACTTGGAAAATTTTAATGGATATTTTCTGTTTAAAAGCCCATCCATTATACATTAAAGCCACAATTCATTGATCAAATCTATATATCTATTTCTAATTCATTAATATCCAATATTATAAATTTTATTCATTGAGAATTCAATTTTTTATCCATGAATTTACTTTGTTGATATTATCTATGTATTTATTTAATGATGATGATACTGATAAAATTTCATGTGTTTTATGGTATCTCACATTACATATTGATTACTCTTTAATTAAACAACGTGTCCTCAAAATTGGTTTCCCTTATCAACCATTTTATGTCACCGTAATTTTTTCCCCTTCAATTAGGATGTGATTAATAATTAATTTAATACGTTTTTGGGATGATGTGATTTAAATTTTTTTTATTTATTTTACTCCCAACATAAAATGGGTACCATATATGTATCTAGTTCTAAAATATGGACATATGGATCGATATTTTGGTATTAAATCCTTTACATACATCCCAATCTAATAAATTATTAACCTACTCTAGGTTAATGGATTCTAGGATATAACATTATGAATGAGGATAAAAACATGTTATTGGTAATCAATCCCCACTAGGGTACACAGAATTTTCATTTGAATAGGAGAACAAACATAATTCCTCCCTTAATTAGTCATTAAAGTATATTTAAAATATACAATTCTGTATGTGGAAAAATGAATATACAAATACACTCTTATGGATAAAAGAATATTCCGACGAGTATCCTCTGGAATGAGAGTGGGAAAATAGGCCGTCTCTTATGATGTAACTATAATTTTCTAGTTATCTCCACAAGTGAAAATGAGGGATGAAATATGAGATATCTCTATAAAATAATTCATAATATACAATTTTTATTCTTTTATTTATTCCATAATACAATGGTAGTTCCTGATGTTCCATGTTGGAATGCATGCCTATTCTTTGGTTTCTCAAAAGATATAATGGATATCTTCTCCACTGTGAGTAATGATATTGGCCAATTCCATTCCTTCGAAGTTATACATTCATTTATATGAACTTCAAGGTGCCTAGATTTTGGTTCTTAGGGATAATATATATAGGGTAGCATCTTTAGTGGGTTCATAAAGGACTCAGGATACAACAAAATGGCATAAAAAACAGTTAGTAGTACCCCTCCCTGAAAGACCATCGGTGGGATCAAAGATGTGGTTTTACTCCTCCTATATTTCCTGATTATATGGGAGGATAGAATTGGAAAATTATAGGGATATTATCTATTAATGAATTGATTTTATGATGATCTCCTCTAGATTTTCCACGTAATACCATTTCTAGGACTATCCATGAGGATTAATCTATAGGAGTGATTTATAATCTGTCTCTAGAGAAAGGATAATTCTATAAAGGTGGTACTCTTATAGTAGATAATTGGACACTATTCACTAAAGACACTGGGTCACTGACCATGTATACATAATTTAAGGTTCCAAATAGTTTTTAATATTTATGGAATATATCTAGTCCCTTATGTGATGATATATTACTACAGATACTGAATGGTGGCTCTTGGTATGTCCCAATAGTTTGACATGAGACATTTCATTTGGTTATTATGTTATTTAGAATTATGGGAGTCCTTAATGATTCATTTGTATAAGAAAAAACCCTTAAAATAAATCATACCCTTGAAATATCATTAAAAATGGAACATAGAAAATTAATCTCCATCAAGGTTATAACATACCCATTTAGTTCACCATTTGGTTTCCAAATCATTGTGTTCCCATTTTGTGTGAGTTGTGGGGTAAAATTCTATAGGAAATGTTCATTGGAATATACAAGTGAACTGATGGTTCACCAATTTAATCAAGATGATGAGAGTTTTTGCTCAACCAAAACCTTTTTAAAGGGTTTATTTCCCACTCCATAAATCATTTATAGAGTTATAACATATTTTTGAATAGTTTCCAAGTATAATCTGTAACAACAGTTTTTACAACCATTATAATGATTGACCGTCAACATATATTGATTGGAACACATTTTAATGAATTATAGGTTTGGCATCTATGTTTTCCAATGTTTTTTAATAATATTATAGTTTAAAAATGGTGATGTTAGAGACGTTATAATTTATCATCATCGCGGGAAGTGGATGATATAGTGGATCTGATATTGGGTATATGAAAGGGGATTCCAATATATCCTCATGAATAGGATCAAAACCCATGTAATTCTGTGATGTTTAATGGGACACTCAATACCTTTTATGTCCATTAACATGGACACTTATCATTTATTTTTTGGATATACATCCATGAACAATGCACTATATAGTTTATAATCATTGAGTTAGAACTACTATTTGAAAGGTCTCATGTAACAGTGGGTGAAGTAATTACACCTTGGTAGACCATTTCATTCATATTTTCTAATAACTATAAAAAATAAAGCGTGGTTGACTCGGGATAAAAATGGAATAGTGGGGAAGTATATGGTTTCATAAGTAATATGTCATTATTATAAAGGATAGTGATTTATAGGTACTGTGTCATTATTGAGGATGGTTTGAGTCTCAAATTGAATGTGTCCCAACAGGGGGGAATATATGGTCACCGAGAATTTGGATTTTTGAGAAGGATCAAGTTAAATTTTTGTATTATGATTTTGATATTGAAAATCACATATATATCATGTAAATATTTATAGTATAAGAATTAGAAACGATGTAGTTTGAGGTGGAAAGCCTATTATCATGTAATGCGACCGACTCATACCACATAACAACATATAGTGGTGATATTATTTTTTAGTTTAACAACATATAGAAATGAAATTTTATATAAAATATAAAAATATATTTATAGAAAATATTTTGGGATTATGCATGGTAGGACATCCATATATGAGTTCATGAAATACTTATGAATTGTCGGTTATATGAAAATGTACGACTGAACTCATGGTGGATATAAAAAAATGTTGGATAAATTTGGGATTAAACAAGATTTTATTTCTCATTTCCTCATATATTATTGATTTAAATGAAGGACCTGTGTTAGTTCATTGTATTTATTATATAGTAAATAAAATATGATTGAAAAGTGTTTATTGAGGTTTCGCTAATCAACATATGATATGTTTCCTCATTTTTAGGGGAATAATTATTTATTTTCATATTAATGATCCTATAATTTTTGGGGAAAACCATGGGAGAGTCCCATTATGAATGGAATAAATGATCATAGGGGTTAATTCTAGAATACTATAACCATTCATGTATTTTAAGAGGCAGTATGGTGGGTTATAAAATTTGGATCAGAAGTAGAATACATGTGTAAAGTTAGATCCTAGATAGGACACATATATTAAGGTTCTCAAAGTCATATGGAAATTTTCCCCTAGAGTTGGAGTAGGGTGAGGGTTCTATCATGTTCAAAATGATGTCGGGATGGAATTTATACACTCTTTTAGATAATTAGGTTCAATATTGTCCTATGTAAACAATTTTTGAATATTTAACACTAATATGGTAGGTTATGAAAAGGGTGTCCCCATTGGAATAGTATGGAAAAATTTTCCATAATATAGGTTATGTTGAATTGTAATCCTAATTTTTTAGGCTTGGTTAATGGTCACCATAGATTGGGGAATTGGTAAAAGTTTCTCCCATGTATGAATGCATGGGAAAAATATCACCCTATTATAGAGGCATGGAATGACATGGGCCCATGAAACCCTAAAAAATGTCTATGAGAGTGTTTTCATACATGGTTATATATTAATGCATTCCATTTCTTTTACTTCACCAATTATTTATATTAATGGGGGGAGGTTTGTGGTCTTAAAGACGTTTTGGTGCATAAACCCATTGAATAAGATAAATACCCATAAATTTCTATTATTTCTCCATATTTGGACTTTGAAAAGTCACTGGAAGGAAACCAAAGGCAAGGGTGCACAAAAGTATTGATGATAATTTTTCTTGTTCAATGATCATATATGTGATAAAATGGGAGCTATGATGGGAATATTTATATTTGGAAAAAATACAATAAGGTGACTTTTCATTCTCTCTAGAATGATTGTGTTTTCTTAAAAAATGAATAATAAGGTCAGTTGTGATGTTATATCATTGTTTTTATACTATATGTTGAAATTGATCCATGACAAGATTATGTAATCCCTAGAAGTTGTAAAGGATGCTGTGAATATAAGCACATAGAGTTTCCAAGTGGTTTTCAAAATATTGGGGTCCAAAATTTGGTGGAGGAGAAACTAAGTTTTCAGATAAGTGATGATTTTCAGAAAAATGAAAATTTTAGGAAAAGGGTGTATGAGATATATGATGTTGAATGAATGTGAATATTCAGAACCACCTCATAAATATATTTATATAGAACATGATACGTGATAGTTTTAATTTTCGTTTATTATAGTGTTTCACGAAATAATAAGAGTTGCACGGATACATCTAATTATGAATGAAGTTACATTAACATAGATTGTTAAAATCTACATGTTCCATTAAATAATTTTAGTTTAGTGTGAAATGAAAATTTTACATAATATGAGTGAATTCAAGTATTTTATATAATGTGTTGACCAGGTCTATAAATAGTCTGCTACCCCACTAATTTAATTAGAATAATGGTTAAAAAATTTCAGGGATCGAAATAATTTAATATAAATTAGAAAGTGTTTCTTGGAAAACAAAATGACTCTATAACAAATTAATATTCAAAACTAAAATTTTTCTAAAATTCTGTATAGTTTTATGGACAGGCCAAAAGTTTCGTGGAGGTTTAGAGTTCTATGAAATATTAATAATATTGATAAAATTTGGAGTTCCTTGAAAAAATAATAAATGTTTCATAGATGTTGGTGAACTATCACAGATGCCATTCAAAAATTTTGCGAAAGTGAATGTTGATTGAGACTTTATGAAATTTCCATGATATTATGTTGTAAACATAGATTCATCAGTTATATAAAATAATATATTCCTAATGGACCCAATGAGGTGTAAACATTATCAATTGATTTTATCAACAGAATAATATTTTGAGTGTGTAGTTAACATACAATATTGAGTGAAAAGTGAGATCTCAATTTATAATTCATAGTGAATTAGGATGTGTAGTGACTCTACTAAAAAATAGTAATAGTATTGAAATTTAGTTGACTATCCACATCAAACCCTGAGGGTGTGTGCTCCATGGATGTATTCTAGTAGAGTGAACAAAGAAATTTTTTTTGCGTCTTCAAGAAAATTATTTATTTCTAAAAATATATTGATATGGGTATGGGATGTAAGAGTGTTAATTTTAATAATGAAATAAGTTAATAAAGAGGAATTGTTTTAATATTTCATACCAAACTTCACACACAATCTCTGTGTATTTCAATTGGAATTGAAAACAACTTATAGACCATGATTGTCAAGGGAATATGGATCACATAGGGGATCTTGTGATACACCTATGGCACCCATATGAGGTTTAAATGTATATACCGAAACTACGGCCACAAAACATGATTTGATTTTATAAAATTTACCATTACTAGTTATCAGGTATTTATATAATTTTGGTTTTTATTATTAGTAATTTTATCACCTCTATAAAAAATTCTATCCCCTATAAAAAAGGGATCCATTTTTTTTTCAAATTGATGTATGGATTATACAATAAGTGATATATAATATTTCAATAACATTCATAAATATTCAGAGAAATAAAAAATTATTTACCGAACTAAGATCATTAAACATGTATTTATAGAATTTGTAAGTCTTTCAATATTAAAAAATAATATACATCATTCATAAAAATTCACGTCTCAATTGAATACTCCTTTCTATATTATATGATATCAATAAAATAACACTCATTTTATAAATTTATTATGACAATATTATGATGAGTACACTATTTTTAAAACATAATTAATTTTTATAAACATAAAATTTTATTTTTAATCGATATAGTCACATAAAACATAATATTTATTTGTGGTTTATTTATACAGGTAAAAAAATTAAACAATCATTATTGTTATTTTGAAAAATTATCTAATTATATTTTTTAGTTTTGATAGAAACATAATTTGATATAGTTCTGAATATTATTGGAGATATGAATAATAAAATTTTCATTGATGATGTTAACATTCCAGGTGAATTAGACATAGAAGACCAGATGTTCGTCGTAATGAAATATTGAAAAGAATAAGGGTTTTGATATTAATAGTACAATGAAATGTTAATTTTTAATTAAATTAATCAAAATAATGAGAAATATATAGGGATATTGGAGAGGATTAAAATAACTAGTAATTTTTTTTGGAAAAATAGTTATGGGAAATAATTGAGAGAATTTCAAAAATGATATGGTAAGTAATATGATATTCAAAATATACCTCTCTCTAATGTTGTAAAATCCATGTTTCCCTAACAAATTATAAATAACAATGAATTATAATTTTAGTTTGTCTTTATATGAAAACACATAAAATAATTTCATTCACATTTATTTCATGTGTAATTTTAGTGTTCGGGTTTAATGGTTCATTGAAAAAAACCCTATATAGAAGCCCTTATATAATTTTTTTATACTCCAAATTTGGAAATTAAATATATCATGGATCTATTCATGTTGGAATTAAATTTATTAATTAGGTAAAATATGAAGAATAATTAATTCAATACAATATGGGTTGATGAACAATTTGGGTGACATTTGAATATTGAGAATTATATTGGTATATTAGTGAAAAAATTCCAATAATACGAGCTTATACATTCTTAACCCAGGGGAATGTTTTATATGTACATAATATTATCGTATTTTTATTATCAAATATGGTTATTAATTGTTATTTCATTAACATTGTCAATTAAATATGATGTTTCAGAATGACCCTCAGTGAAAAATATGATGAGACATCACTATTGACTAACCGAATCATATGATTTTAAATTAATAAATACCATTATCTTATTGTGTTTATTTTATATATATATTTCATAGGTTATTGAGATTAAATTGAGTTGGATGGGATTTTATTTAAAAATAAAATCACTTAAAATGAGATTTTATATTATTAGATTGAATAATCCATGATGTAAAATTGAAAAACAATAACAAAAATATTATTTTTAGGAAAAAACCTACTCAATATGTGAATAATCATTTTAAAATATTTTAAACTTCCAAATTATTTCCATGGAAATATATTTACTCAACTTAATATCTTAATTTTTTATTATACTCATAGAAGTAATATATATATATATATATATATATATATATATATATACGAAAAAAAACTTCTAATGAAAAATTTAATTACTCTCATGAATAGCGCTTTGAGTAAACATATTCATTGATGAAATATGAAATGTACCATAAGCATATAGTTCTAATAACCACAATCACATCCATTAATTTTTATTCAGATATCAATAGAATTCTAAAATATAATAATTTTTTACGGTATATTTTTTGATAGTGAAATATCATTATAACTATAAAATATATTCTTATACCAAATTATATATTAGGTTAGATAATATATCCTTTTGGAAAGAAGAGTTCAATTAAATCAAATAATAAATTTTTTATATGTTGAAATATAAAAAAGACATGACTAACATCTTATTTCTATAATTGTTTTCACATTATTAACCAGCATGGATATATTTTCCTAGAACCAAATTTTTTATTAATCATCCCTAGAATGAAAATGTATTTTTTAAAAAAATATCAACCAATAAACATATAAAATGTAATTTCATTAAAATAATACTTATTATATGACTTAGTGAGCTTGGTTATGACTTGTACCACCTCACTTATAAATGTATAAGTCTAATCCAATTATTATATAGTCCTTAAAATTGGTACCTTTTAATAAATATGATAAAAGATTTAGAGCACAATCATTCTTTTTGTCAAGTTGATGTTATTAATAATAACGGGACCCCTAACCCAAGTACATGTCTATATAAATGTAACAATATTTTTTTTCCAAATATGTATATGTATTACCAACTATTTATTAATAAAAACTGTCACAAGTCACCCCCTAGTACCCTTTATGGTCCATAGTAGAGATTGGTGTAACCCCAAAATCCTACCTCAAACAGGAAACAACTTTAGCACTAGAATCAAGGGTATAAAACATATAACAATTTAAGGAATTAAAAAAAATATTTACAATAAAGATAGTAAATAACCAATAAACACTATAACATAAACACCTGAACCATTCAAATAAATGATTATAATATTATATATGTAAAAACAATAGAAATCTTGAAATAAATTGTTAGCCACTCTTATAATAGTGGCCAAAAACACCACAAAATCATGATTGACAGAAGGAGGTAGTAACACAAAACCCAATTACCAAATCCCGATTAAAAACCTAATAAATGGGCGAGGAGAAAAATATTATCATAATGATTATCCCAAAAAACTAATTTTGAAAATATGAACAAATTATACTAATTCCGCAATAAATAAATAGAGAAACAAACTCATACACAAAATAGGTTATCTATATTCCCAACCTCATTAAGGTTCACACACCTAGTAACACGTAGAATAATGTAGTATTATAATAAATATTTTATATAATTTTTATACTCCAGTTACACTATCCCATTGAATTCATAACCCAAAACCCTAATTTCAAATATATTTGTGCTTCCATCCCCACTACAGTTATACTGCACATCAATTCCATCATATCATACAACACCCTTTCAGCACATTATATCGACATCATCATCACATCTCAATAATAACATAGTAAAAATAAGAGATATCACAACCACATTAATTTATATACTACGACTTAATTCATTATAGACTATGCATAAATACCTATGTAATATTAAAATATTCAATAAATTTAAATCTCCCAAAACATTGTATACAAGTGTGTCATAATAGAGAGCCATTATAGAATGAATGAGAACATATAATATCAATGTAATCCACTATATCATATATTTTACTACATACCATAGTATATATGGATGAGAGAGTGGGGAAGGGCCATAAAAATACATATAAAAACACTAAAACTATGGTTTTAAGAAACATTTAAATATCATGGGAAATATCACCGTGGGCCACCTAATTCAGCTTGGTGGTAGAGAATATGAGATCCTAAGAAACAATTATATATATAGTATTACTCTAGTCTTGGTAAACTACTCTTCAAAGGATAGGAACCATAAATAACATCCCATATGACCACCTAATTGCAATCTCTAGGACTAGATAAGGAAATAACTTTTAATAATAATAGAATTTAACATTATCATTAATAATGAATTCCTTTAGTGATAAAAATTACTATTCACAGTATAAACACTATTAGATATTCATATTTAATTAAATCATGACCTTAAAATAATTCTTCTCTTTTATTATTTATTTTTATGCCATATTTCAACCAATTATCTTCGAGTATTCATTTAAACCATTCAATGGATTTCATTTAACAAAAAATTAAAATCTATATCAATCATTATAATGAATTTATATATTATATTATATTAATTACATAATTATGTGTATTTATATGTCATAATATGTCATTTATATCATATATAATACTGAACACTTCATTTAATCCATTGATAGTTGATCATATAGAGTAAATAATCCAGAGATTAGAGGACATGTTGGATTCTGGAATTCATGATTTTAGAGGATCTTAGGTTAAACACCCACACATGATTGTGTTTTATTATAACAACATATATCAGTCTACCAATGTTATGGATCCATTTTATATAGTGTACGATATAATTTTTTTATTGTGTTTGACCCTACTATAAGAGTAAGATATTCTTGAATTAGAATTGGTACAGAACGTGAAGGACATTCTGTGCACAATTATTGAAAACATTATGGTCCTAAAAACACGAGATTTAAAAATAAATTTTCGTTAAATAAAAATATTTTAGATATTGTGATTCACATACTATAAAAAACTAAATTAAAAAAATTATATATTTTGATTTTTAAATATGATCATTAAAACATTGATATTAATTAAGTTGGTAGGAATTGAAGGAACCAATTTAAAAAATAATAATTAATAGAGTAATGGAAAAGAATATAGATATTAATGTATTAATTATGAATACAAATTTTCCGAAATTATAATATATGTAACATTTCATGGGTTTTACCTGGACAAAACCCAAATGAATCTCAATTAATATTGATCTGAGAAAAATTGTATACAGGAGAAGTTCAATCTCTTAAGGATATCCACAATATAAATGCTAGTGTAATCACCACCTCAAACTATGATCGCAGTTTATCTAACGACTAGGGTATACATAGAAATCATAATGTGTTATTTATTTATAAATTTGGATTATATTAATAGGTATTCATATATTTATATGTATAAATATATCATGAAATTTAATAGTTTTGTAATAGAAGTTTTTTCAAAATTCACTTTGTGTTTAAAAAATTTATACTCTAGAAATTTCCATCTTATTAAATGGAACTATGTTTATTGTGATTAAATAATAACAATATATATTCATCATGTGAATAATAATTTAACCCCGTGAAAACTATTAATTTATATGAAAAATAATTGTTAACAACTATCATTATCTTAAGAAATAAAATATTTTCTCTATTTTTGTTTTCTAATGAAATGTACAATTTAAAAAATATATGATTTAAAATATAATTTTTTTTATTTACCATACAAATCATATAATAATATGATTTTTTATGTTTTTCTAAAAATATTAATTTGAAGGTGAATAGTAACAATAGTGTTTTATACAATAAACATGAATATTAATAAATTATTACTGTATAAGTATTAATTTGAAATTAATGGGAATTGAATCTAAAAATATTAATTTTTTATGTGAGTTAATAATTTTAAATCTTTTTATAGTTTAAACAATCATATTTCACACAAGAGAAATTCTGTTAGATTTTTTTGAAATGTTTTTTAATCAATTAAACATATATTTTTTAAAATATCTTTTTATAAATTTTAATAAATTAATATAATAAATTAAATTTAATTAATTTACTAATTTGTTTCATATTGTATAATAAGGGCCATTTTATCTTTATATAATAAAAGATTAGTAACATAATTAATATTTGTTTAGCATTATAAATCCTAAAATGGTAATTGTAAAAAAAATTATGTGTTAATAACCTAAAAAATGTTTTATACTTTTGTGGAACTGTTTGTATGAGGCCTTCCATGACCTTATAGTTTTCCTTCTACATTATCAATTAATATTTGGGGCTACTATCCTTGAGAGTTTCCTCCCATTATTAAAAAGTAATTTGTTTTTACAAAAAATTCATCCCTTTTAACTTATTAAAGAGTCACCCATATCCTCATTTTCCATCAAATAAATACCCAATTATATCATAAAAATGTGTATATAAACCTCTATATATAATACATTAACACATTAATTTTTTTTAGTCTTCATTAAAGACTATCTCTCAAAATATTTACCCCCTTTGCATAGAAGATTACCCAAGAAGTTAGGTATAAATTTTTAAACCCTCCTCCCTCATTTCAATTTTATTAAATGATCATAGTCTTCATAAATTCAATTTTATAAAAAAAATTATAATATATATATAATTAGTTTAGTGGTTTGTTATTATAACTATGGTAAAATTAGAAACCATCATTCTATTTTCTATTAAGAAAAATGAAAAAACCGTTTTTGTGCTTTTTGGACAACCACCTCAAAGATAAAATAAGATTAATTTTCCTTTAGGGAAATACCTGAATTGTTATTATAGGTAATTTATTATATAATTTTAAGATTTATGAAATATTTTTCTAAAATTAAAGTCTATATAACTCAATTTATCTATTATATTTAAAAGTAAATCATCATCCTTATGTACTTGCGGACAACTACCTCTATTTAAGGATTTATTTCCATCTTCTATTCCATTACCTCTATATATGTATGGTCATAATAATGGGTCTAATGAATAAATATTATTCCAACCAATTTATTTATATTCTATATAGATAATTTAAACCACCTTTTATCAATATGATCAATAAACAACTTTTGTAACGTCAACAGTCAAAAAAGTGTGTTTTAAGATAAAAAAATTATTTCATTATAAAATGACATTACATTTAAATGGACGTATTTTTCATCTTTTTTTTTTGAAATTATTGTATATGAAAATAATAAACGTTAAATAAGATATTTTTTATTCTTTCATAGTAAAAATAAAAAAAAATGCATCACGATCAACAATTTATTATGGTATGTTATCGATCAGATTGGTTTGACCACCTATTAGAATATTGCTAAAAATTTATATCATTAATTAATACGATAATTTAATTTACGGAAAAATATTTAATTTAAAAGTATGTAATGACTATTTAATATATTTTTTAGACAAAAATATAAATCATTATTTAAGAAAAAATCAATTGTTCTGTAAGGATCATTAAAACATTCTCATCGCCAAATTCATTATTATGGATTTTAACCAAGTCATACATAGAATGAAATTATGTCATAAAAATTTACAAAAACTAAATTTTAGTGACTTTTATGATCAATGAATGATATAATTGGGGATAATAATGAATAATGACACCCCTATTACAAACCTAGTTCAAAATAGTTTTGATTATTAACACCCCATTTTGAAAAGATATAGAAAATGTCTGATAAATGAATAAACTTTTCATTAATGAAAATTATAAATTGAAATTTATTTAAATATTTATCAAAAATATAATATTAATATGTTTATCATTTAATTATAGGAGGTTAATAAACATCCATGGTAATCAAGTGTAATGATAAGGTATTTGGTAACTCAAACATTGATATTTGTGTTATTCAATTTCATACTGAAATTCCTTCATCTATAAAAATATATTTTGAATGATTTTCACTCAAATTATTAAAATAAAAAAGTTTTTTGATCAAATTACCATACAATGAAGTGTTTTATTTTCAATTATTAAAAAACAGAGGAAACATTTCAATAAGTGACATGTAACTATATTTTTTACATCAATAATTATGAAACATTTTTTGGAAATATCCATTGTAGGTTTTGTTTTTGAATTCTGTCATATATTCAAAATCATCAACATCTAATGGATTTATGTTCATGTTTCACTATATATTTTTTATTTATTTATTTATTAATTTCTTTTTACATGTTTTTAATTTCAAATGATAAAGGACATGATTTTATTTCTTAATATTTTTATGTTTAATGAAATAAATTTTACATCCAAGGGGTTTTTTGGAATTTATTTGTTTCCATTTACATTTCGTAAGAATCTTATGTTATTTAAAGGGATATTTATAAAAATTTAACGACTTCCGGTAGGATATTTTATTTTTATGGGATCGTTATAAAAATTGAATGATTTCCATTTGGGTTCTAATAACCCCATTTTATTTCTACTGTTCCTTTATGAGAAGTGAATTATATCAATTTTTATTCTTTATAAAACCGTTTTTATTTCGTTTTTTTATTTTTTAAAATTAAATGATTTGCATTTTTATGTTTTATGATTCCCATTTTATTTCAATGGGATTTTTATGATGATAATATTTAATGGTTTTTATGCGTAGGAAATAAGGATGGATGAATGGTGAGTGGGATCTTATATAACCCTCCAACGCATTGGTTAACATTTTACTTCTCATGAGATTTGTATTCATAATTAAATTTTAGTTTCTTGTAATAATGGGAACTTGTGGTCTACATCATAAATGAAATGTTTCCCTTTGATAATTCTCTTTCCCATTTCTAATGGATTTTATTAAATATGTTCTAATTATCTCATGATTAAATGATAGTTCTCTGTTTTTAAATATTATATATATATATTATGTTTCCTTATTGATATTTTCGGTCTTGAGTTCTTATTATGCCTACTATAAATCTATAATATTTCTTATTATTATCACTCAAAATGTTATGATATTTCCCTTATGCACTTTTTTCACATATTTTTATCAACTCAACCTTGATGAAATGTTTATTCACCACTTAATGAGTAGTTACGATCAACACTTTCTTTTTTTTTTATTCCCCGAGTTTTGAGGATGAGTCATCATAATGAGATGTCTTGAAGATGGCCTAGTATGAACCTTTAATTAGAAATGAGCATCATTTTTGTAAAATAATTTTATTACGTAGGTAGACTCTATGAACACCTAACCTATATGTTTTTTGGATTTTATTATTTAATAATTTAATTTTTATATATTTAAATGATATAATATAAAGGCGTATTTAACATTAGTGTCTATAGACGGTGTGTATAGGATGATATCCTAAAATATTAGTAATGTCTTTAGTATGTTATTTTCCTATCTATTATTTCATTATATAGATACTAAAACTGGATATAGGATCTATCATAGATGTACATTGTTTTAATCATCCCAAAAAAGGAAGAATGATTTTTAAGTTGTTTTTCACCTAATTAAAAACAGTAAGGCCTAAATATACATCTTTTTTGAGACACTATATAAATAATATTTGGTTGGTCATATGCTATTTTGGAAACATTATAAAGTATTTTGTTTTGGGTTAATGTTTTTGATAATTTTAATAATAATTGGAGAACCAAAAATAGGATAACCTTGTATTAACTAAATGTGACATATGTTGATCTATAAAAATTAATGACCAGTGTGATAATGTAAAATATAAATTCATTTTAATTATTAATTTATATTATGATTTTGATAATTCATAAATATTTATAATTTTTCATAATTTTTGGTAACCCTTTTGGTCTTACTTGTCACAACCCCATCCCCACAATGTGTACCCCTCCTAGGCCAGTAATGTGGGAAGGGAGATAATGACCCCCATGTCCCACCTCCAGTAGGCCCAGGGTTGGAGACTAGCACCGTGGTTATAGTAACACACAAATGGGAGGAATTACCCTCTAAGAGAACACATCCGGAAGAGAGAGATAATATAGACACCATCCAACTCGAAATCAGAACAGAAATATAAAAGAAAACCCAAGTAGACATATGAAATGCATGAAAAAGTACTACAAATGGAAGGGGAAATAAGCAAGTACCCAACAAAAAAATAAAACAGCAGTAACCACAAGCCCGAACTGCTCCTGCAACCCCAAGCTAGTAGAAACCAGCTTAATCTTCAACCTGCTCCAAGTGACCTGAAAAAAAGTTTATATATACATAATGTGAGTATAACAGTATACTCAGTAGGATCCTCCCCGAAGCCTCTCAAGAAAAAGTAATGAGAGCATGCTAAAGAACAGAGAACCACAAGTGAAAGTAACTCGTCACCTAAATAGGTATACTAAGTTCCCAACCTCTCCATGGATACTCTCACCATGTAACGCATAGAAGAGTATAGCATATAGTAAAGAATATCAAGGGTACCCTGCTACTAATTCCCCACTTGTTTTCCACATTTCCCCAACGTCACACGTCCTAAGCATCTCTCTCCAAAAAGGCTTGCCAGTAGACACCTGGGCGATGCACCACAATATGAACCTTGTGCAACAAAAGGCTTGCCCGCAGACACCTGGGCAAAGTGCCACACCATCCTCATAACCAAAAGTAACCAGGTATATTCTGAGAGCCACCAGAGCTCATAGAACGCATATCATACTTCTGGTATTATACGTCAATCCATTACAGCCCATACACCGAGTAAGGATCCTCAAGCCATCACAACCTATACAAGATACACCAATAGTAGTCCATGGGATAGTATATCCAGAGTACATGTGTGTGAATAACCAGAAGCCATTACAGCCCTCTAGACACATATATGGGGAAAACTAACTATTGTGCATAACAGAACAAGTATCTTCAAAGAGAAGAGAGTGGGGCCAAAGGGGGTAGTCAACCATTCTTCCTCCCACCAGGATGTTGTGGAAAAAACCCCCAGTGCTCAGAATCCCCGGGGTGTCATTTTCCCTTACTGATAGGGTGGAGTAGCATATAGAAACACAAAACACTACATAATATACTATAAATCACAACCACAATATAGGAATAACCTAGTCTAAGACTCAACTACTGCTAACATCTCAGACTCCTAGATACCACTTCTAAAACTAAGTTTCTTATAAGCATACAACCATTTCAAGAACATTAATATATTAATTCATTACATTTTTATCAGTTCCACTTTACTTTAATTAACTCTTTAAAAATTATTTAACAATGTAAAATTCCACATTACATTTCATTAGCATCACACCCAATGTTTACTGTCCCTTTAAAATCAGAACCTCATCATTATGTTCCTGCGAACTCCAACCCCATGGTTAACACCACTTATTCAAACATTCATTATAGAATTACATTCCCATATTCCCAGGAATTATAGAAAAGCATCCTATGCTACTAACAAAAGGGGGCTCAACACAGTGAGTACATGTACTAACCGTCGTGTCTTTTCCGCCTATAGTAAGAGCGTAGACCCATCCACCCTAGAGAAGCTAAACACAGAAAGCACATGTCATACCCTGCTCGTCTTTGCCTCTTTCATAAGAAGGGTAGGAAACACTAGTGCCTTTAGTAGTGGGGAAATGTAAATCAGATAATCAACCATTAAGAATAAGAAAGCATCCAACAATCACATCCATCCCATTCCATCATACATGTTGTCCTCCCCGACACCCACATGCATAAACTAATGCATCTCGCCACTCTAGGCTTCATCTGTTGCCACAACCACATGGCCTCCATGCCCCCACATATCACAACACCCCTCCAGGGTCCCATGTCAACTCAAGAATTAGGAAAAACAACCATCACATCAAATTGGCTATGGCGCATTAACAAACAAGTGGGTCACTCATAACCCTTCAAGGAATTTTTAAACAATCGAATTCTTTAATCCATCTTGAATTTCAAATTTATAATCTTTTGGTTCCAACTTCGGGAAACATAACCGGTAAGTTATCTCAAATGATTAATCATTCTTACTATGACAATTTGATTAACATCAAATTAAAACAAAAATCAGATTCATTCTCATTCCTCTTTACATTAGACAAACAATATCAATTAATTCTAATTTACATTTTTACCGATTTCAATCAAGAATGAACAGCTAATAATAGAAAGCATAAATATCACACAATCTAGAAAAACATGAGGAAAAAACGTATGATCGTTATCAATTTATTTATCTGGTTCAAATATTTGTTAGGTCCTTTCCATTTTCATCCAGTGGGATAGAACATGCTAACATTACAGTTTCTCATAAATGAAATAGAAGCATCAAATCACCTACCTCAATGGTTTTTGACTAAAACATAAACAAATAATGAATGTACAAGAATTCCAGGTTGATTATCCATGAATCCTCCTTAGATCTATTCTCATAACAAAACCATGACCAAAACTCATCATATTTGGAATCCAAACAATTATATCTACCCATAAAGGGGGTAGATCTATGAAAAAGAGAGATGAGTAGAAGTAGATCCATGTGGATCTTTGAAACCGATCAAGAATGAAGAAGAGCGGAGAAGAAGAATCACATACCTCAGGAAACCGGCTTCGATTTTCCAAGAGAAGCCTTCAGATTAACTACAAAACGATTGGGTGAGTTTCTTCTTTCTTCAAGGGAGGTTAATCCTGATTTATGGTCACTTTGGGGCATAAATGAGCAAGTTACAGGCAAAATGGTTGAGATCCACAATTTTAGGATCTAATTTAACTGCCAGCATAGTTTAATCGCACATTTAGACCAACCGTTTGCTAACCATGCGATTTATACTACCTCATCAAACACTCCTCGCACGGTTAGGACACACGGTTAGACAAACTGTGTACTAACCATGACTTAGCCACTACCTCCAACATTAACTATGCACGGTATGGCCGCACAGTTTAGACAAACCGTGCGAAGCCTGTGTGAAAGATAATGCCCTGTAGTCTTCCTTAAATATCCACCCAAATTCACCCCCAAGTAACTAATCCAAAACAAGGGTAGTTAGAAACATCAGAAGTACCTAAAAATTTAGTGTGACGTTACCGTTCACAACTGTATACCATTTAAATGGTTCATCGAAATGGAAGAATTTGGAAAAGTGTTGAGGATACGTTACCTTATCCTCCTAGAACGCTTATGGCACCTGATTTTCACAATGTAGTAGACTGGAGTGGTCTGGGAAATTATATCAGATACCTCTCAAAACATTCTCATCCTCGAGAATCCAAATCCCACCTAAAGTGAAAACAAAATAGGTTCTAAACAACCACCCATCAAGATACCTCTCAAAAGAGAGAAAGCCAACAGAAACAAAAAAGGGATCCATCTCATAAATATGAATATTTCATAACCAACAATTCGACATCAATTCATGAAAAGAGTTAAACATTAAAAAATCTGGGTACTAAGCACGTATCTGTGACTCACGTTCCCAGATACTCTCTTCCAAGCCATCATTTCGCCACAAGACTTGAACTAAAGGAATAGAATTCCCACAAAACACCTTCTCCTTGTGGTCTTGGATGTCCACAGGTCGATCCTCGAAGGTTTCATCATCATCAACATCGATCTATCCCCAATCGATGATGTGAGAGTCATCATGAAGATAACAACGGAGCTGTGATACATGGAAAACATCATGTATCCGACTCATCTGTGGGGGAAGTGCTACATGATATGCCACAGCTCCAACACGATCTAACACCACGAAATGACAAAAAACCCAGGAGAAATCCTACTTCCATGACCAAACCTTCGCCACCCACGACGGGGAGTCACCTCTTGAAACACATTATCCCCAACCATAAACTCTAAGGGTCTCCTTATTCGATTAGCATATGATTTCTGATGTTCTTGGGTTGTCTTCAACCTCTCCCAAATCACCTAGACCATCTCCCTTCTATCATGCACTAGTTCCGGTCTGAGAATTGCTGACTCTCTGACCCTAGTCTAGCACAATGCAGAATGGAAAGGCCGGCCATAAAAGGCTTCAAACAGTGCCATACCAATGGTGGGGTTAAAACTATTATTGTGAGCAAGCTCCACCAAGTGTAAGTTCCCCATCCATGGACCTCCAAAATGATGAAAACAAGAGTGTAACATGTCTTCAATAGTCTGTATGGTTCACTCTATCTGGCCATCCGTTTGAGGATGAAAAGTAGTGATAAGGCATAGTTGAGAATCTAAAGCATGTTGGAGACCTCTCCACACCCAAGAGGTAAAATGAGGATCTCGATCAGAAATGATCATCTTAGGGAATCCATGAAGTCTCACCACCTCCTCTAGATACTGCCTCAACAAAACATCCAGTGGGCCGATTTTGTTAAACGAACCACTACCATCCAAATAACATCATGTCCTCCTAGAACTCAAGGTAATCCTGTAACAAAGTCCATTGAGATTCCCTACCACTTCCACTGAATAATCGAAAATGTCTGGAGAAGACCACCTGGAATATGGTGTTCGACCTTCAACTTCTGGCAGACTAAACATCGAGACACAAACTCTGCAACCGCACTCTTCAGCTGAGGCCACCAAAACTGACTCCTCAAGGATTGTTACATCTTTGTGATGCCAGGATGTACTTATAGATGAGAACTATGGAACTCTCTATGAACCGTCTTTCACATCGTTAAGGGAACACAATTCCTTCCATGATACAAAACTCGGGGTTGTTCATCCTACGACAAACCATCAGGGGCCTCACCACAAAGAACCCGGTCTCTCCAGACCTCCACATAAAGATCCCCCAACTGGGACTCTTCAACCTTCTATATCAGTGATGACTGTACCATCATCTAAAAATGACATGCTCTAACCCCAACTTCTCCCATATCAATATATAATTTCCAAAGTTCATCCATTACACTCCAAGAATCACCGGATTCATGCACAGCATCACTAAGTGACTTTTGAATCAGCACATCAGCTACAACATTCCCTTTTCTATGTGTATATGATATTTTGAAGTCAAATTACTACAAGAACTCCATCCACCGATGCTATCGTAAGTTGAAGTCACGCTAGGAGAAATCATACCTCAAACTTTTAAGATTAGTGAAAACCACAATGCACTCACCAATGAGGTAATGTCTCTACAACATCAGAGTAAACACCCTGACTTCCAACTGAAGATCATGGGTGGCATAGTCGCATTCATGGAGACAGAACTGCAGAGACCCATAAGAAACAATTGACGTCCTCTGCATGAGAACACAACCTAACCCCAAATGTGAGGCATCTCAGAAGACATCAAACGGGACTGCCTCTATTGGAAGACAAAGGACTACAAAACTTACTAAATTCTCCTTTAGATACTCGAAATCGGTCAAACACCGATCAGTCCATATGAATGCCTGATCATTCCTGGTCAAAAATGTTAGAGGAGTCTCAACTCATGAGAAATTTGCTACGAACCTACAGTAGTATCCTGTGTGACCAAGGAAACTTTTCACCTCTGTCACTGTCTTGGGGGCTTCCCAAGATACAACTACTTATATCTTCAATGGCTCCACAACTACTCCATGTTGGGAAAAAACATTACCCAAGAAACAGACTTCTCGAGCCGAAATCTAACACATAGAAAACTTCTCGGATAGCTAATGTTCGCGAAGAACACCCAAAATAGGCTTGTAGATGCTCGGCATGATCCTATTCAGATGTGGAGTACACAAGGATGTTATTGATGAAAAATACCATGAACTAGTCAAGGAACTCATGGAACACAGTATTCATCAATCCCATGAATACAGCTGGATCATTCGTCATGCCAAACAGCATTACAACGAACTCATAATTCCTTTGACGACAACAGAAAGCGGTCTTTCAGATATCCTCATCAATCACATGCATCTAATGATATCCTGACCACAAGTCCATATTTGAGAACCAACATTCACCCATCAGTTGATCTAATAAGTCATCAATACACAAAAGAAGATAGTGATTCTTTATTTTCATTTTGGTTAAGGGATGATAATCGACACACAACAAAAAACTGTCGTCAGCCTTCTTCACGAACAACACTGGTGCACCCCACAGTGACACACTTGGCTGAACAAAAAGGTACTTTAATAGACCATCAATCTGTTTATGTAGCTCTCGTAACTCAGAAGGGTCTATCCTATATGGATAAATATAAATAGGATACAAACCTGGCTGTAGATCATTCCCAAACTCGATCTCTCGTCATGGAGGTAATGCTACAACCTCTTCTATAAAGTCATCTGGGTACTCCTCTACGACCATAGGAAATTCTAATTGCTAAAACTATAAATACCTCTGCATCATCTCAGCCACTATGGATGATAATGATGGAATGCACCTGTGACCCATCCAAGGATCTCTCTCACCAACAAACACCACTGGCTCTCTATCTGCACCAATGAAGACGACCTTGTTTCTGAAGAAATCAACGATTGCATGCACCTAATACAACCAATCCATGCAATGGATGACATCATATGGTTTTATTCGTAAACATAGGAAATATCCCTAAGAGGGGTGTATCCCAAACACTAGGTCACAGTCTCTAAGTACCTCAAACAAGTCAGTTCGACCTCCAACTGGCGTAGTCAATGCCAAGGGCCCTGGAATCCTCTCTTTCTCAAGTTCCAAAGCATGGGCAAGAGTAGGTGATATGAAGGGTTTTTTCACTTTTGAATCAAACACGGAATACACCAAGGTAGAAAACAAGAAAAGGGGACTTCAAATGACATCTGGCTCACCTGGATCTGGAAATGATAGAGCATGAAGCTGGCCACAACCTCCTCCACAGCCTCTCGGACCCTGATGACGACCACCACCATGGACGAGCTCTGCTCTTTGAGGATGGGGAGCGTACTGGGGATCTCTTATGCCTTCCCCCATCAACCCTGTCCTGATCTAAAACTAGTGCAACTGTCTGCTGCTGCCTCGGCTGGAACTGCCTCAACATTGGAACCTGGAGCGTAACGCCCGGTGCACGATCACCACTCTGAATGGTCGGGCGCTCCCGCTGCTGATGGCCATGACAACCACAAAAAAACAAGCGCCTGATCCCTTTGAATAAGACTGAGATTTTTGCCTCTGAAGAAATGATATGTGAAGGGTAGGGACTTACCCCCAGCTGAACAGAATCTCTTCTGCCCTGAAAACTAGGTACCTCAGACCACAACTCTGCTTCATGAGGAATCATGTCGATTCCCCTGTCGTGACGATTCTATCCTGTCCAAAGTCCTCTCAATGACCTCTTCCCTTGCCAGAACGTCAAGATAAGTCTTTAAAATAAATGGGGTGACCTAACACCGGATCTATGGATGCAAAGCCTCTTCGAAATGCCTCGCCCTGGCCTCCTCATCTGTTAACATGTCCGAAGCATATAGTAAAAGGTTCCTGGAATGGATTCCAAACTGTTGAACAGTGTAGCTCCCCTGTCAAAGGGTAAGAAGCTCATGGCGACTGGATTCCATTGCAATCGAAGTAAGTAACACGACTCTAAACTTGTCTCGGAACTCCTCCCATGAGTTCGCTGACACCTCACGATCCATGAGGAACATGAACCACTACTGCCTCACTACTCCATGTAGAATTGTAAGAACCAAGGACACCCAGTGCTCCTTCCGAGCACGAATTGAACTAAAGACAATCTTGACCTTCTCTATCCAGTCTTTTGAAATTTCATCTGAAATAGATCCCTCATACTTCTGCAGGCTTTGGAGCTGAAAACTTTAGAGTTTCATTCCCCATGTGTCGTCGTCGTCAAAATTTAACCATCATTGATCTGTTGGAAGAGCCTACAAGAAATTTTCTATAAAAACCTGATGAGGACGTCGACCAAGATCCATACCTATAAAATAACAACCATTAGTGTTCCTAAACCTTGAGTATGGAATACTCAACATTAATTAATTAATTGTTTTATTTTATTCATTTTAGTTCAATCTATCCCAAGGTCTTCCCATTAAAACAAAGGCACAAAGAATAATGATGCATGATCCATTCATAGTTCTCTAACCTGTAACTAGTATAACCTTCTTTAGTATCCATTGTAAACATAATAGTCTGTACATCAGATCCTAGGGGGGGGGCCTAAATGCCTATGTCTTAGCCGGTCACCAGTGTTTGCCTCACCTTCTAAAAATGAATGACACTGTTTCCCTACCAACGCATGCATCCTCACCTATGTCTAACTCCAAACTCCATCATATCCATCAACTAGAGTTATGATACCACTCGGTCATGACCCGCTCCCCAAAAAGTATTCCCCTCCAAGGCCGTAAATGTGTGATGGGAGATAATGACCCCCGAGTCCCGCCTCCAGTAGGCCCCGGGTTGGTGACTAGCAATGAGGGTATAGTAAAACACAAATGGGATGAATTACCCTCTAATAGAACACATGCAGAAGAGAGAGATAATATAGACACAAACAAACTACAAATTGGAACAGAAATATAAACGAAAAACCAAGTACACATATGAAATTTCATGCAAAATTACTACAACTGGAAGGGGAAAACAGCAAGTACCCAACAGAAAAATAAAACAGAAGCCACCACAAGCCCGAACAGCTCTTGTAACCCCAAGCTTATAAAAACCATCTTGATCATCAACATGATCCATGTGACCTGAAAAATATTTTATATATACATAGGGTGTGTATAATAGTATACTTAGTAGGATCCTCTCCGAAGCCTCTCATGCAAAAGTAAAGAGAGCATTCTAAAGAACATTGTACAACAAGTGAAATTAACTCATCACCTAAACAAGTATACTAAGTTCCCAACCTCACTATGGATACTCTCACCATGTAACATATTGATGAGTATAGCATATAGTAAAGAATAACAAGGGTACCCCACTAATACTTCCCCATTGGTTTGATGATTTTCCCCAACGTCGTACGTCCTAAGCATCTCTCTCCAAAAAGGCTTTCTCGTAGACACCTGGGTGAATCATCACAATATGTACCTCGTGCAACACAAGGCCTTCCCGCAGACACCTGGGCGAAGCCCCACATCATCCTCACAAAAAAATGTTACTAGGAAGATTCTGAGAGCCACCACAGCTCGAATAACATGTATCATACGTCGGGTATTATACCTCAAGCCATTACAACCCGTATACTGAGTAAGGATCCTCAAGTCATCAAACCCTATACAAGATACACCTATAGTTGTCCATGTGATACTACATACAGAGTATATGTCTGTAAATAACCACAATCCATTATAGCCTTCTACACACAGATATGGGGAAAACTAACTATTGTGCCTACCACCACAAGTATCTACCAAAAGAAGAGAGTGGGGCCAAAGGGGGTACTCAGCTATTCTTCCTCCCAACAGAATGTTGGGGAAGACACCCCCCAGGGATCTGAATCCCTGGGGTGTTAGTTTACCTTACTAAATGGATGGATTAGCATATAGATACACAAAAAGTATAGAATATATTATAACTCACAACCACACTATGGGTATAACCTAGTTTTAGAGACAACTGAAGTTGAAATCTCTCAAACATCTGGCTACCACTTCTAGGACTAGGTTTCCTATAAGAATAAAACCATTTTGAGAACTTTAATAGATTAATTCATTCCATTTTATCTATTCCACTTTATGTTATTTAACTCTTTAAACAATAATTAACCATGAACAGTTCCACATTACATTTCATTAGCATCACACCCAAAGTTCATTGTACCTTTCAAATAACAACCTCATCATTATGTTCCTGAGAACTCAAACCCCGTGGTTAACACCATATATTCAATAATTCATCATAGAATTACATTCCCATATTCTCAGAAATTCTAGAAAATTATCATATTCTACTAACACGAGGGGGATCAACACAATGAGTAGATGTACTACCCGCCGATTCTTTGCCACCTATAGCAAGAGCGTAGACACATCCTCCCTAGAGAAGCTAAACACAGAAAGAACATGGAATACCGCGCACATCTTTACCTCTATTGGAAGAAGGGTAAGCAAGAGAAGCTACCTTGAGCAGTGGAGAAAAGTAAATCAGATAATCAACTAATAAGAATCAGCAAGCATCCAACAATCACATCCATCCCATTCCATCATCCCTGGTGTCCTCCCCGACACTCACATGCATAATTCGATGCATCTCTCCACTCAAAGCGTCATCTATGACCTCAACAACAAGGCCTCAATGCCCCCACATATCATTACACCCCTCCAGGGTCATGTCTCAACACAAGTAGGAAGAAAAACAAACATCCCACCAATTAGGCTATGGCCATTTAACAAACAAGAGGGTAACTTAGAGCCCTTCAAAGAATTATAAAACAATCAAATTATTTAATCCATATTGAATTGTAGATTTATAATCTGTTGGTTCCAACATCGAGAAACCTAACTAGTAAGCTATCTAAAATTATTAAAAATTATTTCTACGAAAATTTGATTATAATCAAATTAAAAAAATAAACAGATTCATTCACATTCCTCTTTACTTTATCCAAACAATATCAATTAATTCCAATTTACATTATTTACTGATTTTCATCAAGAACGATCATCTAATCAAAACAAGAATAGATATCACACTATCTATGAAAACATGATGCAAAACATACGATTAGTATCAATTTATTTATCCAGTTAAAATATTTATTAAGTCAATTCCATTATCATCTAGTGCGATAGAACATTATATCATTACAGTTGCACATAAAAGAAAGAGAAGAAACGAATCCCCTACCTCAATGGTTTTTGATGAAATACCCAACAATCGGAGAACACAAAAGAATGTCAGGTTGATTCTCCATGAATCCTCTTTAGATCTCCTATCCTAACACAACCAATACCAGAACTAATGATATTGGGAATCCACACACTTAGGTCTACCCATAACAAGAGGAGATCTAAGAACCGAGAGAAGAGGGGAATTAGATCCCAGTGGATATAAGAAACCGATCAAGAAAGAAGAAAAACATAGAAGAACGATCACATACCTCTAGAAACTGGCTTCAATTCGCTAAGAGAAGCCTCCAGATCACCTAAATAATGCCTGGGAGAGGTTATTCTACCATCAAGGGAGGGTAATACTAAGTTATGGCTGCTTAGGATCTTAAACGAGCAAGTTAGAGAAAAAATGGTTGAGATCCACAATTTTAGGAAATAGTTTATGTGCCTGCACGGTTTTCTCACATGATTAGACAAACCATGCGCTAACCATGTAGTTTCTACTACCTCATAAAACACTCCTCACATGGTTTGGCTTCATGGTTATACAATCTATGCGCTAACCACGCGTCAGCCACTGCCTCCAACATAAACTACTCCTGGTATGGTCGCACGGTTTAGAAAAACTCCGCGCAGCCCGTGCGAAAGCCACTTCCCTTTAGTTTTCCTTAAAATTCCACCCAAATGCACCCCATGTAACTACTCTAAAACATGGGTAGTTAGTAACATGAAAAGTACCTGAAAACGTAATGTGACATTACCATTCACAACAGTTTACCATTGAAATGTTCATCGAAAAGAATGATTTTGGAAAAGCGTTGAGGATAAGTTACATTGACCTCCCGGAACACCTCTAACACCGAATTTTCACAAAGTATTAGACTGGAGAGGTCTGTTCCATTATATTTCTGATGGATAGAACTATAGTGAAATATTTTAAATGTGGATGCTATGGAAAATTGAGTGATTTTTTCAATAATAAAAACATAATAATAGGATTTTGAATTAGAAATATAATGATTATGAAAAATCATCCAATAGTAAATATTATTAACAATGTGACCACAATTGAAATCCTATGTTCCCCAAAGATAATAAATTTGGAGAATTTTAAAAATTTTGATAATGATGATTATAAAAGAGAGAATATTTATAACCAACATGGAAATCATTTGGAACGAATCTATAATGTAATTACATCATGGGGACTAGAAGATCATTTATATAGGTAATAGTTGGTTAGAAATAATTAAACGTTAAGAGGAAAATCAATAGTATTGTTATCCTGATCATAGTGGAAAACATCTATCCAAAATAACAACTAATGGTATAATTACTTAAGTGTTGAAAACATGGACATTATGAAGATAATTTCATATTATAATGAATTATAATTATGATCAAATACCATGAAAAGGGTAAAAGTCATGGTATGTTCAACGATTATAGATGGGATAGATTGTGATATCTAAATAATCTAATTCAATATTTTTAATGTAGGAACTTTATTCCTATAATTCTAAGTTACCATTATAGTTTTATAAGTGTACCCGAATGAATTTTTGATTATAAAATAAAATTTCATTATATCTTATTGTTATATTTGAACATTTTTAATTATGGGAATATAAATCATTATATGGATCCTTTCAAAGGATGTGATGTTAATATTTTATTGAAGAAACTAATTCCAAAAAAATAAATAATCAAAGATAATTATCATATTCTTAGTAGTATATTAATTATTATAAAACTTTTCTCCTTTCATAGAGAAAAACTAACAATTGTTGCAGAGAGATATTAACAACACCCTAATAGTATTAGACAACACAAAATCTTCTTCATAAACATAGATTAATACTCCACAACATTCTGTTAGAACCAATTTTTATGTAGAAGTCGAAAGAACTAGGAAAATGGTGGATATAGAACAAAAATCTACTTAATGGATGTTCTTACAATATGTAATAATTGTTAGGTGAAATGGAGACACCACCTAGTGACCATAGGGTAGTGAGTACATCGAGAATCAGGTTCGATTCCCCATACAAAGAAACCCCATGCAACATGTGATGGAAAAACTTTAAATCATGGAATAATAAAAACTAAAATATTAAGATAAATTTCTGCAAAAATAATTTTTATTTCACTGATATCTTTCTTCACACTCAACTCTAAGTTTAAACGCACCACGATATATTACAAAATTATTTTTATTTAATGTAACAGATATATAATAGTAATTGTATTGATGTGAATAAATAGTACCATATAATTAATGGAAAATAAATTTTTACTCATGGATACTATTAATTCAGTGTTCATCAATTGGACATAGAAGAAAATAAATCTATTTGAAGGTCAATAGATACAATTTTCTAAAAACACTTTATTTTACACAAAATTTATTTTTATATTAATAAATAAAATTAATCAATATTTATCAATGATTTTAAATAAATTATAAATAATATTTTCATGAAATTATATTATCATTCAATAAAGAATAGTTATTTGAAAATTAATGTGAATAAATTTATTTTCTTCTTAAAATGTATATTTTATTTAAAATGATTTCATTGTTTTTTAAGGAAGAATATCATAATTAATATCTTCCAATTATAAAAGTATTATTTCCAAAAATGAATTTAATTTTTTAAATAATTATTCCATCATATGATAATGATGAATTTTTTGGAATGTTTTTAAATTTTTCATTTTTGATCAAATACAAAACTAAACTTATTTTTCAAATACTATCAATTTTATAACATAATTATAATGTAATAATAAAATAATACATTGTAATACCTTTGGATCAACCAATATAATTTTTATGGATTAAAATAAATTTTTTATAATTTTATTTTCAATTTTAGAACCCAATCACGAATTTTTTGAAAATTAGTTATATTTTACCCAAACATAACACTATTTTGGGATCTTTTAATTTAATGGTATGGTTTGTATATCCCATTTGGTTTTTTATAGACAAAAAAGTATCTAAAACATTTATTAGATATTATATTAAAAATATTCATGTGAACCAATATTTTACTTGATTTTATTGTAAAATGATTTTTACACATAAATCATTTATTTTCATAAAAATGGTTTTTATAGGTTTTATATTGTTATAATATATGTAATTTCACCAACATAAAGAAATGTAATTGGAAATAAATAGATTTGAAATTTTCAATCTGAATTTTATTTTTTATGATCCCCATTTTCATTTTTTGTCATATAATTAAATTATCATTATAAAAAAGATTTGTTATATTTGATACCGTTAAAATGGGATTAACATGATTTATCTAAGAGATACATTTTAAAATATCCAAAAAATGTCTAAACGTGAGTTTTATCGAATATAATGACACTATAAGAAAATTGTATTTTGTATATTTGAATAGTTTATTTAATTCCTATGTATCCCATACCTCACTTATAAAAGGGAACTATCTCTTCACCTTTATTCATAAATGTTGATCACTATAGATCATATGATCATTTAGGGAATTAAATTATATATTAATTCCCAACATCTTAGAGATTTTTCTCTTCCCCTAACACTATCCTATGGGGGATTTTTCTGTAGTCCATATGATGTCTCTCAACGAATAGGTAATCGATTTACCGAAATCATTCAAATATTATTTATTATTTTTCATCTTATGAATTTGTTTTATTGTTTTTAACATGATTAATAAAATATTATAAAAATACCATGTCGTTAATATGATTATGGGCCGACCATTACCACATATTTGCCATCAAATGTGGAATATGTGCATCAATTGTGAGTATGTGTAGACTACTACATCCACCAAGAGATCTGATCCATTTTTCATCAACATCAGTCAATGATTGTTTCTATAATAGATTCGATGTTTATATATATTTTTTCACATAATTTTTGTCCTATAATAATAATATCTTACAAAGCTTCTTACCTTCTAATCCATCCTGAAATGATAATTTTACATGTTTATACATGTGGACTACTACATCTATGGAATGATGTGATTAATTTTTCATTTAAGTGTTACATGTACTATAATAAGGATATATTTAATGATTTTATATGGAATTTTTGATATAATTATGAATTTTTTATTGAAATTTATTTTATACATTTATTTTATTCCGTCAATTGAAATGGGGAATATCACATTGTGCATACATATTGATCACTGTCTCCATGAAGTGTAGGAATTCAATTTTTCTCACTGAATTATATGAATGTTTTTAAAATTATTTTAAACGAATAATTATTATACTTATTTCATGATTGAAAATATGAATATCATGAAAAATGAATAAATATTAAATATTGGAACAATCCAATAGAAATATGAATTGAAAACAATAATGTTTTAAAATAAAAGTTCAATTAAATAAAAAGTTATTAATAAAATATATTTATAAATTACTGAGTAAGGATTATTAGTATTTTATATATGAATATTGTTGTAGTGTATATTTTGAATAAATTTATTTCTATTATACTATATCATTTAACATTTATGAAAAAATGTGAGACATGTGGTAAGTGATTTATGTTTCAATATCATTTTCATTCGGGTTGTTTATACATGAATTTCCATTGAGGGAACATTTATGATGTTTATCTGAGAAAACCATTATACATTCTTATAAGAAATTAAATTCTATAATATTTTAGTTTTAAACTCATTTCCCCCCTTTGGAACCTAATAGGTTCAAGAATTTTTTATATAAAAATGAACCATATTTCTCCAATTTTGACTAGTAATCTTTCTCACCTAAAAAAATATTCTCCAGTATTATTTAAAAAATATTTAAAATATGTTAAAATTATTGATTAATCAATTTTTTATTCTTATTTTTATTTATATAAAAATGATTAAAATGAATTTTTTTTTCTTTTTTGAATCTTGTACTTCGTATCGAAGGTGTAATGAGAATCTATATTTATAACGATTTAGAATTCAAAGTGATTTCCCACCATTATGACCATAAAATCATTCTAATATTCATTAATATGTTTCTAAGGGTATTTTAGAAGGAAATAATTTTCCTAATTTTCAGAAATATTTAGATTTTCAACAAAATATTTCAAAATGAAATTTCTACATTCCTCATTAAATATTATAGGGAAAATTTAAAGTCATTTTTCAACAATGATAACATTTTTATGTGAATTATAATTTTTATGGGATCTTATCCAATGATACCATCCTTATACATTCTCTATATTGTTTATGATTGTGATAAAGAGATGTGAAGAAAACCCATTTCTATATCATGGGTTATGTAATGATGATATGTAGATTGTTTTATGAACTCGTGGAAAAAAAATATATTCTTTTCATTAAGTGATTTGTGGTTATGTAATAATAAAATGACTAGTGTTTAAATCAAAATATAGTATGATATTTTTTGTTATAAACCAAGGATGTGTGGATACCTTAGAAACATGAAATGGGTGCTCCATTATTACCCTCCAATGAAATGGGTAATGATAACGTAGTAAATAAATTCCTATGAGATGACAAATTTGTAAAAATTTTATGATATGATTGATTTAACTATAAATAAATTTCTTATATGTGAATATCATAATTATCGTATTTAGGTGATTCCATGAGTAATTTACAGTTTTCCAAGACATTATTTTTATTATTATTATTATTATTCATGAAAATTATTATGACATTTTCTTATCTTACATCTTGATCTCATAGGTCAATACTGATTAATGTTGATTCCTAACACTTATAACTCATGCATTTTATAATTCTAAAGAATTTTTCCATGAGTAATGATTTATGATCAATAAAAAAAATTCATGTAATTTTTTTATTTTTACATAGTTATTTACAATTTTAGGTATATATTATTTGTTTCATATGATTATATAATTATTTATACAATGTTTACGCTTATTGAGAATATGAACTGAGGATTTCATAAGATTCAAATTTCCACAGGTTGTGAAGAAAGATTTTATGCAGTGTATGTGTATGAAGGGTACAATGATATAATAAATTTATGGTCGATGATGATATATATTCATGAAATCAGTAATTTATGTATTTAGTATCCAATTACATTAACCAATTACTATTTCAGGGAAGGTATAACTGTGATATGTTTTGAATATTCATCTAAAATGTTATAATAATTTTTAATGTTAATCTCAAGCATAATATGTTTGAATGTGATAATGTATTGGTTATTTTTAGAGATTTAAAATAGATTAAACATTTAAAAATAAAAAATGATATTGCAAACTATAGTATAATTTCCAAATATTATTGTAAGGTGGATATTTTGAGGTTTTCAAGGAATATACATCCCTATTTGGATACTAGAATGTGGATGTAGTGGTGGCACAAATTCAGCATGAGGTAAAAACATCAAAATCATTGGATTTGGCATTATAATGAACATCACCAATGAATAATGGGTGGTCATAAGACTACACAACTATCTAGACACTTTGATAGGATATTACTATGTTAATTCAAATTCAATTAATAAACAATTTTGAAAAATTTGAATATATGACGGCCCTAGATGACATTAGTTAAACATCAAGTGTCATATATTTAAAGGAAGGTGTAATTATTTATTTAATCATAATAATTATTTTCAAAATCACATGTTTCTTTACAATGATTATAGACGGTTGATAATCAAACTATGCAACTGATAGAATTTTGTGGGAATGTGATACAATAAAATCTCATGTTTCTCCCCCTATTTGAATTTGATGTAATTTTGGTAATTTATGTCCTTAATTATATAGAAATAATATTAATTAAAATGGAATAGAAGTCCAATTTGACATTCTGAATTATCAAATTCAATGTATTTAATTATGGAAATCAATATGTCAATCTAATGGATTTTACTTCCATTTTATTGGTTTTACTACCTCGCCATGAAGGATATTTATTAAACACGGTTATGGAGAATTTCTACATATAAAATTTTCCTAATATTTTGGAATATTATAATATATTTATAATGGAAATTCATAGTGTTCCCCAAAATCAAGACGTTGAGTTTTCTACAGAAATATCATGTGATGCTAATCATATTTCAAAGACTCTATATATATTAATCTCGATTCAGTTATTGAAATTGAATAAGAAACCCTAGAATAATCTATAAAAGTGATTTATTCAAAAAAAATTCATTACTATGGGGTGAACCTATTTTTCTAAGATGAAATATTGGATATTCATCTTTTCATTGATTACCATGAACATAACCAAGTAACTATTATGAACAATAATATGTTGTTCTATATCGATGAAATGATTGATAAATTATTTGGTAGTAAAATTTTTAATAGATTCATATTGGATATGGATAACAATATATAGGTGTAATAAAGGATGATATACCTAATAAATCCTTCCATATGAGTTATGGCCATTATGAATTTATAATAATTTCATTTGGACTTATCAATTCCCACAATATCTTCATGGACTTAAAAAATAAAGTCCTTAGATATTACCTTAATCAATTTGTTTTAGTATTTATAAACTATATTATTATATAATATAACATTATGGAAGTTATTGATGAACATTTTTGTACTATACTGGACACAATGAGGGTTGAAAAGATATATTATAAATTTACCAGGTGTGAATTTTGGCCATACAAACTATCATTTTTATCATTTAATATCAATCAATTGCATATAGATGGACACATTAAGAAAACAATTACTGAAAAATGGCCCATTCAAAAAATGTAAATTGATATAAATTCTTATATTAGTTCTTATAGACACTAAAAAATCCTTATGAGAAATTTCTCAGAGATATCAACTTCACTAATAGTGAATATATGAAACAGTACTAAGATTATATGATCATATTTATGTGAGGAAAATTTCATAGAACAGAATAGATATTTTTTCAGTCAAAATGTACTCAAACTATAGTAGAACAGATAAAATATTGTGATCTATATTGATGCATCATTTATTATACCATGATGTGTTCTCATTCAGAATGGAATGGTGATATCATATGCCTCTCTATAATTTAAATATCATGAGAAAAATTTCACAATTCATGATACATACCGTGTTATTTTAATATTTGTATTGAAGATATGGATGTGTAATATATATGGGGAAAGGTGGGATATATATAGTAATCATAATTATTTTAAAAATATATTGATATATATAAAATTAATTATCAACCAATGCTGTTGGATGAGTTTTATTAATGATGTTTCCTATTGAATACACTACCACCATTTGAACGTGAACTAGGTGGATGCTGCTCTCTATCAAAAGGATCATGATATATTTCCCATAATGGGGTTTGAAAGTGATCGAATACATATGTATTTACAAATTACATATCATAAAATCAAAAGGATATGGGATATATCATAAATTTCTTACATGAATTTCCCAAAGCCAATATGTATGAGGATTGAAATTTTATATTTAGAGGATATAGATCAGTAGAATAAATAGTGGAAATTTCTTATGCTTAACCATTATTATGATTAAATGATAAGGTTTAGGAACCAATTAATTATCCCATAAACATCAAACCTAAGAAGGAGTTTCTGGATAATGCTTAGAGTTCACCATTCCCTATTTATCATAGTTTTAAAGAAGATAAATTGATATATGAAAAAGTATTTCTAGTGGTATAACAAGAAATCAGATTTTGAAGAGTATAAATATTTATGTATGGTGTGTCAGCATGTTATGTATATGATATTTATTTATATGGAAATTTTATAACCATTTCCCATAATATAATTTAAATGGGAAAACATTTATATGGAGTTCATATTCAGAAGCCGAAAACATATAAAGGGAGTAATTCTATTTTGGTTGTAGTAAGTCACCTTATGAAATCAAAAAATGTGTTTACCATTAGGTATGATTTTTATATTGATCAAATTTCTATGATATACATAAAATAAATTCTAAAATAATATATTGTTCAACATTATTTTGTATCTAAGAGAGATTCTTTATGTTATGGAGAAGAAATCACTTGGTGCGGAATAAAAGATTGATCATTATCAGTACACATCATACATAGAGTGATATTATGTTATTGAGGAATACTAAAACCCTCATGAGATGGTCAGAGAATGTTTAATGTATTTTAGAGGTGTTTAGGATCAAATTAATTATTGGGTTGAATTTTATTACATTAATAGTTTTCAATCAATAATTCAGATGGATATTTACGAATACCCTCTTGGAAGGGTGTTAATAAATCTACTATAGTTGGATGATGTTTCTAAATGAAAGAAATTTAGACCTAAAATAGAAAAGGAAATGGACGAAAGGTTCATATATATTTAATATCACATTCGGTTATCTTTATAGTTGATAGAAAAATTATAATGAAAATTGTTAGTGAGATCTAGAGTTTCAATTTGGTGAATATAGGATATGTTATTCACAATGAATGGTAGAATGATTAATTGATATATTGACTCATTATAAATTTATTATCATATCAGGAAAGTATCATATTAGATCAAAATTCCATTGTATCTCTGTAATGATAATGATGTGTTCTATGTATTTATCCTAATGAAATATATACAAGATCCCACACTTGTACAAAATTTGGAGGTCGTACCACTATCATAATCTCACATATGAGGAAGAATAAATGAAGATTTATATGGAGTGATAAGGTGATATGATACAATACCACACACTTGGTCAATGTTTTGTGTAAATACCTTAAATTTCATGAAGATAAGACAATATATTAGAATGTATTCAGGTATAAGTATCCTCAGTTTTTTTGTTTAAGGATGGTGAACTTTTGAAGAGATAATTATCATAAGGCGTATAATTTTTCATCCATATATTTCATTATATATATATGTTTTAATAAATTTATATTATTTTCTATTTTTCATTAAACATAAACAGAGTTGATACATACTTTCTTATATTGTTGAATTATTATTATTTAATATGAAATTTAAAAACATTCCTTGAGATTGATGGTTATGAATATATAAAAATAAATTATGGAAAATTATATTTTACACATTTTAAAAATATCCTCAATGGTTATATGTATATTTGAAATATTATACCATATCATTTGATTTTAAAAAGATTTATATTACAGAAAACATATTTTTATGCACACATTGTGTCTTTGTCCTAATAATTTTTTAATCACTATTAATAAGTAATTTTAATGAAATTGGTGGATAATATATCGAATAAAATAAAATAACTATCATTTTATTATTTTTATTTTTTAAATAATGAAAATAATGTATTTTTATGCTTCAAAAATACATTTTCATAAAAAAAATATATTATTATTTTTCGAATTAAAATATAATAACTAAATTACACCAAATTTATATGATTTATATTAAAAAAAATGATATCATTTTCGGATTTACCATGTCATAATATTCTTAGGAATATTTTTTGGTAATTTTATTTAAACATTGAATTTTGGGTGAATAGTGTAAACTATTATTATTACAAACACAACAACTTTTCTGAAGTTATTATTATGATATAAAGAAATAATAAATTTTAGAACATCTATATAATGAAAAATATTTTTATTGAGAATAATACTTCATAAAAACATGTTTTTGGATTTGGGAACCCGATATTTGGATTTTCTGAACATAAGATATATTATTTTCGAATTAAAAACTAGTTTTGGGGAACTACATTTAATTATATTGTATGAAGGTTCCATAATGATTTGGATTAGTAAAAATTTATAAAAAAACATTTATTATATTACATATAAAAATTAATATTAACCTATTTTGTCATTTTTTTCATTATGAAATGACTTTTACACTTCAATCAAGCATTTTCCTAAATACAGTTTTCATGCTTTTTGTGTTTTTAAATTACTGTTATATTATAAAGACTATAGAATTATAATTTGAAAAAATAGATTCAAAATTTATAATCATAAGGTTTATTTTTTAAAATTATAAATTTTACTTCTTTTTAATATAATTAATGTTACCTTCGTAAAGAGTTAAGTTTTCATAGTTGTAGTTTAAATAGATTTAATGTGGTTTAATTAAGAGATATTGTTTAATCATTATCCATCAAATATCTGAATGTAATTGTTTGAGTTTATTTCAAGCCTATCACATATTATACATTAATATATTGTTTCATGGTGTAAATTTAATTTATTATGATGTATATTAGATTTATTATTTTCTATAATTATATGTGTCCTTCACCTTACATATAAAAGGGAACCACTTCTTCGTCTTATCAATAATTGGTGATCAGTCCAACTCATCTAATTAATACAATAATATAATCCAATATTCCATATTGTCAACATAGAGCTATTTTATTTCCTCGGAAAATACTAATATTGTTAATGGTGTATGATAAAGGGGGTCTCTCAAATTAGAGATAATTTCCCTACCTGAACCTTTCATTATTTACATTTTCTTCTACTTACTATAAATAATTTTTTTTCTATTTTATTTTGATAAATAAAATATAATCTATAAAATAATATATATTTGTGATTAATTTAAAACAATTTTTAACCTCCATCCCAAAAATTGGGAAGTGAAACTATTTCTTCTGAGTACGTCCGATCAACCACTGCCATGTTGTGATATTATTCATTTTCCATCACCATATTTTGTGGTTGGTTGTTGGGATGGATTTAAATTTTCATATGATATTTGTGAAATAAGTATTATATTGTAATTATGAAATATTATATACCATCTTACCTTTCCATCCATTGAAATATGATAACATCACACATGTATACTTTTGGAGTACATCCTCAATTGAGCAATGTGATTTATTTTGATATTTTTTTTATAAATTGAAGGTAATATAGAAAAATTATATATATATATACGATATTTATGAAAAAATCAGGAATTTTCATTGATTTATTATTATATTAAATTCTCTAATTCAGGTAATTTAAATGTAAAAACCTCATTCTTTTGTATGTACATACCACCGTCTCCACAAAGTCAAATATTGCATTTTCATCACAGTTTATATGAATTTTTTTAAAAGCATATATGTATAATATTTATCTTAATTAAGACATTATTAAGAATTTATATGTGTTAACCCATTTTTAATGAAAAATCATGGTAACCAATGAATAAAAACATTCATGGAAATCAAACCATTTTCACTTTAATGACATTTTAATGAATGAATTATCATTTAACATAAAGTGGGATAATATAATGGTATGATTCAAAGTATTTAATTTTTTTATAATATTATATAATATATTTATGATAATAAAAATTTATCAAATAAGAGGGTTTAACAAAAAATAATCAAGACATTAATCGAGTTAAAGCATTTATGTTTCAATCTCATTTTAATTGGGATTACTTATACTTGAGTTCATAGTCAGGGAAATTATATTATGTTATTCGATAAACCCAATCTAATGTAATTTTATCTTGTTATATTTATAATTGGGAATATTTATTGATATTTTCTACAATTTGGAACTAAAAATGTTCAATAAAATTTAATTATAAAACTCCAACCATATTTACCATTATATAGTTGAAAATGATTCTCCTACATCTCTTTATTCTCTAAAATGTTTTAAATAATGTTTATACTATTATCCAATGATAATTTAATTTCATTTTTAACCATTTTCTAATTTATCAATATTTGTTTAAAAATAATATTCATGTTATTTTATGAACAAAGTACTTTTTACTGAATTAGTGAATAGAATCATTATTTTTAATGATTTTTGAATAAATTAAATTTAAATCTCTCATGACCAATCACTCAATTAATGATTATTTTAAATGTTTACATTGTAATTTTTAGTGAAAATGTGTTTTCTAATATTTTTTATTTTTTTTATCATTGAAAAAGTTATCTTCAATTGAAAATGGTTTTTTCAAAAGATATTCTATAAATAATTTAAAAAAAATATTAATCTGTTGTGGGATCCTTTTAATTTTGATATGATTTATTTATTATATTATCCCATAAAACCATACTTCTTCCATATCTATATTCTTTATGATTTTGAGGACTATTTTCTTGACAAACACATTTATTTTCAACAGGTTATTATATAATTATATGATGAATGTTTTATGAACATATAGAACAAATATATATGGTTATAATTACATTGTGGGTGGTTGTGTTATAAAAAATTTATGTGTGCTCACATTAAAAAAATTTATTTTTGGTTTAACTATGATACAATGACAATTGGTCACATTAAAATATACGGATCGATAATTCCATTATATCCCATTAATCTATTGGGTAGTGCTATAAATGTTAAGAAACTCCCAAGAGATTATGGTGTTAAGAAACACCTATGATATTAATAATTAAAAAAGACACATGTGACACCTACAAAACATTGGAATTACCATTTTAGGTGCTTCTATGACAATTTTATGAGGCCTCAAGATGTTATTATGATTTATTGAAATTATTATAGAAAATTACAATTATAAGTTTTTATACTTTTTATATGATGCCATGCCTCATGACGGATTAACGATAATTCCTCACTCTTATGAATTTTGTATTTGGAAATGTATGTTGTTTTCAAAATGAACAATAATATATGATCTTTGATAGATTAACTATTAGATTATAAATTAAAAATCATGATCTCACAAAAATTGTTCTTATCTAATGCTTTCATATAATAATTTATTGATATCTCCCATGTTTACCCTTTAAAAGAATATATTCACATAATTTCTTAACTTCTCATTTCCCCCAAAAAATGAATAATCAATTAATGTTTTCTATGTATTGGAAGGGTAAAATGATAAAAAATAATTCTCATTGATGTTGAATATGTTTTTAGAAAAAATGTTTTCTAAATTTCTAGCATAACAGCTGAAATATAAAATCTGTATTTACTTTTAAAAAAACATGATTTATTTGATAGTTTTATTTACTTTAAACCCTGAGTATATTTGAACTATGATATAGTAAACTATTACAAGATATTCATTATATTAGTCAGTTTGAATCATAATTAACATCTGATTTAATTAGTTGGTAATGTGTTTCAATAGGTCCAATATAATAAGAAATAAAAAAAATTAAACAGCCAATCTTCTGTATAGTCAATTTATTCTTCAATAAAATACATTCCTAATAAATGTGGTGTATCACATTTTTTATAAAATATAGTTGTAATAAATTTATAACATGACTAGAAATATTATTTTATTAAATTAATATCAGTGTTGAAATTTTTAGATTAATATTATCATGGGGTCATATTTAAGTTATTTTTTTTAAAAAATATTTTTAAATGAATGGTGAATGAATTTTTTTTATAAAAAATGTCATTTATTTTCTATAAAAATTCCTATTATTTTTTTAATTTGATATTAAAGGTAAATATGTAAAATATATTTATAATGAATCAAATTAATTACATATTAGTAATCATTATTCTTTATTTTTATATAAGATAAATAATGGATGTTAAAATTAATTTTCATAAATACTAATTTCATGAATGGAATGTGTTTATATCATAATAAATAACATAAATATATATTTATTATAAAATATAAAGAAATAAAATTTATATATATCAAATATAATTTCATCAAATTCCATTTATGTTTCATAAATGGTATGTAATGGACATAAATTTAGTTTTTCACTTAAAAAATATATTTTTTAAAGTGGTTTTCCATTTGCATTTGAATGCGTAATTAAAATTAAATTATTTCACTTATAGAAATTTAATCTAGTAAAATGGATTCATTATCCTGAATCATCATGGTCAAATTAATTTAATAGGATGATCATAATTTTATATCATTTTCAAAATAAATTACAAGAAAAGTTTGTTACCTACATAAATGTTAAAATTGGTTTACAAGGCAGTAAAACCAAGATAAATGGGTAGTTTTGTCAATATGACATGTATTGTTTTTTATTTTATGATTATATTTCAATATTAAACATTTTTAAAATCAAATTCATGCCTATTTGGATCCATTTTATCATGAATGAGACCTTATATCATTGATGTGGTTTAAGACATTTCTTGTGGGTCCCTCCCCCCATTTATATAAGGAAAAATGATCTCCATTTTTATTCAAAAAATTTGAGCCTTCTAGCTCAAAAAATACCCACCTGAAAAAATTGCAGACTGCATCACATAATACTAGAGCTTATGGAAATTTACTATCAGAAATACTTCAATGTTTAAATAGTATTCCAAACGAGGTCTCAAAGAAGAGGTACATATATTAATGATGTTCTTAAATTTTATTCCGTAATATATTTACAATAAAAAAATTTACAAATTCAAACATGATGAATCTATAATAATAAATATAATATAATGTTATTATGATAACATAGAAATCATTTTACCTCTTCTTAATCTAATGTGAGATTAATGTTTCCCTCATTCTTATGTGTGTACTACCACATCAAAGTAGAGATACAATTCATTTTCTGATACCATCAATAATGGATGGATTTTATGTTATATTTAATGTATATATTGTATATGTATTATATAATAATTAATCTATAAATATGAATTATTAATCACCGTTATTTATTTCCTTTAATAAAAAAATGAAACATCTCTCATTGGTAGGTATGGACCATCGTCTCCCAATAATGATGTAATTAATTTTTCACATCCTCTTTACATGAATGATTATAACTATGTATATAATGAATATATATGATATGTATTTAATTTCATAGCATTATTTATATTAATGAACCATTGTCATTATGAGTATACTATAACTATGGATCTAAAAAATACTTGAAAATTTAAGTTATCAATAACAGAAATGGTTATTATAAAGAAATATCGTTAATGAATGTGTAATAATAATTTATAATTAGATCATAAATTGTATAATATGTGTGAATATGTTTTTGGTATAGAATTATAGTAAATTTAATTATATTATATGGGGTTTAAGAGTACTTATGATGTAAGAGGGACATTAGCTTGGAGTTTTGGGTTGTAACCTCATTTTATATAGGTTTTTTTATTCATAAATTTTATATAATAAAATTATAGGAACTGTCCATCAAAAAAATAATGAATATTATTATACACTAAATATTTTTTATATTAAATGTTTTATTTTTAATTTTCCTCCATTAATGTACAAATGATACTGAAATAATTTTTTAATTCACAAATTATTATCTTCTATACTTCGACCAAAATTCTTTTCTTTAATGACTTCATTTTATTTAATATTTATTAGAGAATGATAATTATTATTTTATTTTAATAAAAATAATTCTTTATCATCTTTACCATTTTTTGAAAACTAATCTTATTATCATTTATAGAATGTATTTGTTTTTACTTTTTATAAAAAACTGAATTGTTTTTATTATATGTAGATCACATGAATGATGATTCACTCCATCTATATTTTACATTACATAGATGATTCCGTAACAATACTCCTTTTTTATTTCAATATAAAATTATTTATATAATATTTGTTGATTTTTTTAATTATGAAATTTTACATTGAAATGAAAAACACATTTTCTTCAATAAATGTTTCGGAGACTTTTTTTAATAGGTACATTAAAATATATGTACATAATTTGATTTTTCTCATACTTTAATAGGGATATAATGAATTGTAATCCTCTAATATTGTTATTGGATAGTTTGTTAATGTGATGATCAAATATTTATGAAATCAATATTAATTAAGATTTAATAAGATTTAAATTATTGATAAATTTATTCATGATCATGATTAGTAAATATGAATGGATTGAGTTTACATGGTATGTGTTTACATTATAAACCATTTATAGGTAATTAGGTTACAAAGCAAGAATGATTGGGTCCATTATATCCATGTAATTAATTATGAATTTATGGAGTTTATAAAATCCAAATTTATGTACAACTAATAAAATCCTAAGAGATGATATTGTTAATTAGATGGAAGTTACACTTAATATAATGTAGAAAATAACAAGGCAGGAAATTTCATTATGGGACTTTTTTCCCCAGGGATAGTTTTTTATGTGAAATTTGATTACTAATGTGATTTTCTATTGTTATGTGAATGCCTGAAAATTATATATATTCATTATGATATGTTCTAATGGATAAATATTTTTTATTGATGATTCCACACACTTGTGTATTATGTATTTTGATAAAAAAACATTATTCACTGATTCATGATTAATGATCTTTGGATGATTGGGTATGATTAATGAATATTTTGATCATGTTATCAAATACTTAATATTATGATCTGATCCCCAATTATTATTGATTGAATATATAATATAAACCAATACTATGATTCTGAGCACACCCATTCATGTGATTCATTTTCTCAGGAATTAATAAATGGTTTTAAGTATGATATATCTACAAAGGATTCTAGTTGTGAAGAACTTTATAAGAGATGGAAAAGATCTTTTATTTACCAAAAATTTATGTATAAATATTCTCCAAATATAATATACCTTTACATTTATGGGATGTATCATAATTTTAATTAATGAATAATTATCTTGAAAGATGTGATATTCATGTTTGAAAATTTTGGATTGCTATAGTTTCTATCAGAGAAAGGTTTAATCATTTTTGTATAATAAGATGATAAAAAATTAATAAAATACATTAGGATAGGCTTATATATAGGGTAATATCCTAAGTGTTTTTAATGAAAGGAGTTTGGTTTTCCTATGAAAATACATCACTACCTATATACTATATGTGGAAATGGATTGGGCACAAAAACATATAGGTGTAAAATCGTAAAAATGAGTTGGTCGAGTTTATATTGACCATCATTCTGGTTCATGGTGAATGGGTTATTACTATGAACATGATATGGAACTCTTGAGGTATATACCAAGATTAATAAAATTCATTTTAAGATAAAATTTTAATGATTTGGGATATCTATGGTTTAAAAGAATGATTCATTGATTGAAATGAATGTGTCAATAATTAAGCATCCTATGAATGATTATGATGACTATATGATTTACCACTATGTTTATTCTTTTTATATTATGATTTTATATTTTATTCAATAGATAGAATAATATGGATCCATGTTAACACTGAATATGATAGACAATGAAAACATTGTATTTCTTGGACACTAAATTTTATAGGTCTTAAAATTAATATTTTATTTATATTTTTATATAATTATTATTCTAGGAATATTACTGATCTACTAAATTAGAAAATGATTGTTCAATTTATTATTATGTCCTTCTTGAGGTGATGTTCACCATATTTTAGTGGGTATAGTAATACAATAATTAATTATATATTAAAAAAACACACTGAAATGGTATTTCTTGTTATCCAATTATAAATATATGAAACGATTACAATATTAGTTTATCACTTTGAAGTAGAAATAGATCAATAGTAGAATTATATAATTAATATAAATGAAGGGGAACAAATTAACTCCATAGAGTGGGATGATTTTAGGAACCTATTTTTTTATAATTACATTCCCAATAATCTTCTTTTGAAAATAGAGGATGAATTACTTGATTTAAATAAGAATAATGATGAATCCATTAGAACATATGCGGAAGACTTTATAAATAAATCGAGGCATGCCTCTAATATTATCATTAGAATAGAATGAATGATTGATTTATTCAAAAATGGATCTAATACATGTATCTGAAGGGTGTTATCCTAAAGTGATGTTAATATATATTAAGAAATAATTCTTATTACTATCATGGAAGAGAAAAAGATTAGATTATCCCATCATCGTATTGATACCAAAACAATGATGGAATTAAAATTAAATTATAATTAAACATTATAGAGGGTAGAAAATGAGTATTCAATTATTCCCAAAGTGTTGAAAGAAAAATAGAGGAAATTTTATTAGAGGTACTAATATTGTTTTATCTATTTGATGGAATTACATGTTAAAAAAATGTTGATGTGTAGTGAATAATCAACTTAATGAAATATAGGATTTTAAATCTTAACAAAATGCAACACCCAGTGTCCAATGTTCCAAATTTAAGGATTATTTGAATTAAACCAACTAGTTCAAAAATATATGTGTTAATGATAATGATTGACATAAAATACATATAAATCATAAATATAAAGGAAAATATCATGTGATCACTTATAATAATGTAGGATATGAAGAAAAAGTGGTGAATGGTACACCTACCGTCCATTATAGAATTGATATTGAAATATTTAATTCTAGTTATACCCAATATTTTATATCAGAATAATTTTAAAATGGTACCACATTACCATGTAAGAAAATTATATGTTGAAATAACATTAAAAAAATCTAATTGTGTGATGATTTCTTCTCAAGTCTATGATTCATCCACAAATGATGTTCCAGGGAATTATCTCCCTAATAATCTTATTATTATTACATTATTTATTTTTAATCAGATTTTGGACATGGATATTATATCATTATATAAATCATATATAAATTTCATAGGAAGGGATGTACCAAATAATATTTCAAACTAAAATTTGATTTCCTATCAATTTGATGATATATGTGAACATTGAATGATAATTACACCCATTTCAGGGGTCTATAATTCTATTCAGAATGGGTATTTTCTTATATTTTTTTAAATAAAATCAATATTTAAGGTAATAATATTTTACAAGAGTTTTTTGATATTATTCTACAAATGTATCATAGACTTCCAGTGAATAGTGACATTAAGATATTGATGGAAATCATACCTTATGCTACACCTATTTCAATGTATTCTTATTGGATTTCCCCATTAGAGTTCATGGAATTGAAGAAGAAAATACCATAGAATCATAAAAAGTGATCCATTTGGAATAGTGAATCATATTTTAGTGAACCAATTATTTTAATTAATAATAAATATGAATCAATGGGTCAATATATTTATTATCATGAATTTGATGTGATACTGATTAAGAATATGTATAATCTTCCCTATATTGATGATTTGTTTGATCAATTATGAGGAGATCAATATCATTCCAGGACTACTATTGATAAGGATACTATAACATGATATTCAACAGTGATGACATATCAAAGACAACATTCTATTAGAGTTATGGAATATATGAATTTATAATGATTCATTTAGTCTAACTAATACCACTAATATCTTCATGGATTTCATGAATAGTCTTTAGAGGTTACATTTATTAGTTCGTTGTATACTTTATAAATTAAATTCCTTTTATATTTTTAGGGAAAATATTATAATATAGATCACTTGGGGATTATATTGAATAACCCAAGGAAGGTTAATTTATATTCAAAATTAATCAAATTTGAATTTTTCGTACCAAGAATTTTTATATATGGGCCAAATGATTACATGTGTGGGTATATCCATGGATCTATTAATTGAACATATCTACTGAACACTAGCCTTGACCAAACCATACAAAAAGGATTAGTATTTTTATATTAATTACTGAATATTATTAATGCTTTATAATGCACTTATCATTACTATATAATGAACTCATATAGTTCACTCCAATGGGAGTTTAGTTTACTTTGAATAATGAACATGAAGAAAATTATAAGAAATAGAAGATGTGGTAGGTTAGTTCACCTATTCTCACACTAACTTATAGATTAATATAGTTTTAGCTTATTGTGTCATGATTATTAAATTTTCACGATTAAAATCATCAGACTTGTGATTTTATGTTTTCTTATTAAATATTATAGTTAATGATATGGAGGAATTATATTGTCCATGAATGGTGTGAAATATAAAAATATCAAAAACTTTTAAAGTATATATTCACCAAAAACAGTTGAATGGTTTTTAGATAAGATGGTTGGAGTTGATTAATGATTAGGACCACTCAAAACATTACCACCACTGAGTGTATTTGATTTCTCCATGAGAAGAAATAACTAAATCGAGTATTGAGAGAATTTTCATGTGAATAAATTATATATATGAATGTAGTGTGGTAGTAAGTATTATAGCAGAGAAAGAACACCTAAGACATACATGTGCTTAATGATGGATGCTTTACCTCATCAATTATTGGATATCCCATATGAACGAGAATAAACCCATGTCTCTTGAGTGAATTTAGATAATGTATATTTGTTGCATACATCAATGCAAGAATGCATGATGGTTGAGTTGTGGAAATGAAGCCACATTGGATGAATAATGAAACACTCTAACGCCATGTGAGATTATTTAGAATACATGAAGAAGGAAATAATAACTATCAGGTATTTTACATGAAAATGAAGAATTAAATACCCATAATTTCATTTGGTATTTAAATGAGAAAAATAATACCCAAAATTTATGCGTAAACAAATGTGAGACATAATTTCCCACAATGTGTATTATTATTTGAAGGATAAATGAAATTAAATGTGATTAATTATTAACACATTTTATTGAGGTTTTAAATTATAATTTAAATCATTGAACTCCATAAGATCTATGCACAATTGTTTTTATAAATATGTGCATGAATGTGATAAAAAGGTAACACCGAATTGAAAGAGAATATTGATTCACCTTGCATCAATTGGTTATGAAAAAATGTTATGGTGATCCAAGGTGGTTTAATTCTTGAATATGTAAATTTCATATACCCGTGAATTTGAAGAAGTGAATTACAATTAAACCAAATTTGGAAGGAGTCTTAAGAACAACACTACTAATGTTCTTGAGGAAATACATGAGAAAGTGAGATCCTTCAAGATCTTGCGGGAAGATAAAATATCATCCTACAGTGTATCATATCCTTCAAAAAAGGTAGAATTCTTTTTTGTTGGTAGTAGGTGTAGTTGAATACATCGTGTTTCAATTAGAATTAGAAGGATTGCCTCACTTATAGATAGAGAAATAAGTCTTTTATTAGGCCCCTAGATCAAAAAAGGTTTCTTATTTGGGGTTAGATCAATTTTATTCACTTTTATGATAGTAAATAATAAAATTATGGGTGTACAAATAAATGGTACTAAGTAGTACATTCATTTCCAAACCTTGTAAATTTAGTGTCCTTCCCTCTCGTATCATATTACTGCACATGATGTTAGATTTAGAGAAACTATTGAGAGGATTGAAAAACATAACAAGGTAAAGAGGTTAAAATAGGTTAAAATAAATGAAACAAGGGTATCAATAATTCAAACCCCCTCTCAGTGGATCTTATATGTAATGGGGCTCTATAAATATAATTTTTTAATTAATGAAATAGAATAATTTATCAAAAATAATTTCAAGACTACTGATGATTCACCTATGGAGTATCCTTATTCTTCTTCTATAGATAAAATGATTACTACTATTTTTATACATGGGAATGAATGTTTATAAATACTATATATTTTCCATGCAGAACATAGAAGAAATATTAATTTTGATGATACTAATAACCCAACTAGGACAAATGAATCACTATTTACTAGTAATATTGCCACATCGAGTTGTTGTGGGATTAAAATTTTATATCTGAATTGGATGTTTGTCCACAAGAAGATTAAATATTATATTTGGGAGTCAATAATGTAAAAAAAATTCTACTGATTAATTTTTATCTCATTTTTAAAATGTCAAATAATTTAAATGACTAATATATAATTTATTCATTAGACATGACATTCAATTTTTATGAAATGAAAGAAATTATGAAATTATTGTTATCATTATTTGTGGATCAATGGTGTGATTTAAAAACCAAATTTGAAAAATATATTTTTGGGATGTTACATAATAAAAAAAACATGTCTCGATTATTGTGTTTTTGTTATAGATACCATGAGAAAATTTATTTCAATCCAACATGATGAGCCATTTATTATATGATAATTTTTATATATTTTTAAATTTCTTTCATATTTCATAATTAAATATTTTTTTAATTTTATGTGACATGCCTCTTGGATATCTCATAAAAATTTCAAGTTTCAAAGTTTATACAAACATAATATATTAAGTTAAATGTATCATTTATTAGAAGGGCGACTGACTTACAAAAATAATTTGATGCTTTATGATATTAATCTATTATTGGTTCAGAAGTAGTCTAGTTCATTTCTCCATTTCAAGACACTCGACATGATGAATAGAAAATAGAGAGAAAGAAAAAATTTATAGTGTATTATAGAGAAATATAAAGAATTTGATATCATAAATGTATGAAATTATGTTTATATTCTTTGGATATTTATTGTTTTTAAATTAACAACACTAATATACCATTTCAATTATTTATTTCATGATAAACATCAAGTGAAATTTTCATATGCTAATTTTATCCCTGAGGGTATGATATAAATTCTAGCTACATCATTACAAATGATAAGAAACCCCAACATTATATGATGATATGACATTATTTTCCATTTTAAGAAGGTTATTGGAAAAAAATGAAGATATACTGAGACTTATAAATAGATATTATAAAAGGTCAAAAAATTACATGAAAAAGTACATGTGATATCAAATTAAATCATCCCTTAGAGATATTTAAAAAAATGTTGAGAGAATCATATCATGTTTACATTGTGAACCAGGTAAAATTTTCAAATACTATACTACCTAAGATGTCGGCCTAGCCTACCTATATAGATCAACCATTACCTTTTTTGGACATGATGAAATACAATGAGTTAAATATTGGAGATATCCATGTTTGTAATGTAGAATAATTACTAGTATATTTTTTGGGGGATTATATACATCACCATCCAGGGAAGATGGATCATGTAAGAATATCATTAAATTATATTGTTGATCCATATAGTTTACCACGATTTTCTACCTAGGATTTAACAATGTTGGAGAGTGTAAGGGTAAATTTTTTACTTTTTATTGATAGCTTTATTTATCATCTTGAATACAAGGAATACATTGTATTTAAAATATTATTATAATTTTATTGAATATTACTTATAAATTTTTTTGACATTTAATTTCATTTAGAGTAACTAAAATCAATGGAAATAATAAAAAAGAAACAAAAATATCATAAACCAATAAATTTAGTTAATTCTATGAGAATATTAAAAAAAATGATATTTAGGATTTAGTTATTTTTTTGGATCTCAACATGAATGTTTTGTATTTTTTTTAGATCTGACAAAATTTGTGTTTCATTTTTATTTCTTTAAATAAATATGATATCAAGGGAATTAATATATTTCACAATTAATTAGTTATCTACCCATGATTCTTATTGAAAATTATAGAACTTGTGTTTATGTCTTTATAAATATAGAATGAATATGAATGATCGTGTGATATGAGAATACTTTTTCAAGAGTAACAGACGGACATAGATACACACGCACAGATACACACATATATATAAGGGATTATCAAATAAGGATTTTGGATGAAATATTTTTCTCAAAATTTATGGGTAATAAAAATAATATATTTATGATCTATTAATTGTTATAATATCATTAATTTTAAAAAAATTTCATTTTATTGGTTACTGGATCTTAGTTGTATACTTCCCAAATGAATATACAATATATCAATTTTTTTTCTTTTTAGGTGTTTAACATTTCATAGAATTAAATTTTAATATTTTTTTATACATAATGAATTTTCAAAAGTTATTTTTTATATATTTTTTAGTTGATAGATATGATAATAAAATTAAAGGATAATTATTAAAAAATATATATTATTGATAGAAAATCCAAATATAATCAATTAAATTGAAGTAAACTAATGTATTATTTTTACCATTCATTTTGGAAAACAACAAGAAGTAATATTTCATGATATGAATTTAAATCATCTTTATGTTTTATGACCTCTTACCTTAATAAATGATATTATATATTTTTAATGAGGTTAAGTCATATGCAAATGACGAACTAACCCATATTAATTATATTATCTTTACCAACCAAAACCCCAACCAAAAACTATAATTGTATATTTCCAAATTAATATATTTATATTGGTTAGAATCGATGATATTTTTATTTTATTTTATATTTTTATTATTACTTCAACAATGAATATTATGATTTAGATATTTAAATGCTTCATCTTGGTGTTTAAAATGAATTTTTCTTAGTTTTTCAGTGATACAGAATCCTGAAGTGATGTAATAATAAGTGTATCTATTTTTTACTTATTTTTTTGGGTTTAATCCTCATTATTTTTCCTTTTTTACACACATATATATATAGGAATATAAGAATCAATAATACTCTACCCATATATAGTTAATTGTTATGGTTTATAATTTTATCAACCATCCTATATAAAACAAATATTTTTTTAATTCTTTATGGTCCATTAATATTTATTAAATATTTTCAAATTTCCCATATTATTTCATGATCTAATTTTTTCTATTTGTTTAATTCTTATATAGCATGGACCACTCACATTGATGTAGTGTTATTCTTTTTTGGTTAAATATTATTTATGGTATTGATGATATTTATTTTGAATTGTTATATTTAAACAGTTATTCTATTTAATTGACATGTGGATATATGCTTTTAGCATTTTTAATATGATAAATACATTAATATTTCTCAAAATATTATTGGAATATTTTTTAGTTGATTTAAAAAAATTTATTCATTATAAACTCTTTTTTTGATTTTAATTTTCAATTGATTTCACTATTATTATTTTCGGGTTTTAAGTGTGTTTTGATCTAAAAAATATAAGATACAGTGTCTAGATATTTTATTTTGACAACATAACTGAAGGGATGGAAGACGTAAAATTGGGATGTTTATATATGGAATGTCATAAAATGCACATAATATAATATCAATGAACGATTTACTTCATATAATCGATGAGGATTCATTAATTATCATTCCCAATTTTCCATCTTTAGTTTGATTATTTTTTTCAGTTTTTTAATTTGTCCATCTATAGTTTCAATTAATTTTTTATTGTTCATTTTTTATCATGTAATGTTCCCAATGTTATATAGTACATTTTTTGTGGAAGAATGAAAAATATCAGATTCTAATCTTGAAATTTTGTATGATTATATTTTTTTTACTGTTTCCATAAATAATTATTATACATTTATTCTGGATTATATAAATGATTATATAGTAGATCCAATTAAGTTGTCTTACATGTGGCAGGTCATTAAACCATGAGCTATATTAAATAAAATTTCTATTTACTAATTTAGAGTTAAGATGACTATATGTTATCCAAATAGACATTAATGAATGTGTTGAATTTCATTTTCAATACGGTAAAATTTCTAAATTATTTTCATATTTAGATGAATTTATTTCATGTTATTCCAATATTTCCTTTGTTTTAATATATCTCATTTGTGGATAATCATTATCAATTGTCTCCCGTGAACTATTCACATTTGATTTGGGCATCTCACCTCATCAACATCCTAATATATTCATCAAAAATAAATTACAAATGTAAGGTTAAATACTTCTCATTTATGTTACTTAGATATTTAACAAAATGGGAAATATTTCATAAACATGGGACATAGATGAATAGAAACCTTTTCTCCTTATCATTGGACTATAATTTAATTTTAAATCATTTTTATATTAAATCCAGCTTCATTAAATTCATCTATTGATATATTTCAAAGAATAATCCTATACAAATTCCACGAATTATATTAAATTATGGTGGAGTTATAATCTTAAAATAAATTAACTGGTATGTGAATTTTTATTATAATTTAAAAAACTATTATAGGCAAAACTCATTAATTTATTTTATTAAATCATGTTTTTTATGGATAATTTATCTATGATATTTTTTGTTTCTCTAATTTATATTCCATTACATTTTATAGTAATTTGGATTGGGAATGTTATTTATTTTTTTTGTTTTAAATTTTCTTCAGTCCATATCATTTTTTAGATAAACAAAAATTGAATAGAAATTATTGTACATTCAACATTTATTTTTATTAAAAACTATCTATGAATGTCATTGGACATTTTTTGATATTTGACATTCAATGTTATCTTTTATAGACAACCGACATTGAAAGTGAATTTTAGTATTAGATATTTTTAAAATATAATGTTTAACGTATTATAAAAATTATTCAATGTTAAAAATAACGTGATTATCAATGTCATATTTACAAAAAAACCAATGTAAAAATATCCCTTCTATTTTTCCATGTTGATCGTACTTTGAAACTGATGTGGAAATATATTTTCTACACTAGTTTATTAAAGAACTGACGTTGAAAGACTCCATAAATTCCCTTTTAGTTAATTTTTAGACTTCAATTTTATTAAAATAATCACTAGAACTATAATTTATAAATCACATACATAGTAATTTATTAAAAAATGAGGTTAAAAAAATAATAAAATAAGGTGGAAATATATATTTCCACTAGTTTCTATTCGTCCTGGATGTAAAATCATGAATTGAGATCTAAAAAGTTATTTATTTTGGGACGACATGAATAGAGTTGTTTTGGATTATGTATCATGATGCATGTTATGTTATGAATTTATATTTAAGAGGTATAAATATTTGGGGATGTTACTTCCATTTCCAATACTATAATGGAAAATGGAAAATGTCACAATATATTATATCATTAAATTCCCCATAATATATAAAAAATGCAATTCAATTTGTATTTTTGTCAATGGCTTTACAATATTTCAACACTTCATTATTATTGAAATATACTTCTATCGTGATTTGATTTCCAGGATTTAAATTTTGTAGTATCATTGAGTGGTGTACAATATTCAATTGTACCTGATCGATGTTGGTTTTTGATAAAGTCTGAGTATTAGTGGGAAACACCAACCATGCGCCCACGTTTTATTAAAAACTAAATGTAAAAAAATAAATCATGAGGTTTTATGTACTTGAGCCAATAATTTATTTAAATATTACAATAGATAAGGTTAAAGATGAAGGAAAATAGAGACAGAAAGAGAATAAGCTATATAAAATGTAATGTCTTTGTGGATTTGAACAATTTAGTAGATATTATTTGTTCCCAGTCATACCACATGGGTAAAACATTATGATTAATCAGTTGATATAGATATGGAATGCTTGACATGAGGTGGTAGGTCACCATCGAGGATAACATAATAAAAAAACCCACCAACATCATTTTTCCACAAAAATCATTAAAGCGAAATGCATCAACAAAAAGTACAGAGAACTCTCCATGAAATAAATAATGTGAATCGTATATTTATATAGAGTGAAAAATTGTATACATTCATTTTGGAAACTATCAAACTAAAAATATTTCATTCAAGAGAAGTCGAGTGGGCTTCTTATGTGATTTAATAAGTCTTTTATCATTCTGTTAAACTGAAAAATGATTCCAAAGTAACATTCTTTGTGACATCTCTCAAAATAATTCCACAAAACTATGAAAACACAAATAAAAAATAAACCATAACACAAATGGTTCAAAATAGATCACGAGAAAGGATTCATACATGTTTCTAGTAAATAAAAAGAAAAGGAGAAAACACACCTCATCACCAAAAACATCCAAACTGAGGAAAAAATATTCCGCCAATTCCATCTCTGATACATCTTCAAAAGAATTCATTTCAGGCCAAAATAAAATGAAAATTATTGGTTCCATAAACTCCAATATATTACAAGAACATATTAAAAAATGGAGTTCATACTAGGGAACAACATTCATTGTATGTTTTAACACCGTTTTCATTATAATAAAATGATTCCCAATGCTCATAGTAGAATACTAAAGTCAATCACCAATCATCATAGTTCCACATATATAATAAGACATTGTAAGAATATCTTTTCAGATAGGTACGCATAAAATTATCTATCCTGAGATCCAGCATGAATCAAGCATGTAAAATTTGAAGGGATCAAATAATATGCAATATGTTATAAAGAACACAAAAAGGTCATTTCCATGGAATATTTAAATTGTTAAAATATATATCTATTTTATATTATTCTTCTATCCTGATAACCATACATTTTCATATTTAATGGTACGTCTCAAAAACAATATCACAATTCTTGAATTTTTGGATTGTAATAGAATCTTTCTTATCCAGCAACAAATCAACTCCTTCTAAAGAATCGTCCACAATCAGTTATGAATCTCTATACAGAAGGTCATTTTTTTCTATCATCTTCTTCCTCATCAAAACGATTGGCCATAATAGGTTTTTTAAAGATTATAATTTGGGGAGGAAGTTCAGTTTTTTCTTCCCTATGGGATCTTAATGATTTTTAATGATTTTTTATATCAATATTATTGTAGTCTATATGTTTCATTGTTTTCCTAAGACTCAGTATAATTAATCCATCAACATCTACCAGTGTGTTTTTACCCTTCCTAGAAATTGATTTTAAGTAGGATTCTTCTATTTGATTAGATTGATCATCATCATAATGTAAGGATTATCTATACTCAGAGAGGGAAAAATTATCATTTTCTCATCAATAATCAATACTATGGGTTTTAATGTTAATGATATCCTAGATAATATTTTTATTATCCTCATTTAATGTTTGAGAAATATGGAAAATATCCACAAAAGTACGTATATCAAGATGATAGGAATGAGAATTTGAATGTCTAATAATGATCTAATTGAATATTTGATCCCTTGGATTACCAGAATGGACATAATCCTTTTTAACTTTTCCTTTATCAATTCAAATAAAATTTGTTTTATATAAGATGGTGTATAATAAAAGTTATAATCCTGCATTTCCTACTATGAAATATAATTTTAACGAATTTTCTGTAATATGTTGGTAAATTATCAATGTAGACACCCCATAAAAAACAAGAGTCCCAATTTTGATTCTATATGTGTGGTTTAATAGTCTAGTAATTCTAAATTTCAACAATTATTGAAGCAATGGATTACCTAGGTAAATTCCTAGTGGCATAATAAATTATCAGGGGATATCCAAATAATTTATAAATTGAAAATAGGGAATTATTTTTAAATATCTAAAGAATAAATTCAAGAAAACCTAACCAAATAGTTATTATGGGAGTCTCAAAATAAGTAATGAAATCTAGAGGTATCTTTAGAAAATTCATGGAATAACCATAAAAATACTGGTATCCTCTCTTCGGAAATCAATAATATTCACATTTAATAACAAATTGAATAACCACATGAAGTGAATTGAATACACCAACATGAAATTTATCAAATATAATTGATAATAATGGATTTATTATGAATTATAGGGAGGTTATTTGAATATGAAACATACCAATAAGACCAAATCATATTTCAAAGGAAAAAATATGTACCTCTTCTTTAAAAAATGAAATTAATGATATGCCATTGTAATGGTATTTATTTCATTCAATGTGCCTCACAAACATTGAGTCATCATTTTTTATGAAGGATTTATTATAATCAGAAAAGAATACCAGAAACTAGTTAATAGTGTGTTGTGTTTTAGTACATTATATCATCCAAAGATAAATGGTCAGTCATAGAGGACTATTCAAACACTGGGGGATCTTGTATGATCCTATTAACTATAACTACATGGTGGATATTATCAGCAACATTATATAGTCTAGTATTCTTAAAATAATTAATTTCATTCAAGCATTAAATTTATATTTATGAATCCTTCTATGGAAATGAGTACCCATCTATGACATGGTTGGTTGATGTTAGAGAAATAATGATATATATCCCTGAGGAATTTGTGAAATGGAAATAGAATGTTACATCCATCCACTATTATATCAAGTTTCATTATAGTATATTTAATATTTATTGCCACTATCATTTCTGAGATTAGTAATTCGATATTAGTGAGATGAAATTCCTATGAATTTCTCTATAGTATAGGGTTATTAAATTCATATGTATGTGAATTTTGAGCCCTAGGTATATTAGTTATTTTAAGATTAATTCTCATATTAGGATGGTATATTATCACTAAATACTCCAACTGAACCACATAATGGATCATGACGTCTTCGATGAATCTCTTATATGGATATACTAACTTGATATTTCATTGATAATGAACAAATATTTTTACAATCATAGTTTTATTGTTCTTATGATGAAAAAAATGTATAAATATTGAATGAAAAATATAATATTTTCATTAAAATGTCTCCTAATCTCGTTAAATTTTATTAGATGAATCTAAAATTGAAGGAATTTACAGGGGAAACAATGGATGTAGTGATGAAAAGATAGCCAAATTTTTGTTTCAGAGTGATTAATTTTTTATATAAAAATTTATTTTTAGGGGAGTAAAATTTCATACACCAATATTTTATATTTATTTAATTTCAGATAAAATTATAAATTTGATAACTGTCCTTACAAGTGAACCAGAGTATATACGTTCAATGATATAGTGAAATGTAATAAACTATTTTTTAGTCATACATGCATGAATATTAATAACTATGTAATTAAAAACATTATAAATATTTTAAATAGTGAAAATATGTTGATTAATTCAAAATAGAGTAGTCACATACTTCAAATAATTTCTTTTTATTCTTCAAAAATATATCTTCCTTAAATTTTTTCCACATTTTTTTGAACATGAAAATTATAATTCTTTTTAATTTTATTTAGAAATTTTATTTTTTGAAATTCATATCTGTTTTCAAGTCATCATGTCAATAAAATCATGGGGTCAAATTTCAATATTTGTTTAAAATATTGTTTTTCAGTGAATTATAAAAAAACAACATTTTTTGTGAAAACAGAAATTTATTTCCAAGTAAAAGTCCCATTATGTTTTATAAGTTGATTTTAAAATTATATAAGTCCAAAATAATTATAAATAGTATAATTAAATGAATATTTATCATCATTATACTTTAATTTGATATATGATCATTGTTCTCATATAAATTCATTTTTTAAATAACAATTTTTATATATGAAATGTGTTTTTATATTAATAAATTATATATGTCTCTATTTATTAATTGTATTAATTAAATTTATGTACTCAGTATTAAATCTAAAATTTTAACATTCATTATATTTTTTATAAAATGCAACGAATGGTAGTAAATTAGGTTTTATGCTTAATTTTTTTTTTCAAAAATAGGTTTTCTTTGCGGTTTGAATGCACAATTAAACATAAATTTATCGATTTTTTGAAATAGATTATAGTAAAATTGATTCATTATTGGAATGAAAACTATATACACAATTTACTAGGATCCACTTTATATTTAATATATAATTTTTCAAATAAAATAATATTTTACTGTTAGTGATAAAACAGATTTACTATGGATGATAAACCATGAGATAAAGAATGGTTTTCCACCCACACTTATATAAATTTTTTAAATATATTTCAACCTTAAGTTATCCTAACATTAAATACCTATATATTTGGGTCCACTTTTCCATGACTGATTCAATATATCATTGAAATACAATATCAAATTCCACATGTGTCCCTCCAATCACATAGAAAAGGTATCCTCTTCACCTCCAATATTCAATAAATTTGAGTCTTCTATATTGACAAATCCGTACTAAATAACCTCAATATAATTATTCCTTTCATTCTAGATGTATGTTTCTTATCCTAATATAAATATTTTTGGCCTTAAAATTTAATAATATTGGGAAATCCCAAAAAGAGGTATAGAACATAACAAATCTCTTTCAAATCTTTTTCTTTTAATACATCCTCTAAACAAGATTTTTTTAAAAAACCAGATTAATAATGTATCTTAAATATACATAAATTTTATTATTCTTATGGTGAAACCCTTTATCACATATTATAAATCAAATGGGAGATAACTGTATCACTTCTGTGTAGGTGTGGAATCCCTCCCCCATATAGAGACACGATTAATTTTCCACCACCTTCATTCATTGTTGGTTATTAAGTTATTCTATTAATATATATTATAAATTTTAGGTAATAATTTCTATTTAAATATGATATATTATTTACCTTACTTTCATTCCTTCCATTGAAAAATTTAAACATCGCCCATGAATTTGTATGGAATACATTTTCCACCTATTTATGTAAATCATTTCTCATCACTTATTTATATGAATGAGTAAAAATTTGTATATAATAAAAATATATTAAAATTATTTAATAATTACAATTCTATATATGAATAATCTATGATCAATGTCAAAGGAACAAAATTATCAATAATTACCCTATTCTTTTATAAATATTATTGCATTATTTTTATGATAATTAATCATCAAATAAAAAAAGAAAGATCATAAATTCTTGTGTCACAAAAAGATTATGTAAATAACTAAAGGGAATTAAACCAAAATAAATACACCACTTATTTTATGTTCATATTTAGATATAAAATTCCTTTGAGCTCTTAAATATGCATTGGATAACTAGAGGAATACTTAAATAAAGGGATCATCTAAAAAGCCCAGTATGCGAATAAACATAGGAATAAATCTTTGCACATGGGTTAGAAAGAATACCATGGTGAAATATAAGGGAATTGAAAATTAAAAATGAAATGAAATCATGAAATATATAACATGGTATTATATAATCATGGAAACATTGGAATGTGGAAGAAACATTTAACATGATATAAACATTAGTCAAGGAAAATTAGAAAGACTATATCACACGGTGGACAAGGTCCCATAAAGAATTTGGATTACTACTTATCCCAAGAAGATGTCTCATGAGTCAAAAAATTACCCAATTCGTTATTAATATATCTAGGTAAACCCATCATAAAATTACCACTGATATTTTTTTCATATGAAAAATAAAATATTTGTAATAAACAAAAGGGTTAACCCCTCAAAAGAAATGGTCATAGTAATCATGTTATAAGGCATTAAAATCACAATATCATAATAGTGTCCACAAAATAATGAATATATGTCATAAATGGAAATTAATAATGGAAAATAGAAATTTTACATGATAAATGATGTCTAATAGATGTGAAAACATGTAATAGAGTTATTATGAATGATTATAAATGAATCACTTTATTGTTGTTTATGGAAAAATATTTAAGATACATTTAAATTTGAAAAGTCATGATTGTTAATATAATACACAAAAATAACTATGATAATTTTTAATTATAATATTATAATTTTTAGAAATATATTTGTGGGTTAAAATATAATATGTAGTTTACTTTAAGATGGGTAAGAAATAGAGAATTTCACTTTAATCAGTCTTTCTTATCCAGAAGAATCGTGAAGGGAACCATACAAGAGATGAATTTACAATAAAACAAGAATGAATGGATCTGGATACATATGTTTGGAAAATATGAACAGAATATATAATAATTTTATAAGAATAATTAATAATTACATTAGTTGAAATAGATATAAAACAAAACCTAGAGGCAATTGGGAGGTTTAGATAAATCCATTACCATATGTCCGAATGAATTATGAACATCCACTTAATGTATTTTATAAGAAAATAATATCCAGAATTAATTAATTATGAACATATTAAATGTTAATTTTATTTGATATAATTTTATAATCATCATTTATTATCACTTAGACAAAGTTATAATGTTGTATTTCATTATTTTAGGTGTTTTTTACATGATTTGACACTCAATTCCCTTGAGTTTAATTATGAGAGTTATTAAAAAGAGAATGAAACAATAATGAAGTGTAATTATATCATATTTATTAACCTATATAGTTTTCAATATTTCTATATAGAATTGCTTTTCTAAATATTAGAATAATTCATTTCACAAAATGATATGGATGAATGTTGGTTTATTTTGGTGAATTTTCAATCATCATGAAATAGTTTTGTTTTAATATATAATATTATGTATATATATTTACATAATAAAGGAACATAAAATGAGTTTTAATATAAAAATTACAACATTCACTGACCATTATAATGGTTTTAAGACCATCCATAATCGAAGTAATAGAAAATAAAATATAGTCGTCCACATAGGTGGTGAATCGGCACATCATTGAGTATGATTTCATGTATAAGAAAAATATATAAGTAAAGATTTTTTAAGATGGATATCACATTAAAATATAATTGTTCTAGTAAATTTGTGATACAATACATATCATGTCACATTGGATAGTGGTGTAAAGGATGATGTTGGAGAGAGAAATAATTTAAAATTGAAATGTTGAGGGATTTACCTCTTGAATAATGTATCATTGAAAACCAAATTAAGGAACATGAAATGAAATTTTGTGGAGAGAAAGAATCCAAGCACATGTGGAAGAGTCTTGGGAGAGGAATTTAGATTAATATTAGAAAACTATAAACCTCATATGGTTTGAGGAGATAAGGATGTTAGAGGTTCTATTTATAGTGGAGAGAGGGTTGTTTTTTATTATTTTATTTATTAGTTTATTATTTTGGATCAAGACAATAAATAATATTTATTATTGTGGCTAATTATATTTAATAGTGATTTTTTTATATAATTGGTTCTTACATTATCCATGACACAAAAAATCATTTATTTTTCTTAAAATGTTAATTGTTGTTTGTTACTATATTTCACTATTCACCAAAAATTCAACTATTTTATAAAAACTCCAAAATTTCACTCCAACCATTTTTTGATGTGTATTGTACCAAAATTGACTCCATTTTATGAAAATAATTATCTACATTAAAAAAAATATTTTCAATTAAAATAATAATTTATTCAAAAATACCATTTTTAATATTATAACTAATTGTACGATTTTAAGAAAATAAATCTAGGTCTCATACAAATATCTTATAATAAAAATACAATAAATATTAATTCATGAATATATTTTTTTAATATAAAATTCCCATTAATTAATCATATTAAATATATAATATTATTTTAATTGTTCTTCAATGAATAAAAAGTTCACCTTTCATCACATTATTTTTAGGCTCAACATTAGTAGTTGTGATAACATATGATCTTCCTTGTTGTCCTGTAGCTTTTTTTTTATTTCCACCGAAAAAACTTATATTAGGTGATTGGCTCACATAATACCCATTTTCCATTCAGTTGAAACCCAACACTATAGGCTGATTGTTGATCTAAACCATCCTGTCATCTTCGACAGTAGTGGGATTCTTCGTATCACTTAATTAATAAAATTCGTGATTCCAATCTCTTCCAAGCTATAAGAATATTCTACTTCCCTTTAGATTGTTTCTAAGATTATTTTTCCTATATTTTGGACATGTGGGATGTTGGGTTTTCTTCCCCTCATGGGATTTATCTTTTGATCCTCCGATATTAATCTCAATTTTCTTCTTTTTACTTCTGATACCACAGGACCATAGTTAGTCTCTAATCTCTTTCTCAACCAAATGGAACAACATATGATCTCATAATAAAATTCAATGTCTAATGTCTCCAATGATATTTTTAGACATGACATTAGTCCAATCATGAAGTGATTCACTTTTCGTTTGGTGTTCATTAAAAAGAAATAGGTGTATCGTGCATGTCTTGTGATGTTTTCCTCGTATATCACAATATAATAGACTAACTTTTTCTTTATCCCAAGAAGGTACCTTTCCATATAATTATTTAGAGTTCAGGGAAAATATTTTTGAATAATATATAATAGAATAAATCCAAATACATTTAAAACAAATTATCTGTGGACATTGTTTATTCAATCATTGTCGACCATTGATCATCTATCCCATCAAAATGATAGACCGACATCACAAAGATCACTTCTTCTAAGAAATAGGGGACAAATATTATCTTTTAAATGGAGTTAATCCATTTTTCAGCAATAATAGAATCATAAAATATACTGATGATCATAGTCCTTTTTTGAAAAAATGATTCAACTACAACATGATATTTATTATGAGAATGATGTTGTTCCTCATGATTCATGTTATTATTCAAAATTTTTTCTAGTTGTGATAGTACATTCATGATGCTTTGATATCCTTTTCCCAACACATTTTAAATTACATTAGGGAATTTGTCACATTTCATATAATATTGATTTTTTCAAAGTATTGTAGTATTTCCAATCATTCAATATAAATAATAAATTTCAATTTGAGTGTTCTTGAATACTTATCTAATAATATAATAAAAAATAAACATTGAACATATAAGGATAAACATGAAAATAAAAATTATTTCCTAACTTGTGATTCAATATATATCAATATTGGTTATCCATGGTGATTTAAGTACCCCTAGAGTTCTTACTAATCTTTTATACTTTTAATTTAAAAAAATAAATAGATAGTTTTACACTATATACTTTTAAAACCCAATATAATTAAATATTATATAACATGATATTATCTATAATTAAACATCAAATACAATTCAATGATCACAATGTATAGTGTCTTTTGGAGAATAGGTACATAATTTGATGTCTGAAATCAAAAATAATTATATATTTTAGTTAATAATAAAAATGAAATCCAAACAACCTTTGAGATTTTATATGTTCATGAGATATTTTAGGAATACATAAATAACATTATGAGATAGAAATCCCAGAATTGGAATAAACATATGAATAATTCATAACACATGGTGTAGAAGGCTTAACATGATGAAATATAAAGTAATGGAACATTAATAATCATTTGTAAGAATAAAACATAGGAACTTTTATCATATAATCATTGAATCATATGAATTTGGTCATAATATAAAAATTTTCCAAAAAATTAATCCAGGATAGCCGCCAAGACTATATGACATGGTGGGAAAAGACAAAAAAATAAATTATTTTTTACTTCTTATTACAACATGATTTTTGATGAGACTAAACATTACCAAATTCATTAGGGTTATATTTGGGAACACCAATCAAAACATGTCTTGTTCATGTTTCCCAAATGAAGAATCAATCATTTGAATAAACATAAGAGTTACCGATGGAAAGAATTTGGTATCGTAATCCTATAATAAGGAACGAAGATTTGAATAACATAAGGGTTTCTATGATAAAATTTATATAAATCATATTGGGTAATTCATAAGTTAAAATAGTCATATAAATTTATAAATTATGTCCAACTGAATTGAAATCATGTAAAATAGTTCTTAACAAACATTATAATTGAGTGAATTTTGTACGGTTTATAGAAAAATATTATTGTGTCTTTTAAATGGGAAATGGTGTAATTTGTTTGTAAAAAACTAGAAATTATCTAATAAAGATTTACAGGATGAAATTCAGGATTTTATAAAAATATTTATGGCTTAAGAATTATATGCATTGTATATGAATATTAGTAAGAAATGTAGAAGTTCCAATTAATCAGGATTACTTTTCATGGATAATCGAGTAGGGAATATTATAGAACATTTATTTGTTATAAAATAAGGACTATTGAATGTTGATATATAATTTTGGAACATATAGATTGAATATTTATGATGTATATAATAATGATTAATAATTATATTTGTGTAGAGAGATAGAAATCATAACCCAAAGGTAATTTGGAGGTTCACAAAACCCCTTACCATATCTGTAAAGGGATTATATAGTTTCAATTAATGTATAGTATAATCATATAATATAAAATAAATTATGAATTTTGAAACACTTTTACATTTTTTTATTTATTATAAATTTATACAGCTCATTTATTGTAATTTGAATGAGCTGCAATGTTTATTTTTGTTATTCCAATGTCATTTGTATCATGATTGTATGATCGATTCCCTTCATTCTAATTATTGTATTTCTTTTCAAAATGAATAAAAGAACTAGAAGTTTAATTATATGATATTTATCCACCGAAATATTTTTAAATGGTCCAATATTTAATTTTTCATATATGATAATGATTAAATATATAAAATTTTATAATGAACATGGGTTTATTCTGGTGTGTTTTCGATCATTTAGAACAAGTTTTGTTTTGTTATATATATATAATATATATATATATATATTAGTTAAAAGACTAGAAAATGTTTTAATATAAAATTTAATATAAATTTTTATAATTAAAATAGTTTTAAAACCATCCATGGAAGAAAAAATAAGAAAAAAACTATTTTTCATGAAGGCGGTGAATCGACACATCATAGATGATGTTTTTGTTTTTGTGATAAATTGAGAATATAAGAGATTTGATAATGGATATAATAATAAAATTATACAATTATTTTATTAGTACGATATTGGAATTTTCATGTATCTTTTTATAGTGAAGAAAAAATTATTTTGAAGAAACAATTAATTTCAATGGGAAGGAGGAGGATATTACTTTTTGAATAACATCTCCTGAGGACCACCTTAAAAAACATTTAAATTGTATTATTGAGAGTAAATCAAGACAAAAATGTGGATAAGAGGCTTGATATATAAAATCAACAAAATATTCTAAATTTTTGAATCCTATAATATGTGAGGGGATTAGTTGGTGGGGGTGGTATTTATAGGGGGAGAGGGGTGTTTTTTATAATTTTAATCATTTATTTAATATTTTGTATCAAGACCATGAATAATTATGATTAATTTGACTATGTATAGTAAAAAATTCATGTTTGTTTGATCTAATCGGTTCTTAAATAATCTATGACTCAAAAAATCTTGAATTTGGCATAATATGTAAAATATCATAAATTCTGTATTTCACTATTCACTAAAAATTCCAATATTTAAGAAAAATTTGAATAAATCACCACAAAAATTCATAAATGTTTATATTTAAAAAATGGACTCCATTTTATGAGAATAAGTTTTTAAATATGAGAAGTTTAATTTTTTACATTAATTCATCACCTATTCAGAAAACAATGATTTTAATATTATCAATGTTTCTATAAAACATTGATAAATTAATCAAAGTCAAATAATATTATATTATATTTATAATACCTAAAAATATTAATTTATGAATCTACTTTATTAAGATAAATTTTCTTTTAAATAATTATATTAATTATATAATTTTAAAAAACATTTACTTTTAACAAAACATCTAATACATAATTTATCATTTTAAAAAAAATTATTTACATATTTCATGATATAAATATATCATGTCATCATTAATAAGATACCTAATTGTTATTCATACTTTCTTAAGTTAGGATAATATTAAATTGAGCATTTTACAATATATAATAGTCATAAAACTATTCCAACAGTTAAATAACTACACCATCAATATAGGATCCATAATTTTTATGAATACAACTTATTTCATAAACAATTTATTATAATAAATATTTCTTGGGTTCTATTTCGGATTTATGTGATTTATACCACATGAAATAATTATAAGAAAATAATATCCAGAAAAAAAAATCTAAGCCTTTTCACAACCAAACTAAATCATACATGAAAAATGAAGAAGATAACACCCAAATAGATGATGATAATGAAATTATTTAACTGATCATGTTATATAACATTATATGTAAACCATTTATGGTTTTATAGTTATAAATAACATAATATTATATAATTATGATATATTTAAATTTATTATGTAGGATGTTAGATTTTTTATGAAGCAAAAAAAATTTGGTAAGTGTTTTATATTATAATATTAGTTTTATGAGGATTGTTTATTATTAAATTTAAAATGATATAATTTTTTCACCTTTTTCTCATAAATTTTGTATAATTTCATATAAATTTTTTATTTATTTAGATTACATGTTTTTCATTCATTTTAATATCATTAATTACCAAAAAAACTGACTAAATGTTCATAAAGATAAAACGATTACTTCTTCTATTTTTTCTAAAGTTGAATATTACTTATTCATATTTCACTAAAAAAATTCTTGATTTTTTTTATTTTTGAGAATAATATTTAATTTCAATAATAAAAATATATTTTTTTAAATTTCAAATTTATAGAAATTAATCATATTAAAATTTTAGTGGTATTTTATTATTGTAATATAGTGGAAATCATGAAAGAATATTTATTAATGTATATCACATAATGGATGTTTCCCTCAGTCATGAATTTTAATTTATACAAAATAAATAGTATGATTCCATACAATTTCATCAATAATGAGTATGATTTACTAGTGTATAAAATTGGGGGTATTTTAATCGATTAAATATTTTGGTGATTAAATTTTTAATTCACATCACAATAATATCTTAATCACTTGGAAATGGGGGCTTGTGAATGTCATTCAACCATTGATATTGAGGAGACAATCACTATTATGTTCAAAAGTAGAAAATGGAGATTAATGAAACAATCCCTACATGAATTAAATATAAAATTATTGGCAGTCCATATCGAGAGATCAAATATATAGCCATGTAGGTTGAATGTACATCATTACCAAGAATAGATGAACCTTTGGAATCAGGTGAAATTGATGCCATTATTTTAGAATGAAAAAAATGTTGGTATGCTCAATGTAATGTGGATATCATAGGAAAATTTCAACTAAAGGAATATTGAATAGTGAAGATCCTTATATCAAATATATAATGTACACTTATGAATGAAAGGTTACTGAAGTAGGATTCTAGATCCCAGAAGGATTCATCACTATGTGTCAAAAAAAAATTCATGGTATCTAGAATTTGTAACGCCTTAGAATTACCAAGTAATTTTTTTAAATATATTGAATTATTTTGAGACCGAATGCACTGACAACGCATGATTACGAGGCCCGATGGGCCTAGAATGAAATATTAACCTTTTTTAAGGTAAATTCACTAAACGTGCAAGCATTGTTTCTTAAATTTTAAACTAGTACTCAGATCATAAATCCAAGGGCACCATTGAACTCAGAACACTAGTGTTCTCCTAGAAATTACTTAACTTCATCTGGAAAGGGACGAGCTGAATTTTTTTTGTGGAATTTTCAAGAAAACTACTAAAATAATTTAAAAGAATTATTTTATTTTTTCTGTACATTGAGTGGTGGATAGTGAATATTGGTTGTAGTGAGGAGGCGGCGATGAGGCACATTAATGGAGGGTCCATAATGACTCTTTTGAAACCATTATACTATATTCTTAATGAATCAATAAACGTTTCTCATTTATTGATAATCATTAATGGACACAACATCACTGCGCTTTTTTATTTCAATTAAAAATTCCAAAGTGTTTTAGTTTAGGGGATTAACAAAAGTGGGGAATCTCTGATGAACCGCTGGTAGAATCCCTCTCCAACGAAGAATGATGAACGACGTGCCGAATGATCATCACCGATTTTGACATTCCATGAAGAAGGGATCTATAAGCGATGTCGATATCCTGAAAACATGAGGATGAACAGTTCTACATCGAATGCCAATGACATAGGGGGTTGTTCAATTTGGAATGTTCTTCCCAATTATTTTTTCCAAGAAAATGACAAACACAAATGAACCCACAAACATGTTGATCTGCAATTCATGCGTTTTTTTAGGAAGGGGAATTTTCTTTTGGGATATCCTTATCTAGGGTTGGATTATCATTTTTGATTGAATTAAAATCTCTGGACCTCCATTGATTATAAACATCTAACATGGATGGCACGTGCCGACATGAAAAAGGCATCATCCCCTCTACCATGGGTGTTCTTCATGGACACACTCTTGAACCGATGGGAAGAAATATTGGAGACATTAATGATTAAAAGGACGATATCTGGTGGCCATAGACCAATGCAACATGAAGAACAGACCACCAGAGCACATCTGATGGCCCCCAGAAGGTTTTGCAACCACGTTGGCACCAACGAAGACACCGAAAGCAGTAATGGTGGCATGCAGTAGTTCCAGAAAAGTGTTGGGTGGAAGAACCAAGTCCTTCTTACTGTTTCGGTGGCTAGGTGGAGTGGCACCCCCATCGGCATGTTGAGGCTGCAGGTTGCCACAACCGATTAGCCGTGGTGGGGGTGGGAGACATGGTGTCATGCGCCTCGTGGAGGGACGATCTGACATTAGTCCGTCATATGGATGTTGAGACATGGTCCGTCGACCATGAATGGAGGAGGCCCCGTGTCCACGGTGCCAGTTGGGGATAGACGGAGCACGACTTTTTCATCCCGACAGGATGTCGCCCCACCAAGCGCACCGCGTAGCTGTTTTTCGGCTGGCAGGTTAGTCCGAACCCACTTCGGTGGGCCGAACCCTTTCCAGGGGGGATATACTTCTACCCAGGGTTCCTGACCCACGTCATAAGGCCAAACCCATGCCCTTCATGCTATGAAATATGTGACTGTGTCACCGGTCGACCCGACAAGCTGGACCCTCATCCAACATGGGCTGGGTCCAGCAAGGCCCACTAGGCCTGGGCCACTTTATAGGCCAGACCAAACTGATCCCTAGCCAAACTGGGTTAGGTCGGGTCTTTCTAATTTAACCGGAGAATGTGGGTCCCTTGGGACGAGTTGGTCAGGTCCCCCCAACTGGGTCGGACCAGGCCCAAACCCAACAAGGCCATGTTTACTAAAACACACATATATCTTAAACATGGTGTCTGATTAATGTAACGTGAGTGGTTTTGGGACTCTTGTGAAAAATAAATTCTTTTTATATAATCCACTTGTGTTTTGTGAATTTGGATTTCATCTGGGTAGGATCAGACTCAAATCCAACCAATCATTTTTTACTTAAAAGCCTATAACTTACAGACCGTTCATTTGAATGATGTGTTGTCTATTGTGTTGTTACCCTTACTAAGAGATATTCCATTGGGTCGCTATATATTGGACATAATGGTGGTTTATATATGGTTTATGTCTTGAGGATAAGATCCTATGGAAATCAAATGTGATAATTTTAGGAATCCAGTGAGTAGATGTGATGTGAAGACTAAATATTGATTATGAGTGGATCAGAACATAGTGATACTAAGCATGTTAGCACGTAGAGATCCTGTGTGGGTCATCACATAGATATCCTATTTGGGTCAGTAATAATCGGTCTCTGTGGGTCAGCAACTAGTGATCCATTATGGTTCAACACATATAGATCATCTCTATGTCAAAACCTAGCGACCCTGTGTGTGTCATCCATATAGCCACTCGACAAAATAAGATGATATATATTTATGAATAGTCATCTTTACTTATGTACCAAAGTTATACCTACTATGATCCGTGTCTTTTAATTTTTTATATGTGTCTGAGATATTGCTCGGTGGTATTACATATGTGGTATTTTCTTTGTGGTGTTTAACTTTGTGGATTACTGAGAGACCATTAGGAGTCTCGGGGTCCCTAATAACTATTATTAAACTCACCCATGCCCGATCTTCAGCCACACTTGTTGTGTTTTGTGAAGACGATCGACATTTCAACAGAGGTACTAAGGGGTATGGGACTGACAGATGCTACAACAATGGACATTGTTGCATAGGACTAGGTGGGTCCTACTAAGACCAGGCAGACATGACATTCTACATCCGTTTGAAGTTTCATCACTACTATCGTGATCAGGTGGGGTTTTAAGTGGATTATCATTAGAGTTTCCTGTCATACATGATTTTTTTACTTCTTTGTTGGGTTTGTATTCTATCCCACTTGTTTTCAATTAAACTTTTCCTCATCCTTATTTTAGTGGAATAGTTGTTTGTACCTTTTAGTGTATTAGTATGTGGTTGGGCGTGTGAATGAATAAGTTCAAAGGAAATGCCTTCCATTTTTTGGGATATTCCATTTCAGTACTAGTCAACAGCCCCAGGCCTATGGAAGAGGGGTTTAGGGTAGTCACGACATGGGTCCCGAGGATGGGTCATGATAATGTTTTATCCGAGGGAATTCAATTCTACTAGAAGAACTACGAGTCAATTTTTTCAATGGGGGAAATAGTGTTTTGTGTATTGAGTTTGGATTTTAGTATAGGGAGTCTAGTGTTGGTGCGACAACCAACAAATCAATACACCATGACCGTGAAGTCTATTTTTCGATTATCTACACGAAAAAACTAGTTACATGTCGTTTAGAAAATGTTTTCTTTCTCTTGATCTATTTTAGTCCCCTCACTAGGTATAACTTATTGAATGTGGGACATCATTTCATCTATAGTATTCCTACACAAAGATAGCTAGATAGGATTCAGTATGATATAATGATGATGGTCCACTGAGAAGTGAGGTGCAGTGCATGGACCACTTATAGTGATATCACCTTAGGGTGGTATACTAGAAACACCACCTCCTAGAGATCAGTAGTTTATACCAGCCCCACCAGCGGACTATTCACATAGACTGAGCATGATGAATGAGTTCCAAATACAGAGACTTCTGGGGTTTAAAGGCAAGATAGATCCATAGGCAGCTGAGTATTGGCTGAAGGTCATTACTTGGGTTTTTCTCATAGTAGAGACACCTAATGAAAAGATGGTAGTTCAAGCTGCAATCCTTTTTCATGGAATGATAGGGAGGTGGAAGAGATTGATTCTCCAGACACATGAGGAGGTAACCATTTTTTTATATGGACTTTGATAGCCTTTTAAGGAGGAGTTCGTACTAGTGACACTAAACTCAGCGCGTATTCAGGAGATAGTGCACCTATAAAAGGGCAACCTGAATGTGACCCAATACCCATCAATTTTTACTGATGTCTCCTGATACTCTAAAGACATGGAATGAGACCCTTCCATCAGGGATTATACCTTTTCGCATGAACTCCGATGAGAGATCATGGAATTAATGATTTCGCTGAGCATCCAGGCACAAGCTGGAGTGATAGAGAGAGCCCTACCAGTGGAGAGCTTCCTATCTAAGTAGACACTAATGGCGAGAGCCAGTAATAGAGGATAGGTGGATGAGTAATCTTTAGTAAGAAGTAGGAACATGATGTAGAGGCCCAAAAAACCCATAACTTTTAGAGGAATAACACTGGACATAGGGTTAGAGGTGAAAAGTCTGCGAGGTAGAGGAGGTTATCCAATACTAGAGTTTGTTACTCCAGTGTCAGACTTGGGCACATAGATCCTGACTATTAGACTCCCCGCACGATTGATGAGAAAGAGGTCAAGGGACCACCAAGACAACGACCGAGTTTCATGAGAGGAGGTCCATAGTGAGGTGGAAATGGAACGAGAGTAGGTCATGCAATAGGTGGTGGAGGACAGATCAAGGTACTACCACCACAACCCTCATGAGGTCCACAATAAGGTCCGGGAGTAGGTGGATAGGGGATGGGCCAGCTTAAGGCGATTGATTCCTATAAACACTGTGCTCTAGAGATTATTAAAAGTATTATCTGTGTCTACTCCACCATATATTTAGTTCTCACATACACAATTTTCAATTAGTCTTTCTATACCACAAACCTCGTTTTGAGGCTCAGAGATTCTAGTGGAGCCGTTTGATGGATCCATACGATTAAAGACTCCAACTAGAGGGGATTCGACGATTATTCGGTAGTGCCCAAAACATGAGATTACACTAGGAGGTGAGAGATTTTTCTAGTATCTTCTAGTAGCAGTGTCAAGTCCTTATGAAATCATCTTCAGTATGGAGTAGTTATCCATAGTCCATACTCAGATTAACTATTTTGGGTGAAAAGTGTGTTGTGTCCACAAGAATGGGATGTGGTTGTCATTCACCAGAATGAAAGAAATATTTTCAACACAATATGTAATTTTGCAGAGAAGGGTGAAACTGATCAGTAACCAGTTTTCTAGCCTCACCCTCAGTGTGGTGGATGTGGGGAGTATGAGATTTCAGGTTGTTGTGGATGAATAGAAAGAAGTCTTTCCAGAAGATGACCCTGGACTACCTCCCTCTAGATAGGTAGACTCATGCATTGACTTCTACACAGGGATGACACAGATATCTAAACCTGAATATCAGATATCTCCCACAGAGATTAATGATTTGGGGGTACTGTTCTAGGTATTTCAGAGGAAGGGTTTTGTAAGGAACAATGTTTTTCTATGGGAAGCCCTAATGTTGTTTTCCAAGAAGGATGACAGAAGTATGAGGCTATGCTTCGAATTCATGAGCCTGAACTAGGTAACCGTGAAGAAGAATTATCCACTACCAAGGATAGATGACCTCATCAACTGGATGAAATGAGAATGGCTTTTTCCAAAGATAGAGTGTAAAGTTTGCATTCACCAACATGGGGTACGGGATGAGGATGTACCGAATACTACTTTTAGGTGCCTATACAACCACCATGAATTCCTTGTGATGCCTTTCAGCGTAAAAAATTTCCCAGAAGTGTTAATGAGACTCACGAATAAGATCTTACATCCTTACCTCGATCGTTTCAAGGTAGTATTCATTGATGAAAATGTGGTTCACTTGTCATCCGATGAGTAGCACAATACACACATGAGGATAGTCCTAGACGAGTTATGAGAACACTATATTTATGGTAAGAACTCAATGTGCTAGTTCTGGATTTAGAAGGTCAACTTAAAGGGAATGTTTATCTCAGATTCAGGAGTTGTTGTGGATCTAGTTAAGATTGAGGCAATTCATTCTTGGGAGACACTTCATAGAGTGACTAAGGTGTGAAGTTACCTGGGGTTGGATGGGTATTACTGGGGGTTCATACGTGACTTTTCTATAGTATAATAACCTTTGTTATCATTGAAAAATAAGGTACATCCCTTCGCATGGATGGAGAGATGCCGTCATAGTTTCTAGGAGCTTAGGCAGAGTCTGATTAGTGCCCACATCTAGAGACTAATAGAAGAGGGATTTGGGTATGTAGACTACTATGATTCTTCAGGGACTAGATTGGGTTGTGTCATGATGAAGGGGAAAATAGTGATATCCTACTACTCGTGGTAGTTGTGGAATCAAGAGAAGAACAACGTGACAGAAGACCAAGAGTTAGAAATATCAGCGTTTCCTTGAAGATGTGGAGGCACTACATGTTGGGTAGACAATTTAACATCTACTCTAACCACATGAGTCTCAGGTATATCTTATCATAGAAGGACCTATACATGGAACAATGACGAAGGCTGGAGTTCCTCCCAAATAAATGACTTTGAGGTAGTCTGTATTCCTTGGAAGGGGAACGTGGTGGCAGACGCACTCAGTATGAGGTCTGGTTTGCAGATGATGAGTGAGGGGATGAAGCAGCTATCCATGATGCAGATATCCTATGTGAGTAGTGATGAATTAGTTTACCTCTAGTCTATGACTATCACACCCCCACTCATATAGCGATTTAGTGAGGCACAACTGGATGATGATGACTACGAGGCCCACCAAGATCAGTTATCCTTAGGATGGGTTCTTGAGGGATTATAGATTGGTGGGGATCACGATAAATATTTTAAAGGGTGAAATGCAGTACTACTGATGTTGTGGGATGAGGTGTGGATGGATTTCCATAAATCCCCTTTCGTTGTACATCCTATAGTGGTGCAGATGTACCAAGACCTCTGAACTCTATACTGGTGGCCAGAGATGAAGGAAGCGACGGTCGAGTTCATTTCGGGATTCCTCACTCATAATCATGTGAAGGTCGATCATCAGGTTATAGTAGGCTTGGACCAACCACTAGAGGAACCATAGTGGAAATGGGATGGTATCTCAATGTAATTTGTGATGGGGTTACCACATAAATCCCTGGGCTATGATTTCGTCTGGGTGATCGTTGAAAAACTCACTAAGTCGGCTCACTTCCTACCCATCTGAGAGTAGGAATCAGTAGAGTTATTGTGATGACTCTACATCGAAGTGATATTGCTTCTCCATGGGGTGCCTTTCAGGATCATCTCAGACCATGATTCATGCTTTATATCTCTCTTATGGAAGGGGTAGTAGGTGGCATTTGGGACATAGTTGTGCTTGAGCTAGCATTTCACCCACAAACAAATAGTATGACAGAGGGAACCATACATACCTTGGTCAAACTGATACATGATTCCATTTTCAAATTTGGTCATAGTCGGGAGGACCTCCTACCACTGGTGGAGTTTTCATACAACAATATATTTCACCTCACTATTGGCATGGAGGTGTTTGAGGTCTTGTACGGGAAACCATGCTGATCACCCCAATGCTGGATAGAATTTCGGGAGTCGACACTCATGGGTCCAAATTTGGTACGTGCTACAACCAAGAAGGTAATGATCATCCTGGAACATATGAGGAATGCACAGAGTAGGTAGAAGTCTAATGAGGAAATGAAATGGAGAACCTTGGAGTCTGAGGAGGGCGATCTTGTATTCCTCCGAGTCTCACCCCGACAAGGATTATAGATATTTGGCTGGGGAAACAAGCTTCACTGAGGTTCATAAGTCCTTTTCAAATCTTGATTAGAGTTAGAAAGGTGGCGTACCACCGAGATCATCCCGCATAGATGAATTGGGGTCATGATGTTTTCCACGTGTCATAGCTGCGGAGGTATGTGCATGATCCATCACTTGTCATCGACTAGGGAGAGATGGAAATTGATGATGTGGATACGTTTGCGATGTTCTTGGTGGATATGGAAGATTGAAAAGAGTGGGTATAACATGTGTGGTTGATTCCTCTAGCTCATATTTGGTGGTAATATTAGAACCTCCAAGAGGGAACATTGGAGCTGGAGGCTCATATTCATGCTTAGTACCTCCATCTCTCTATTTAGTTTTTGTTTTGGATTTTGGAGATGTAAAGCTCTACAATGGGGAGAATGAAATTTATCAGAATTTTTGTGTAATTTTTTTAATTATATGGAATTATTTTGAGACTATATGGTCTAACGACATTTGATTACAGGGCCCAGTGAGTCCAGAACATATTTTGGAACTTTATTAAGGTATATTTAGAAAACGTGTGAGCCTGATTTTTTATCTTTTGAACCGGTGCCCAGATCATATATCTAAGGGAACCGTTGAACTCGAAAAATCGTTATTTGACTTTAAATGAATTAACTTTTCCGGAAAAGGCCGAGTAGAAATTTTATTTTTCAGATATGTCGACATAAAAATAAAAGAATTTAAAAGAATTATTTAATTTCTATCTCACTGTTGAGTGTATGAGGACGAAGCTGTAGTGAAACAATGAGGAAATAACAAGACACATTAATGGTGCGTCAATATTGTATTTTATGAAACCATGAAATTATTGTATTAATTTTTCATTAAATGATGCTCATTAAATATGGCCCATTTAATGAGAATAATTAATGGATGCAATCTCCCTTCTTTTTTTAGTTTTTTTAAAAATTCAAATGTGTTGGTGTTTAGGGGATTAACAAACATAGGGAATCTCTAAAAAGATGATGGCAGTATCCCTATCCAACAATTAATGAAGAATGTCATGCTAAAGAATCATCAACGACTTTGACGTGCCTCAATTAACGTAGACAGAAGCGACGTCGACATCCTATAACATTGAGGATGAACACTTCGACAAAGAATGTCAATAAGGTAGGGGGTTTTATAATTTTAAAAAGTTATTCCCTATTATTTTTCTCTATAAAATGAAGAACACAGATAAATCCACAAACAAGTTGATCCTCGGTTCATTTTTTTATGCGGGAAGGGGACATTTTTTTCAAATTTCATTATCCATGGTTGGATGATAATTATTCATTGAAATAAAACCATCATGCCTCCCTTAGTTAAAAAATTATAACATGGAGGGTGTGAGCAGACATGAACATGGAATGATCCCCTCCGTCGTGGGTGTTATTTGTGGAGAAACTCTCGAATTAACAAAAAAAAATATTTGAGACCATCACGATGAATAGAGAAATCGATGGTGGCCATATATGTAGGTGACATAAGGAAAGGACCACCAGAGCACTTCTGGTGGTCTGCAAAAGGTTCTGTCACCGAGCTGGCACCAACGGTGCCACCAGAAGTGGTGAAGATGACATGTGGTGGTGCCAGCCGTGTGTCGGGTGTGAAACCAAGTGCAATGACCATTTTTTTGGCCAGGTGGAGTTGCGTACTGAGGTGGAAAGAGTCAGCGTCTGTTATGAGAGACGTAGAACTGGGCGATGCGTGGAGGGATGGCCCGCGTCTTGGACATCTGGTGGCTGGTGAGTCATGTTTCATTGACCGCAGTTGTAGGAGGCCCCACGTCTGCAGGGCCAGTGGGTGTGGGATGCGGGGTGACTGCAATATAATGTCTAGATGGCACCCCACCGGCCACACCACACAATTGGTAGTCGGCTGGCGAGCTGTGCCCCAGCCATCGGGATGGGTTGGACCCCCTTCGGCGGGTCGGACCTGCACCGACGAGATAGACTCGCACCAAATGTGGAGGAGCTATGCTGGTGGGTTATACACACACACACACACACAGACACACACACACACACACAGTGGGATAGACCCGATCCATAAGTTAACCTGGGCCCCTCAAGTCGGGTTGAACAATACTGGGTCGCACAGTGACCCATTAGACTAGAACCTCAGCCAACCCAGGCCAGGTCCAGCAAGGCCCACAAGTGATGGGCCACCAGCAAGGCCAAAACAGACTGATCCTGACCCAAACTAGGTCAGGTTATGTCTGTCTAATTAAACCAGGGTATGTGGTACCCCCTCCCCCCATGTTGTGTTGGATGGGATGGTCTGACCGGGCCTAGATGCAACGGACCCATGTTTACTAAAACGGACGTATTTTTCAGACCTAACATGCGATTGACATGTTTTTAGTGGAATTGGGACCCTTGAGACTAAGTGGTAGTTTGGATATACTCCACATGAGTATAGAATAATTTTATTATGGACGGGTTGGAATAGACTTGAATCCAACTGGGCCCTTTTTACTAAAAAACATATAAATTACTAACAGAGCATCCGAATGTAGCGATGTCTGATGCGTTGGAACCCTTATGAAGTTACTTCCCATTGGGTTACTAAATGTTGGAATTCATGGTGGTTGAGTAGTGACCACTGTATTGAAGAGAAGATCCTCTAGAAATAATTTGTTTTATGTGTAGGAATCCAATGGCAGTATATGACATGAAGAATGAATAGTGATCCTATGTGGGTCAGCACCTAGCGATCCTGAATGGGTCGGAACATAGAGATATTGTATGGGTCACCACCCAATGATCCTATATGGGTTAGAACCTTGAAATACTCTATGGGTCAGCACCTAGTGACCATGTGTGTGTGTTAACAGTAGAGCCTCTCCATAGAATCAGATGATCTAGTTTTATGAATAATCATCTTTACTTTTATACTTAAGTTATAACTGGTGTGAGATGAATATTTTATATTGTGATTTCTGTTTGAGATATTGCATGGTGGTATTACCTCTGTTGTATTCTCTTTTTTGTTTTTTCGTTTATGGATTACTAAGAGACCTTCAAGGATCTCGGGGTCCATACTGAGCATTGTTATACTCACCCCTACATGGGATTTTCCCGCCCTTGTTATGTCTCGTGGAGACGATCGTCATTTTAACAGAGGTACTATGGTGTACATGAATGATGGACAATATGAGGGTAGACTTGGTGACCTAGGACTAGGTGGGTCTCAGTAGGACCAAGTAGATGAGATATACTACTTCAGATTCTAGTAGATTCATTACTCTCACGATCAGGGTGGGTTTTTGGCGAATGACCATCAGAGTTTCCTTCTGCACATACCTTTTTCAGTTCTTTATTGGGTTTTGATTCTGACCAATTTAAATTCACTTTTACTTGTATTCAACCTTGTTTTAGTTGTATACTTGTTCCCCCTTTTAGTGTGTTGTGATGTGGTTGGGTGTGTGTGTACATGTTTAATGGAAATTCCTTCCCTCTATGGGATATTACTTTCTGATGTTAGGCACCAGCCCCGGGCCTATGGAAGGTGGGAATGGGGTAGTCATGACAAGGGCCCTAGGAGACGGGTCATTATGATTTGACATGGAATTTTATTTTGTGAAAATTCATTGATAGGCCACAGTATCTCAAAAAACTAAATGGAATAGTGTATCCAATATTCATATACTGAAATATACTAGTTCCATGTTTTATTTACTAAAGGGGTCATGTATTTTATTAACATTTCAGGAACTAGATATTAAGACTGCCTGAGTTTGATTTTTGGTGTTATATAAAATCAACTTGTATTGGTACCAATGTAATTTCAACAAGAGAAAAACCAGATGTAAATACAGGGAACGTTCACTTGTAAGTGTTTACTAAGGGTGAAGTTAATGGATAGTATAAATGTAGAAGACTTGGGTGTCACTATTTATCCAATAAATGGGAATCATGAAATTTATAGTTCTTAGATAGATTTAATAAATATTTATCTCATGTATGGGGATACAATAAACTACTTTCAACCCAGTGTAAATATTTTGAAGAAGATCTGATGTAAACGATATGGTATCCACACTCAGATGAAGAGGATGTTGTTATTTTTTTAATAATAAGTGTGGTTGATAGACAAAGGTTAAAAACACTAGTAGTCATTATTTATTATGTAGGTAAAATAATAAAGAAACATAGTGTTCATGAAATGAAAGGACATTTTTTTATCATAGCGTGTTATACTGGATTGGGAAAAAATATATTAATAAATATTAAATGGTAACGGATCACTTGAAAAGAGTAAAATTATATCATCGTACATCATGGGTATTTGAGGGAAACATAACATTAGTGGGATGAAATAATTAAATATGAATTCATACATCGATATATATTATATGAAAGGTAATAATTTTACTATCTTTCATGGTGAACCACACATCATGATGTTTAATATGATGCAATAAGGACCTTAACCATGTAATGAAACACTAGTTTATTAGGATAATTACAAAGTCATTTACATTTGTATGATAAATATTTCACACTATGCAGTTTAAAATCATCCATTTAATAATTTGACATGTGGGATTTTTGTAGGTATGACTCTTGTGTAAAAATGAAATGATCATTCTTCAATACAATGCATGTGAAGAAAATTTGACATGAACTGATAAAACATATACCCAAATACAAAATAGGGGGTTTCATTAGGATATAATTCTTTCACATGTACAAACTAGTAACCCCATACAAATCGACATATCATAAAATAATTGGAATCTATTTACTAAAAGTTTACAAAAGGCTTTCCCCAAATGAATCTCACATATAGGAAAAAGACAGGACCCTATTATTGTGATAAGGTGGATTAAATTTTCTTGAGTGTAGGATCATGGTATGGAACCACACCCCAAATCCTCTTACACTAGTCAAGGTATCATTTATGAAATATTGGTTATTATAAAAAGTCAACTCTAATTGTTTTATGGTCATTTGAGATGGACGATATATTTTAAGGGTTTTATGGTAATTTAATTCATTTTTTACTCCCATGTTAGGAGAATAAACACCACTAAATATAATATAATAATATAAATCATTTCATTCAATGTTCTTAGAAAGGTTTATTTTTAATGATTTGTCTCAAAATAGGGGGTATATCATAATGATAACAACAATATTGATTTGTTGAAAAAAATACAACATAAATAGAAGCATTAGTACTAGGATGACACTCTATTAAAAAAGTGTAATTATTTTTTAACACCAAATATTGAACATTTTGGTATCATTATGTTTCTTGTTATCCATAAGGGTCCAATCCAAAATAATGGGTCTAAACACATACCGGGCCTATACATATAGAATATATATAATGATAATATGTTAATATTGAGTTTAATGAGAGAATTACATTCCAGGGAACAATGGGTTCTAAAACCAGGGAACATTTTCTATATAATGGTACATCTCATACATATATGTGTTTAAAAAAAGACACTATTCATGGTGGGTCAATTATTAGGATATAATGACTGTTGAATTGAAAAATGAATTACTATTGATCCTAAGAAACCTAAATTAGGAATCATGATGTATTCATTAATGTATGGAATCATTCTATATATGTTTTTTGTATATGTGATGTAATTTCCATTATTTTGAGTACGTTTTTTGAAGGAAATAACATGTGAATGAATATGGAAAGATCATTGTAATGAAACTTAACGTAATATGATGATGGGACAATGAGAAATTATTTTTGAATCACCATATATCATAAATTGGCATTAATCAAGAACAATGTAATTCTAAAAAGGGGAATTGTTCTTGTCATACAATTGGTGAACCACGACAACATGGTAGGAAGGTGTAACCATAAAAGTAAATATTTCAAAAAAATGGTGGAACGAAATGAGATTTCAATATAAAATTTCCTTTAGATAATATTAAGTTAATAGATTGGTCTATAGGAATCATTGATATAGCATCCCACCTTTTTATCACATAAACATTCATTAAATAATACAAAACCGAGGATCATTAATGTTTAGTGTCTTGGAAACCAGGAACATAATACATGAAAACAAAAAAAAACATTCTTCTTAAACACTTTAAAGGGTTCTTCATTTGTTAATCCTATGTTCATTATAGCATCTCATAACCTAGGAGCATACATCAAAGAAAAAGGTGAGCAGAAGGCCCATTAAGGGAAACAAGGGTAACATTTTACATGGGAACTTGAGATACATCAAAAGTCATGAAAAATAACATTAAGGAATGATAAAGAGATCAAGAGGCATATAATAATAAAAATAACATGTTTCATAACATTAATATGTTTCTACAACATTTAAAATATAAAATCATTTCCATTTCACCAAGGTCCATCCCCAAGGTGTCATTAAAAATTACCATAGTTATTCACTATGGCATCGTTAAAAATTGTTCTCTCTAGAGATTAAGTCTTTACCCAATGCATTGGAGAGATATCAGGGAACACCCTTAAATTTGATTTTATTATCATGTAAGACACATATATAAACATCAAAGATTTCATAAATAACTCATATAGCATAAAAGAAATGGGTTTCATTTCATAATCATAACGTTTTAAAAACTGCTTTTAAGATATGATCATTAGGTCATGTTAAACCCATGGAAAAAGGAATGCGGGTTTAATTTATTTAAATCCAAGAATTTCAAATATAAAATTTTGATATATATGTGAATACCCCTGTAGAAAAAAATATCTTTGAGTATTCACTTAATAAAATAAAATAATCTGAGAAAAAGTGAGAGACATTTTGAGACGAAAATTCTGGAGCATAACGACTATGTTACAGGGTTTTAGAAAACATTGAAAAGAAAGGGGACATGGGTAACACACTCATAAATAATGCATAAAATAGTATAGGGATAGAATATAATTTATATTATAACATGGTAATAAAATTTGAAAGACATACCATATGAAATAAAAAACAGGGATGGAAGACAAAAATAAGATTTCTCTTATGAAAATTCTGCAGCCTAACAGCATCACATAAATCTTCAAAAAATGAATTGAAGAGATAAAATAGGGTCTCTCATAAAATGAAAATAAGAGGTCAGTATGATAGATATATATATCATACCCCAACATAAAAAAAGGAACTTGAAAGAGTTAACAGGAAAGTAGAGCTTTGAAAAAATGAGAAGGGTGAAAGAATCCCTTAAAAATTTGGCAGCCTAACGGCGCCACTTAAACATTCATATAAAGAAATGATGAGAGAAAGACAGGGTATATCATCATATGAAAATAAAAATTAATGGAGGATAAATATAAAAGAACATCCTCCAACATAAGAACATGGGGCATAAAAGATGTGACATAAAGAGAGTACATGGAAAGAAAGAGAGAGGTAGGATCCCTTACCTTAAAACGTAACACATAAAACTCAATGGTTTGGACCTTGAGGGCTTTGGGTAACCTTGGTAGGATTATTTGGTAGGTAATGAGACTAGATCTTATTTGGGGGTGAGTTGGGAGAGAAAACTAATGGAGGAAAGGGTGGGTATTTATAGGGAAAGTGAGGGGATATGGCATTAATGTCCAAGGGACACCTCATTTGTGGTTTTAGAAAAACCATGGTCTATCCATTGGTATTTGGCCATGGTTTTAGCCACATGTGACCCCTCATAAAAAAATACATCCCCTTTAGTCGGTCATCCCTTAAAATATCTCATCACATCATCATGATGTAGTTATGATGTCATTAAACACCGGTAACTTAATAACCGTATTTTCACTATTCATCGAAAATTCTACATTCTCAAAAAAATCCCAAATTTTCACCTTAACCAAATAACGATGCTCGGATTTCAAAAATGAAATCCATTTTAAAAAAATAATTTTCTAAATATTTTTAATTTAATATAAAAAAAACTATTCACAGAATGTTCATTTTTTTAGGAAAATCCCTAAAAATTACCTTAACATAATATCGATGTTCTGAGTTCAAAAATAAATTACATTTTATTAAAATAATTTTATAAATATTTTTAATTTAATTTTTAATTATAAAACAATATTCACCCAAAAAAACTAATACTTGACTAATAATTTATGAAACCGTTATTTAATCATTTTATTGAATCACATTACATAATCAAGGAGCCCAAATTATATTAAAACTCTCTTTATGTGAGATTACTAATCCATTTTGTCACATTACTAATCCTAAGTGTAAAATAACAATTCATAATTTACTATTCATCAAAAATTATGTTGATCTTATTAGACTCTAAATTTCGTACTGAACATAATTGTAGAAAACCCTTTTTTGAAAATTATTAGACATATTTAATAATCTATGGTTTACATAAATATTTTCAAATATCCTTTTTCTAGAATTCCTCAAAAACATGCATACAATATTTATCCAGAATTTGGAATAATTCACAAACATCATCATAAGATGAAATCACAATTGTTATTTAAAACAAAGGATTACACAAGGCAGTTACGGTCTAGTTACATAGCCCCTTATAACACCAGCATAGGACCTATGAGTAAGGTGTGCTAGGGTGATATAATATGTGGGCAGATCGGCCAACATCACACGAGTAGTTATTTCTATTAGCATGAACTTCTCGCGAAGGCGATTCCATTCTAGCTTCACACGATGAAGTTAGTCTTGGGTTTGGTCCAGAGCAAACCCAAAGGTGCTACCTCATTCCCAAGTTCTATTAGATGGGAATCGATTGGCCAGAGACTACTACATGAGGCCATAAAATCTTCTATCAATATGAATTAACCATGATCACTTGTATTTAGAGAAAAAAATCACAAAATTTAGTTTCCAATGGTTATATTGACCAATGGTCATATAACGGTCGAATCCCAGCGGTCTCATTTTAATTATACTCATTATATCAAATGAAACGGTTTTGTTGAGTGTAAAATAAAATAACACACAAAATTAGGAAACAATATTTATTCAAAATTTTGGGTCATTACATTTTCCCCACCTTACAAAATTGTCCCATTCCAATTTTTAAAATTGGGCTTGGAATTTTAATTTAAAGTCCCACATCGAAAAAGTATTCAATAAAACTATTACTTTAAAAGAAAGAAAGTGAAGTTCAAAGGTCACCCGAGTTAACCCATACTAGGATTCCATGTAGGAAAACATGGACATGGAAGAGAAAACCAAGGGTCATGTTATGAGGGAGAGTGATAGAAAACATGAATAGGAGAAAGTTAACCACTAGAAAATCACAACCTTATGATGTGTGTAAACAGTCTTTGATTACCTAGTAAGAAACGTAAAACAAATTTTTTTTTACGTTCCTTTTTATAATTTTGAGGAATTCATTTACTACATAGAATAAAAACATAAGGAAATATACTTACCTTTAAGTAGAGTTTCATCCTTTAATGTGTTTCTACCAGAAATAATCTTTTCTCCAAATGATGAGCATTTAAAAAAAACACTTGTTCTCATCAAAAGCACAAGAATCATCTTCTAGAGAATCACATAATCCACAAAAGATTAACTATATATTCCTTCTATCTTTAAACATTATCCCAAAAATAGAAAGGGTCAGATAACACAACTCTTCAAAAAGAAAGAACCCCATAGGAAGGGAAAATACTTTTAAATCTTCAAAATTTCACGGTACTACCCAAAGTTCATCATAGACCATTCCATAAATAATTTTCCATAAAATTCCTCAAATTAAACCAAACTAAGATTGAAACCCAAATACAAGAAGGATTTAATAGCATAGTATTCCAAGATAAACTTTATCGTTCATCTACAAACAACATCAACCACTCCTAACATGTTATAACAAAAGTAACTAACATAAACATATTTTTTCCAAGATAGGTTAATCATTTCCATAAGTAACCTACATTACTATAAGTTTACATTAAATTCATTGATTCTCCAAGATATAATTCAACCTTTACTCCTCAATAAAAATACCGTAGTAATCTATTTACCTCGATCATATAGGTTTCCCAAAATAGTGAACGTCTTCCAAAATAATAATCATCTTTTAATCCCCTAATCACATTTTTTAAACAAGAATAGCTTCACTACATCAACATGTGGTACATAACAATAGTTGTTTTTTAATGATATAAAAACATCTTAGGTAGTGACTCGATGTTCTTAGAAAACATTAAATATATGCTCATATGGCATGAACTAAAATACAACATGACATAGATTATTATTGCGAAGAAGTTACATGTACAGTAGTCATCATGATCCATTTCAGCATAGGACTTACATTGTTCCCTTTTCCTTGATGATTGTTGATGCTCATCATGCTTTTCATCCCTTACAAGAGAGAATTGACTTAGATAATGTCCAACTTCCCAAAATTTACCACATTGAATAGTATAAGGTACATTAGATTAAACCTTATCACCATTCATCACATTATCCATTTTTTTGAATCAGTTGGCTACTTTTTTCCATATCACTCTACACTTAAAACAACTCCTGGTTCCTTTGTGACATTCTCTTTGGTGACATTTTCCACACTTTTTGGACAAAGGAAATTGGGTCTTCTTTCCCTTATCAACTTTATCAGATGAACATCCTTGAGACCTCGTCCTCTTCTTCCATGATGAATTTGGGCATTCAACTAGGTACCAATTATTAATTGTGATTTTTGATAGCTGTTTTGGCATTATCACAATATTTTCAACATGATCTCTCCTTATCTCTATCACATTAATAGGGAAATCATCACATTTCTTATCACATAGGTTGTTGGGAAATGGTCGTCCATTTCACTCCATTAACTAAGAAAAGAAAGTATAATTAGGGGCTAAAATACATAGCCAATAATCATGAAAAAGAAACTATAATCATAGAAGGATAAACATGTAGAAGAAAAGTATATCCTAACTTGTGACCCCCTAGTATCCAATTTAAGTTATCCAAGATCATATATTCTTATGTGAATCTTTATTTTATATAAACTTTGTTCTTTTAGTAATGTCTCATACTAAGCTTATGAATTTACCAAAGAATATCCCCAAGGAGTGTCGTAACCAAGAGTGAAGCAAGACCCTTTGTCATGTACCAGTTCCCGTTTGAGTCTAGATGAAGCGGTGTTTTTGGGTTTTCCCTATGTACATCTGTGCCAGAGCCACCTCTAGCTGCTCGTATCTAGAAAGAGATGTATCTTCTTGATAAACCACTTACTCAATACTCCCTAAAATACAAGGAAGATTACCTATATTTAAACTTTTCTATAGGGTTCATCCTAATGTTTTCATATCCTAATTTACACAAATAAATAAACCATCCTTTGATACCAACTATAGAATCCCGCCTTTTTATCACATGAACATTCATTACATTATACAAAACCGAGGATCTTTAAGGTTTCGTGTCAGGGAAACAAGGAACTTAATACATGAAAACAACAAAAACATTCTTCTTAAACACTTTAAAGGCTTATTCATTTGTTCATCCTAATTTCATTACAGAATCTCATAACCTAGGAGCATACATCAACGAAAAGGGTAAGTAGAAGGCCCAATAAGGTAAACAAGGGAAAAATTTTACATGACAACATGATATACATCAAAAGTCCTGAACAATAACATTTAGGAATGAGAATGAGATCATGAGGCATATCATAATAAAATTAACGTGTTTCATAAATTGAATATGTGGCTACAACATTTAACATAGACAATCATTTCCATTTCACCAAGTTCCATCCCCAAGGTGTCATTAAATATTACCAAGGTTATTCAACAAGGCGTCGTTAAAAATGGTCATCTCTAGAGATTAAGTGTTTACCAAATTCTTTGGAGCACTATCAGGGGAAAACCTTTAATTTGACTTTATAATCATCGTATCCACATATATCATCATCAAATATTTCATAAATAACCCATATAGCATTAATGAAATGGGTTTAATTTCATAATCATAACGTTTTAAAAACTTCTGTTAAGACATGATCTTTAGGTGATTTTAAACCCACCGAAAAAGGAAAAATGGATTAATGTATGTAAATCCCAGAATTTAAAATATAACATTTTGATATATATGTGAATACCCTTGTAGAAAAAAATATCTTTGAGTATTCACTTAAAAAATTAAAAGAATTTGAGAAAAATAGAGAGACATTTTGAGACGAAAATTCTGCAGCATAACGACTATGTTACAGGGTTTTAAAAAACATTTAAAAGAGAGGGGATATGGTTCACCCACTCATAAATGATCCATATCATAGTATATGTACATAATATAATGGATATAAGAACATGTTAATAATATTTTAAAGACATACTATATTAAATGAAAAACATGGAAGGAAGAAAAAAATATGATTTCTCTTATGAAAATTCGACTGCAAAACGACATCACTTAAATCATCAAAAAATTAATTAAAGAGAATAAATAGGCTCTCTAATCATATTAACATAAAATATGAGTATGATAGATATAGATATCATACCCCAAAATAATACAAAGGAACATGAAAGACTTGAAATGAAAGTAGAACTTTGAAAAAATGAGAAGGGTGAAATAATCTCTAAAACATTTGGCAGCCTAACGACGCCACTTAAACATTCATAAAATGAAATTATGAGAGAAATAGGGGGTCTCTCATCATATGAAAATGAAAAGGATAGTAGGATGAATATATGATAACATCCTCCAATATAAGAACATGGATCATAAATGATGTGACATAAAACATAGTACTTGGAATCAAAGAGAGAGGCAGAATCCCTTACCTTAAAACGCAACTATTAAAACTCAATGGTTGGGACCTTGAGGGATTGGTGGAACCTTGGGAGGATTAATTGGGAGGTAATTAGACCATATATTCGTTGGAGGATATTTGGGAGTGAAAACTAGAGGAAAGGGTGGGTATTTATAGGGAAAGTGAGGGGATAAGGCATTAAAGGCCAAGGGACACCTCATTGGTGGTTTTGGAAAACCCTTGGGCTTTCCTATGGTATCTGCACATGGTTTTAGCCACATGGGACCCCTAATACAATAATTCAGCCTCTTTAGTCGGCAAAACCTTAAAATATTTCATCACATTATCATGATGCAGTTATGATGTCATTAAACACTCGTAACTTAAAAACTGTATTTTCACTATTCATCGAAAATTCAAATGTCTCAAAAAATCCCAAAATTTCACCTTAACCAAATATCAATGATCTGATTTAAAAAATAATATGCATTTTATAAATATATTTTTATATATATTTTTAATTTAATTTTTAAATAAAATCACTATTCACTGAAAATTCATTTTTTCAAAAAAATCCCCAAAAATTTCCTTAACATAATATCGATGCTCTGAGTTCAAAAATAATGTCCGTTTTATAAAAATAATTTTCTAAATATTTTTAATTTAAATTTAATTAGAAAAAACTATTCACCTAAAAAAACAAATACTTGACTAATAAATTATGAAATTTTTGTTTAATCATTTTATTGAATCACATTACATAATCAAGGTGCCCAAATTTTATTAATACTATATTTAAGTGAGTTTACTAATCCATTTGGTCACACTAATAATCCTAAGAGTAAAATCACTATTCAGAATTTACTATTGATCAAAAATTATGGTGATCTTATTAGACACTAAATTTCGTTCTGAACATTATTGTAGAAGACCATTATTTGAAAATAAGTACACATAATTAATTATCTAATGTTTACATAAATATTTTCAAATATCCTTTCTCTAGAATTCATAAAAAATATGCATACTATATTTATATGGACATTTGAAAAATTGACAAACTTCATCATAAGAAGAAATAACAATTTTTTTTAAAACAAAGGATTACACAAGGCAGTTATGGTCTAGTTACATATCCCCTTATAAAACCAGCATAGGACCTATGAGTATGGTGTGCTAGGGTGATAGTATCTTAGGGTGGCTCAGCCAACATCGTATGAGTAGTTATTTCTATTAGCTTGAACTTCTCACGATGGTGATTCTGTTCTAGCTTCACATGATGATGTTCGGCTTGAGTTTGGTCCATAGAAAAGCCCAAAGGTGCTAACTCCTTCCCACGTTCTATTATATTGGCTTCGATTGGCCTGAGACTAGTGGATGAGGCCATCAAATATTCTTTCTATATTAATTAACAAAGATCACTAGTATTTAGAGACGAAAATTGCAAAATTCACTTACCAATGGTTATATTGACCAATGGTCATATAACGGTCAAAACCCAACGATCTCATTTTAATTATACTCATGTTATCAAATGAAACAGTTTTGTTGAGTGTAAAATAAAATATCACACAAAATTAGGAAACAAGATTTATTCTAAATTTTGGGTCATTAAAACAGATCAAAAATGAAAGCATGATATTTGTAAAATAATAAAAGGACAATATAATATAGACTTTAAATTGACTGGTATAAAAATAGTTAACATTTTATGAAATCAATGAAGAAATTAAATGAAATAGAGCTATAGAAGTATCTATTATGTTGTTAATTGTTTTTCAAAATTTTCATGGTGGTTGTTTCTATAGGGTTTTTTCTAGACCAATACCATGTTTAAATCAAACAACTACTATATGAGGGACATAATATTCAGGATAAATTCATGAACATGGAATTTAAATGCGATATTTGGTTGTTGAATCACAACCCTCCACTACCACTAGATCATACATTTTTCATAGATCATACATGAAGAACATAATTTACTAGTTTACTAGAAATTAAGACTATATAATTATGTAATAATTAATATAATATTTTATGTATCACATTTATCTTAAACAATTTTCATTTTTATTTATTAATAAAAAATTATTATTTTTTAAAAGAGTTATAAAATTAATGAGATAATATTTATATGGCCCCAACCTTAAACATTACATAATCTTTAGTTACATCAAGAATACACGTTGAGGATATTTTCAGGTTTAGAGTTTTAGAGATTTAGATCATAAAACATGCATTGCATTCCACATTTAAACAAAGTGGTTACATAATAGATAGTACTTATTTTTCCCATCAACGAAAACATATTTAAAATAAAACATGGATTGTTTCTTGACACTTCCTTGACACTATCATCACATCATGTACCTTTCCCATGACCTGTGAAAAACATTTCCTAAACATGGGATGAGCATAAAAAGCTCAGTAAAGGATATAAAAGTAGGAAATGAAAACATTAGTCCATTCATGGTATCATACTTTACTCATAAAACAGAATCACATACCTCATCAAATCAAGAATAAATCATAGAAATCATAAGACATAAAGGTAACTTGAGGCATTCATAACATTATTACGTATGGAGTAACCCTCATGGTTACCTTTGGAATACCCATCACAGTATATTCCCTAAATCTCTTCGGGGAAACCTTAACGTTTAACTCCTTCCCATTACCCAATGAACTGGAGGGCTATATCGGGCTCACCCGCCCTTAGTTTATCACAGAACCACCTGTCTCCCTAACAATGCCCAATAATCATAACATAATCGTATCACATAAAAAACACATAAAGGAAACATAACATTTACAAATTTCAATCACAAAATATCAATACAACACATTGATATAATAAAAACATTATGAAAACCATTTTCAATACCAAATGAAATGAAAAGTAATACATGGTATTTATTTTTGATTTAAAAAAAAGTTAGGTTATGGCTTGTAGAGGAAGCTGAAACTCAAATAATGGTCACGGCGGCGGAGAAGTCGTTGTCACCGCATACGTACGACAAAAAAACATTCCTTTTGTCGATTAGTAAAATTTTTCGTATAAAAAAATATTCATTTTGAATAAGGTTAAAAGCCAAAGGAATTATACACAGTATAAAAGAATGTTGTGTATAAAACAAAATATGCCGCAATGAATGGAGATTGAGATGAATTCCCTTACCTCGTGTCCGACTTGATTCGATCATTATTTAACCTCTTGAATAATAAACTTGATTAAATTTCTACTTGATTAAGAAAGTTTTTCAAGTTCATTATTCCTTTTTATATCACTTATTACCTTGTCATGAACACTATGAAATTATTTAAATTAGTAACGGTCGTTTTAACGATCATTGGTACTTGAGTCAAAAATAATCTCTTTATAATTATAAGTTGTTATTGTATCCATTATATCTAGAGTTATATTCATTATTTAGATATCATATATATCATATATATCCAGTTTATACATTCAATTATAATATTACATAACATTTAGAGGTAAGAAATGAAATGCACCGTTCATGGAGACGGTAAGCCGTATGTACGCATGAACGCTACTTCCTTTTCAATTTCGTATTTTATGGAATGGAATCATAATGACATAAAGGTATATTATAATTCCAGTATAATCTCAAATATAATATGAATAACTCCATCCTTTATACGTCCCACATATGGCATTAACGAATCAAATCACTTTGAGGGGGCGGTAGTCCGCACTTCCCAAAATGAAATTATCGTGTTTACCCACAATGGAAACCATAATGGTATGCCACAAATGAAAAATACAGAAGCATAAGGAAATCATAAACATAATATTTATCATATATAAATATAGTTCCATCTTAATGGCCACATTTTAAGGTGATAGAAGAATATTGAACAATCATCGTTTCGTGAGGCAGTAATTCGCCATCCACGGAAATAGTATGCTCTTTGACCATTTGATGAAGGTGTGTGTATTTTTAGCTATAATAATTATCATAAAAACAACCTAGTATATTGAATATACTGGTTTTTTTACAAAATAAATAAATAAAAAGGGTTTAGGGGGTCGTAGAAGAAAAATAAAACACAAGAACACAAGAAAAGACGCTACCTTTAAAACGGGTAACTCTTTTTTATTTGCGCTCAAAGGCTTCCTTGGAAAGACTTCTGCCAAATGTGAGGAATCTAGGAGTAACAGAGGGATTTCGAGAGACAAAATGGGCAGGGGTTGACCGAGCCAAAGGCTTGAGAGGTGTGGGTAAAGAGGTAGAGGCGGGGGCCTTTTGTAAGAGGAGATGAGGGACACTCTTGGAAAGGTATAAAATGTTACTTTATTTTCAAATGAGTTTCAGATTTTAAAGGTCCCACATTGATGTATATTTAAGATAAGGTGATAAGGGTTCGAAATAAACTCATCCAATAGGTTTTTGACATGATTAGGTCTTATATTTTACATTATCTTTTCATTTTATTTAAATCGTAAATAATTAGGTAATCGTTGCATCATCATGATGTCATAAATAATTTAATTTATTTAATGTCTAAAAATTAAAAAAAACTATGATGTAGGAAATTTTTTTAGACTTCCAATGACTTTTTATAGTCAAAAATCTGACTTGTATAACCCTATGTAAAAATTGTTTCAGTAAAACAATACATGTTTTTGTCATTTTTACATTTACTTTAAATAAATGTCATTAATGTCATTATCTTACCCAAGTGGCTCCATGGGGTCCCAAAAATAGACCCATGGGTTTTCTTGGTCGGACATGACTCATAAAATAGGATAAGGACAAGTGTCAAGATATTTTCATTTTATTATAATATCATTTTCACCTTAAATCACACTAATTACCTTTAATCGCAATTAATAAAACTTAAAATTTACTATTCACCAAATAATTATTTTAATCCCATTGAACCAAATATTTCTTCCTAATGAAAACCATGTATGTCGGATTTTTGAATATCAAATCACAGAAGTGGTAATGTTTCATTTAGACGAAAAATTAGTTTTTAAACTACCACTTAGTGGTTTCACTAATCATCAAAAATTGAAGTTTTCCAAAAAAATACCAAAAATTCACCCTAAGCTATATTTGATATTCCTAATTCAAAAATGATATCTATTTTTAAAAATTCAAAACTTATAAGTTACAATAATTAATTTAATAATTAATTCCCGTTGTCAGAACAAATAGCATGTTTTTATGAAGCAATATGTATCAAAAGATTGGCACTTGTTTAAGTCCAATTTCAAAGTGATATTAATTCCAATGACCACTATTGGATTAAATGGTAAAAATATATTCTAATTTCACATGAAAACAAACTCATAATATAATCTAATCGTATAAAAAAATTAGATTAAAAAGGGGTTTTGAATTAAAATTCAACATTTTTCACTATTCATTAAAAAATAAACTTTATCACAAAAATACCAAAAATTTACACAAAATAAATTTTGATGTCCCGATTCTAAAGAGGGATTTTATTTGGTCTAATAGAATGTATAAGAGTTACCAAAACTATATATAAATAGGGTTCACCATCAAAAGGGGATAGTTCGACCTTTTAGTGAAAATTAGAGTATATATGCATAAAATTGAATTCCTTTCGTATTTTAAGTCTTTATCCTTTATTGGATAAATGTAACAACATTGAAAAAACATATATGATCATATTTTTGTTATTTCTATTCATTCCTACCAATACAACGACTACATGTTAACTACAATTTAAAATAATATTATTTTATTACTAGTGTGCAACGTCATATTTCAAAGAAACTCTTTGTTGCATATCGTGTATGCTATCGAACATAGCAACCCCTTTAAATTAAAATTAATATTTAATTCGTAAATATTAATAAATATGAGAATTTATTATTCATTATTTACCTGGGATGATACATCCTTCCCCCCTTTATGGTGATTGTGTCCTCGCAATTTTATTCACTTATCAAAATAAGTGGGGGTATTTATCCCTCATAGCATTTTCAGAATCCCATGTTGCCTCTTTAACCATATGGTTTTTCCACAAAACCATTACCTAGTGAATTACCTTATTTCACAACACTTGCTCTCTTCGGTCGAGAATCTGGACTGATTGTTCTTCATAAGAGAGATTCTCTTCCAGCTGAACTACCTCTGGGCTCAAAACATGAGATTGATCTGGCATATATTTTCTCAACATCGAAACATGAAAAACATTATGTACCTGAGATAAACTCGGAGGTAAAGCCACTCAGTAAGCAACTGATCTAACTTTCTACAGAATTTCATATGGTCCAATGAACCTTGTTCTGAGCTTTCCTTTCTTACCAAATCGCATCACACTTTTCCATGGTGAAACATTGAGAAAAAACATGATCACCTACCTCGAAAGATAGATCCTTCCTCCTGTTGTCTGCATAACTTTTCTGTCTGCTTTGAGCTATTCTCATGTGTTTTTGAATCAACTGATCTTTTTCAGCCATCTCTTCTACCAATTCTGGTCCCATCAACTTCCTTTCACCCACTTCATCCCAAAAAGCTGGAGTTCGACACCGCTTCCCATATAATGCCTCAAACGGTGTCATCTGTATACAGGAATGAAAACTGTAATTATATGAAAATTCAAACAAAGAAAGTTGTTGGTCCCAAATTCCTTGATAATCCATCGAACAAGCATGTATCATATCCTCCAAAGTCTGAATTTTTCGTTTTGACTTCCCATCTGATTGAGGATGAAAAGCTGTACTAAAATTTTATTCAGTACCCAACTACTTCTGAAGGAATTTCCAAAAGTTTGAAGTAAACCTGGGATCACGATCAGATACAATGGAGAGAGAAACTCCATGTAACCTGACTATCTCTTTAAGATAAAAACAAGAAATTTGATCTAGGAAAAAAGTATCTCGAATATGAAGAAAATGAGCAGATTTAGTCAAGCGATCAACAATAACCCAGATTGCATTATTACCTCGAGATGTCTTCCGAAATCCCACAACAAAGTTCATGGATATGTTTTTTCATTTCCACATTGGAATTGGTAAAGGTTGAAGCATCCCTTCGGTAACAGCCACTCTACTTTAACATGCTGACAAGTCAAACACTTCACAGTAAAATCAACAATATATTTTTTTCATTCCATCCCACTAGTAATACTCTCGCAGATCACTGTACATCATAGTACTACCTGGATGAACTGAAAACGGGGAACTATGAGCATCACATAACAAATCATTCTTCAACTGTGAATCACCAGGCATGTAACGCCCTGACCCCAGCTACCCAGAGCCGGTGCTTACTTCGTAACATTGGCATGATCACAAAAGATCATGTCTCGAAAGACCGATTAGTTTAGAAGCCTTGGAAACACTGGATACATTTATAAGTCTTTCATTACATCAAAAAGTAAAAAAACTGCAATAACATGGTCTTCATAGTCCACACTCATATCCTCACTAACTATTCTTCCAAGTCAGTCATAAAACACTTCTTCACATCCTGGAAAATATTAAAACATTGAAAGGGGTGAGCTCAGATGCTCAGTAAGGATAACAATATTGCGGAAGCTTTTATAAGAAAACATAAGCATTCAAGGCAATGTATAACTAAAACAAAAGCCTTATTGAACTTGAACTTCATCATAATATGGAAAAAGTAAAATAAAATAATCCCATTACTTACTCACATGGATATTCTACTAGACGAATAACCACATGAAATATCAATAACCACTTTCATAATGTGGGAATGTATAATGCCAGACATTCTGAAACTCTTTTTCAAGGCCTCGGCCAAGACGTCTAAAATGATTAAGGCCTTGGCCAAAACCATAAATCAAATTGGGAAAGGGCCTCGGCCAATTCCACTTCTAGTTGTCTCATGAGACCTACTGATGCATCGAGGAGCTATAGCGGGCTCCACCCGTCACTTATTAAGTCCAATACATTCCTCATATGAATAGGTTTAAACATATCATAAACCATAACATAATCGTATCACATAAAACATGCATAAAGGAAACATAACATTTCCACATTTCAATAACAAGATATCAATACACCACATTGATATAAAAAACGCTTTCAAAACCATTTTCAATACCAAAATAAAAGAAAGTTAAAACTTTGTATTTATTTTTCCTTAAAAAATGATGGCTTGTAGAGGAAGCCGAAAATCAAATAATGGTCACGGCGGTGGAGAAGTCGTTGTCGCCACATAAGTACGGAAAGAACAACATTCCCTTTTGTCATTTTGCAAAACGCTTCGTATAAAAAGATTCCTTTTGAATAACCGTAAGAGTCAAAGGGGTTTATACACCGTATAAAAGAAAGTTGTGTATAAAACCAAATATGCCTCAATGAAAGGGGATTGAGACGAAGTCCTTAAAAAGATAATTTTTTTATAAAGTAGGTATATTATGTGTATTCACTATAATTACTCATAAATAATGTAAAAATACAAGATAGGACATAATAATATCATGACATAATTTGAAAGTAGGAGATTAACCCAAAGAATGGAAGTTGGGTTAAGAAATTCCCTTACCTTGTGTCTGACTTGACTCAACTGTTCTTTAACCTCCTGAATAATAAACTAGAGTTAATATCTACCTTATTAAGAACCATTTTCAATTTCATTGTCCTTTTTATATCACTTATTACAATGTTATGAATGTTATGTAATTATTTAAGTTAATAACAGTCGTTTTGTCGATCTTTGGTACTTGTGTCAACAATAACCTTCTTATAATTACAAGTTGTTCATGTGGTGAAATATCCATTATATCCAGAATTATATTCATGATGTAGATATCATATATATCATATATATCCAGTATATACATTCATTTATAATATTACGTAACATTTAGAGGTAAGAAATGAAATGCACCGTTCATGGAGACGGTAAGCCGTACATACGCATGAACGCTACATTCATTTCAATTTCATATTTAATGGAACAAAATCATAATGATATAAATGTATAATATAATTCCAGTATAATATAGTGTATAATACCATTTACTCCATCCTTTATACATCCCACATATGGCATTAACGATTCAAATCACTTTGAGGGGGCGGTAGTCCGCACTTCCTAAAATGAAATTATCGCGTTTTACCCATAACGGAAATCATAAAGTATGACATAAATGAGAAATAAAGAAGGATAAGGAAAACATAAACATAATATATATATCATATATGAAAATAGTTTCATCAAAATGGCCACCATTATAGGTGTTAAAAAATTTGAACAATCATCGTTTCGTGAGGTAGAAATTCGCCATCCACAGAAACAGTATGTTCTTTAACCATTAGATGTAGGTGTGTGTAAGTGTAGCTCGAATCCATCTTATAACAACATCCTAGTATATTGAGGATACTGTTGTTGTAACAAAAGAAGTGAATAAAAAGAGATTAGGGGGTTGGAGATGCAAAATAAAACAAAACAACATTAGAGAATACATTACCTCAAAATCGGATAACTCTTTTTGATTTGAGCCAAAGGCTACCTTGGGAAGAGATCTGCCCAAAGTGAGGCTTCTAGGAGTAAGAGGGGTAAGTTGGGAGAGTATTTGGGCAGAGGTTTGCCGAGCCAAATGGCTTGAAAGTGTGAATGAGGTGGTAGAGGTGGGGGGCTTTTATAAGTGGAGAGGAGGGGCTCTTTTGGAAAGATTGAAATGTTACATTATTACACAATGATTTTCGGATTATAAAGGTCCCACACTTATATAATTCGAGGCTAAGGTGATAAGGGTTCGAAATCTCCTCATCCAATTATCTTTGGACAATTGTAAGCCTTGGATTTTTCATTATCTTACCATTTTATTTAAATCGTTAAATAATGAGGTCATCGCTGCATCATCATGATGTCATAAATAATTTAATTTATTTAATGTCTAAAAATTATAAAAAAACTACTATGATTTAGGAAATATTTTTAGCTTTCTAATGAATATTTATAATCAAAATTTGGACTTTTGTAACCCCACTTAAAAACTATTTTAGTAAAACAACTCATGTTTGTGTCAATTTAATTTTAACATTAAATAAATATATATTAATGTCATTTTCCAACTAAAGTGGCTCCATGGGGTCCCCAAGATGACCCATGGGTTTTCTTGGTCGGACATGACTTATCCAATAGAAGTAGGACAAGTTTCATGCTCATCTCATATTATTATAACATTATTTGTACCTTAAACTACACTAATTACCTCTAATCGCGATTTAGAACTTAAAAGTAACTATTCACCAAAAAATTATTTTAATCTCATTGAACCACATTTTACTTATTAATGACAACCATGTATGCGGGATTTTTTAAAATCAAATCACAGAAGTGGTAATATTTCATTTAAACGAAAAATCAGTTATTTAACTACCACTTAGGGGTTTCACTATTCATCAAAAATAGAAGTTTTTCAGAACAATGCCAAAATTTCACCCTAAGCTATAATTGATATTCCGAATTCAAAAATGATGTCTATTTTTCAAAATTCCAATCATATAAGTTGAATTAATTAATTTTATAATTAATTCCCGCTGTGACAACAAATAGCGTGTTTTTTAGAAACAATTTATATCAAAAGATTGACAATTGTTTATGTCGAATTTTAATGTTAAATTAATTCAAATGACCACCATTGGATAAAATGGTAAAAATATATTCTAATTATACTTTAAAACCACTAAATAGTATAATTTATCACTATAAATTATTTTGATTAAAAAAGTTGCTTTTAAGTATTTTTCACAATTCATAAAAAATTAGAAGTTCTCAAAAAAATACCAAAAATTCAACATAGGCTAATTTCGATATTACGAATACAAAAATGAAGTCCATTTTGAAATATAAAATTTCTATAATTTTAAAAAGTGGTTATTACTATTCATAACGGCTACATTGATTAGTCGCAGTGTTTTAGAACTCGAAGTTGCGTACAATTCAAACTATTGCAATATTGAATGAGAAGTGTATCATGGAAGCTAGGGGTGTTACATTCTCCCCTCCTTCATTAAATTGCGTCCTCGTAATTTGAAATTTTTCTTTGTAAATAAAAGGTTGAAAAGAGGAAATACCTTTGTGGAAAACCCACATCAGAAATAAGATTAATAAAATTTAGCCTTAATAAGAGGGAATGGGAAATGAAAAAGTCACCACCCAATTATGATCTCGATTAGGAGAACATTGGTGGCAATTAAAGACATATAATTGGAGGAAAAACGTAAATATTTGTAGGGAGTGATTGAGTTCATCAATCACAATCAACTGTCAAATTAAGGGCCTCAAAGACTTCAATCTATGTTGATTTAAAATATCATCAGTTCAACAAGACATAAGGTATTAGGATAACACATTTTTTTGTTTTAATATCCCTTTACTAATGTTTAATAATTAATTTATTAATTGAATAAGAGATAGGTATATATATATTTTTGCTTGAAAATTAGAGTTTCAACCTTCAACTCATCTTTCACTCAAAAAGATAATAGAACTCAAAAATATTATACTTATCCTAATTGTATAAGGTTCCAAATGTTAACACATACCATTTAGATTAGTAAAATTATTTTGTAATAACCAGGGACTTCCTGTAGGCTAGTGGTAGGAAATAAAGGCTTGTCAAACTATGATTGTGGGTTCGATTCCTGCAGCTTTGTTCGACGCGACGGGTTATGCCCCACCCTGCAAGTTGTCCTTTTCCTAAAAATATAGTATCATAATATTCCAAAAATAATCTTCATAAATTTTTTTAACCTTAAAAATTACTATCCAAAGATCAACTTAATCCACTCCAACCTTTATAGTTATCCAAAATACCTCTGTCTAGACTTTCTCTAAAAGCTCTCTTAATTCCAAAATCAATTTATCAGATTCCCCAAACAAAGAAATGTTTCTCTTATTGTCACATACTAAAAATATGATTACCTTAATCATATTACCTTAATGAAAAAGTACTGCAGTACAATCCTTATATACTCCATAATTATTATAACAAGTACATCATTGATACAACACTCAAATTACAAAATTCATTAATAACAACATAAGAACTCTAATCATTCCTCCACATCTGTGGTAGTATCATAACTTGATTATTATCCAATAACATCATTTGAGACATACTCTGATGATTTGAACATTGGTTTGCGTAGTTTCCCCACTCCTTGCAGATGAAGCATTGTACATTTGAAACCTTTTTCTTACCCTTGCAGTCACGCACTCGGTGTCCTTTTTCTCCACACTTATAACAAACTCCCATTCCCTTCAGGAAAATTCTAAGGTGTTTCTTCCCATAGTTATCACATATTGGAAAATTTTTCTTTTCCCTCGTCCCTTTATCCATCATTCTCTCTTCCATCCTTTTCTTCTCTTTCATCCCTTCAAATCCATAAGACTCAGAGAATTCTCTACTTAGCTTATTAACACATGATACTATTTCTTCATATGTTGATAACACATGGGAGAATATTTCCCTTCTAAATGTTGGCTTAATACCATGAAAGATATGATCCTTCTTACTCTTTGGATCATACATATTGATGGAGTTCACCTTCCTTCTACTGGCTGCCATTTCTATACAATGGCATAAACTAGATCAGTTTATGAATCAAAATACATAATCCCATACTTATAAAACACTTAACATAAATTGAACTATTTATGGATATAATCCATAATCATAAAAAGGTTTTCTTTGATGAAGTATATACTCATAACCGTTCATAGTGGTTTGTAAATAAAACGAGAATTATACTAAGCATATCCCCCGGGAGTGTCGTAACCAAGAGTGCAGCAAGGCCCGTTGTCGTGCACTAGTTCTCGTTCGAGTCTAGCTCAAAGCGGTGTTTTCGGGTTTTACCCCAAGGTACATCTGTTCCAGAGCCGCCTCTACCTGCTCGTATCCAGACAGGGATGTATTGCTCGGAAAACTCATAACATCTCTATAATACCAAAATTCTAGGATGTTCTTCTATAATAATCCTCAAAGTCTATCTTCGGGCTATGTGCTCTAATCAGAGTTTATCTAAATCTAGCTTCCACGGTTTGTACTAAACTGCCTATGATACCAACTGTAACGCCCCGACCCCAGCTACCCAGAGCTGGTGCATTACTTCGTAACATTGGCATGATCACAAAAGATCATGTCTCGAAAGACCGATTAATTTAGTAGCCTTGGAAACACTAGATACATTCATAAGTCTTTCATTACATCAAAAAGTAAACAAACTACAATAACATGGCCTTCATAGTCCACACTCATATCCTCACTGACTATTCTTGCAAGTCAGTCATAAAACACTTCTTCACATCCTGGAAAATATTAAAACATTGAAAGGGGTGAGCTCAGATGCTCAGTAAGGATAACAATATTGCGGAAGCTTTTATAAGAAAACATAAGCATTCAAGGCAATGTATAACTAAAACAAAAGCCTTATTGAACTTGAACTTCAGCATAATATGGAAAAAGTAAAATAAAATAATTCCATTACTTACTCACATGGATATTCTACTAGACGAATAACCACATGAAATATCAATAACCACTTTCATAATGAGGGAATGTATAATGCCAGACATTCTGAAACACTTTGTCAAGGCCTCGGCCAAGACGTCTAAAATGATTAAGGCCTCGGCCAAAACCATAAATCAAATTGGGAAAGGGCCTCGGCCAATTCCACATCTAGTTGTCTCATGAGACCAACCGATGCATCGAGGAGCTATAGCGGGCTCCACCCGTCACTTATTAAGTCCAATACATTCCTCATATGAATAGGTTTAAACATATCATAAACCATAACATAATCGTATCACATAAAACATGCATAAAGGAAACATAACATTTCCACATTTCAATCACAAGATATCAATACAACACATTGATATAAAAAACGCTTTCAAAACCATTTTCAATACCAAAATAAAAGAAAGTTAAAACTTTGTATTTATTTTTCCTTAAAAAATGATGGCTTGTAGAGGAAGCCGAAAATCAAATAATGGTCCCGGCGGTGGAGAAGTCGTTGTCGCCGCATAAGTACGGAAAGAAAAACATTCCCTTTTTTCGTTTAGCAAAACGCTTCGTATAAAAAGATTCATTTTGAATAACCATAAGAGTCAAAGGGGTTTATACACCGTATAAAAGAAAGTTGTGTATAAATCCAAATATGCCTCAATGAAAGGGGATTGAGACGAAGTCCTTAAAAAGATCATTTTTTTATAAAGTTGGTATATTATGTGTATTCACTATAATTACACATAAATAATGTAAAAATACAAGATAGGACATAATAATATCATGACATAATTTGAAAGTAGGAGATTAACCCAAAGAATGGAAGTTGGGTTAAGAAATTCCCTTACCTTGTGTCTGACTTGACTCAACCATTCTTTAACCTCCTGAATAATAAACTAGAGTTAATATCTACCTTATTAAAAACCATTTTCAATTTCATTATCCTTTTTATATCACTTATTACAATGTTATGAACGTTATGTAATTATTTAAGTTAATAACGGTCGTTTTGTCGATCTTTGGTACTTGTGTCAACAATAACCTTCTTATAATTACAAGTTGTTCATGTGGTGAAATATCCATTATATCCAGAATTATATTCATGATTTAGATATCATATATATCATATATATCCATTATATACATTCATTTATAATATTACGTAACATTTAGAGGTAAGAAATGAAATGCACCGTTCATGGAGACGGTAAGCCGTACGTACGGATGAACGCTACTTTCATTTCAATTTCATATTTAATGGAACAAAATCATAATGATATAAATTTATAATATAATTCCAGTATAATATAGTGTATAATACCATTTACTCCATCCTTTATACATCCCACATATGGCATTAATGATTCAAATCACTTTGAGGGGGCGGTAGTTCGCACTTCCTAAAATGAAATTATCGCGTTTTACCCATAATGGAAATCATAAAGTATGACATAAATGAGAAATAAAGAAGGATAAGGAAAACATAAACATAATATATATATTATATATGAAAATAGTGTCATCAAAATGGCCACCATTATAGGTGTTAAAAGAATTTGAACAATCATCGTTTCGTGAGGCAGAAATTCGCCATCCATAGAAACAGTATGTTCTTTAACCATTAGATGTAGGTGTGTGTAAGTGTAGCTTGAATCCATCTTATAAAAACATCCTAGTATATTGAGTATACTGGTGTTTTTACAAAAGAAATGAATAAAAAGAGTTTAGGGGGTTGGAGAAGCAAAATAAAACAAAACAACATTAGAGAAGACATTACCTCAAAATCGGGTAACTCTTGTTGATTTGAGCCAAAGGCTATCTTGGGAAGAGTTCTGCCCAATGTGAGTCTTCTAGGAGTAATAGGGGTAAGTTGGGAGGGAATTTGGGCAGAGGTTTTCCTAGCCAAGTGGCTTGAAAGTGTGAATGAGGTGGTAGAGGTGGGGGCCTTTTATAAGTGGAGAGGAGGGGCTCTTTTGGAAAGATTGAAATGTTACATTATTACACAATGCTTTTCGGATTCTAAAGGTCCCACACTTATATAATTCAAGGATACGGTGATAAGGGTTCTAAATCTCCTCATCCAATTAGCTTTGGACAGGTGTAAGCCTTGGATTTTGCATTATCTTCCCATTTTATTTAAATCGTTAAATAATGAGGTCATCGTTGCATCATCATGATGTCATAAATAATGTAATTTATTTAATGTCTAAAATATATAAAAAATATACTATGATGTAGGAAATATTTTTAGATTTCTAATGAATATTTATAATCAAAATTTGGACTTCTGTAACCCCACTTAAAAACTGTTTTAGTAAAACAACTCATGTTTGTGTCAATTTAATTTTACCATTAAATAAATATATATTAATGTCATTTTCCAACTAAAGTGGCTCCATGGGGTCCCCAAGTTGACCCATGGGTTTTCTTGGTCGGCCATGACTCATCAAATAGGATTAGGACAAGTGTCATGCTCATCTCATATTATTATAACATTATTTGTACCTTAAACTACACTAATTTCCTCTAATCGCGATTAAGAACTTAAAAGTTACTATTCACCAAAAAATTATTTTAATCTCATTGAACCACATTTTACTTCTTAATGACAAAAATGTATGTCGGATTTTTAGAAATCAAATCACAGATGTGGTAATATTTCATTTAAATGAAAAATCAGTTATTTAACTACCAATTAGTGGTTTCACTATTCATCAAAAATTGATGTTTTTCAGAACAATGCCAAAATTTCACCCTAAGCTATAATTGATATTCCGAATTAAAAAATGATGTCTATTTTTCAAAATTCCAATCATATAAGTTGAATTAATTAATTTTATAATTAATTCCCGCTGTCACAACAAATAGCGTGTTTTTTAGAAACAATTTATATCAAAAGATTGACAATTGTTTATGTCCAATTTTAATGTTAAATTAATTCTAATGACCACCATTGGATAAAATGGTAAAAATATATTCTAATTATACTTTAAAACCACTAAATAGTATAATTTATCACTATAAATTATTTTGATTAAAAAAGTTTCTTTTATGTATTTTTCACAATTCATAAAAAATTAGAAGTTCTCAGAAAAATACCAAAAATTCAACATAGGCTAATTTCGATATTACGAATACAAAAATGAAGTCCATTTTGAAATATAAAATTTCTATAATTTTAAAAAGTGGTTATTACTATTCATAACGGCTACTTTGATTAGTCGCAGTGTTTTAGAACTCGAAATAGCGTACAATGCAAGCTATTGAATTATTGAATGAGAAGCGTATCATGGAAGCTCGAAGTGTTACAAGGCACAAATAATCACTTCCCAAACCTCAAAACACATTAATTATGAATATTAAATTCAGGAAACTTACCTTTCTGAACCAACTCTACCTTTTTCTGCATCCCAGAGTCTTTCTTCTGCGCTGGCTTAATTCTGTCTGATAGAGATGATCTCACTGATTCCTGAAACAACACAGATGAACATTCTACTCCAACAACTTCTATTCCAACGTTCATAAAATAAAAAACCAAAGGATCTCGTTCCAAACGTAGCATAGTTAATGAAGCATTACTTTTTTGACTCAAAGCACCATCCACTTTATTTGCTTTTCCTGGATGGTAATGAATTGTACAATCATAATCCTTGATTAATTATAGCCATCTCCTCTTTCTCATGTTCAATTCTTTCTATGTGAATATATACTTTAATCTTTTGTGATCCGTATATATTTCACACTTTACTCCATACAAATGATGCCTCCAAATTTTTAAAGCGAAAACAACAGCAGCTAATTCTAAATCATGTGTAGGATAATTTACCTCATGAGTTTTCAACTGTTGTGAAGCATAAGAAAATACCTGATCAATCTACATTAGGATGCAACCAAGTCCTTTCAATGAAGCATCACAGTAGATAACAAACTCACCATTCCTGGAAGGTAGTGCCAAAAACTGGAGCATTCACTAATCTTCTTTTCTGTTCCTGAAAACAATTATCACATTCTTTTGTCCACATAAACATAACACCCTTATGAGTTAGCTTAGTCATTGGACTAGATAACTGTGAAATATTTCTAACAAACCTTTGGTATTAGCCAACCAAACCAAGGAAGCTACTAATCTCAGTTACATTTGTGGGTCTTGGCCATTCTTCAACAACCTTTGTTTTTCCAGGATCAACAGTTATCCCATCAGTAGAAACAATATGACCAAGGAAATAAATTTTTTGCAACGAAAACTCACACTTCCTGAATTTCCCATACAATTCATTTTCATTTAAGGTTTTAAAAATAACCATTAAATATCTTTCATGCTCCGCTTTACTTTTAGAAAACACCAAAATATCATCAATGAAAACAACCACCAACTAATCCATGAATTCATGGAAAATTCTATTAATAAGGTCCATGAATACTATAGCTACATTGGTTATCCCAAAAGGCATTACTACAAATTCATAATGTCCATATCTTGTACGAAACGCGGTCTTTTGAATATATGCTTCCTTTACCTTAAACTGATGGTACCCCGATCTCAGGTCAATCTTTGAAAAAAACTGAGCTCCCTAGAGCTGATCAAACAAATCATCGATATGAGGAAAATGATATTTGTTCTTAACAGTGATGTTATTCGAGGATCTATAATAAATTCAACATCTAATTTAACCATCTTTCTTTTTAACAAATAAAACAGGAGCACCCCATGGTGATGTGCTGGGTCGAATGAAACCCTTCTCTAATAAATCTTGCAATTTCTCCTTCTATTCTAAAGTTTAGTTTGATCCATTCTATAAGGGTGTTTTGAAATGGGCTTAGCACTAGGAACTAAGCCAATAGTAAATTCAACATCTTGATCAGGTATTATTCCAGGCAACTCATCCGGAAAAACATCAGGATACTCATTTACCACTGGCACATCAATAATCTGAATAGTTCCCTTGTTTTCAACGATATGTGAGATGTAACATTAATTTTCATCTTTTAAAAGTTTCTCGGCCTCTTGATATGTTATCAATAGTAAGGGTTCATTCTTGTACCCAAACTGAAAGTATTTCTCAAAAGAAACTTGTTTAGATCTACAGTCAATCTTAGCATGGTAAATAGAGATCCAATCCATACCCAGGATAACATCAGACTCTACTAGAGGTAAAGCAATAAGGTTTGCATGTAGGTTCATTCCACGGATAAGGATATGAAGATTATTATAAATTATTTTTGCCTCATCATTTATCCCCAGGTGTTTTTACCACAAGTTCAGGAGTCATTTCATGAGATGGTATTCCCATTTTACTAGAAATGTTTTCAGAGGTGAAATAATGTGTAGACCCCAAATCAAACAATACACTGGTATAATATGAAAAAACAAACAAAGTACCATATACAAATTCATTTGATGGCCTGACATCTACTGAAGTAGTTGCAAAGGATTTCACCACCGCTTTCTGCTTGTAGTCTAACTACTTCCCATCACTCAAGCTCTTTGTCGGAAAATCGTTTTCATAGTGACCCATCTCATTCCACTTAAAACATTTCACTAACTGTAAATCAAATTTTGTCTTACCATCACCCTGATCTTTTTCAGTGAAATCACGAGCCTTATGTCCCATCATACCACATCGGAAGCACATTCCAGAATTCAGAAGACATTCCCCAGCATAACTTTTACCACATTTATCACAAACATGAAACTTAGTTTTCTTACTGACAGACCTTTTTGAAGAATTATTTCCTTTCTCCTACCACCTTGGTCTCTTCTTTTGTTGGTTGTTATAGAACACTTGATCATCGAAAAACTCCATATCCACCTTCTCAGCACATCGAAAAAGCTTTTCATAACTTTTGAACTCCTGAGAAGCTAAATCCCTTCGATATTTTGGCTTTAATAGTGAGTAAAAACGATTGATTTTAATATCAAGGTCTCGGATAAAATTTGGAGCATACCTTTCCAATCGAGTGAACCTTTCTTCATAGGTAGCCACTAAGTCTTCCTCTTACCTCCATTCCAGGAATTGTTTTTCCATCCTATGTCGAACAACCTTAGGAAAATACTTCTCAAGAAACATACCTTTAATTCATCCCAGTCGAGAGCATAAATATAATCATCTTCTTTGATATTTTTAACCATCGACCACCACTGATCTGTTTCACCCACCATACGTTAAATAGAAAGACTAACCTTTTGATTGTCTGAACACCCCACGACATCCAAAATCTTATCTAGTTCTTTAATCCACCCTTCAGCTTGAAAATGGTCAGATGATCCTCTGAATGATGGGGGATGTTGCCTCATGAAATTTTCCACCACTGACATGTTCCTCTGCGGTTGATCTGGCTCATCTCGTGCATGGATACCGCCACCATTTATCGATTGAGTTAACTGTGCCATTAGTGCAACAAACTGTTCAGTTCCAATTCCGACCATCTCAGGATGCTAATTCGGAAGGTTATTTCCTTCTGTATGCCTTCCGAGCACTACTTCTCAATTTCCTCTACTGAAAACCATTCTGAACAAACATGTCTTAGATGAAACAACATGGTAATCTTCAAATGCTATATCATTTCAATTTGACAATAAAAAAATATTTTTGAATAATCATTTAATAGAATTCTAACTCCTAATGTTATCTAAACTGACCTCTGATACAAACTATAAGGCCCCAGCCTTAAACATTTCTTAATCTTTTGTTACTTCAAGAATACACGTTGAGTATCTTTTCAGGTTTAGAGTTTTTGGGAATTAGATCATAAAACATGAATTACATTCCAAATTTAAACAAAGTGGTTTCATAAAAGATAGTACTCATTTTTCCCATCAACGGAAACATATTTAAAATAAATCATGGATTCATTCTTGACACTTCCTTGACACTATCATCACATCATGCAACTTTCCCTTGACCTGTGAAAAACATTTCATAAACTTGGGATGAGCATAAAAAGCTCAGTAAGGATATAAAAGTAGGAAATGAAAACATTTGTCCATGCATGGAATCATACTTTACTCATAAAACATAATCACATAACTCATCATATCATGAATAAATCATAGAAATAATAAGACATAAAGGTAACTTGAGGCATTAATAACATTCTTACGTAGGGAGTAACCCTCAAGGTTACGTTTGGAATACCTATCACAATATATTCCCTAAATCTCTTTGGAGAAACCTTAACATTTAACTATTTCGCATTACACAATGCATTGGAGAGATATATCGCGCTCACCTGCCCTTAGTTTATCACGGAACCACTCGTCTTCAAAACAATTCTGATGAACCATAACATAATCGTATCACATAAAACACACATAAAGGAAACATAAAAGTTCCACATTTCAATCACAAGATATCAATAAAAAACATTGATATAAAAAAAATTTTGAAAACCTTTTTCAATACCAAAGTAAATGAAAAGTAATACATGGTATTTATTTTTCATTTTAAAAAAAGTTAGGTTATGGCTTGTAGAGGAAGCTGAAACTCAAATAATTTTCACGGCGGCAGAGAAGTCGTTGTCACATCATACATACGACAACAAAGCATTCCTTTTTTCGTTTAGTAAAATTCTTCATATAAAAAAATATTCCTTTTGAATAAGAGTAAATGTTCAAGGGGATTATACACCGTATAAATGAAAGTTGTGTATAAAACAAAATATGCCTCAATGAATGGAGATTGAGACGATGTCCATTACCTCGTGTCCGACTTGACTCGATCATACTTTAACCACCTGAATAATAATCTTGGGGTAATTTCTACTTGATTAAGAACCTTTTTCAAGATCATTATTCCTTGTTATATCACTTATTACCATGTGATGAAAAATATGTGTCATGAACCATCCCGGGTTGACCCTGAACCAGTCACCCGAGCCGGTCCGCGTCAAGTCCCAAGGGGCGTTCCCGATCCCCCTGGGATGGAAACTAGTGCTGGGAATCAAGAGTAAACAGGTGGGAACGAATTGGGCCAAAAGGAAACCAGAAACAGTAAAAGAATAGAAACTAAAAAAAACATAAAAACAAAACTACACAACCAACGTACCTCCACGTGACACCACGGGTCACCACCCAACTGAAAACCAACCTCACTCTAACACTGAGCGACTAAACTAGGAAAACCTGTACACAAAGGAACCTACAACTGAAAAGGTAAAAGATAGGCATGATTAAAAAAGTACTCAGTAGGTGATCCCAATAACAAATTCCAGGTTTGAACTACAATGTACTAAATTAAGATTTCACAATGTTTCACATGAAAATAAAAACACGATACATTACCCTAATTCTTTTTCAAAAGATTAATTTCTTTTCATTGGTGCCAAATTCACTCTAAAAGAGAAAGAAGTGTTACATTTTCAAATTTTTCACAAAGAGAGTAATGAATTTTCATTTTGAAGCCATTTTCACAAAGTAACCAGTATAAGCTGTAAAGAACAACTGAATGTAAACAAGATGGGGAAATCATGTAACCATGGGTGATCCTAAACATCCCTCGAAAACCCCTGGACGTACTCGGGTTCAGACTAACTGCCAGCATGGTACTCCACAATCAATAACCAACTGGCTTCCCTAATAGCCAACCAGTGGTACGCCCCACAAGGCCTACCTACCAAGGGGGGACTAACCTGTCTAATCGGGGTTAGCCAGCGACCGTCACTCGATTCTCAAAAAGATGCCCAGGAACCCACGGTGGTTTTAATAATACTGTGTAAGTGAGAGGCCCTTGCATGCGTGACTCACCTCACCACACTTCCCATCCCCTTACACGAACACCGCTACATGACAACCCTCAAAGGGAAGTCCCCCTGTAGAGATGCCCCATAAGTACGTATATATATATATAGTCAGTTCTCAATCATGAAAGTGCCAACCGGGCCGCCACAACCTTTACATTTAAACCAATTAATACCAAAGCGTTTCCAAAAGATATGAAACAAACCATCACGTTGAAAACCAGAAAAAAACATACATTGAATCTCATTTAAGGAAAATTGAACCACCCCATGAAAGTTTCCAAAAATCCAATTTAAAGGACAAAAGGGCATTTCTTCTATCCATGTTTTCAAGAAAACACCACTTTCCATAAAAGATACAGTCGCCATTTCACACACACTGACCATTTCCAAAAACTATTCAACAGGACTTTCACATTTCAGAAAGTACTCATTTAGCAACATCACACGAATGTTACACAATTAAATCAATGAAAATATTTTCAGTGTGATGCACGGAGAAAATAGTTTTCAATTTAAACAAGTCACGACTCTAGTAATAGCTATCTAGTGCTACTATAATTTGTTGAAAAATAATGAAATGACAAGGAATAAATAAATTTCTAAATTTAAAAGAAAGTTCAGTGGGGGACCTACCTCGAAGTCGTCACCTGAACTCGACGATGGAACACGATTTGCACAGGCACGTACGCACATGCAAGCTGACGATCACTGCATCGCAGAATCATTCCGCCAATGCGCTACAACAAACACGAAATACATAAAATAGCTCAACTGACACAAATATAAACACAAACATATAACCAACACGAGATCACCTCAGCGCAAGGATGTGCCTGACCAACGGAGGCACGCGCCAGCTAAAGACCGCAGTGTGGCGAAATTATCCAGCCGATGAGTTGGAAAAAACACCAAAACAACAAAGCAGCAGACCACATATATAAAAATAAACTCAACCAGAGACCAGCCACAAAAGACTACCTCGGTGCAGACGCGCTCGACCGCCGGGGTCGCGCGCCAGTTAATGTGGCGGCGCACACTGGCAGGGAGACCGCCGGAGGTCACACGCTGATTATCGGGTGCGCCGCTGCCCGACGCAAGACGGTGGCGGCTGAACGGACCGCGAAAAGACGGTACATGGCTTGCTGAAGGTGTGGCAGAGCCGGCCGGAGAGCCGGAAAAGGCCGGGGGATGCTTGCCGGTGGTGCCGGAGCGAAGCAGGGGTGCCAGCAGGGATGGGGAACGCCGGCCGGGTCACCGGAACAGGACATGGGAAGTTGGAATAGCGTCGGACATTGGAGGCGGGTCATGTGGGGGTTGGGGGGGGGGGGTGAACCAGAGTGCTGGGAAAAAGCCGGAAGAGGCCCAGGGGTGCTTCTGGAGTGGGTCGGAGGCCACTGTCTAGCGGCGGGCTCGCCGGTAGGGTCGGGAGGGGCACTGGAAGCCGCTGGCCGGCGACGGGGCTCGCCGGAGGTGCTGGTCGGAGGCGGGCTAGCCGGAGCGGGGGCTTGTCAGATGGGGGAGGTCCTCCGGACGGGCAGGGTGGTGCGGCGAGGCCGCCGGAGGGCAGGGCGGCGTGGCCAGGCTGCCGGAGGGCAGGGCGGCGCAACCGGGACCTGCGGAGGAGGTGCGGGAGGGCGCCGGGGCGGAGCGAGGGGCGGCGGAGGCCGGCCGAGTTGTGCGAGGGAGCGGGTACTGGAGCATGGTGGCTGGGACGGTGGGGGGAAACGCCGGAGGCGGCGACGGGAGTCCGGCCGGCAGGCCACGGCCGGCTGGCGAGGAGGCCCGAGCGGCGCATCACTGCAGGTTCGCAGCACGCCACATGGGAGAAAGAGGGGGGGGCCGCAGCGCCCCCTAGGGTTTCACTCTTTACTTTTTTTCCTTTTAATTTAAACAAATTGATAATATCAAATTAATAATAATAATAATAATAATAATAATAATAATAATTGTGATAATAATTATAATATCAAAATGATAATAGTAATAATACCATAATAATAATAATATAAATAGTAATAATGATATAACTATAATGAGAATTATATATATAAAAAAGAGAGCACTTTCCCGACACCCGGGCCAGCTGCGCGGTGACCGCCAACCGCGCGGCAGCCGCGCCCGGGTCCAAAACCCAGAAAAAGCATCAAACGACAAATGTTATAATCCAGGGTGCAGCCCAGACTGCGGCGAAGACAAACGGAACCAAGAAATAAAAGAAAAATAATAATAATAATATCGAAAGTAAAATAATCAATATAATTTAACGATCCCAATAGTAAAAAAAAAGATAATATTTATAAAAATTTAATACTAATGATTGTATTAATGTCAATATAAAAACTTTAATATTCAAAACACTGGGTGAACACACGGTCACCAGGGCCAAACGCACGGTCACCGCTAACGATGCGGTAAACACGCACCGATGCAAAACATGCCAACATAATTAAACTTTGAAAAAAAATTTAAACCGGGACCAAGAAAGAAACAAAATAAAAAACATCTGCGGTCGTGGTGTGACAATTCTCCCCACCACAGACACTTTCTACCCCCAGAATTTCACCAAGACAAAAGTTGGTCAACATCCAAGTCCATGCCCAAACGGAACTAAAGGAACTGAAGAGAAATGAGATTCTCGGGATGACCTTACTCTACACAGGTCACACCCCGACCGATTCAAGAGAAAACTGAAGACCGAGGCCGACGGGGAAAACACGAAGGCGTTCTCCCCACCACAAGAACTCAACCTGTGCCGAAAATTTAACACTCAACCATACCACCCTGGGAGGGGGGGGTGACACCGGAACTCCCAACCGTACCAAGTTAACCTCTGTAGAAAGAGCGAAACAGCTCCGCTAGGACTTAGAACTCTCAGCCTAGACCAAAAACCTGAACACCTAAGAAAGACTTATGAGAAGAAACTTAACCCAAAAGGTAAACATGATAACAACTAAAACGTCAATTATTCCAAGACACTTACATCTCCCAACGAACATGGTCAAACCAAGATCAACTCACGCAAGATCCAAACAAACCTTTAAGAAAAACGCACGATCCAGAACACCATAATCAGGTAAACTAGACTGTTTGGATTTCATACTAACATAATCATCCTAGCTTCATGACGACACACTGAACCTATGACAATGCCAAAACTTTAACAGTGGAAAATGAGAATGGAATGACTTTAAAGGTTTCATTTCCATCACGGAGCATGAATCCCGAATTGAGGCGTCACACCCCCGACAACTCCTGACTGCATGCGAGATTCACCCCAAGACCTATGGTTGGGGCTCTAATGGTTGAAGCATCTCATGCCTCACAGTCAGGCACTGTAATCTTCTGGTCACAGTGTCTTCCTTAGGCGACGCTTCCTACAGAGCTTCTCTAGATGACCCGGACACCTGCAACGACGACACGTCTTCGGAGGGGTTTGAAATGACGGATCATATGACATAAACATCCATACTGATGGTACACCATTAGACGGTCCGATGAACTGGAAGTTAGAGCCACTGAAAAGAAATCTTTAAAAAAAATTTACCTGACACACTCTGCTCGTCATATGGGGGACCTTCATGATCAACTAGATACGGTGGATCGCCAACCGTTTGTGCTCCGGAGACCAAATTAGCTAAGAACACCCCATGAACCAACTTCTCAAAAGTGATGCTCCCAAAAAGGGAGGACTCGCTTCTTGATCACTAGACGAAGACCCCTGATGGAGGGAGGAGTCTTCATAAAATATTGCGACGCTACCTCTGGAAACCGAGACACAAGATCCTTGAATTGGTCAACCTATGCTTTCAACTCCTGTTGGACATGTAGAACACACATGAGCTCTTCCATATTCTTCATCTTCCCCTTTTTAAGCATAAACCATCAGACGAAGACAGCTCTAGAGAAAACCCAAGTCATCGCAACTTATCATGATGGCGGGGTGAACCACTCTCACTCGTCCAAAGCTGGACCATCGAACAAACTCAAAACAGCATGCACTCAAATAGTGTCAGGAGTTCCCAATACCCTAAAGATGCACTAAACCTCTTCAAAATTCTCTACTGTCTCTAACAGACCCTGATCACCATGAAGGGTAGTCAACGTCCGATAAGGACTAAAAACTGGGCATGACTCATCAAAACTCTAGGGACCTTTCTGGGAGGCATTTTCTGAACAACATATAAAACACAGAGTCAAGACCAACATCAAACCGAAGCAACATCAATAAAAGTGCCTTCATCAAAACAGTTAGCACAATGACCAAAAAATTAAAAATGCAACCCAAACTAAAATCCCATTTTTTTAAATCCCCTTTTCATTTTAAATTTCAAAACATCCTTCTTTTTAGATTTCAAAACCGCCTTCCATCAAGGAAACTTTCTAAATACTAATCAATTTTTCAATCCAAAATCACTTTCCAAAACCACTTTCCATGCATTCTTACACATGTGAAAATGTTCATAATGAGAACCTGAGGTTTCACCCCAAAACATTCTCAACTAATTTCCAAACAAACACCAGTTTTCCAAATCAAAAGACTCCAGTTTTTAAAACCCATTTTATACATTTAAAGTAATTTAAAAGAAATCAGTCCCATTTTCAAAAACCCTTTTTCATTTCCAACAATGCACTTACACCAATTAGAACAAAAAAAAACTCAAATTGCATCAAACACAGGAGTGAGGGACTAGTAGTCACGCATAACCTGGCGACATGGTAGTGAGCCATGTCCCAAGTAAGCATCGACCACAAGGAAGAATTCAAACCGTGTACCTGAACACCACATGCGTCACTACTCCATGTGAAATCATGATGTAACATCGGCTTGTCTCCGTTGTCATCCCTCGATCCAAAACAAACCAGAAAGATACAAAGACACAATTCCCGGACTACCCCTGGCGACTCGAGGTGCAGAACGGGTGAGGGTTCATGACGTCCTTCCCATACCTACCTCTCGAGTCCCGACAGTCTGAATCTCAACCTACCGGACAACCCAAATAACAAGAGCCTCCTCTGATACCATTTTGTCATGAACCAGCCCGAGTCGAACCTAAACCGGTCACCCGAGCCGGTCCGTGGCAAGTCCCGAGCGGTGATCTCGATCCCCCCGGGATGGAAACTAGTGCCGGGCATCAAGAGTAAACAAGTGGGAACGATTGGGCCCAAAAGAAAACCTGAAACCGTAAATGAATAGAAACTAAAAAAACATACAAAAAAACTACACAACCAACGTACCTCCACATGACCCCACGGGTCACCACCCAACTGAAAACCAACCTCGCTCCAACACTGAGAGACTAAACTAGGATAACCTATACACAAAAGAACCTGCAACTAAAAAGGTAAAATATAGGCGTGAGTACAAAAAGTACTCAGTAGGTGAGCCCAACAACAAATCCCAAAGCACTTCCAGTAAATAAAGAATCTACAAATTCCAGGATTGAAATACAATGTTCTAAAGTAAGATTTCACAATGTTTCACTTGAAAATAAAAACAGGAGACATTACCCTTATTCTTTTTCAAATTTGAATTTCTTTTCATTGGTGCCAAATTCATTCTAAAAGAGAATGAAGTTTTACATTTTCAAATTTTTCACAAAGAGAATAACACATTTTAATTTTAAATCCATTTTCACAAAGTAACCTGTATAAGCTGTAAAGAACAACTGAAAGTACACAAGCAGGGTAAATCAAGTAACCATGGGTGATCCTAAACATCCCTAGAAAACCCCTGGACGTACTCGGGTTCAGACTACCTGCCGGCATGGTACTCCACAGTCAATAACCAACTGGCCTCCCTAACATCCAACCAGTGGAACGCCCCACAAGGCCTACCTACCAAGGGGGGAATAACCCATCTAATCGTGGTTAGCCAGAAACCGTCACTCGATTCTCTAAAAGACGCCCAGGAACCCACAATGGTTTCAATAATAATGTGTATGTGGGAGGCCCTTGCACGCGTGACTCACCTCACCGCACTTTCCAACCCCTTACATGGACACCGCTACACGACAACCCTCGAAGGGAAGTCCCCCTGTAGAGATGTCCCCTATGTACGTATATATATATATATTCAGTTCACAATCAAGAAAGTGCCAACCGGGCCGCCACAACCTTTACATTTAAACCATTTAATACCAAATCATTTCCAAAATATTTGACACACACCATGACGTTGAAAACCATAAAAAACATACATTGAAACTCATTTAAGGAAAACCGAATGACCACAGTAATGTTTCCAAAAATCAAATTTAAATGCCAAAAGGGAATTTCTTCTATCCAAGTTTTCAAGAAAACACCACTTTCCATAAACGATACAGTCGCCATTTCACACACACCGACCATTTCCAAACACTATCCAACAGGACTTGCACATTTCAGAAAGTACTCATTTTGCAACATCACACGAAAGTCACACAATTAAATCCATGAAAATATTTTCAGTTCGATGCACGGAGAAAACAGTTTTCAATTTAAACAAGTCACGAATCTAGTAATAGCTATCCAGTGCTACTATAATTTGTTGAAAAATAATGAAATTACAAGGAATAAATAAATTTCTAAATTCAAAAGCAAGTGTAGTGGAGGACCTACCTCGAAGTCGTCAGCTAATCTCAAAGAAGGAACACGCTTTGCGCAGGCGCGTACGCACATGCAGGCCGACGATCACTGCCTCGCGGAATCATTCCGCCAATCCTCTACAACAAACATGGAACACTTAAAATAGCTCAACTGACATAAATATAAACATAAACATATAACCAACACGAGATCACCTTGTCGTAGGTATGTGCCCGACCAACGGAGGCACGCGCCAGCTAAAGACCGCAGTGTGGCGAAATTATCCAGCCGATGAGTTGGAAAAAACACCAAAACAACAAAGCAGCAGACCACATATATAAAAATAAACTCAACCAGAGACCAGCCACAAAAGACTACCTCGGTGCAGACGCGCTCGACCGCCGGGGTCGCGCGCCAGTTAATGTGGCGGCGCGCACTGGCAGGGAGACCGCCGGAGGTCACACGCTGATTATCGGGTGCGCCGCTGCCCGACGCAAGACGGTGGCGGCTGAACGGACCGTGAAAAGACGGTACATGGCTTGATGAAGGTGTGGCAGAGCCGGCCGGAGAGCTGGAAAAGGCCGGGGGATGCTGGCCGGTGGTGCCGGAGCGAAGCAGGGGTGCCGGCAGGGATGGGGAACGCCGGCCGGGTCGCCGGAACAGGACATGGGAAGTTGGAATAGCGTCGGACATTGGAGGCGGGTCATGTGGGGGTTGGGGGGGGTGAACCAGAGTGCTGGGAAAAAGCCGGAAGAGGCCCAGGGGTGCTTCTGGAGTGGGTCGGAGACCACTGTCTAGCGGCGGGCTTGCCGGTAGGGTCGGGAGGGGCACTGGAAGCCGCCGGCCGGCGACGGGGCTCGCCGGAGGTGCTGGTCGGAGGCGGGCTGGCCGGAGCGGGGGCTTGTCAGATGGGGGAGGTCCGCCGGACGGGCAGGGTGGTGCGGCGAGGCCGCCGGAGGGCAGGGCGGCGTGGCCAGGCCGCCGGAGGGCAGGGCGGCGCAACCGGGACCTGCGGAGGAGGTGCGGGAGGGCGCCGGGGCGGAGCGAGGGGCGGCGGAGGCCGGCCGAGTTGTGCGAGGGAGCGGGTACTGGAGCATGGTGGCTGGGACGGTGGGGGAAACGCCGGAGGCGGCGACGGGAGTCCGGCCGGCAGGCCACGGCCGGCTGGCGAGGAGGCCCGAGCGGCGCATCACTGCAGGTTCGCAGCGCGCCGCAAGGGAGAAAGAGGGGGGGCCGCAGCGCCCCCTAGGGTTTCACTCTTTACTTTTTTTCCTTTTAATTTAAACAAATTGATATTATCAAATTAATAATAATAATAATAATAATAATAATAATAATAATTGTGATAATAATTATAATATCAAAATGATAATAGTAATAATACCATAATAATAATAATATAAATAGTAATAATGATATAACTATAATGAGAATTATATATATAAAAAAGAGAGCACTTTCCCGACACCCGGGCCAGCTACGCGGTGACCGCCAACCGCGCGGCAGCCGCACCCGGGTCCAAAACCCAGAAAAAGCATCAAACGACAAATGTTATAATCCGGGGTGCAGCCCAGACTGCGGCGTAGACAAACGGAACCAAGAAATAAAAGAAAAATAATAATAATAATATCGAAAGTAAAATAATCAATATAATTTAACGATCCCAATAGTAAAAAAAAGATAATATTTATAAAAATTTAATACTAATGATTGTATTAATGTCAATATAAAAACTTTAATATTCAAAACACTGGGTGAACACACGGTCACCAGGGCCAAACGCACGGTCACCGCTAACGACGCGGTAAACACGCACCGATGCAAAACATGCCAACATAATTAAACTTTGAAAAAAAAATATAAACCGGGACCAAGAAGGAAACAAAATAAAAAACATCTGCGGTCGTGGTGTGACAATTCTCCCCACCACAGACACTTTCTACCCGCAGAATTTCACCAAGACAAAAGTCGGTCAACATCCAAGTCCATGCCCAAACGGAACTAAAGGAACTGAAGAGAAATGAGATTCTCGGGATGACCTTACTCTACACAGGTCACACCCGACCGATTCAAGAGAAAACTGAAGACCGAGGCCAACGGGGAAAACACGAAGGCGTTCTCCCCACCACAAGAACTCAACCTGTGCCGAAAATTTAACACTCAACCATACCACCCTGGGAGGGGGGGTGACACAGGAACTCCCAACCGTACCAAGTTAACCTCTGTAGAAAGAGCGAAACAGCTCCGCTAGGACTTAGAACTCTCAGCCTAGACCAAAAACCTGAACACCTAAGAAAGACTTATGAGAAGAAACTTAACCCAAAAGGTAAACTTGATAACAACTAAAACGTCAATTATTCCAAGAAACTTACATCTCCCAACGAACATGGTCAAACCAAGATCAACTCACGCAAGATCCAAACAAACCTTTAAGAAAAACGCACGATCCAGAACACCATAATCAGGTAAACTAGACTGTTTGGATTTCATAATAACATAATCATCCTAGCTTCATGACGACACACTGAACCTATGACAATGCCAAAACTTTAACAGTGGAAAATGAGAATGGAATGACTTTAAAGGTTTCATTTCCAACACGGAGCATGAATCCCGAATTGAGGCGTCACACCCCCGACAACTCCTGACTGCATGCGAGATTCACCCCAAGACCTGTGGTTGGGGCTCTAATGGTTGAAGCATCTCATGCCACACAGTCAGGCACTGTAATCTTCTGGTCACAGTGTCTTCCTTAGGCGACGCTTCCTACAGAGCTTCTCTAGATGACCCGGACACCTGCAATGACGGCACGTCTTCGGAGGGGTTTGAAATGATGGATCATATGACATAAACATCCATACTGATGGTACACCATTAGACGGTCTGATGAACTGGAAGTTAGAGCCACTGAAAAGAAATCTTTAAAAAAAATTTACCTGACACACTCTGCTCGTCATATGGGGGACCTTCATGATCAACTAGATACGGTGGATCGCCAACCGTTTGTGCTCCGGAGACCAACATAGCTAAGAACACCCCATGAACCAACTTCTCAAAAGTGATGCTCCCAAAAAGGGAGGACTCGCTTCTTGATCTCTAGATGAAGACCCCTGATGGAGGGAGGAGTCTTCATAAAATATTGCGACGCTACCTCTGGAAACCGAGACACAAGATCCTTGAATTGGTCAACCTATGCTTTCAACTCCTGTTGGACATGTTGAACACACATGAGCTCTTCCATCTTCTTCATCTTCCCCTTTTTAAGCATAAACCATCAGACGAAGACAGCTCTAGAGAAAACCCAAGTCATCGCAACTTATCATGATGGCGGGGTGAACCACTCTCACTCGTCCAAAGCTGGACCATCGAACAGACTCAAAACAGCATGCACTCAAATAGCGTCAGGAGTTCCCAATACCCTAAAGATGCACTAAACCTCTTCAAAATTCTCTACTGTCTCTAACAGACCCTGATCACCATGAAGGGTAGTCAACGTCCGATACGGACTAAAAACTGGGCATGACTCATCAAAACTCTAGGGACCTTTCTGGGAGGCATTTTCTGAACAACATATAAAACACAGAGTCAAGACCAACATCAAACCGAAGCAACATCAATAAAAGTGCCTTCATCATAACAGTTAGCACAATGACCAAAAAATTAAAAATGCAACCCAAACTAAAATCCCATTTTTTTAAATCCCCTTTTCATTTTAAATTTCAAAACATCCTTCTTTTTAGATTTCAAAACCGCCTTCCATCAAGGAAACTTTCTAAATACTAATCAATTTTTCAATCCAAAATCACTTTCCAAAACCACTTTCCATGCATTCTTACACATGTGAAAATGTTCATAATGAGAACCTGAGGTTTCACCCCAAACCATTCTCAACTAATTTCCAAACAAACACCAATTTTCCAAATCAAAAGACTCCAGTTTTTAAAACCCATTTTATACATTTAAAGTCATTTAAAAGAAATCAGTCCCATTTTCAAAAACCCTTTTTCATTTCCAACAATGCACTTACACCAATTAGAACAAAAAAAACTCAAATTGCATCAAACACAGGAGTGAGGGACTAGTAGTCACGCATAACCTGGCGACATGGTAGTGGGCCATGTCCCAAGTAAGCATCGACCACAAGGAAGAATTCAAACCGTGTACCTGAACACCACATGCGTCACTACTCCATGTGAAATCATGATGTAACATCGACTTGTCTCCGTTGTCATCCCTCGATCCAAAACAAACCAGAAAGATACAAAGACACAATTCCCGGACTACCCCTGGCGACTCGAGGTGCAGAACGGGTGAGGGTTCATGACGTCCTTCCCATACCTACCTCTCGAGTCCCGACAGTCTGAATCTCAACCTACCGGACAACCCAAATAACAAGAGCCTCCTCTGATACCATTTTTTCATGAACCAGCCCGAGTCGACCCTAAACCGGTCACCCGAGCCGGTCCGCGGCAAGTCCCGAGGGGTGATCCCGATCCCCCCGGGATGGAAACTAGTGCCGGGCATCAAGAGTAAACAAGTGGGAACGATTGGGCCCAAAAGAAAACCTGAAACCGTAAATGAATAGAAACTAAAAAAAACATACAAAAAAACTACACAACCAACGTACCTCCACATGACCCCACGGGTCACCACCCAACTGAAAACCAACCTCGCTCCAACACTGAGAGACTAAACTAGGAAAACCTATACACAAAAGAACCTGCAACTAAAAAGGTAAAATATAGGCGTGAGTACAAAAAGTACTCAGTAGGTGAGCCCAACAACAAATCCCAAAGCACTTCCAGTAAATAAAGAATCTACAAATTCCAGGATTGAAATACAATGTTCTAAAGTAAGATTTCACAATGTTTCACTTGAAAATAAAAAAAGGAGACATTACCCTTATTCTTTTTCAAAATTTGAATTTCTTTTCATTGGTGCCAAATTCATTCTAAAAGAGAATGAAGTTTTACATTTTCAAATTTTTCACAAAGAGAATAACACATTTTAATTTTAAATCCATTTTCACAAAGTAACCAGTATAAGCTGTAAAGAACAACTGAAAGTACACAAGCAGGGTAAATCAAGTAACCATGGGTGATCCTAAACATCCCCAGAAAACCCCTGGACGTACTCGGGTTCAGACTACCTGCCGGCATGGTACTCCACAGTCAATAACCAACTGGCCGCCCTAACATCCAACCAGTGGAACGCCCCACAAGGCCTACCTACCAAGGGGGGAATAACCCATCTAATCGTGGTTAGCCAGAAACCGTCACTCGATTCTATAAAAGACGCCCAGGAACCCACAATGGTTTCAATAATAATGTGTATGTGGGAGGCCCTTGCACGCGTGACTCACCTCACCGCACTTTCCAACCCCTTACATGGACAACGCTACAGGACAACCCTCGAAGGGAAGTCCCCCTGTAGAGATGTCCCCTATGTACGTATATATATATATATTCAGTTCACAATCAAGAAAGTGCCAAACGGGCCGCCGCAACCTTTACATTTAAACCATTTAATACCAAATCATTTCCAAAAGATATGACACACACCATCACATTGAAAACCATAAAAAACATACTTTGAAACTCATTTAAGGAAAACCGAATGACCACAGTAATGTTTCCAAAAATCAAATTTAAATGCCAAAAGGGCATTTCTTCTATCCATGTTTTCAAGAAAACACCACTTTCCATAAACGATACAGTCGCCATTTCACACACACCGACCATTTCCAAACACTATCCAACAGGACTTGCACATTTCAGAAAGTACTCATTTTGCAACATCACACGAAAGTCACACAATTAAATCCATGAAAATATTTTCTGTTCGATGCACGGAGAAAACAGTTTTCAATTTAAACAATTCACGAATCTAGTAATAGCTATCCAGTGCTACTATAATTTGTTGAAAAATAATGAAATTACAAGAAATAAATAAATTTCTAAATTCAAAAGCAAGTGTAGTGGAGGACCTACCTCGAAGTCGTCAGATAATCTCGAAGAAGGAACACGCTTTGCGCAGGCGCGTACGCACATGCAAGCCGACGATCACTGCATCGCGGAATCATTCCGCCAATCCGCTACAACAAACCCGGAACACTTAAAATAGCTCAACTGACATAAATATAAACATAAACATATAACCAACACGAGATCACCTTGTCGTAGGTATGTGCCCGACCAATGGAGGCACGCGCCAGCTAAAGACCCCAGCGTTGCGAAATTATCCCGTCGACGCGCTGCAACAAACACCGAACCAGAAAAACAACATACCACAAATATAAAAATAAACTCAACCAGAGACCAGCCACAAAAGACTACCTCGGCACAGATGTGCTCGACCTCCAGGGTCGCGCGCCCGTTAAAGTGTCGGTGCGCACTGGCAGGGAGACCGCCGGAGGTCGTGCGCTGATTATCGGGTCCGCCGCTGCCCGGCGCAAGACGGTGGCGGCTGGACGGACTGCGAAAAGCTAGTACACGGCCTGCCGAAGGTGTGGCAGAGCCGACCAGTGCACTGGAAAAGGCCGGGGGACGCTGGCAGGCAGTGCCGGAGCAAATAAGGGGTGCCGGCGGGGATGGGGAACGCCGACCGGTTCGCCAGAATAGGACAGGGGACGTCAGAACAGCACCGGACAGCGGAGGCAGATCGTGCGGGGGTTAGGGGTGGGGGGTGCGCCGGAGTGCCGAGAAAAAGGTGAAAGAGGCCAGGGGGGCTTCTAGAGCAGTTCGGAGGCCGCTGTCTAGCGGCGGGCTCGCCGGTAGGGTCGGCAGGGGCGCTGGAAGCCGCCTGCCAGCGACGGGGCTCGCCGGAGGTGCTGGTCGGAGGCAGGCTGGCCGGAGCGGGGGCATGTCGGAAGGGGGAGGTCCGCCAGATGGGCAGGGTGGCGCGGCGAGGCCGCCAGAGGGTAGGGGGCACGACGAGGCTGCCGGAGGGCAGGGCGGTGCACCCGGGACGTGCGGAGGAGGTGCGGGAGGGCACTGGGGCAGTGCGAGGTGCGGCGGAGGCCGGCGGGTAGCGAGGAGGCCCGAGCGGCGCTGCGCTCCAGGTGTGCAGCACGCCGCAAGGGAGAAAGATGGGGGGCCGCAGCGCCCCCATAGGGTTTCACTCTTTACTTTTTTCCCTTTTAATTTAAACAAATTGAAAATAACGAATTAATAATAATAATAATAATAATAATAAACTTTGTGATAATAATTATAATATCAAGATGATAATAGTAATAATACCATAATTATAATAATATAAATAGTAATAATGATATAACTATAATAAAAATTATATATATAAAAAATAGAGCACTTTCCTGACACCCGGGCCAACTACGTGGCGACCGCCAACCGCGCGGCGGCCGCGCACGTGTCCAAAACCCAGAAAAAGCATCAAACAAAAAATGTTATAATCCGGGGCGTAGCCCAGACCGCGACACGGACAAACGGAACCAAGAAATAAAAGAAAAATAATGATAATAATATCGAAAGTAAAATAATCATAATACTTTAACAATCCAAATAGTAAAAATAAAAAAAATAAAGATAATATTTATAACAATTTAATACTAATGATTGTATTAATGTCAATATAAAAACTTTAATATTCCAAACACTGGGCGAACACACGGTCACCCGGGCCAAACACATGGTCACCGCTAACGACGTGGTAAACGTGCACCGATGCAAAACCTGCCAACATAATTAAACTTTGAAAACAAATATTTAAACCGGGACTAAGAAAGTAACAAAATAAAAGGTATCTGCGGTCGGGGTGTGACACTATGTAATTATTTAAGTTAATAATGGTAGTTTTAACGATCATTGGTACTTGAGTCAAAAATAAACTCTTAATAATTACAATTTGTTCACGTATCCATTATATACAGAGTTATATTCATTATTTAGATATCATATATATCATATATATCCAGTTTATACATTCAATTATAATATTACAAAACATTTAGAGGTAAGAAATGAAATGCACCGTTCATGTAGACAGTAAGCCATATGTACGCATGAACGCTACTTCCATTTCGATTTCGTATTTTATGGAAAGGAATCATAATGACATAAAGGTATATTATAATCCAGTATAATATCATATATAATATCAATAACTCTATCCTTTATATGTCCCACATATGGCATTAACGAATCAAATCACTTTTAGGGGGCGGTAGTCCGCACTTCCTAAAATGAAATTATCGTGTTTACACAAAATGGAAACCATAAAGGTATTCCACAAATGAATAATACAGAAGAATAAGGAAAATATAAACATTATATTTATCATATATAAATATAGTGTCATATTAATGGCCACCTTTGAAGGTGTTAGAAAAATATTGAACAATCATCATTTCGTGAGGCAGTAATTTGCCATCCACGGAAACAATATGCTCTTTAACCAATAGATTAAGGTGTTTGTATGTTTAGATCTAATCCTTCTCATAAAAAAATCCTATTATATTGAATATACTGGTGTTTTTACAAAATAAAGGAATAAAATAGTTTAGGGGTTGGAGAAGCAAAATAAAACATAAGAACACAAGAAAAGACACTGCCTTTAAAACGGGTAACTCTTTTTGATTTGAGCTCAAAGGCTTCCTTGGAATGTCTTCTACCCAAAGTGAGGATTCTAAGAGTAAGAGAGGGATGTTTAGAGACCAAATGGGAAGGGTCTGGCCGAGCCAAAGGCTTGAGAGGTGTGGGTAAAGAGGTAGAGGTGGGGGCCTTTTATAAGAGGAGAGGAGGGGCACTTTTGGAAAGGTATAAAATGTTACTTTATTTTCAAATGTGTTTCTTATTTTAAAGGTCCCACATTGATGTATATTCAGGATAAGGTGATAAGGGTTCGAAATATACTCATACAATAAGTTTTTTTCATGTGTTGGTATTAGATTTTACATTATCATTTCATTTTATTTAAATAGTTAAATAATGAGGTAATTGCTGCATCATCATGATGACATAAATAATTTAATTTATTTAATGTCTAAAAATTCAAAAAAAACTATGATTTAGGGATTTTTTTAGCTTTCCAATGACTATTTATAGTTAATAATCTGACTCATATAACCGTATGTAAAAATTGGGTTAGTAAAACAATACATGTTTGTGTCATTTTTACTTTTATTTTAAATAAAAGGCATTAATCTCATTATCTTCCCCAAGTGGCTCCATGGGGTCCCAAAAATCGACCCATGGTTCGTCTTGGTCGGCCATGAATCATACAATAGGGTTAGGACATGTGTTAGGATATTTTCATTTTATTATAATATCATTTTTACCTTAAATCACACTAATTACCTTTAATCACAATTAATAAAACATAAAAGTTACTATTCACCAAAAAATTATTTTAATCTCATTGAACCACATTTTTATTCCTAATGAAATCCATGTTTGTTGGATTTTTGAAGATCAAATCATAGAAGTGGTAATGATTCATTTACACGAAATATTAGCTTTTAAACTACCACTTAGTGGTTTCACTATTCATCAAAAATTGATGTTTTTCAGAAAAATACCAAAAATTCACCCTAAGCTATATTTGATATTCCTATTTCAAAAATGATTTCTATTTTACAAAATTAAAAACATATAAGTTACAATAATTAATTTAATAATTAATTCCCGCTGTCAGAACAAATAGCGTGTTTTTATGAAAAAATATATATCAAAAGATTGACACTAGTTTAAGTCCAATTTCAAAGTGATATTTATTACAAAGACCACTATTAAATTAAATGGTAAAAATATATTCTAATTTAAATTTAAATCCAATTCATAATATAATCTAATCATATAAAAAAATTAGATTAAAAATATGTTTTGAATTAAAATACAACATTTTTCACTATTCATTAAAAAAGAACTTTATCATAAAAATACCAAAAATTTACACAAAGTAAATTTTGATGTCCCGATTCTAAAGAAGAATTTTATTCGGTCCAATAGAATGTATAAGAGTGAAAAAAATTATATTTAAAAGAGTGTTCTCCATCAAAAGGTGATAGTTTGACCTTTTAGTGAAAAATAGAGCATATATGCATAAAATTGAATTCTTTTCGTATTTTATGCCTTTATCCTTTATTGAATAAATATAAAAATATTTAACAAACATATATGATCATATTATAGTTATTTATATTCATTCCCGCCAATACAACGGCTACGTGTTAACTACAATTTAAAATAATATTATATTATTACTAATTTGCAACGTAAGATTTCAAAGAAACTCTTTGTTGCGTATCAGGTACGCTATCGAACATAGAAACCCCTTTAAAGTAAAATTAATATTTAATTTGTAAATATTAATAAATATGAGAATGTATTATTCTTTATTTACCTGGAATGTTACATCCTTCCCCCCTTTTGGGAATTGTGTCCTCGCAATTTTATTCACGTATCAAAAGAAGTGGGGGGTATTTATCCCTCATAGCATTTTCAGATTCCCACGTTGCCTCTTCAACCATATGGTTTTTCCACAAAACCTTTACCTGGTAAATTACCTTATTTTGTAACACTTTCTCTCTTTGGTCGAGAATCTGGACTGATTGTTCTTCATAAGAGAGATTCTCTTTCAGCTGAACTACCTCTGGGCTCAAAACATGAGATGGATCTGACATATACGTTCTCAACATAAAAACATGAAAAACATCGTGTACTTGAGATAAACTCGGATGTAAAGCCACTAGGTAAGAAACTGATCCAACATTCTCCAGAATTTCATATGGTCAAATGAACCTTGGACTCAGCTTTCCTTTCTTACCAAATCGCATCACACATTTCCATGGTGAAACTTTGAGAAAAAATGTTCACCTACCTCGAAAGATAGATCCTTACTCCAGTTGTCTGCATAACTTTTCTGTCTGATTTGAGCTTTTTTCATGTATTTCTGAATCAACTGAACTTTTTTTCCATCTCTTCTACAAATTCTAGTCACATCAGCATCCTTTCACCCACTTCATCCCAAAAATCTGGAGTTCGACACCGCTTCCCATATAATTCCTCAAAAGGTGCCATCTGTATACTGGAATGAAAACTGTTATTATAGGAAAATTCAACCAATGAATGATGTTGGTCCCAACATCCCTGATAATCAATCGAACAAGCACGTAGCATATCCTCCAAAGTCTGAATTATTCGTTCTGACTGCCCATCTGATTGAGGATGAAAAGCTGTACTAAAATTTAATTCAGTACCCAACGACTTCTAAAGGCATTTCCAAAAGATAAAAGTAAACTTGGGATCACGATCAGATACAATGGAGAGAAGAACTCCATGTAACCAGACTATCTCTGTACGATACAAAAAAGAAATTTGATATAGTGAAAAATTATCTGTAATAGGTAGAAAATGAGCAGATTTAGTCAAGAGATCAACAATAACCCAGATTGCATTATTATCTCGAGATTTCTTCGGTAATCCCACAACAAAGTCCATGGATATGTGTTCCCATTTCCACTCTGCAACTAGTTAAGGCTGAAGCATCACATTCGGTAACTTCCACTCTACTTTAACCTGCTGACAAGTCAAACACTTCACAGTAAAATCAGAAATATCTCTTTTCATTCTATCCAACCAGTAATACTTCCAGAGATCTCTGTATATCTTAGTACTACCAAGATGAACTGAAAACGGGGAACTATGAGCCTCACATAACAAATCATTCTTCAACTGTGAATCACCAGGCACACATAATCTCTTCCCAAACCTCAAAACAAAATCATTATCAATACTAAATTCAGGAAACTTACCCTTCTGAACCAACTCTACCTTTATCTGCAACCCACTGTCATTCTTCTACGCTTACTTAATTCTGTCTGATATGGATGATCTCACTAATACCTGAAACAAAATAGAAGAACATCCTCCACCAACAACTTCTACGCCAAAGTTTATCAAATCAATAACCAAAGGATATCATTCCAAACGTAGCATGGTTAATGAAGCATTACTTTTTTGAATCAAAGAATCATCCACTTTATTTGCTTTTCCTAGATGGCAATGAATTGTACAATCATAATCCTTGATTACTTATAGCCATCTCTTCTGTCTGATGTTCAATTCTTTCTGAGTTAATATATACTTAAAACTTTTTTGATCGGTATATATTTCACACTTTACTCAATACAAATGATGCCTCCAAATTTGTAAAGTGAAAACAACAGCAGCTAATTCCAAATCATGTGTAGGATAATTTACCTCATGAGTGTGCAATTGCTGTGAAGCATAAGAAATTACATGATCATTCTGCATTAGGATGCAACTAAGTCCTTTCAATGAAGCATCACTATCGATAACAAACTCACCATTCCTGGAAGGTAGTTCCCAAACTAGAGCATTCACCAATCTTCTATTCAGTTCTTGAAAACAATCATCACATTATTTTGTCCAGATAAACATAAAACCCTTCCGAGTTAGCATAGTCATTGGACTAGATAACCATGAATAATTTCTAACAAACCTTCGGTAATATCCTGCCAAACCAAAGATGCTATGAATCTCAGTTACATTTGTGGGCCTTGGCCATTCTTCAACAACCTTTGTTTTTGCAGGATCAACTGTTATCCCATCTTTAGAAAGAATATGACCAAGGAAAGAAAATTGTTGCAACAAAAACTCACACTTTCTGAATTTCCCATACAATTTCTTTTCTTTTAAGGTTTGAAAAATAACCCTTAAATGTCTTTCATGCTCCTCTTTACTTTTAGAAAACACCAAAATATCATCAATGAAAACAACCACATACTTATCCAAGAACTCATGGAAAATTCTATTCATAAGGTCCATGAATACAGCAGGTGCATTGGTTAGACCAAAAGGCATTACTACAAATTCATAATGGCCATATCTTGTACAAAACGCGGTCTTGTGAATATCTGCCTCCTTTACCTTCAACTGATGGTACCCCAATCTCTTGTCAGTCTTTGAAAAAAACTGAGCTCCCTAGACCTGATCAAACAAATCATCGATATGAGGAAAAGGATATTTGTCCTTAACAGTGATGTTATTGAATGATCTATAATCAATGCAAATTCTCATTGAACCATCTTTATTTTTAACAAATAAAACAGGAGCACCCCATGGTGATGTTCTAGGTCGAATTAAACCTTTCTGTAATAAATATTTCAATTTCTCCTTTAACTCTAAATGTTCATTTTGAGCCATTTGATAAGGGGGTTTTGAAATGGGCTTAGCATCAGGAACTAAGTCAACAGTAAATTCAACTTCCCGGTCAGGTATTATTCCAGGAAACTCATCAGTAAAAACATCAGGATACTCATTTACCACTGGCACATTATTAATATGAACAGTTCCCTTGTTTTCAACGATATGTGCAAGGTAAAATTCATTTCCATCTTTTAAAAGTTCTCGGCCTCTTGATATGTTATCAACAGTAAGGGTTCATTCTTTTACACAAATTGAAATCCATTCTGAAATGAAACTTCATTAGCTCTACAGTCAATCTTAACATGGTAAATAGAGATCCAATCCATACCCAGGATAACATCATACTCTACTAGAGTTAAAGCAATAGGGTTTGCATATAGGTTCGTTCCACTGATATGGATAGGAAGATTCTTATAAATTCTTTTTGCCTCAACATTTCTCCCAGGTGTTTTTACCACAAGTTCAGGAGTCATTTCTTGAGATGGTATTCCCATTTTACTAGAAATGTTTTTAGAGATGAATAAATGTGTAGACCCCGAATCAAACAACACACTAGAATAATCTAAAAAAACAAACAAAGTACCTAATACAACTTCATTTGATGGCCCGACATCTACTAATGTAGTTGAAAAGGATTTCACCACCCCTTTCTACTTGTAACCTAACTTCTTCCCATCACTCAAGATCTTTGTCGGACACTTGTTTGCATAGTGACGCATCTCATTGCACTTAAAAAATTTCAGTAACTGTAAATCAAATTTGATCTTACCATCACCCTGATCTTTTTCAGTGTAATCACGAGCCTTATGTCCCATCTTACCACATCGATAGCACTTTCCAGAATTCTGAATACAATCTCCAGCATGCCTTTTACCACATTTATCACAATATTGAAACTTAGTTTTCTTACCGTCAGACCTTTTTGAAGAATTATTTCCTTTCTCCTGCCACCTCGGTCTCTTCTTCTGCAGGTTGTTATAGAAAATTTGATCATTGAGAAACTCCATATCCACCTTCTCAGCACATCGAGCAAGATTTTCATAACATTTTAACTCACGAGAAGCTAAAGCCCTTCGATATTTTGGCTTTAATACTATATAAAAACGATTTATTTTACTATCAAGTTCTCGGATAAAATTTGGAGCATACCTTGCCAATCGAGTGAACCATTCTTCATAGGTAGCCACAATGTCTTCCTCTTGCCTCATTTCCAGGAATTGTTTTTCCATCCTAAGTCGAACAACCTTAGGAAAATACTTCTCAAAAAAGATACCTTTGAATTCATCCCAGTCAAGAGCATCAATCTCATATGCGTCCCTGATATTTTTAACCATCGACCACCACTGATCTGCTTTACCCTCCTTATGGTAAATAGCAAGACTATAATTTTGATTGTCTGAACACCCCATGACATCCAAAATCATATCCAGTGCTCTAATCGACCCTTCAGCTTGCACATGGTCATATGATCCTCTGAATGATGGGGGATGTTGGACCATGAAATGTTCCACCACTGACATGTTTTTCTGCGGTTGATCTGGATGATCTCGTGCATGGATACCGCCACCATTTATCGATTGAGTCAGCTGCACCATTACTGCAACAAACTGTTCAGTTCCAATTCTAACCATCTTAGGATGCTGATTCGGAATGTTATTTCCTTTTTTATTCCTTCCTAGCTCTGCTTCCCTGTTTCCTCTACGGAAAACCATTCTGAACAAACATGTCTTAGATGAAGCAAGCATGGTAATCTTCAAATGCTATATCATTTCAATTTTACAATAAAAAAATATTTTTGATAATCATTTAATAGAATTATAACTCCTATAGTTATCTAAACCAACCTCTGATACCAACTATAATGACCCAGCCTTAATCATTACTTAATCTTGAGTAACTTCAAGAATACACGTGGAGGATCATTTCAGGTTTAGAGTATTAGAGAATTAGATCATAAAACATGCATTAAATTCCACATTTAAACAAAGTGGTTACATAAATGAAAGTACTAATTTTTCCCATCAACCGAAAAATATTTAAAAGAAAACATGGATTCTATCTTGACAATTCCTTAAAACTATCATCACATCATGTACCTTTCCCTTGACCTGTGAAAAACATTTCATAAACTTGGGATGAGCATAAAAAGCTCAGTAAGCGATATAAAAGTAGGAAATGAAAACATTAGTCCATGCATGGAATCATACTTTACTCATAAAACATAATCACATACCTCATAAAATCATGAAAAAATCATAGAAATCATAATACATAAAGGTAACTTGAGGCATTCATAACATTCTTATGTAGGGAGTAACGCTCATGGTTACGTTTGGAATACCCATCACAATATATTCCCAAAATATCTTCGGGGAAACCTTAACGTTTAAATCCTCTACATTACCCAATGCATTAGAAAGCTATATTGGGATCACCCGCCCTTAGTTTATCACAGAACCAACCATCTTCATAACAATGCCCAAGAACAATAACATAATCGTATCACGTAAAACATGCATAAAGAAAACATAAAATTTCCACATTTCAATCACAAGATATCAATACAACACATTGATATAATAAAAACATTATGAAAACCATTTTCAGTACCAAAATAAATGAAAATTAATACATGGTATTAATTTTTCATTTTAAAAAAAGTTAGGTTATGGCATGTAGAGGAAGCTGAAACTCAAATAATCGTCACAGTGGCGGAGAAGTCATTGTCGCCGCATACATAGGACAAAAAAATTCTTCTGTCGTTTAGTAAAATTCTTCATATATAAAAAATATTCCTTTTTAATAAGCGTAAAAGTCAAAGGGGATTATACTCCATATAAAAGAAAGTTGTGTATAAAACAAAACATTCCTCAATGAATAGAGATTGAGAAGAAGTCCCTTACGTCGTGTCCGACTTGACTCGATCGTTATTTAACATCCTAAAAAATAAACTTGAGTAAATTTATACTTGATTAAGAACATTTTTCAAGTTCATTGTTCCTTTTTATATCACTTATTACCATGTCATGAACATTATGAAATTATTTAAGTTAATAACGGTCGTTTTTACGATCATTGGTACTTGAGTCAAAAATAAACTCTTTATAATTACATGTTGATCATATATCCATTATATCCAGAGTTATATTCATTATTTAGATATCATATATATCATATATATTCAGTATATACATGAATTTATAATATTACATAACATTTAGAGGTAAGAAATGAAATGCACCGTTCATTGAGACAGTAAGCCGTATGTACGCATGAAAGCTACTTTCATTTTTATTTTTTATTTTATAGAATGGAATCATAAGGACATAAATGTATATTATAATTCCAGTATAATGTCATGTATAATTTCAATAACTCAATCCTTTATACATCCCACATATGGCATTAACGAATCAAATAACTTTGAGGGGGCGGTAGTCCGCACTTCGTAAAATGAAATTATCGTGTTTACCCACAATGGAAACCATAAAGGTATGCCATTAATGAAAAATACATAAGCACAAGGAAAAAATAAACATAATATTAATCATATATAAATATATTTTCATCTTAATGGCCACCTGTTAAGGTGTTAGAAGAATATTGAACAATCATCGTTTTGTGAGGCAGTAATTCCCCATCCACGGAAACAGTATGATCTTTAACCATTAGATGAAGGTGTGTGTATGTTTAGCTCTAATAAATCTCAAAACAACATCCTAGTATATTTAAGATACTATTGTTGTTACAAAATAAAGGAATAAAAAGAGTTTAGGGGTTTGGAGAAGCAAAATAAAACATAAGAACACAAAAGAAAACACTACCATTAAAACGGGTAACTCTTTTTGATTTGAGCTCAAAGCCTTCCATGGAAAGACTTACGCCCAAAGTGAGGCTTCTATGAGTAACATAGGGATGTGGAGAGACGAAATGGTCAGGGTTTATCCGAGACAAAGGCTTCAGAGGTGTGGGTAAAGTGGTAGAGGTGGGGGGCCTTTTATAAGAGGAGAGGAGGGTATTTTTAGGATAAGGTGATAAGGGTTAAAAATATACTCATACAATACGTTTATGACTTGTGTAAGTCTTAAATTTTACATTATCTTTTAATTTTATTTAAATCGTAAAATAATGAGGTAATCGATGCATCATCATGATGTCATAAATAATTTAATTTATATAACTTCTAAAAATTATAAAACAAATACTATGATGTAGGAAATTTTTTAGCTTTCCAATGACTATTTATAGTCAAAAAGATGACTTGTATAACCCTACATAATTTTTTTTAGTAAAATAATACATGTTTGTGTCATTTTTACTTTTACATTAAATAAAAGGCATTAATGTCATTATCTTACCGAAGTGGCTCCATGGGGGCCCAAAAATCAACCCATGGGTTTTCTTGGTCAGCCATGACTCATACAATAGGGTTAGGACAATTTTCAAGATATTTTCATTTTATTATAATATCATTTTTACCTTAAATCACACTAATTATCTTTAATCACGATTAATAAAACTTAAAAATTACTATTCACCAAAAAATTATTTTAATCCCATTAAACCAAATTTTCTTTCTTAATGAAAACCACGTATGTCAGATTTTTGAAGATAAAATCACAGAAGTGGTAATGATTCATTTACATGAAAAATTAGTTTTTAAACTACCACTTAGTGGTTTCACTATTCATCAAAAATTGTTGTTTTTCAGAAAAATACCAAAAAATCACCCTAAGCTATATTTGATATTCCTAATTCACAAATGATGTCTATTTTACAAAATTCAAAACATATAAGTTACAATAATTAATTTAATAATTCATTCCTGCTTTCAGAACAATTAGCGTCTTTTTATGAAACAATATATATCAAAAGATTGACAGTAGTTTATGTCCAATTTCAAAGTGATATTAAATCCATCGACCACTATTGGATTAAATGGTAAAAATATATTCTAATTTCACTTTAAAACCAAATCATATTATAATATAATCATATAAACAAATTAGATTAAGAAGATGTTTTGAATTAAAATTCAACATTTTTTACTATTCATTAAAAAAGAACATTATCAGAAAAATACCATAAATTTACACAAAGTAAATTTTGATGTCATGATTATAAAGAAGAATTTTATTTGGTCCAATAAAATGTATAAGAGTTACCAAAACTATATTTAAAGAGAGTTCTCCATCAAAAGGGGATAGTTCGACCTTTTAGTGAAAATTAGAATATATATGCATAAAATTGAATTCTTTTCGTGTTTTAAGCCGTTATCCTTTATTGGATAAATGAAAAAACATTTAACAAACATATATGATCATATAATAGTTATTTCTATTCATTCCTTCTAATATAATCGCTACATGTTAACTATAAATTAAAATAATATTATTTTATTACTAGTGTGCAACGTATGATTTCAAAGAAACTATTTGTTGCATATCGGGTACACTATCATACATAGAAACCCCTTTAAAGTAAAATTAACATTTAATATGTAAATATTAATAAATATGAGAATGTATTATTCTTTATTTACTTGGGATGTAACAATTTTACTCATAAAAAATTTATTTTTCTAAAAATTGAAATTTAAAAATTATTTTAAAACATAATATAATATATATTATCGATAAAATTAAAAAATTAACAATATATTTATTTCATATTGGTAGGAAAAAATATAAATTGTTTATAGTTTTATTAAAATAATTTTTCAATTCAATCAATTTTCATTAGAATTTTATGTTTTTATTTTAAATGTAAAATTTTAAAATTTTAAATATTTAATTTTAAAAAATAAACCATAGATTTATATTTACCATGTCAATATTATCACTATACTAAATGAGTATATTTTTTTAAAAATTATTTTTTTAGGTTTAAATCATTTCTACCCACACTGTTAATTCTATGAATTTATTTGTATATTAGAAGGACCTATAAATATATAAAAACAATTAATTGATCAAATATAAGTTTAATGAATAGTAATATATTTTCATAAATACTACATTGTGTTTATGAAACCCATGTTTAACATTATATGATGTCATGATATATTTTCAAAAAAAATATATTATTATAATTTAATTTAATTAAATATTATTTTGTTAAAATATGTCGTCAACATTATTTTAATGGCACATAAAATTTATATATTTTATAATAAAACAATTAGTATCATGAAAATAAAATACAATGATATTATTCAAGACTTTTAGTCATAACAACATATTTCTTATAATTGTGGGGTTTTACATATTACATAAAATATTTTTCAAAAACATTAGTACAAAAAATGTGATAAAATGTATTTTATATTAATAATTAGTAGATAAATATTATTTAATAATTAATATTTTATTTTAATATAGTAAATTTAATTTACTTTTGTATAAACTGGTAACCCTATTAAAATATTGAATAGAAAAAGTAATAAATGAAGGGGTAAAGGGATTATAAAAAGTCAAAAAAATATTTCAGTTTAGTTTTGGAGAAATTCCCAACCTTATATCATTATACAATCCATTAGTTCCAATTTTTTAGCCACTTATCATGTGAAACATGTTCTATCATTTTATTATGTTGAAATATTTACATAAATACCATTCTTACTAATTATAAAAGGGATTCCCACTAGCCAATCCATACAACATAAAGAAGTAAATTTTCAAATTAAACAAATACTAATATAATTTCCATTATCACTCCATTATATTACCCTTAAATTAGAGAAATATAAAATTTTAAAAAGTACACTAAATTTGAGAATTATTTTAGTGTAGAATTCCATATCTCTTTGTAAGAACTTCTCACCCTATAATCATTTTCCTTCTCTATATTTTTATAATAAACAAATATAAGAAATTATGACATTTTAAATTCATTATTAACAATATAATTAATTTTCAATGTTTATGGGATAAACATTATGTAGCCTTTCACGCTTTCCCTTATGAAAAGATAAAACACCAATGGTGTGTATGTATGGAAAAATACCTAAATGGCACAACATGTTTTTCTTTAAATTACCACTATACAAAGTTGTTTCAAATAATGAATTAAATATATTATTATAATATCAATATATTTTTTTAGTTTAATAAAAAATAATACATATGTATACTTTCCCCCAATCAATGGGAAACCGAATTATTATCCATGTGTAAGCATAGACAACCACTTGATGAAATGGTGTGTTTAATTTTTTATTAATTCCATTATTGGATTAATATTTTATTAGTTTGAATGTATTAGAATTATTTTAATGAAATTATTTTAATTTTTATGTAAAAGTTATGAACCTTATTTCATTATAATATATAAAAATACATTTTAAATTCATCAATGAATAAGAGCATAGTAAGAGTAAAAATAATTTATTTTTACAATTTAATGACTTAATATTGATTATAATCAATTAATAATTCATTTAAATTACGGAATATCAAACATATATACATTAACTAATGTAATTATGATTCTTGTGTAATTATATTACAATTAATTCCCTTAATATTTATATATTAATTATGGATTATTTTTTTTTGTTGGTTTAACCACTTACATTAAAAATTTCATAAATTTTTATCATGGATTAGTTTAGAAATTTTATTTATTCTAATATATTACATAAATAATTAAATATTGAAATTTTATGTTTCATTATTAGTAACATTAATATTAATATATTTAATGGAGATACCACTTTTTGTTTTCAAAAAACATATAAACAAACTTTTTACCATTTTTTCTTCATGAACTATTCTAAAAACACTAAAAGAATAAAATTTTAAAATTATAAGATATTATAAAACATGAATTATAATAAATTATATAATTTAAAAAAGGATAATTTTGGTAAAATAATTAATAAAAATATCATTATTACAAATGAATTCAATACAATAAAGATCACTCGAAAGTGATATTTTAAATAGATAATAAATAACTAATACACATTTAAGAAATAATTATAAATCATTTTTATAAAATGTTATATATATAAATATATGAATATGTTTCCAAAATTGATTATTAATTTATCTATTTTTTATATTGGGTTTTAGATTTCATCTGATTAAGTGGAGAAAAGTGGTAAGGGTTTTTTTATCTCATTTTCAACACCAGGGAACTTGTTTGATATTACAGACAATGGAATATTTTATTTTTTGTATTCAATACCATAATATAATAATAAATAATATTATATTCCACTTCATTTGATTATAATTACCATTTCAGGATCATCCGCTAATTCTCCATTGATTGTTATGTCACCAAAACCATATAGGTTTCATTGAATATATTTACGATCTATTTGTCCAAATAAATCCATACTCAAATTTAATTTTCCATTTTTATTTAATCCTATAATTCACCTATTTTATATATTATTTCTAATTATTCTCTTTAAAAATCTATTCTATTCATTAATTACATAAATATTTTAAAATTTTTACTTTAAATAAAAAATATAACAGTATTAAGAATAACTCACATTCTCAACAAAGCATATTTTCTTCCATGTTAATGCTGTTTCCTATGGGAAATATTTTTTAATGAAGTAATAATTATGTTTCCAAATATATTGATCATATTTTTCATTACATATTTTATAAAATTAATGTTTATAAACATTTATATGATGTTTATTTTTCATCAAAAAATCAGTAAAATATTAATGAAGGTATTTATTTCAAAAATTTATAAATATATATTTATTAGAATTATTTTTTATATATTTTCAAGTATTATATATTTGGATGTTAATATAATATTTTTTAATAAAAATTAATCTACATTAATTATAAAGAAAAGGGTTGTGAAAGTAATTTTCAAATCATATTAAAAAAAGGTTTAAAATGTTTTGAGACATCTTGAAACTTGTAACATATTTTTTATTAAATGTTTTATCAATAATGAAATGAATTTTTGATCATCCAATATATAATATTATGATATAATTTATTTTATAAAATTATATTCTTTATATCATTTGATTTTGTAATTTTATGTTATGTGATTTGTTTTGTTATATTTATTATAACAACTACATTTCCATGGGTTCATTAGGTTATTATGACTATTGATTTAAAGTGAGATACCTATATATGGATGACAATGGGTGGGGTATTGTGTCACCCACCATTGAATTGTTATTTGTTTTTTTTGTCATGAAAAATCAATCATCGAAATAATGATTTTTTTACATAGGTGTGGGTATAATGAGTGTGGTAAAATATTTAGTCTTGGAAATAATATGTTTTTTAAATAGTCTTGAGTATAATTTGCTTTCTCAATACGTCTTTCATTGATTACAATTGTTCCAAACATCAATTTTTTGTATAATAATCTTCTGCATTTTCATGATTAATTTAATATTTAATGATTATTTTTCATTCATGTTATGAATTATATTATAAGTATTTTTATCTCTTATTTATGGATTCCCAGTTTTATGATTATTGATATTTATTTTCTTTCTCGAATTATATTTTATAATTATTTCATGATACTTTTAATGATATTATTTTTCACTATTATTTATTATTATTATAAACCATTTTATTGGATTCATTTCATAAGATATTTATCTTCTTTCTCATTTTCTTCTTATTTTTTGTGATATGATATATTATGATCTTTTTTCTGTATAGAGCATCTGATATGAAAGCATTCATATTTATGTGTACCAAAGGTAAGGAATATCATTATATCATGGGACATGATTATAAATGGTTCTAGATGTTTACTAAATTTTAAATTAAAATTTTTATGTGTTTTAAAATAAGATGTATTTTTTTCTATTATACTATAAACTAAACCATTATTCCCCTTAGTGATATGATTTTTTCTTACATTTATTACCGAAATCATGGAATAAATTTATTATTAATGTTACTTTTAATATATATGAACTTATTTGGTATTAGAGAAGTGATTAATTTTTATTAATGATTTATTTATTTATTTTGGTTTCAAATTAGATATATCTAGTAAAAAACCTTAGGTTTAGTGTATGTGAAACATATTTTTATTGTATGAAATCATTTTTTTGTAATTTAGTGATTATTTTGTTATCCTAGAAATTATATCCCAATTTAAATACTTCAAGTGGATAAAAAATCTAGAGAAAATGTACATAGGGGTAATAAACCTTAAGCTGTTATATTATGTGTTAACTCAACCATAACCTAATAGATGATAATGTTTCCTAAATGAAAACATGATTTAATAATATTGAGGTATATTATTTTGTTTATCATATAATATTTATTATATAGTATAGAAAATATATTTTGTTAATGGATTATGAAATAAATTATAGGAGAGCCAACCAAATGAAACCAAGAATGAACTGAGAGTGATTTAGGTTGAATAAAAAGATATTATGATTATTTTCATGAGTTAGACATTTGGAAAATGATTTTTTCATTATAAAATATTGGTAAATTCTATTATGATGCAAATTGTTCATCTATGAAAGAAACATATTTTGGTTTTATTACCTGATAATGCTCGAATAAACCCAGTTAACAATGGATGTCATGGAAAATGATGTGATTTTCCTAATAAAAACACTTTGGGATATGATTTGGAGTAGAGATAATTGTAACTATTCAAAAATTGATATCATGATTTTGGATTAAAAATGTAAACTTTGTTGAATTTCTAAACACCCCAAATAATAAAAGGATAGAGTCTTATATATGTTTGGGTGAAAAATATGATGTTGGAATGAGTGTAAAAATTATTTAATGTTAATAAATGATATAAGAATAACCCATGGGAATGTCTTAATGAAACATGGAGTTGTATTATGTGTTTTGATGGTGGTCGTAGAGAAATTAATAACTGAGTAATAGTGAAGAGCGCATCTGGAATTATTAAACAAAACATTTTTTGTTCCGATAAAGATTTATAACCATATAAAATCACCAACCAGTTGTTTAAACATGGAATTATTAATAAATAATTAATTTCAATTATTATTATGTCCCATGAATACAACTCCTCTATAATAAATGAATTTAATAATTTGTTTCATGTAAAATACTATTATCCTTTCTTTAGTAAATTATGATGTGATATTATATAGGGAATTACATTCCTGATAATCATAAATTATATGATAAGAGAATCAAATCTAATATTCCACCATCATTAACCTATTAATATAGGGATACCTATAAAATCCCAATGGAAAAAATTAATCCCATTTTATTGGAGGTTTTATTTCCAAATGGATAAAAAAACATCTACAATGTTATATTCCTACTATGTAATAAGATATAAGTTCACTAGTATATCATATGATAATGAGGATTAATGATCATTGTAATTTAAATTCGTTTTTATTGAATCCCCTATATTTTAAAAAGTTTAATAAGTGAAATTATAATGACATAATTTATTTAGGGGGGATAGAATGCAACCCACCAAGATTTAACTATTTATATTCATTAAATAAATTTATTGTTGATAGTTTATTCTATAGGCAACACATATGTTACATGAAACAATGATATGATAAAATAAGATATGACCATCATAATATGTCAATTAAAATTTATAAGTTTCAAACAAATTGACTATATTATGAAATCTGTGAAAGAATGGAGTGTCATAGTATAGTGGTTTTTTTCTCTCAGGAAGATCATTTATTAGAGCATTGGATAAAGGTAGCTTTACTAGAGTTCTCCTAAGAGATTTCACAATTTTAAATGAAACAACTACAATGTTATTGAAATGACATGAATTAGAAATTCAGGCTTTTTAAAATTCCCATGTGATCTATGATTGTGGAATCACCATCATCAACAGTCACCCAAAATTATCAGACACAACAATATTATATATAGATCCTTATGGGATATGTTAATTGAAATTAGTATTATGTAATTACAAAATTTGTAATGAAATATGTTACTTACATCATGTATTTTAATCATTTTTAATAATTTACATTTAATTAAAAAGAGAGTTTGTTTACTATTGCATTGATAAAATTAATGAATACATTTTAACCTGGAATGTATATTAGTTCTAAACATAGATTTTGTGATTTTTTAACGAAAATAAATATATTCTATATATTCTATATTAATTAGTTATTAATAAAATTTATAATGAAATATAGAAAAAATAATAGGAATTGGTCATATTTTATTTTAAAAATAATTATTTTCTTATGAAAAAGAATTTCATTATAAATTCAGGGTTTTATTTGATTGTTAAATTATAACATTTTTGAAGACTAAATTGATAAAATAAACAATTTTTTTGATTCATAATTTCAATATCAACTTAAGGTTTTATTTATTTTTCTAAAATACAAGTTTTTTTGTGAAAATAATGTTTTTACCAAACCTTCCTCTTTAATAACATTATCATTATATGAGTAAGAACTAAAAATTTATTAAACATTTTATTTTATTAAATATTATTTAAATGTTTAAAAATTTATTTTTTTAAATACTAATGTTAATTTATAATTCTTATTTTTAACATATTATGAACCTAAGTAATTTTCTAATAAAAGATACTATTTTTTAGTATTTTATTATAGTTAAAAATTATTTTGAAAAAAATGAGTTTATAATTTTAATTTAAATGTATATAATCTTTTTTTTTAAAATATAATAATTTTCATCATGAAATTAAATTTCATTGACTATTTTATAATACAATGAAAATTTGAGCTTAAAATTACACCTTTCCTAAAACAGGTTTTTATACATCACATGAGATATTTAAAATTAAATATATTCAGATAATAAATTTTATAATATAAAATTTATTTCATATTCTGAATTAGTAGATACAAACTATCTAATATTAATTATTTTAATTTTAGCCATTACAATTAAATCATCTTGGTAAAAAAACTAGTTACCATAGTAAAATCAAAAATTGTAAATCAAATAAATCAAGGGGTATTGGTCCTGAATCATTTTAAAAACATGTTTTTATTGGTAGAAATATTATTGAACATGTATCATCAACCAATCCATTATTTCCCATTTATGGATCTATTTGAAATGTGAAACAATTCCTAAAATTATATTAAGTTGATTAATTTATAAAAATACAATTCTCCCAACATCTTATAGGGGCCTACGATTACCATATATAAATAATAAAAAGAATTATATTTCAATATAAAACTCTTATCAGTATTGTTTAATTATAATAATTTTATAAATAAATATTTTAGTTATATTAAATTGAAAAAATCCCCCTTTTCTAGGTAATACTCACAAAGAAATGTCAAAATCTCAATTAAAGTACTTATCACTTTCTTTTATTTTTACTTTTCTGTATTTTTTAATTTAAAAAGAGATTTAGCATTATAAAATGATAAAATCATTATTCTATATATAATTATTTTTTTAATTTTATTTTAAATAATCTATTTATTATTTCTATTTTTCCTTCATAAAAGGAAAAATGCTAATCATGCATATATGTTGACCACATTCTCTATGACACAAACATGTATCAATTTCATAAACCACTCAAAATCCATTTATTTATTTTATGAATAAAATCCATTATGGTTTATTTGGAACCACTAAAACACAATTTATCAAACATTATGATCCAAACCAATTATAGATCCATAACACAATGTAGGGAAATACAAAATTGAAAAGGTAACTCGACACAATGAAATATACAGGAATAACTCGATGTTCCACTCCCAAGTCTGCCAAATGATAAAACAATTTCAAAACATCATAACCACACCACATCAATAAATAAGAATCAAATTTCAAATTTCAATTACCAAACCAAGCATCATCACACTGTCTCAGAAACCAAACCAAGAACTGTAACACTACCTCGACAGCATGCCTCAAAAACAAAGATAAGAACTATCACACTGTAAAGAAGAGAGTGAATCCTATAAATGAAATCCTCAGTCACACATGAACAATATATTAAAATTTGATACCATTTTCACATTGTTGCATAATCACCATATCAACATAGTCTATTTCTTTGACGAAAAACCAAATCCACCATATCAAGACAATGTTCAAAACCAAAAAACCAAAATACGGTGAAAAACCAGTTAAATAAAGCTAACCTGTAATGGCCCGGAACTCTCTGGCCCATTCCTTTGTCAAAAATAGGGTCTTGAAGTGTTCTAGAGTGTAAAATGGACTTTTCCCACACTTTTCAGAATTTTGAAAGTACACCCCGTGTAGTGTGAGTACACGCCGTGTACCCCCTCACCGCGTATACCCTGTGTTGAAGGTCGTTTCCTTGCCGTGTGAAATAAATGGGTACACGCAGTGTTCCCAATACTACACGCCTTGTAGTCCCACCCCGCATATGCGTTACCCTCAAACCATGTGTCGACCAGTCAACAGTTGTGTGCCATGTTGTATCCGTGTCATTGCTATGTGAAATAAATTGGTACACACCATGTACCCAATACTACATGCCGTGTAGTCCCTCCCCATGTATGTGTTACCCCGAAACTGTGTGTTGACCAGTCAACGGCCGCGTACCGCGTTGAAGGCCATGTTGGAAGCCGCTTGGTGACCTTGTGAAATGGCTGAGTACACGCAGTGTACCATAAAGTACACGCCATGTACTTTGGTTTTTCATGCCTATTAAAATGGAGGGGTCCCCTCCTCCTTTTCAACTCACTCCACTCCTCCCCTTTCCTTTGAGAAGAGCTCTGCCAAGAAACCCAAAGGCTCATTTTTCTCCATAACTTCTTCGTCCGAGCTCCGATTTACGATCCATCAGCGGCCACGGGATCGTAATGACGAGGCAGAACTTCTGAACGTGGATCCATTATCTTTCCATCATCCTTTAATTCCCATATTCCACCCAAAAAGTTATATCCAGGATTTTACAGAAGCGACGGACACCGACGGACGTCTTCTAATGTTGATCAGGGGGTGCATTGTTATTAGAACCTGTTGAGGTTGGGGTCTTACCTTCGTCTGTCTAAATTGTGCACCATGCGGTGTGGGTTTCCTCTAGTTTATGTGAAACACTTTTGAACCATTTGAAACGAATATAATAACTGGTTAAAGAAAGGGGATGGGGAAGTTGTTGTGTTTATCTTTATATCCTATGATATTATGTTGTGAATTGAATTGGATTATTCCTACTGAAAATCAAGGTCGCTGGGGGTTGTTTATTGTGAAATTAAATGTTTCCCTATCATTCTAGACTATTTTTGTGAATGTAACATTGTTGAATGTAAAATTTGGATAATCATGTAAAGTTGGCTGATTAAAAATCTGGAACCCTTGTGTGATAACCCCGATTGAACAAAATGAAATAATGAACATGTGGGTGCTTTTGGGGTTAATTTATGTGAAGGGGGTGTTTTGTGGGTTGTTGTGGATCAGGTGAGCAGCGGGGCTGCGGTTGGCTTGGTTTTGGGTTGGTGTGAATGCTATGTTAGTGATGGGCAGAGGGGCTGCGATGAACTGTATCAAGGGATGATGATGTATGGTGTGGTTGTGGTTATCGTGGTTGGAAACAGTGCTGCGGGGATGGGTTTGAATGTGAACGAACTATGGGTTGTGATTAATAAATAAAAGTGGAAGAGTTAATGAATGGTGGGGCATGGTAATGGAACGAGAATAATAATCAATGGGGTTGGTTGGTTAATAAGAAGGACTTGGTTGTGTTACTTGTGTTTTCCTAACTTTATTTGTGGATGTTAGGGATATGTTTTAGGAATGATCGATGTGGTTGGTTGTGGATAGTTTCCCAATATTTAAGGAACTATTAATATGATTCTGTTGAAATATGAAAACCTAAATGGGGCTGGGGTTGTTTATTGTATGCATGCTTTATAGTAGCAGTGCTGAGGCACGTGCACAGTTTTCTATAAGAAGCCATAGGCCTGGCTGAGTGTTTGGTATATATATACATATCTGTATCTTTGTGTTTTATCGCTCATCACCCATTTTTAGAACATAGTGCCAAACACTCCCATTTTATGGGAGAGGGTGTTTTCCCCTTAGTTACTAGCTCCTTCCTACTCCTTCTTCCCTAGGATGTGATGGCTTGAGGCGACCATACACCCATGACTCTTTGGGTAGGTTTCGATTGGGGTGGTTTTGGACCAAGACTCTTCAGCAAGGTTTTATTTCCCAAGAATCTTTAGGATGAGGCCCAGGTGTCTAAGGGCGAGATTTATGTTACTATTATTGTTCCCAAGACACTTCGGGCTGAGGCCCAGGTGTCTGCGGGTGGGATACGTGGTTGTATGTCCCAGGTGTGTGTGGGAGGGATACGTGGTTTTGAGGCCAAGGTGTGTGGGGGTGGGATACATGGTTGTGAGGCCCAGAGGTGTGCAGGCAGGATACGAGGTTGTGAGGCCCAGGTGTATGCGGGCAGGATATGCAGTTGTGAGGCCTAGGTGTGTGCGGGCGGGAAGAGTGTGGTAGCGTCAGGACGTTCACTGTTAGGAAGAGCATCTAACTAGTGGGGGAAAATGGTGCGGGGTACCCAATACTCTTGTTCTTATATACTACTACCTATTGTGATTGTGTTTTGGTGAGTGTGGATGGTGAGGTTGGGTGGATAGAACTCCTTGCTAGGATTCCTCTGTTGTTCTCACGGGACATTAGGATGTCTCCCACTTATGCATGAGAGCTTTAGGTTTCCCTACTGAGTATACTTTTATGCTCACCCTATGCTTACTTTCAGGTTTCCAAGAGGACTACAAGGATCGTGCGTGATCCTACTAGTTAGGATAGTTGGAGTTGCTGCAGTTTTCCTTAGTTGTTTCTTTTTGTATTGTAGTTTTGAGCTTTCTTGTACATGTACCTTGTTTCAGAACTATTTAAATATGCATGTGGGATTTGTTTGGGTTTATTTCTATACAATTGTTCTTTTTCTTTTTGGTGGTTAACTTGTCCTATTTCCCGATCTTAAATAATTAAAATGGTAATGCCTCCCATAATTTTGAACACTCATACCGTTGGTGCTAGTCGCCACCCTGGGGCCTACTCGAGGCGGGACTTGGGGGTCATTATCTCCCTTTCACCTTATCAGAATAGGAGGGTCATCTTTGGTGGGAGGGGGTCATGACAGAATGGTATCAGAGCTGATGGTTGAGAGATCGGATGGATTTTGGAGTTAGGCACAGTGAGGATTGCATGGGATGGTAGGGCAACAGTGTTGGTTAATCTTGGGGAGTGACATAGGCCAGGGATGACTGGCTAGGACACAGGATTTTAGGGCCACCCATGATACAATGCAAGGACTCTGAGCCTACCTAATGACCATGTGAGACCACATTGATTGCAGGGTGGAGACCCTAGGGAAGATACATGCATCATCATGATTGTGTTTTACTTGATTTGGGTGTTTTGGGAACGAAATTGAAATAACGTGATAAAATAAAACCTTGAGAAATTTCCTTACTACTTGGGCTTATGCGATCCTTGTTTACCGTACAACTATGGAACCAAAATGTCAACAGAACGACAGAGGAGAGGGACACAAATGGTTGCACGCAACAGAAGAGACAACCCTATAAAGGCCAGAGATCAAGAGAGATGTTTTCGGTTTGAAATAAATGTTCTCTTTTATGTTTTTGTTTAAATTCGGGAGCTTCACACTCCTTTGTTGCACATGGTCTAGCCCATTCTTTGGGACTAGACTTGGAGATATTTTTTGTACCACTGGTGATGAGTATAGCAGTTGGGGGCCAGACCAGTGTATCTTGTGTTTTCTGGGGATGTGGGCTGACGTTGGGACCACATTGATCCAATTGAGACCTTCCTCTGTTACAGATTCACCCGTATGATGTCATATTAGTCATCGACTGGTTGTTTTCTGTTAGTTCCATTATCGACTTCATCTGGAGAAGAGTCATGTTGTCCGACGTGGATGGGCAATGTGTATCTTTTGTTGGCAAGAGGAGCTATATGGTGGGAAGCCGGCCTGAGGAGCCTCTCATCTCCTTGTTAGGCGGGTTATCAGTGGTTCTATATGATACGAAAATGATGGATTTCGCAGAGGTTTTTGGGGAGTTTCTCTTTGTTTTTAATGATGAGGATGTGACTCTACCCCCCCCCCCCCCCGACCTGTTGTCTAGTTTAGGATAGACTTACATCCTGGTGGTCACCGGATTTAGATGGCCCCTTATCGGATGACACCTTCAAAGCTACGGGAGTTGTAGATTCAGATTGACGATCTGATGGAGAAGGGTTTTTTTCGACCAAGCATGTCGCCATGGGGTGCTCCAGTTTTATTCGTGAAGAAAAAAGATGGCGGTCTCAGGATATGTATAGACTACTGATGATTGAACCAGGTAACGGTCAAGAATCGTTACCCACTCCCAAGGATAGATGATCTCTTCGACTAGCTGAGGGGAGCAGGTTGGTTTTCTATGATTTATCTACGATCGGGATATCATCAGGTGAGGGTGAAGGATAGTGAAATCTCAAAGACGAATTTCAGGTGAAGGTATGGTCACATCGAGTTTGTAGTGATGCCGTTTGGAGTTACGAATGCACCGGCTGTGTTCACGGGACTTAAGAACTTTTTCTTCTGAGAGTTTATGGACCGGTATGTTTTTGTGTTTATCGATGACATCCTGATCTACTAAAGAACATAGGATGATCTCATTGAGCATCTCAGGGCAATCTTGGAAGTCCATCGACACCACCAGCTTTATGGTAAATTGTCGAAGTGTAAGTTATTGACACAAAAATTGCACTTCCTTGGGAATGTGGCGTCTCAGCATGGAGTGTCAATGGAACCGTCAAAGGTGGAGGTAGTTGTTTCTAGGGAAGTACCCAAGATCATGGCAGAAGTTCGTAGATTCCTGGGGTTAGCAGGTTACTATCGGAGGTTCATTTCGGACTTCTCTCGAGTTGCTACTGCATTGACAACTTTGACTAGGAAGAACCAGGTCTTCCTATTGAGTGAACAGTGCCAAAAAGCATTCGACTACTTATAAGATAAGTTGGTCAGTGCTCTCGTACTTAGGTTTCCATAGGAAGGGTTTTTGTATGAGGTGTTTTGTGATGCTTCTGTCCTTGGTCTGGGGTGCGTGTTGATGCAGAAGAAGGGGGTGATCTGTTATGGGTCTAGGAAGTTGCACCCTCACGAGCGTAACTATACCACCCATGACCTAGAGCTTGCAACAGTATTGCTCGCCCTGATGTTGTGGTGACATTACCTATTTGGGGAGCACTTTGTGGTCTTCTCAGATCACAAGATCCTGTGTTATATCTTCTCTCAGCGTGACCTGAAAATGCGGCAGCAGAGATGGGTCGAGTTTCTCCATGACTATGACTTAGAGATCTCTTAAACTGAAGGTAAGGGAAACATTGTGGCCGATGCCATGAGAAGGAAGTTGCATAAGGAAGTGGTTCGGGAATCCGCTGATGCTTGGAAAGCAATGGGAGAGATGGATGCCTTGCACTTGGATGCTAAGGTAGAAGGTGTTGGAAACTGTTTGTTTCAAATGACAGTACAATCCTCCTTGTTGTAGCAGGTGGAAGAGTCCTAGTGGGGGGACTCCAAGGCGGATGTAATTTGAGATCGTGTCGATCAGGGAAACGCTCCAGAAGGATATTAAGAGGACAGTCGACATCAGATGCTTTTTCATGGGAGGTTGTTTGTTCCGGAGGAGATGCGTGAGTATGTTCTCTGTGAGTTCCATAGCTCAGCCTTGGCGGAACATCCAGGAGTTTCAAAAATGTACTGAGGCTTGAGGGAACAGTTTTGGTGGCACGGGGTGAAATAGGCAGTTGTAGAGTTTGTGGCTAAATGCCTACTGTGTCAGCAAGTGAAGGCGGAACACCGTGTTCCCAGTGGTTTGTGGGATCCTATAGATGACCCCGAGTGGAAGTGGGGTGACATCTCATTGGACTTCTTCCCAGGAATACCCAGAGCTCAGGGAGGTTATGATGCTATCTGGGTAGTGGTGGATCGACTGACGAAATCAACTCACTTCTTAGTAATTAAGGAGTTGTGCCCAGTGAGAACATTAACACAGAGGTACGTATACAAGGTGGTGTGTTTGCATGGTGTTCCGAAGACTATCATCTCAGACTGGGATACTCGGATTACCTCAGGAGTCTGGAGGGGTTTACAGTACTCTTTTGGCACCCAGCTACAGCTTAGCACAGCTTTCCACCCCCAGACCGACGGGCAGCCAGAGCGGACTATCCAGACGTTGGAGGACATGCTGCGAGCATACATTCTAGATTTCGTAGGATCATGGGTACGACACTTTCCTTTAGTAGTGTTTTCCTACAACAATAGCTTCCACTCTACTATTGGAATGGCACCGTTTGAGGGTTTGTATGGAAGACCATGTCGTTCATCCATTTGCTGGGAAGAGGATGGCGAGACAGGTGCTCTTGGGCCAGAAGTAGTACAGATCACCACATAGAATTTCCATCTTGTACGTGAGAGGATGAAGGTGGCTTAGGTCCGACAGAAGTCTTATGCTGATCGCCAGAGGAGGGCCTTGGAGTTCGAGGCTGTAGATCATGTGTTCTTGAAGGATTCCCCTCGACAGGGGAAGAGGAGGTTTAGGAAGGGGATTAGGCTCTCCCTTAGGTTCATCGGACCATTTGAGGTGCTGAGGCGAGTCGGCGAGGTGTCATATCAGCTAGCCCTTCCACCTTTGTTGGATAAGGTTCATGACGTCTTCCACATCTCCCAGCTTCGTCGGTACTTACACGATGACTCTCATGTTATCGACTGGGGAGAGTTAGATATGGGAGACGACACAAACTTCGAGGAATGACCAGTCAGAATCGAAGATCGTAAAGAGAAGGTGCTCCATTGACGAATCATTCCCTTGGTTCGTGGGTTGTGGAGGCATGGAGGCCTCGAGGAGAGCACTTGCGAGCGGGAGAACCAAATGCACGCTCAGTACCCGGAGTTTTTTGACATGTGTTTTGTCCTTGTTCTTATGAACTTTTTTATTTTAATCTTTACCTTGATATAAATGGAATTCATGGCATGTCGGTTATGAGAAATTTTTGGATTCCTTATTCTATGGATGTGTGTAGCCTGTCTGGATGTGTGGGGAAAAGGGGAAATCCTGATCCTTAATCGAGACGCATTAATGCAGATGCGATTAAACCGGTTTGGGTGAGTCAATGCCGCCTAAAGAGGATAATATCTCGACATAGGAGAATTAATTTTCCCAAACCACATGTTCGGGCAGTGTGTTGGTTGTGTGGTGTTGGGGGTAGTGCATGTTGGAAAAATCCTAATCTGTGGAAGTGGGAAGACCCGATTTTTAATCGAGATGCATTAATGAGGATGCGATTGAACCCGTGCAGGCGAATTAGTGCCGCCTAAAGCGGATAATATCTCCACATATGAGAAGGAATTCCTAAACATCTATAATTAGGGTTGCTTGTTGGGTTCCTGTTATAACGAGGGCCCAAAGACGAATCTTGTTGGGTTCCTCCAGGTTGGATTTTGAATTCTCGGGGATGAGAATGTTTTAAGAGGTATCTGATGTAATGTCCTAGACCTCTCTAGCCCATTCCTTTGTCAAAAATAGGGTATTGAAGTGTTCTAGAGGGTCAAATGGACTTTTCCCACACATTTCAGAATTTTGAAAGTACACGTCGTGTAGTGTGATTACATGTCGTGTACCCCCTCACTGGGTATACCCCATGTTGATTGTCGTGTCCTTGATGTGTGAAATAAATTTGTACATGCCGTGTACCCAATACTACATGCCTTGTATTCCCTCCCCACGTATGTGTTACCATCAAACCTTGTGTTGACCGGTCAACAGTCGTGTACCGTGTTGGAGTCATGTCCATGTCGTGTGAAATAAATAGGTACACATCGTGTACCCAATACTACACGCCGTGTAGTCCCTCCCCGCATATGTGTTACCCTCAAACTGTGTGTTGACCAGTCAACGGTTGCGTACCGTGTTAAAGGTCGTGTTGGAAGTCGCGTGGTGACCATGTGAAATGGCCGAGTACAGGACATGTACCATAAAGTACATGCCTTGTACTTTTGTTTTTCACGCCTATAAAAAGGAGGGGTCCCCTCCTCCTTTTCAACTCACTCCTCTCCTCCCCTTTCCTCTGAGTAGAGCTGTCCCAAGAGACTCGAAGGGTCCTTTTTCTCCATAACTCCTTCGTTCGAGCTCCGATTTACGACCCATCAGCTGCCATGGGATCGTAACGACGAGGCGGAACTTCTGAGCTAGGATCCATTGTCTTTCTTTCATCCTTTCCTTCCCAGCTTCCACCCGAGGAGGGTTTTCCGGGATTTGACAGAAGTGGCAGACGCCGACAGAAATATTCTAAAGTTGATCTGAGGGGGGAGCATTGTTATCAGAACCTATTGAGGATGGGGTCTTACCTTCATCTCTCTAAATTTTGCATCATGCGGGGTGGGTCTCCTCTTGTTTATGTGAAACAATTTTGAACCGTTTTAAATGAAGATAATAACTAGTTAAAGAATAGGGATGTGGAAGTTGTTATGTTTATCTTTATATCCTGTGATATTATGTTTTGAATTGAATAGGCTTATACCTACAAAAAATCACTGTCGTTGGGGGCCATTTATTGCGCAATTTAATGTTTCCCTATCTTTCTTGGCCGTTTTTGTGAATGGAACTTTGTTGAATGTGAAATATAGATAATCACATAATGTTGACTGATTTAAAATCTGGAACCCTTGTGTGATCACCCCGATTGAACAAATTGAAATAATGAACATGTGGGTGCTGTTGGGGATAATTTATGTGAAGGGGGTGTTTTTGTGGGTTGTTGTGGATCCGGTGAGCAGTGGGGCCACGGTTGGCTTGGTTGTGGGTTTGTGTGAATGCTATGTTAGTGATGGGAAGCGGGGCTACGATAAACGGTATCAAGGGATGATGATGTACGGTGTGATTCTGGTTATGGTGGTTGGCAGTAGGGCTGAAGGGATGGGTTTGAATATGAACGAACCATGGGTTGTGATTAATAAATAAAATAGTAAGAGTTAAAGAATGGTGGGGCTTGGTTATAGAACTAGAATAAAAATAAATGGGGTTGGTTGGTTAATAAAATGGACTTGGTTGTGTTCCTTGTGTTTTCCTAACATGATTTGTTGATGGCGGGGATATGTTTTACGAATGATCGATGTGGTTGGTTGTGGATAGTTGCCTAGTAGTTAAGGAACTAATAATTTGATTCTGTTGAAACATGAAAACCTAAATGGGGTTGGGGTTTATTTTTGTATGCATACTTCATAAAAGCAGTGCCAAGGCACGTGCTCAGTATTCTCTTAGAAGCCATAGGTTGGGATGAGTGTTTGTTATATATATACATATTTTTATCGTTGTTTTTTATCGCACCCTACCCATGATGATCACTTAGTGCCGAACACTCCCATTTCATGGGAGATGGTGTTTTTACCTTAGTTACTAGATCCTTCCTGCTCTTTCTTCCCTAGGCAGTGATAGCTTGAGGCGACCTTACACCCAAGACTCTTCAGGTAGGTTTTGATTGGGGTGGTTTTGGCCCAAGACTCTACGGGAAGGTTTCGTTTCCCAAGAATCTTCTGGATTAGGCCCAGGTGTCTTCGGGAGGGAGTTCTATTACTATTATTGTTCCCAAGAATCTTCGGGATGAGGCCCATGTGTGTTGGAGTAGGATACATGGTTGTGAGGCCCAGGTGTGTGCGGGCGGGATACGTGGCTGTGAGGCCCAGGTGTGTGGGGGCAGGATACGTGGTTGTGAGGCCCATGTGTGTGCGGGCGGGATACGTGGTTGTGAGGCCTAGGTGTGTGGGGGTGGGATACGTGGTTGTGAGGCCCATGGGTGTGCAGGCAGGATACGTGGTTGTGAGGCCCAGGTGTGTGCAAGCGGGAAGTGTGTGGTAGCGTCAAGATGTTCGCTGTTAGGATGAGCAGCTAACTAGTGTGGGAAAATGGTTCAGGGTACCCAATACTCTTGTTCATATATTTACTAATAGCATTTGTGATTATGGTTTGGTGTGTTTGGCTGGTGAGGTTGGGTGTATAGAACTCCTTTCTAGGTTTCTTTTGTTGTTCTCACGGGACATTAGGATGTCTCCCACTTGTTCACGAGAGCTTTAGGTTTCCCTACGGTGTATACTTGTATTCTCACCCTACGTTTACTTTCAGGTTTCTAGGAGAAAACCAGTGCCGTGCAGGACCCTACTTGATAGGACAGTTGGAGTTGCTGCAGTTTTTTGTACATGTTTATTTTGGTATTTTACTTTTGAGATTTCTTTTACTTGTACCTTGTTTCAGAACTATTTAAACTTGCATGTGGGATTTGATTGGGTTTATTTCTATACACTTGTTATTTTTCTTTTTGGTCGTTGACATGTCCTATTTCCCAATCATATACAATAAAAAGGGTAATTCCTCCCATATCTGTGAAAACTCATACCCTTGGTGCTTGTCTCCACCCCGGGGCGTACTGGAGGCGGGACTCGGGGGTCATTATCTCCCTTTCGCCATTTCCAGCTCAGGAGGGGAATCTTTGGTTGGAGGGGGTCATGAAATAATGGTATCAGAGCTGATGGTTGAGAGATATGATGGAGTCTGGAGTTAGGAATAGTGAGTATTACATGTGATGGTAGGGAAATAGTGTTGGTTAATCTTTGTGTGTGACATGGGCTAGGGAAGATCAGCTAGGACATGGGATTTTAGGGCCACCCGTGATCCGATGCAAGGAATCTGAGCATACTGAATGACCAAGTGAGACCACATTGATTGCAGGGTAGAGTCCCTAGGAAAGTTACATGCATCATCATAATTGTGTTTTACATTATTTGGGTGTTATGGGAAAGAAATTTGAATAATGTGATAAAAACAACCTTGAGAAATTTCCTTACTACTTCGGCTTAGGCGATCCATATTTACCATACAACTATGGCACCTAGACATCAACAGAATGGAAGAGGAGTGGGACACGGACGGTTTCACTTAACAGAAGCGGAAACCCTAGCAAGGTCAGAGATAAAGAGAGATGTTTTCAGTTTTAATTAAATGTTCCCTTTTATGTTTTTTCTTAAATTCGGGAGCTTCACACTCATTTGTTGCACCCGGTCTATCCCATGATTTGGGACTAGACATGGAGATACTTTCCGTACAACTGGTGATGAGTAAACCATTTAGGGGCCAGACCAGCGTATCATGTGTTTGCCGGGGATGTGGGATGATGTTGGGACCACATAGATCCAGTGGGGACCTTCTTCTGTTACAGATTCACCCGTATGATGTCATCTTAGGCATGGACTGGTTGTTTTCTATTAGTACCATTATCGACTGCTTCTGGAGAAGAGTCGTGTTCTCCAACGTGAATGGGAAGCATGTTTCTTTAGTTGGCGAGAGAAGCTATCATGTGGGAAGCCGGTGTGTGGAGTCTCTCCTTTCCTTGTTTCCCGGGTTATCAGTGGTTATAGATTATATGGAAATGATGGATGTCCCAGAGGTTTTTGGGGAGTTCCTCGATGTTTTTCCCTAGGATGTTGTGACTGTACCCCCCCCCAACGTGATGTTGCGTTTGGGATAGACATATAGCATGGTGCTCGTCTGATTTCGATGTCCCCTTATCGGATGGCACCTTCAGAGCTGTGGGAGTTGCAGATTCAGATTGACGATCTGATGGAGAAGGGTTTTGTTCGACCAGGCGTGTTGCCATGGGGTGCTCCAGTTTTATTCGTGAAGATGTCAGATGGTGGTCTCATGCTATGGATAGACTACCGAAGGTTGAACTAGGTAACATTCAAGAATTGTTACCCCCACCCAAGGATAGTTGATCTCTTTGACCAGCTTATGGGAGCTAGTTTGTTTTATAAGATTGATATGTGATCGGGATATCAACAGCTGAGGGTGAAGGACAATGACATATCGAAGATGTCTTTCAGGTGCAGGTATGGGCACTTCAAGATTGTAGTGATGCCGTTTGGAGTTACGAATGCACCAGCTCTGTTTATGGGACCTATGAACATTTTCTTCCGAGAGTTTTTGGGACCGGTTCGTCATTGTGATTATCGATGACATCCTGATCTACTCAAGAACAGAGGAGGAGCACATTGAACATCTCAGGGCAGTCGTGGATGTCCTTCGACACCGCCAGCTTTATGGTAAATTGTTGATGTTTAAGTTCTTGAAAAAATAAGTGAACTTCATTGGCATGTGGTGTCTCAGTATGGAGTGTCAGTGGACCCGTCGAAGGTGGAGGCAGTTGTTTCTTGGGAAGTACCCAAGAGCATGGTAGAAGTTCATAGTTTCCTAGGGTTAGCAGGTTACTATCAGAGGTTCGTTTCAGACTTCTCTCGAGTTGCTGCTCCATTGAAATCTTTGAATAGGAAGAACCAAATCTTCCTATGGAGCAAGCAGTGCCAGAAAGCTTTCGACTACCTGAATGAGAAGTTGGTTAGTGCTCCCGTACTTAGGTTCCCAGAGAAAGGGTTGTTCTATGAGGTTTTTTGTGATGCTTCTGGCCTTGGTTTGGGGTGCATGCTGATGTAGAAGAAAGGGTGATCTATAATGGGTCTAGGCAGTTGCTCCCTCACGAGTGTAACTATGACACCCATGATCGGAAGCTTGCAGGAGTACTGTTCGCACTGAAGATGTGGTGACATTACCTCTGTGGGGAGTGCATTGTGGTTTTCTCAGATCACAAGATCCTGTGTTTTATCTTCTATTAGCGTGACCTGAACATGCGGTAGCGGAGATGGGTCGAGTTTCTCCAAGACTATGACATCGAGATATCATAAACTAATGGTATGGGCAACGTTGTGGCTGATGCCCTGAGAAGGAAGTCGCATAAGGAAGTGGTTCAGGAATCCATTGATGCTTGGAATGCGATGGGAGTGTTGGATTCCTGGAACATGGATGCTAGCGTAGAAGGTGTTATAGGCTGTTTGTTTCAAATGACAGTACATTCCTCCTTGTTGCAGCAGGTGGAAGAGTCTCAGTGGGGGGACTCCGAGGAAGAAGTAATGCGGGATCATGTTGATCATGGAAACGGTCTAGAAGGATAGTCAGAGGACAGCCAACATCAGATGATTTTTCATGGGAGTTTGTTTGTTCTGGAGGCGATGTGTGAGTAATATCTCTGTGAGTTCCATATCTCATCCTTGGCAGTACATCCAGGAGTCTCAAAAATGAACCGAGGCCTGAGGGAACAGTTTTGGTGTCCCGGGGTGAAACGGGCAGTGGCAGAGTTTGTGTCTAAATTCCAAGTTTGTCAGCAAGTGAAGGTTGAACAATGTGTTCCAAGTGGGGTTTTTCATCCTTTAGATGTCCCTAAGTGGAAGTGTGATGAAATCTCAATGGACGTTGTCACAGGACTACCCAGAGCTCAGGGTGGTCATGATGTTATCTGGGTAGTGGTGGATTGACTGACGAAATCAGCTCACTTCTTAGCAATTAAGGAGTCAGGCACAGTGACTACTTTAACACAGAGGTACGTAGACGAGGTGGTGAGTCTGCATGGAGTTCCAAAGACTATCATCTCAAACCGGTATACTCGGTTTACCTCACGAGTCTGGAGGGGGTTACAACAAGCTTTTGGAACCCAGCTACGCCTTAGCACTGTTTTCCACCCCTAGAACAATGGGAAGACAGAGCGGACTATCCAGACGTTCGGGGACATGTTGTGAGCCTGCGTTTTGGATTTCAGAGGATCATGGGTACGACACTTGGCTTTAGTAGAGTTTTCCTACAACAACAGATTCCAGTATACTATTGGCATGGAACCATTTGAGGCTTTGTATGGAAGACCATGACGTTCACCCTTTTTCTAGGAAGAGGTTTGGTGAGATAGGTGATCTTGGGCCAGAAGTAGTACAGAGCACCACAGACAATGTCCAGCTTGTACGTGAGAGGATGAAGGTGGCTCAGGACCGACAAAAGTCTTATGCTGATTTTCAGAGGAGGCCCTTGGAGTTCGAGGTTGGAGATCATGTGTTCTTGAAGGATTCCCCTCGACGGGGGAAGAGGAGGTTTGGGAAGTGAAGTAAGCTCTCTTCTAGGTTCATCTGACCTTTTGAGGTGCCGAGGTGAGTCAGCGAGGTGGCATATCAGCTGGCCCTGCCACCTTAGTTGGAGAAGGTTCATGACGTCTTCCACATCTCCCAGCTTTGTCAGTACTACATGAAAACTCTCACGTTATTGACTGGGGAGAGTTAGATATGGGAGACGATGAAACCTTAGAGGAACGACCTTTCAAAATCAATGATCGTAAAGAAAAGGAACTTCGTGGATGAACCATTCCCTTGGTTCATCTGTTGTGGAGGCATGGCGGCCTTGAGGAGAGCACATGGGAGTGGGAGACCCAGATGCACTCTCAGTACCCGGAGTTTTTTGACTTGTTTTTTGGCCTTGTTCTTCTAAGAATTGTTTTTGTACTCTGTACCTTGATATATATAGAATTCTTGTCTTGTTGGTTATGAGAGATTTTTTGTTTCCTCGTTCTATGGAAGTGTGTAGCATGTCCGGATGTGTGGGAAAATGGGGAAAACATGATCCTTAATCAAGACACATTAATACAGATGTGATTAAACCCGTGTGGGTGAGTCAGTGCCACCTAAACCGGATAATATCTCGACATAGGAGAAGGAATTTTCCCAAACCAAATGTTTGTGAAGTGTGTTGGTTGTGTGGTGTTGGGGGTAGTGCAAGATGGAAAAATTCTAATGTATGGAAGTGGGAATACCCGATTCTTAATCGAGACGCATTAATCAGGATTCGATTGAACCCATGCAGGAAATTCAGTGCCACCTAAAGCGGATAATATCTTGACATAGGAGAAGGAATTGCTAAACACCTATAATTAGGGTTGCTAGTTGGGTTCCTGTTATAACGAGGGCCCAAAGAGGTATCTTGTTGTGTTCCTATGGATTGGATTTTGAATTCTCGGGGACAAGAATGTTTTAATAGGTATCTCATGTAATGTCTCGAACCACTCTAGCCCATTCCGTTTTTAAAAAGAGGGTCTTGAAGTGTTCTAGAGGGTAAAATCGACTTTTACCACACTTTTATGAATTTTGAAAGTACACGTCGGGCAGTGTGAGTACACGCTGTGTACCCCATCACCGGGTATACCCCGTGTTGAAGGTCGTGTCCTTTCTATGTGAAATAAATGGGTACACATCGTGTACCCAATACAACATGCCTTGTAGTCCCTCCCTGCATATGCGTTGCCCTCAAACCGTTTGTTGACCGGTCAATGACCATGTGCCGTGTTAGAGACGTGTGCTTGTCGTGTGAAATAAATGGGTACATTCCATGTACCCAATACTACATGATGTGTAGTCCCTCCCCGCGTATGCATTACCCTCAATCTGTGTGTTGACCAGTCAACGGCCGCGTACCGCGTTGAAGGCCGTGTTGGAAGCCGCGTGGGGACCGTGTGAAATGGCAGAGTACACGGCATTTACCATAAAGTACACACTGTGTACATTTATTTTTCACGTCTATAAAAAGGAGGGGTCCCCTCGTCCTTTTCAACTCACTCCTCTCCTCCCCTTTCCTCTAAGCAGTGCTTTCCCAAGAGACTCGAAGGCTCATTTTTTCTCCATAACTTTTTCTTCCGAGCTCCGATTTACGATCCGTCAGCGGCCACGGGATCATTACGACGAGACAGAACATCTGTGCTTAGATATGTTGTCTTTCTTTCATCCTTTCCTTCCTAGATTCCACCCAAGGAGGTTTTTCAGGGATTTCACAGAAGCGATGGACGCCGACTGACGTCTTCTAATGTTGATCCGGGGTTGGGAGCATTGTTATCAGAACCCGTTGAGGTTGGGGTCTTAATTTTGTCTCTCTAGTTTGTCCATCATGCGGGGTGGGTGTCCTCTTGTTTATTTGAAACACTTTTGAACTGTTTTAAACAAAGATAATAATAGGTTAAATAACGGGGATGAGGAAGTTGTTATGTTTATCTTTATATCTTGTGATATTATGTTATCAATTGAATAGGCTTATGCCTACTGAAAATCAATGTTGTTGGGGGACTTTTCTTGCGCAATTAAGTGTTTCCCTATCTTTATGGACCGTTTTTGTGAATAGAACATTGTTGAATGTGGAATTTGGTTAATCACGTAAAGTTGGCTGATTTGAAATCTGGAACCCTTGTGTGATCACCCCGGTTGAACAAACTGTAATAATGAACATGTGGGTGCTGTTGGGGTTAATTAATGTTAAGGGGGTGTTTTTGTGGGTTGTTTTGGATCGAATGAGTAGTGGGGTTGCGGTTGGCTTGGTTGTGGGTTGGTGTGAATGATATATTAGTAATGGGAAGCGGGGCTGCGATGAACGGTATCATGAGATGATGATGTACGGTGTGGCTGTGGTTATGGTGGTAGGCAGCGGGGCTGCAGGGATGGGTTTGAATGTGAACGAACTATGGGTTGTGATTAATAAATAAAAGTGGAAGAGTTAATGAATGTAGGGGCTTGGTAATGGAACAATAATAACAATCAATGGGGTCGGTTGGTTAATAAGAAGGAATTGGTTGTGTTGCTTGTGTTTCCCTAACTTGAACTGTGGATGGCAGTGATATGTTTTACGAATGATCGATGTGGTTGGTTGTAGATAGTTGCCCAGTAGTTAAGGAACTAATAAGCTGATTCTATTGAAACATGAAACCTAAATGGGGATTGGGTTTTTTGTTGTATGCATGCTTCGTAGTAGCTGTGCCGAGGCACATGCTTAGTTTTCTGTTAGAAGCCATATGTTGGGATGAGTGTTTGGTATATATATACATATCTGTATCTTTGTGTTTTATCACACCCCACCCATGTTGACAACATAGTGCCGAACACTCCCATTTCATGGGAGAGGGTGTTTTCCCCTTAGTTACTAGCTTTTTCCTACTCCATCATCCCTAGGCTGTGATGGCTTGAGGCGACCATACACCCAAGACACTTCGGGTAGGTTTCGATTGGGGTGGTTTTTGCCCAAGACTCTTCGGGAAGGTTTTTTTCCCCAAGAATCATCAGGATGAGGCCCAGGTGTCTTCGAGCGGGAGTTCTATTACTATTATTATTCCCATGAATCTTCGGGATGAGGCCCAGGTGTGTGCGGGCGGGATACGTGGTTGTGAGACCCAGGTGTGTGCGGGCGGGATCCGTGGTTGTGAGGCCAAGGTGTGTGGGGGTGGGATACGTGGTTGTGAGGCCCAAGAGTGTACGGGCGGGATACGTGGTTGTGAGGCCTAGGTGTGTGTGGGAGAGATATGAGGTTGTGAGGACTAGGTGTGTGCGGGTGGGATACACGGTTGTGAGGCCCAAGTGTGTGCGGGCAGGAAGAGTGTGGTAGCGTCAGGACGTTCGCTGTTATGTAGAGCAGCTAACTAGTGGGGGAAAATGTTGCGGCGTACCCAATACTCTTTTTCTTATATACTACTACCTATTTTTATTGTGTTTTGGTGAGTGAGGCTGGTGAGGTTTGGTGGATAGAACTCCTTGCTAGGTTTCTTCTGTTGTTCTCACGGGACATTAGGATATCTCCCACTTGTTCATGAGAGCCTTAGGTTTCCCTACTGAGTATACTTGTATGCTCACCCTAAGTTTACATTCAGGTTTCTAGGAGGACTACCAGGGTCGTGCGGGACCCTACTAGTTATGACAGTTGGAGTTGCTGCAGTTTTCTATACTTGTTTCTTTTGGTATTGTAATTTTTAGCATTCATGTAGTTGTACCTTGTTTCAGAACTATTTAAACATGCGTGTGGGATTTTTTTGGGTTTATTTCTATACACTTTTTCTTTTTAATTTTGGTGGTTGACTTGTCTTATTTCCTGATCACAAATAATAAAAAGGGTAATGCCTCCCATATTTGTGAAAACTCATACCCTTGGTGCTAGTCGCCACCTTGGGGCCTACTGGAGGCGGGACTCGGGGGGTCATTATCTCCCTTTCACCATTTCCAGCTCATGAGGGGCATCTTTGGTTGGAGGGGGTCTTGACAGAATTGTATCATAGCTGATGGTTGAGAGATAGGATGGAGTCTGAAGTTAGGCACAATGAGGATTGCATGGGATGGTAGGGGAACCGTGTTGTTTAATCATAGTGTGTGACATAGGCCAGGGACGACCGGTTAGGACACGGGATTTTAGGGCCCCTCGTGATCCGATGCAAGGACTATGAGCCTACCGAATGACCAAGTGAGAACACATTGATTGCAGTGCAGAGACCCTAGGGAAGGTACATGAATCATCATGATTGTTTTTTACTTGATTTGGGTGTTCTGGGAAATAAATTGAAATAAGGTGACAAAATAAAACCTTGAGAAATTTTCTTACAACTTGGGCTTAGGCGATCCTTGATTACCGTACAACTATAGCACCTAGACATCAACAGAACGGCAGAGGAGTGGGACGCGGACGATTGCACACAATAGAAGAGGTAACCCTATCAAGGCCAGAGATCAAGGGAGATGTTTTCTGTTTTACATAAATTCTCTATTTTACATTTTTGATTAAATTCAGGAGCTTCGCACTCATTTGTTGCACCTGGTCTAGCCCATGCTTTGGGACTAGATGTGGAGATACATTCCGTACCACTGGTATTGAGTACACCAGTTGGGGGTCAAACCAGCATATCTGGTGTTTTCCGGGGTTGTGGGATGATGTTGGGACCACATCGATCCAGTGGGGACCGTCTTTTGTTACATATGCAACCGTATGATGTCATCTTAGGCATCGACTGGTTGTTTTCTGTTAGTGTCGTTATCGACTACATCTGGAGAAGAGTCGTATTCTCCAAAGTGGATGGCCAACGTGTATCTTTTGTTGTCGAGAGGAGCTATCAGGTGGGAAGCCGGCATGTGGAGCCTCTCCATTTTTTGTTAGGAGGGTTATGACTGGTTCTAGAAGATACAAAAATGATGGATGTCCCTGAGGATTTTGGTGAGTTCCTCGATGTTTTTCCCGAGGAGGATGTGACTCTATCCCCCCCACCCCCGACGTGCTGTCAAGTTTGGGATAGTCTTACAGCCTGGTGCCCGTCTGATTTTGATGGCCCCTTATCGAATGACACCATCGGAGCTGTGGGAGTTGCAGATTCAGATTGACGATCTGATGAAGAAGGGTTTTGTTCGACCTAGCGTGTCGCCATGGGGTGCTCCAGTTTTAATTGTGAAGAAGTCAGATGGTGGTCTCAGGTTATTCATATTCTACCGAAGGTTGAACCAGGTAACAGTCAAGAACCGTTACCCCCTCCCAAGGATAGATGATCTCTTCAACCAGCTGTGGGGAGCAGGTTGGTTTTCTAAGATTGATCTACGATCATGATATCATCAGCTGAGGTTGAAGGAGAGTGACATCTCGAAGACGGATTTCAGGTGCAGGTATGGGAACTTCAAGTTTGTAGTGATGTCGTTTAGAGTTACGAATGCACCAGTTGTGTTCATGGGACTTATGAACTTTGTCTTCTGAGAGTTTCTGGACTGGTTCATCGTTTTGTTTATCGATGACATCCTGATCTACTAAAGAACATAGTAGGAGCACGTTGACCATCTCAGGGCATTCTTGGAAGTCCTTCGACACCACCAACTTTATGGTAAATTGTCGAAGTGTATGTTATTGACACACGAATTTCACTTCCTTTAGCACGTGGTGTCTCAGCATGGAGTGTCAGTGGACCCGTCGAAGGTGGAGGTAGTTGTTTCTTGGGAAGTACCCAAGAGTGTGAAAGAAGTTTGTAGTTCCCTGGGGTTAGCAGGTTACTATTGGAGGTTCATTTCAGACTTCTCTCGAGTTGCTACAGCATTGACAGCTTTGACTAGGAAGAATCAGGTCTTCATATTGAGCGAACAGTGCCTGAAAGATTTCGACTACCTGAAGGAGAAGTTGGTCAGTGCTCCCGTACTCAGGTTTCTAAAGGAAGGGTTATTTTATGAGGTGTTTTGTGATTCTTCTGGCATTGGTTTGGGGTGCATGATGATGCAGAAGATGGGGGTGATCTATTATGGGTCTTGGAAGTTGCGCCGTGACGAGCATAACTATGCCACCCATGACCTGGAGCTTGCAGTAGTAGTGTTCGCACTGAAGTTGTGGTGACATTACCTCTTTAGGGAGTACTTTGTGGTCTTCTCAGATCACAAGAGCCTGCGTTATATCTTCTCTCAGCATGACCTGAACTTGCGGCATCGGAGATGGGTCAATTTTCTCCAAGAAAATGACTTAGAGATCTCTTAAACTGAATTTAAGGGAAACGTTGTGGCTGATTCCCTGATAAGGAAGTCACATAAGGAAGTGGTTCGGGAATCCAGTGATGCTTGGAAAGCAATGGGAGAGTTGGCTGCCTTGCACATGGATGCTAGGGTAGAAGGTGATAGAGGCTGTTTGTTTAAAATGACAGTACAGTCATCCTTGTGGCAGTAGGTGGAAGAGTCTCAGTTGGGGGACTTTGAGGCGGATGTAATGTGGGATCGTGTCGATCAGGGAAATACTCCAGAAGGATAGTCAAAGGACAGCTGACATCAGATGCTTTTTCATGGGAGGTTGTTTGTTCCGGAGGCGATGCGTGAGTATTTTCTCCGTGAGTTCCATAGCTCAACCTTGGCGGTACATCCAGGTGTTTCAAAAATGTACCGAGGCCTGAGAGAATAGTTTTGGTGGCCCAGGGTGAAATTGGTAGTGGCAGAGTTTGTGGCTAAATGCCTAGTGTGTCAGCAAGTGATGTCTGAACACTGTGTTCCCAATGGTTTGTTGCATCCTTTAGATTTCCCCGAGTGGAAGTGGGATGACATCTCAATGGTCTTTTTCACAGGACTACCTCGAGCTCATGGTGGTTATGATGCTATCAGGGTAGTGGTGGATCGACTGATGAAATCAGCTCACTTCTTAGAATTTAAGGAGTTAAGACTGGTGAGTACTATAACATAGAGGATCATAGATGAGGTGGTGCATTTTCATGGAGTTCCGAAGACTATCGTCTCAGACCGGGATTCCCAGTTTACCTCACGAGTATGTAGGGGGTTACAACATGCTTTTGGCACCCAGCTACGCCATAGCACTGCTTTCCACCCCCAGACCAACGGGCAGAAAGAGAGGACTATCTAGAAGTTGGAGGACATGCTGCGAGCATGCGTTCTGGATTTCGGAGGATCATGGGTACGACACTTTCCTTTAGTAGAGTTTTCCTACAAAAATAGCTTCCACTCTACTATTGGCATGGCACCGTTTGAGGCTTTGTATGGAAGACCATGTTGTTCACCCATTTGCTATGCAGAGGTTGGTGAGACAGGTGTTCTTGGGCCAGAAGTAGTACAGAGTACCATAGAGAAAGTCCAGCTTGTACATGAGAGGATGAAGGCGGAACATGACTGACAGAAGTCTTATGCTAATCGTCATAGGAGGCCCTTGGAGTTCGAGGTTGGAGATCATGTGTTCTTGAAGGATTACCCACGACGGGGACATAGCAGGTTTGGGAAGGGGAGTTAGCTCTCCCCTAGGTTCATCAGACCTTTTGAGGTGCTGAGGCGAGTCGATGAGGTGGCATATCAGCTGGCCCTACCACCTCAATTGGAGAAGGTTCATGATGTCTTTCACATCTCCCAACTTCGTCGGTACTTACACGATGACTCTCACGTTATGGACTAGGGAGAGTTAGATATGGGAGATGATGCATCCTTCGATGAACGACCAGTCGTAATCGAAGATCGTAAAGAGAAGGTGCTTTGTGGATGAACCATTCCCTTGGTTCGTCTGTTGTGGAGGCATGGTGGCCTTGAGGAGAGAACTTGGGAGTTGGAGACCCAGATGCATGCTCAATACCTGGGGTTGTTCTGACTTGTGTTTTGGCCTTGTACTTCTGAGCTTTGTTTTTTGTAATCTGTACCTTGATATATATGGAATGCTTGGCTTTTCGGTTATGATAACCTTTTTGTTTCCTCGTTCTATGGAAGTGTGTAGCATGTCCGGATGTGTGGGAAAAAGGGGAAAAATGATACTTAATCGAGACACATTATTGCGGACATCATTTAATGTTGATCCGGGTGGGGAGCATTGTTATTAGAACCTATTGAGGTAGGGATCTTACCTTCATCTCTCTAAATTGTGCATCATGTGGGGTGGGTGTCCTCTTGTGTATGTGAAACACTTTTTAACCATTTTAAACGAAGTTAATAACTAGTTAAAGAATGGGGATGAGGAAGTTGTGATGTTTATCTTTATATCATATGATATTATGTTGTGAATTGAATTGGATTATGCCTACTGAAAATCACGATCGTTGGGGGCCTTTGCTTGTGCAATTAAAATTTTCCCTATCTTTCTAGACCATTTTTGTGCATGGGACTTTGTTGAATGTGGTATTTAGTTAATCACATAATGTTGGATGATTTAAAATCTGGACCACTTGTGTGATCACCCCAGTTGAACAAACTGAAATAATGAACATGTGGCTGCTGTTGGTGTTAATTTATGTGAAGGGGGTGTTTTTCTGTGTTGTTGTGGATCGAGTGAGCAGTGGGGTTGTGGTTGGCTTGGTTGTGGGTCGGTGTGAATGCTATGTTAGTGATGGGCAGTGGGGCTGCGATGAACAGTATCAAGGGATGATGATGTACGGTGTGGTTGTGGTTATGGTGGTTGGCAGCAGGCTACAAGGATGGGTTTGAATGTGAATGAACTATGGGTTGTGATTAAAAAATAAAAGTGTAAGAGTTAATGAATGGTGGGGCTTGGTAACGGAAAGAGAATAATAATCAATGTGGTATGTTGGTTAATAAGAAGTACTTGGTTGTGTTGATTTTGTTTTCCTAACTTGATCTGTGGATGGCAGGGATATGTTTTAAAAATGATTGATGTGGTTAGTTATGGATAGTTTCCCAGTAGTTATGTAACTGAAAAGCTGATTCTGTTGAAACATAAACACCAAAATGGGGTTGGGGTTGTTTGTTGTATTCATGCTTCGTAGTAGCAGTGCCGAGGCATGTGATCAGTTTTCTGTTAGAAGCCATATGTTGGGCGGAGTGTTTGGTATATATATACATATATGTATCACTGTTTTTTATCGCACCCCACCCATGTTGAGAACATATTTCCGAACACTCCCATTTCATGGGAGAGGGTGTATTCCCCTTAGTTACTAGCTCTTTCCGCCTCCTTCTTCCCTAGGATGTCATGGCTTGAGGCAACCTTACACCCAAGACTCTTCGGGTAGGTTTTGATTGGGGTGGTTTTGGCCCAAGACTCTTTAGGAAGGTTTGTTTTCACAAGAAACATTGGGATGATGCCCATGTGTCTTAGGGTGGGAGTTCTATTACTATTACTCTTCCGAATAATCATCGGGATGAGGCCCATGTGTGTGTGGGTGGGATACGTGGTTGTGAGGCCCAGGTGTGTGCGGGCGGGATATTCGGTTGTGAGGCCAAGGTGTGTGTAGGCGGGATACGAGGTTGTGAGGCCCAGGTGTGTACGGGCGGGATACGCGGTTATGAGGCCCAGGTGTGTGCGGGCGGGATACGCGCTTGTGAGGCCCATGTGTGTGCGGGTGGGAAGAGTGTGGTTGCATTAGGACATTCGCCGTTAGGAAGAGTAGCTAACTAGTGGGGGAAAATGGTGCAAGGTACCCAATAATCTTGTTCTTATATACTACTACCTATTGTGATTGTGTTTTGGTGAGTGTGGCTGGTGAGGTTGGATGGATAGAACTCCTTCCTAGGTTTCTTCTCTTGTTCTCATGAGACATTAGGATGTCTCCCACTTGTGCATGAGAGCTTTAGGTTTCCCTAATGAGTATACTTGTATGATCACCCTAAGATTACTTTCAGGTTTCCAGGAGGACTACCAGGGCCGTGCGGGACCCTACTAGTCAAGACAGTTGGAGTTGCTGCAGTTTTCTGTACTTGTTTTTTTGGGTTTTGTACTTTTCAGCTTTCTTGAACTTCTACCTTGTTTCAGAACTATTTAAATATGCATGTGGGATTTTTTTGGTTTTACTTCTATACACTTGTTCTTTTTCTTTTTGGTGGTTGACTTGTCCTATTTCCTGATCTTATATAATAAAAGGGTAATGACTCGTGTATTTGTGAAAACTCATACCCTTGGTGCTAGTCGCCACCCCGTGGCCTACTGGAGGCGGGACCTGATGGTCAGTATCTCCCTTTCACCATTGCCAGCTCAAGAGTGGCATCTTTGGTGGGAGGGGGTCGTGACATAACCCTAATATATAACAAAAAAAAACCACAACCATCGATGGATATAAGAGAAATTAATAAGGCGGTTGCAAGATAAACCTCCCGGAGGACCATGCCATTTGAAAAAACAAATATTTCAACCTCCTCTAAAACTGATACACTTGACAGACCTTGAAGGGAGTAGGGTATGTGGATGCTATAGAAGATTAAGTGAAGACCATACCTCCATAGTGATCCTTGATGAAGCCAACACTATTAACCCTACATGAAATTTTATCGACAAACTATCACTATCAGAAAATAAAGCATAACTCCATCAACAAACCACCACTACCACTTTTAAATTGTTAAAATAACCAAAACAAACATATCACTAATTTCATCTACGAGAATTGTAAATAAAATTATCATTGAATGAAATTATGATATTATAATTTATAATATAAAAACAACTTTAGTATACAATTTCATCTCGTAATTATGATCATTTGTTTTGGAATTAATAACAAGATCAGTATTGTGGAACAAGTTAAAAACAATCATGATTACTCCATCCTGATACTGATAAATGTAAATAAATAACTAAAATACATGATGAGAATTGATATAAAATAATTTTATAAAATTTTATTGATAAGAATAATGAGTTTCAATAGAATATTAATATTAATATATTAATATATTAATATATGAGTTTATAGTGCATTTGACAAAGAGGGGAAATAGGTAAATGGTTTCTTCGTCTATTTTTCAACTCCTTCAGGTATGATTTATATTGGACAACATCATTTATTTCTAATTGTGGATTCAATAAAATATTTCATTCATATTTGATAATATCATCAATTTCAACAGATTTTAATTTACAATTCATGATTACCCTCAGATGATCCTTGGATTTTAGTGATTCTAATTCAATATGGATTTTATCGATTTAATATTAGTTTCATTTGGTCATTTCCTTACTCAAGTACACTTTTTTGTCATTGAATGATTAGTAAAATAAAATATTTTATATGGTATTTACACTTATTTTCGAGTTAAACTACTACACATCGTTAGATAACTAGTTTTTGATAATTTTTTTTTTCAATCAATAAATTACCACATTGGTGATATTAACAGTCATTCATTAAAAATAATCATTTATTACATTTCCATGTTTTTCATTCAAAAATATTTTATTTGTTGAAATAAAAATTGTTTTTCCTTAATCATTTCTCTTATTTTAATTTAAACATTATATTGAATGGAGGAATTTCAACATTTTTTTCGATATGGGCATTTTTAAAATATCTTAAAAGTTAAATAACAGAACATATTTTCATTATTTACCACTTCAATTTTATTAGAATTATTTTCTAATTTTTAGCAATGATGATTTATTTGTTTTATTTATGGAAATGTTTTTTAAATTATTGTATTGGCATAATAAAATTTTTTAATGTAAATTTTTACTTCATCTGTTATAATAATGACTAATGGTTTTCTAAAAAATTATATATTTTATCTTCTATTTTTAAATATTGCTTTATATCTTTATAAGTGATTTTTTGATCACCCTATATATTTTATTATGATATGATTACATTACAAAAATGAGATTTTTAGATCAAATAATTTATTAAGTTTATGTTATTTTATGTTATCCTTATTCTATGAAACACATTTTTTTGATGGGTACATTAAGATATGAGAAAGATTTATTTTTAGTGGAACATAGATATATGGATGATTATAGTTGTCATACTATATATCTCTCAAATTAATTAGTCTATATTTATATTCCATGAAATAATCAATCTGAATATTATTATAATGTTCACACATGAATCGGTTTAATGGGTCTGCTCACATTTTATGGTATAGAAATACGATGTTTTTTCTCATAGGGATGAGAATAAGATTATTTTTTAGAATGGTTGTACTATTATAATGATTGGGTAAAATACTATAATTTTTATATTTTTATTCCATATTTTGATGTTTCAAATCATTTTAATGATCTTCCTAGTTTTCTTGTTATGCATTATTATCAAAGAGTTTTATACACTTATCCCATGATAACATGTTTTATGATTAATGAGATGTTTTTAGCCATTTCATAACATATATAATTACTTAATTATCATTTTACATACATATGTTTCTCTATAATGTTTTATTATTAGCATATATGGTTGAATGATTTTTTAATAATATATTTAACATTTTCTTCATGTTATCCTTCATTTTTGTGGTCTGATAAAATTTGATATGTTTTCCCTAACTAAGAATATGTGATAAACACTTTATTATGTTTCTATCCACCTTGTACTGAAGATGATTATATCATGTGGTCTGTTTAGAAAAGGATTTAATGGAGCATGATTATTGATTACTTTTTAGATTTGTTTCAAGATAAGTAGTTTTATAGAATATATCCATGAAACAGGTTCGTTTTGTCATCATGTTGAGTGGTATTTTGTAAAATGTTTTATCTAAATCTATATATTAATTAATTATATAATTTATGTTTAGATTGTTTTTCTTTAAAATGGTTATCATGAAAATAGTGATCTCTATTCCATTTTAACTTTTTTTGATTACTTTGATCATGATCTAACATAGGGGGATATTTTTTCACTTGAAGTCACATTTGATATAACATTACAAATAGTTTAGAGACATATAATATGAACCCTATATAAGAAGTTTAAATTCATTTAGACTAGACTATATAGTTTTCAGTCAAAGTCATGCATCTAATATTATGTCCATGATGTTTCTTATCTTATTTAATGTATGAATGTAATTTGGGTTAATGATAAGTTTAAAGGAAGTTGATTTCATTTATATAAGTACATATGACAATGGATGCATCCATTTTGTTTACATCATGTTTTAAAGATGTATATGGAGAGAAGTTTGGAGACTTTTATCAAGGAAAAAGGATATTCTACATAATTTCATCCTACATAGATGAAATTGATCCAATTATTAGTATATGAGAAATTTTTAGGATAAATGTTTATCTTATGACTATTATTGTACTCCCTTCATCCAATGTAATTAAATAAGGTGATTCATTTGAGTAGGCCTTATGTATGGTGTAATTTAATTCCCCCATTGGATTGAACAACATATGGACTATCTTGTCAATCATTAGAGTAATAAAAAGAAATAATCAATTCTCTGTTGATTAATGGAAAAAGAGTATATTTTTATTTAATAATGATGCATCCAATTTATCATGGATGTCAAAATTTTTAATATTATGAAACGTTTCCTCATTGTACCATTCTAACTCACTAATAAATTAATGAGATTTATCATCTGAAATCAATTAATTACAAATGGGAACGTAATACATGCTAATTAGAACATAAATAAATAAGATAACCTCTATCCCATAGAAATGTAAATATTAAAATCCTATGTAGGATTATGGGTATTAGTGTGATGAAACCACAAATCCTGCATGCTAATGTCAATCCATGAAATCTTATTATTTTACATCATTTTTCCTAGGATAAATGATAATATTTTTAATAGTTAATCTAATTTTTAATTTAAATGATAGTAGGATGAATAATTTGTACTGGACCATGGTACTACCATTTTAGATCAAAATTCTAATAATTAGAGGCGTTGTCTTTCAATATTATATGATTGAAAAAAACATGTAATGATATTTTGATTTTTGAAGATAATGAAACCATTATTTTTGACATTATTGCGGGATATTACATTATCACATTGGGATAAGATGTCATCCATATTAAATTATTCTTGAATTTTAATACTATACAAAGGGCATATTCCCCATGATATCTACCAACGAATTAATAGATATCAAGGATTATTTTTTAATGGGAAAAAACTCAAGGTATTTACATAATAAGTATTGTTATCAATAAAAAGTATGATAATTTTCATTATATTCAATGTGGTCAAGAATAATCATTTGTATGAATATCAAAGACTACGAATTTGATGAGAAATAATAACTTTATGATATTTCCTAAAAAATTAACCAATATTGATCTCCTAAATGATAAAATGGTATCCCATAATTCGATGAACAAGTGCATAAATCCCTTAGATAAACAAATTTAGGGTACGTTTTTCAATATTTAAACTATCATAGTGGATGAAAATCAATGTCTGATGAAACATATGTTCATTAATGTATCAATTCGGTGGGAGATTCCCATTTTTGAGGATGTTTTTAATAATTATTTCTATATAATCTTATAATTATTAATAGTGGCTAATGGTTCACAAAAATAATGGTAATATTGAATGCATTTAAATCATCAGATAATTAATGTTAAATAGAGTAACCTCCTAGTGATGATCTACCTGAATAATTATTTCATCATAGTCTAGATATTTCTAGGTTGAAACTATATTAAATAAAAAATCATCATGAGTATTTTTTTACTTGATATGTTAAACCATAGTAGTTGGGATGGAAATTACTCCCGCAAACATTATTTATAATAAACAATGGAAATAAACTCTTTCTTCCTTATGGAATATTCACTATTTATCTAATTGATTACCAATACTCAATCACCCTTCATGTTCAGTTGGTACATTTCTATATTCATATCCATCTCCTACCATATAAGATAATTTTTTATTCCTCTTCATGTTTTGTACATCAATATAAAATTAGGATTGAATATAAAAGAACATCATTCTCTTATTAGATGATGTAATCCCTAGACCAACCCAATTCATGTTTGAGTAACCATTAACCTCTATATTGTGTCTCTAAAGGTACCATAAAAATAAATATCCCACATTCAAGGTGAATAATAAAGGATAATTTGTCATCACCATGCAGTTTTGTATCTAGTGGTGAAACATCATGGGAAATGTTTTCATCACCTAAATTTTCCAATGCATTCCCTTCGAAGAAAATTTGAAATAAGGAATAGATATCAACATATTTATTAGTGAATTCATACCAGGAGACATTCTTAATTAAAAATATTATTTTATGTGAGGATTTAATATTGTGGTATTGATTAGGTTGGCATATAATAAATGAACGAATTCCATTCAATATGCACAATTCAGACGGGAAAATATTTGTTATTCAAATTAAGATAATTTAAATAGCTATATAAATATTCAAGACATTGATATATAACCTTTTCATTATTATGGTGAAGGGAAAAATCATATTATTTATATTGGAAATAAATATCTTGTATATGTAAATCACCCACGGATCCCCATATATTTATTGAGGTTTAGAGGAGGAATTGTGAGTATTTAATTCACCAAATGCTCTGATGATGGAGTAAAATAATCCTTAAAAATTTTAGTAATATATTATTGAAATAATTTTTTTATGAGGTTCACCTTAATTCTATGTTTTTAATATTTTTTAAAACTGGTTTAATATCTAAATTATTACCATAACATTTTTAATATTTGACCACTAAATCATTCATTTAGAAATCCATGTTCATCTAATGAAATTACAAGAAAATATAGTGCCTCACATGTTAATATGTGGTTCATTAGTGTGTCATTACAATGGAACTAAATGATTGTAATAGCCCCCTTGTAAAACAATGAAGGTAGTTGAATCTCTATTTTGGTGGTTGTGAATATTTTTTAATTTCCAAAATATGTATCCATATTGGAAGGAACATGAAGACAATTGTCACATTGATCACAATCTTCATGATAAATATGAGGAACTACTATTTTTGAAAGATTTATTTCAGATGCCTAAAAATAATAAATAAATCAATTTTATTATTTGTTTCATAATGGGGATTGTGTTGGAGAGTGACATTAGGTATTGAACAACTCTAATGTATAAAAATGAAATTATCATGTCGAATTTAGCTTCCACCATGGTAGTATGTGATAGATGATTTCTCTTTATTGCATTTATATATATATATAGTGGTCATATGAATGTCCCAAATTATTGTTGTTCACTCAAGAATAAAATTAGAGAATCTTCATGTTCTTCAATGTTAATTCAACTCGATGATCTTTTAGGATTGATATGTAATTATCACAATTTTTGGGATTCATAGAGGATTTGATAAAGTTATTCCAAATATAATCATATTTATAAAACTTTCTATCCATAGATCATCACATGTGGTCAAAGAACATTAATAAAATACTAGAGTGGCATCCCTAAGATACGCTTCTACTATTTATTCGTCACTATCAAAATATGAGGAGGGTACGATGCCCTAAATATAAGAGGTGATATGTTGAAATTGTCACATATTCCACTATTATCTTTTCTAGAATCAAAACCTTATTTTGAATGGTTTGTTTTAATTGATGAAATAAATAATTGAGGGTTTATGAGATTATTCCTAGACCCAATCATCATTTCATTATTTAATGGACGAGGTCTAGTTGATCAAAGAAAATTCATTGTGAGGTCAGAATATTAGAGAAACTAACCCGAAAAAACAGTCAGTGGGGGATGTAATATTGATTCATATAATGTTCATATATATCAATTCCATTTTTTGTAGTGTATTGTTAATTAGACCTCATACATTTCCATATTATGAAATCAATGATATTTTATTCTTCACTTTGTTATTGTCTTAAACCATAAACACATAGTAGATTCCTAAATCTATAAATTTCATTCAATCTTATTAAGAGGAAACATGAATTCCTCACTCATTCAACACCATGGATTATAAAGAATGGATTAAAACTAGATTTTGGAAGTAATTTGAATGGAATTATCAACCATAAGAATAATTACATCCCTTCTTAAACACATAAATTTATATAAAAATATTCATAGAAAGAAAATGGTAAACCATAACTATATAATTAATTTATGTTTATCATAAGGTAATATATCAGAACTTAATAATATTATTTGTGAACGTCCTCATGCATATGAAATTATATACATTAATGAATATTGTTGGAGGTTTTTAATTAAAAAACAACCAGGAATTTTGAGTTCGTGTTGAGGACCTTGTAATAGGTTTTTCTGTCTAATTCTCCTAAGATGTGTCTATCCAAACCTATCATATCTCGAAAAGGATTGGTTTGTGGTAGATATATAAAAATCATTATGGCCAATCATTTTAATGGTTTAGAGTTTAATACAGATGATTCAAGATGCATTTTAAAATAAGGCTCTATGAATGCTGATATCATTGATCATTTTTGAAACATATAGAGGTATAATATATCTATAGATAATGAATTTATGGTCTTTATTTATTAATTAAATGGACACTTATCACTAAATAGAGATAGACTTTATGTGATTCACTTGGGCTTAATTGACTTCCACCTTGAGAACTTGTGGGATTGAATGACCATAATGACAACTTCATTCATATCTATTGATTGATGGATCAAATAATAAATTAGTAACTTGGTTATTATAATTACTCATTGTTTAAGGTAATCATACTTTTTATATTGGGATCTATTTTTGTCTCACCCTAACCTCGAGAATTGATTATTTTAATTATTTTTAGTCTTATGATATAGTTTTTCTAATAGAATGGAGAATTTTAAATTTTTTGTAAGCCTTTTTTGGTGTCAAATAGTTATCCCACGTAGTTAAGAGTAGCTGTGCAGTTACCTTGTGAGTTCCTATATGGCGTTATGTTATGCAGCATGACTTGGATTTTGTTTATTAAACCCTGAGAAAAGTATGTGTCTTGGATCTGTAAGGGGGAATATCATAGGGGCATACACTGAGCATGGTTTTCTCAACTTGACATCTTGATGATAGTAGGCATGTGAGGCATTCCTAGCCTTCGTAGTGGTGAGTGAAGTGTTTACGCGGGGTTTGGTAAACTGTTTGAAAACCGTGCTGTTTCCAAGTATTAATAAAAAATGAAAAAATGAAAATAAAATAATATAAAATAAAATGAAATGTATATATAATAATAATAATACTGTTATTATGAATTGTGTTATTATTATTATATTTATTATAAATATGATGATGATTATTATCAATATTATGTCAAAATTATTTTTATTATTATGGTTTTAACAAAAAACCTCAAGGTTCCTCCCCATTACACTGATGCATGTTTGAATCCACTACTCTCTTACCTACTCGTGAGTGAACCTCCTCACCTAAGGCCCTTCAACATACCACATACCTCCCCTCTGACAACCTTCTCCTTCCATTTTTGTTTTGTCCTCTCCTATGAGTTTCCCCTTCCACATTCTCCCCTCTTTTTGCTAATTCCACATCCCCTTTTTTTCATTACTAGGTCGAACACTAACTATATATTGGTTTTATCTTGCATTTAATCTTGGTGACTATTCTGTGTCAGTTCTCGATGAGGATAGTTTTATCCACTATCATCATCGTCGATGTAATCACCATTTTTTTGGGAAAGGGTTCATAGAATTCTTCATTATATATTAATTTATATTTGGGATTTTGTGGGTTTTGGGTTTCCAGTAATTTTTCTATAGTGTGTTGGGTGTCCATGAGGTTGTTTCAGGTTTCGGGTAACCGGTATCTGGAATACCTATATGTACATGCATAGGTATGCCATATGTATATATATATATATTATCTCTTTGTAAATATTCTATAAATGGGAGGGGAATATGTGCAATGAATCTAGGTGTATTTATATATATATATGTATAAATGCATGTTCTTATAAGTGAAAATGTAAGGTTCATGAGGTATTCATAAAAAAACAAGTTTAATTAGGCTCCCTATTCCTAACGTATTAATTTGAATTCCATTATTTTATGAATGTTATTTTTAAAATATTTTATATTTATGTAGTATATTTATAAGAAATGTGATCCGATTATGATTGTAAGAAATGGTTTTGCCTTTGTTTTTCATATTTTGTCTATGATTCCAACATGTTCTTTTATTATTGTTGTATGTTCTTGCCCTTATTATAGAAAAATTATTACATTTATAATTCATAGTTGGATATAAATGTTATATATTTAAAGTTTTCCACTTAAATGGTTTAGGATGTAATGATTAATTCCAATGGGATGCTTAGAATTGAGCATGTTATATATATTTTTTCAGATGTAGGGTTCCATGGTTATTCAATTTTACATTTATATTGTTTTGGAACATAAATGTTTTAGAAAAATATAGTTTTCTAAAATGACAATATACTTTTTAAATTAATGATGTCCATTTCTAACATTAATAAATCTTTTCGAAAGTTGAAAACCACTCATGAGACATTACCCCTCATTTTAGAAATTTGATCAATGTGTCCATTAGTGATTTGTGATATGTGAATAGTGGTATGGTTTGTGCATTGTTTTCCGACATAAAAAGGTGAATGCACTTATGGAGGGATATAAGTGGTGAGGGGTTGAATGAGTTTTTGTTTATTGAACGTGATATGTTCATATGATTTTCCTTGATATAACCTCACCACCATTTGGAATAGAGCATATGGGTAACCTTGGTTACCTAGGTGGGAAGACGAGGTCTAGGACGGTAGATGATTTGGATGTTTTTCGTCCATGTTATATCTAGAAGGATTACACAACAAAACTAACTAAATATTTGTTATGATAAGAGAGCCCTATAATTTTTGATTTTTATCCACCTTAGAGGTTGATTCATGAGAATTTTAATGGTTGTGGTTGTTATACTATGTTTCACTGAGGTATAAGGATTCTAGGTCCCCAACTAACAGTAGGTGCATATGGACTTCAAATGGTGATTTTTATTCGTTATTCATTTCAGTTGATCTATGTTTGATCACTCTTTTTTGAAAACAATATTTTAGTCTAAATTTTTATATTTACATTTTATAGTGTTAATTCATGCTTGGAGTCTATTTTAAAAATGTAGATGAAGCTAATTTTTTTTATGAAAATACATACTCATTACTTTAATTGAAAAGAATGAAAAACATTATTTTATTATGTTCTATTTTCAGACGTTCATTGTTTTGGATTATTTCTAATGGAAATGGAATTGGGTGTTGTTATTCATTAGCATTCCTACTAATAATCATTGTTCTCATGCCAACTCTATCTTTTTAGTATTAGGCTCCTAACATTTTTTATCACTCTTGGAGAAAGATAGTTTCTATGATTGATGGTTTTACATGAGGTCACTCGAGGTAGGATTAGTAGTTGAACTTTGTATAATTATCTAATGTTAGTGATTAATTATTTTGATCAGTTTATATTTAATTATTTTTATTTTTGTGGTCCAAATTATTCTATACTATCTTAGGTTGATGCCCGACACTAGTATCTAGCCTATAGAGGTCAGGACATCCTTCAGACCTTGTTACATTCCCACTCGGATAACCTGTTCCAGGTTGACCCATGTATGTTCATGAAAAAATTACATTATAGTAGGTCCTTATTATTTGAGGTTTCAGGTAGATTGAATGTTAAGTCTATCGAGTCACGAGAGGTAGGTGTATAAAGGACGACATGAACACATACCCTTCATGTCCCCTATGTTTCTAGAGGTTTTTAGGGATTTAATTTTTTGATTTGTCTTGGTTTGTGTGGTTATAGGTTGACCAAGTGAGTGATCTAGTGTTACAAAAAGAGATTTCATTATGTATTGACGCATTTAATACCATAGTTTATAGTTAAAGATACTTACTATGGTTGATTATTGCTTGGAGCATGGTCTTCTAAAATATGTTACTGGGCTATAAATAGCCACTTATTCCATCTACCTTGAAATTATGATATGATTTAATTATGGGGTTAGTTTAGGTTGGATTGGGTGGATTTTAAAAATGAAAATGGTTTATATAAAAGTATATTTCAATAGGGTAAATGGTTTTTGGGTGGAAAATTTGTTTTTGAAAATGAAAATGATTCCTAGAAGGGGTTTTATTTTAATTGAATGTGTGGTTTCAAAGTAAAAAATGTAAAGTGTTATGGAAATAATTTTGGGTTTTTTAAAATACTTTTAAATTTTTAAATTAATTTTCATGGGAATATGGGTTTTTAGATGAATGACATATTTTGGAAATGATAAATGTTTATAATTGACCATAGGAATTTCTATAAATAATAAGATATATGAATTCATGAATATAGTGTGTGGTTATTTGTTGGTATGAGTGGATGTGTACTTCATCAAATATAAGGATGGAAATATCATAAATTTCATGGAATACTTTTGGCTGCTGTTTAAATCATGTCATTTAATGTAAAATGTTGTTCAAAAAGTGGAATATCAATGTTTTGAAAAGTGAGTGAGAAATTTTTTATTTTTTTATTCTCATGTTTTGAAATATTTTATGTGGAATCCTGGTTTTGAAATGCTGTAAATGGTGTTGAAATGGTGATTTGAGTTTATGTTTTGAATTTTGATTGATTTGTGGGATTTCATTTTGTGATGAATTTTTATACGGCTTTATGTATCTGGTTTTTTTGTATTCCCTGTAAGTTTTATAGTGATGAGTGGACTATAGTAATCTAGTATGATTTCATCCTAGTTTAGGTTAAGGTCAATTTTTGGAATTAATGTTGGTTTTCATTAGTGTTCAGAACATGTCAAAAACTAAGGTGGGTAGGTTTTTGATGAATTTATAAATGATTGTTTCAATGAGTATTCTCATTGTCAATTCGACCAAGACTCAGAATGGAGTGGTGGAGCTAGATCCTTTCCTGACATCAACCACAACTATGTCTCATTTATTTCTATCCCACCACCATTAATTGGTGACAAGATAATGTTTCACTCATAGTAACATAAAAAAGATATGTTTCTTCAGTGTAGTTTCTTGGATCATTTGAAGGAGTTCATTATGATTAATTATTGATTGATTAATTTCAAATTGTTAATTTCTAGTTGCAAACTATGTGGGGGGCGAGATAGATGATTCAAGACATTAGAGATCTTACCATAATTCCTGGATTGAATCATTTCATGAATTCATGAATTGTTGGGTGTGTAGGAACTTGGTCTGCCTTTGGTCGCCAGTGCTGAAATGGGGACTGTTTGTGTTTCTCTGTTTTAGCTTCTTCAACTGTTAAGGAATATTTTTGGTTACAAAGGGCATAGAGTAATCTACTCCTCATTCTTGTATTTTTTTAAAAGTCCCTATTTTGTTGTTCAAAGTCTTGGTGACCTTGTATTCTTGTAAAATTTTATAGTTATGGTTTTTCATCATGGAAGAAAACTTTTTAAAGGATATCATTTTCTTGAATTTGAGTTTATCAGCAATTGACCTTATACAGCTAGCCATTTGGACCAATTTTGGTTTTGTTTTATCCTTTTTTGTAGATTTTTACATCTTGGTGAATAGCTATTAGTGGTTTTGTTCGTTATTTGGTTTGGGGTAATTCATTGGGCACCCCATGTAGTTGGGTTTTTGGATTGTGTAGAAAGTTTGTAGTTATGTACATGTTGGGTTTCCACTGTCAGTGTGTACTAGTTGGTCAAAGTCCATCAGTTTGAAAATGGTAGGGAGACCCACCACAGACCTTATTGTGGTTTATTTAGGGTGGTCAGTGTTAATTGGTTTCCTGTGGTGGGGAGAAACCTTCTATTTTCATCATGATTAATCTCATTTCATTTTCCCTTAGATTTGGTTGGGTGTGACTAGTAGAGTTAATGGTCACACCGAGTTGGTGATTTTGTTGTCCTCATTTAGTTTTGAACTAGAGTTTGATTCCTCGTCTGGATGCATGAATTTATATTGGTAGTCTGATTTCTAGGTGAGGATAATTGTCAAACCCCGATATGATGTATTTATTATTTTAATTATTTTTAGTCTTTATTGGATTTTTTTCTAGCTGTGATGTTGAGTTTTTAAATTTAGGAAACAATTTTACTTTTTCGCGGTTATCCAGCGCAGTTAGGAGTAACTGTGTGGTGCCTATGTGGGTGCCCATGTAGATCTAAGTTATGGAACATGACTTGTACAATGTTTATTAATCCATGAGAAATGTGTATGTCTTGGAATTGTATGTGGGAAGTTCTATGATTTATAGTTGGAGGATAGATTCATCAACCATGAATCCAGCTGTGGGTAACCATGGGAGGGGTGCTGGGTGTTGTTAGTGGCCAGTGAACAGTTAATCCACAATTTGATAAACCATGCAACTGTGAAGTTTTCAAAATAAATAAAATTAAATTATTAATAAAATATAGTTTTTAATAAATTAAAATTAAATTAAAAGGAAATATCTTTATAAGAATATTATTTTTATTGTAATTATGATTATGATTATGATTATTATTATTAAGTTATTATTATTATTATTATTAGGGTTTTAGAAAAAACCCTCATAGAGCATCCCCCACTACCCACATATGTGAAAACGAAAACCCTCTCCTTCTGGATCATGCATGACCCACCTCAGCCGAGACCGTCTCTCACGCCACCTCCTTCTCCTCCGCCGCACATTCTCTTTCCGTTATGGTGTGCGGTATACTCTAGTGAATGTCCTCTTCAATTTTCTCCCCTATTTTGGAAGAATTTGCTCCATTTTTAGTGGTGTGTGTTCCAACGATAAACCCTAATTCTATTTTAGGTTACATTATCATTGCATCATGAGGAATAGGGTACTTTGGGCCCTGTTGAGGCCGGTTCTAGCCACCACCATCAAGGGAATTGGATTCACCTTTCTTTTTTAGGTAAGGGTTCTTTGAGTACTTCATTGTGGATTAATTTCAAATATGTAATTTTTTTGGGTTTTAAGGTGATTTTAATTATTATAGAGTTTGTTTGTTCTCATTGATGTGGTTTTGGGTTGTGTTTATGAATAACGGATAAATATACATATACCAGTATGAAATATATAACGATATATATATCTGTATAAGCGTACATTGAACATATTACCTATGTTAGTCCCAGAAGATTGACTACCCTGAGATGGGGGGGGGGAACAAGGTATGCTAGATTAAAACCACTACCTTTTTATGAGCCCATTTTATTGTTAATGAAAACATTATTCTCTCTTATTCCTATCGCAGAGTATAAACAGATCTTAAGCCATGCACATGACACATCAATTTTACATGGTTCACCATCCCTTGGCTGTGGCCAGGAGCATAAAATGAAAAGTTTAGGATTTAATAAGTCCACTAAAATAACAGAACTATTTAAAATATCTGGAGGGAAATAAAAGTTATGTTGGTTTAAAACAAATAAAAATTTGAAAATTCACTTCTATTTCAACTGATTTGTGGTCAATGGTTCTTCAGAAGATCATCTCATAGTTCATAGAAATTTAAGTCCCATAATTATCTCAAATTAATGCTTCAACTATTTATATAGATACTCTATTTAAATTCATAAATAATCCATTGATGAATATCTCTTTACCACATATTTACTATTAAAATCCATTAAAATACTTTTCACAATGCACAATGCCTTCTCGATGTTCCCTCATTCACGATGCTCCTTCACAGATCACTTCATGAAGCTCAAATATTCTTCATGAAACTCATTTAAATTAACTAAACTCCAAAACATCTGATGGATTGTATTTACTTAACTATTCTTGTTCAATTTCTTAAAGTTCACTTAGTCATCCTAAACAAAACCACTTTCACAAAGCTCAGAACATCTGGTTGGATTTTAAAGCCTTTAATAACTTCTTCCCATACGTCCTTTGTCAAAACATTCATGAACACATAGCTTTATGATTTTATTTATGTCTTGCTACACTTATTAAAGTGGAAGATTCCTATTTATAGGAATTTCCATAGATTCCCAAACATTTCAACCAAGTAAATATCATTTCACAAAACTCCCTAATTTCCTTCATGACGCCCCATGTTTTGAGAATGTACATAGAAAATTCCTATTCAAGATGCTTGTCTTAATAGTGAATAGTTCCATAAAAACCATTATATTACTTTTTATGCATGTTATTATCCACAAACACCACTTTTAGAAACCATCGTACCTTGCGACCCACTATATAGAAAACCCAGTTTTCACAAAATTTATGCCTTTTCCATATTTTGACTAGGCCTTCATGGGAATCCTCATTTGAAGATGATTTTAATAATCTCAAAGATCACCGTCATAAACATTCACACCTTCCCAAACCATCCACTGAGAAACCCCAATATTAAAAAATCATGAATTTTGGTTATTTTTATATGGCCATCAAGGAAATACATATTTCATGTTAATTGTCAAAATCATGGAGATCACTGTAAAAATTCATTGACCCTTCATGTAACACACCATAAAAAGACCATATTTGTGAAATTCCTGCCATTAACATATTAACATATGGACTTTATGAAACTACATTATTGTGATGCATGGTGAAACTCCTAATTTTAGACCCCAAATATTAGGCCAATACTGGGAAATGATGTCATCTTTTGTACGCAATTTTATGTACAACTTCTAAGGAATCCATTCCTTCATCATATACTATTTTCATAATTTCTAGTGAACAATATCATTGGAATCAATATCATAACTTCAAAATATAATTTTTCTACAATCACAATCAACCAAAAAATTTGTGATGTTACATTGAGGGATTTGTTCCCAACACCCTCTTAGAGAGGGGAATATGTGGCATGGAGAACATGATATATATATACATATATATAAATTCATGTTCAAATAAGTGTGAATGGTTGGTTTGGTTGGTCATCATTAAAAAATGGCATGTTTGAGGTAGGTTCCCTATGCCTAAACCTCTAATAGGGATTTCATAATTTCTTTATTAGTTAAAAATATGTTTTCTATCTATAATCTATGAGATATAGTTGTGGTTTTTAAAAATGGATCTTAATTTTTTTGAATAATTTTTATATGTTTTTAGCACGTGATTTTTATTTCGACTTATTCTATCCACATTTATGAAAATGTAATACATTTCAAATGACCAATTATTTTTAAATGTTAAATATTTATAAGTTGGTAGAAAAATGGTTTCTATGTGTTAAGTTGATTTATTATGAGATGATTCAATTTGATAAAGTTCTCAACATTTTTTTCAAAATTGTGTTGCCCTGTAATTTTAATTGAACTTTTAAATGGTTTTGGTTCATAAAGGTGTTGGGAACAATTTAATATTATATGAAAGTATTCATTGTAAATTAATGAGGGCCCTATGGAACATTGAGAATGATTTACGAAAGTGGTAAACCCATCGTGATAAATTCCCCCTAGTTTGAGATAAATGATGCATGTGTAAATGTGTTATTTTTGATATGTTTATAGTGTTATGGAGTTTTCATTGTGCTCTAATATAAAATAGGAATCCACTTAAGGAGAAAAAACCATTGTGAGAGGTTGAATGAGTTTTTGGTTAAAAACAATTATATGTTCATTTGTGTTTTCTTGATTAAACCTCACCCCCATTTGGAATATAGAACATGGGTAACCATAGATATATAGGTGGTAAGACTATGAATAGTATTATAGATGTTTTTGAAGTAGTTCATCTCGATTTCATCTTGTGGGATTGAACCTACAACACTGACTATACATTTTTTATGATTGGATGCCACTAGAATTTTGGATGTTTCTTCTCTCTAGTTTCCTATGAACATGAACGATATTGGTTGTGGTTTCTATATTATTTTTCACTAAGGTGTGTGGATCATTGGTACCCAAAAAATAGTATCTTCATAGTGATTTCCAATAGTTATTTTGATGTGATTTTCATTTAATTTGTTCCCTGATTTATCAATATTTTTTGAAAAACATATTTCATTTAAAATTGCTTTCATTCCATTTAGATGTTTTAATTCTTGTTTGGAAGCTATTTTATAAATTTAGTGGAATAGAAATTATATTCATGAAAATGAATAATTGATACATTATTTTGAAAATAATTAAATACATTTTTTTATTATGTCATATTTTAACATAGAATGATTTGGGAATCTTTTTAAATGTAATGGAATGAGACATTTTTATTACATGGAAATCCCAATGAGTATCTAAATTAACATTCTTACTCTATCTTTTCAGTTTCAAGTTTCTCTAGTGTGGGATCTTTCTTGGTGCGTGTGTGGTTCTATGATCGGTGGGGAGCTATGAGGTCACTTTGAGGTATGTTTAGCTATTGATATTTTTTCTAATTTTCACTACTAGTGCTTAATTATTTTTTCACTTTATAATTATTGTTCTTTCGTTTTTTTCCCAAAAATTCCAAACTATCTTAATTTGATTCCCCACACTAGTTTCCAGTCCATGGGGATTTGGAACTCCCTTATGAAATTATCATAGGCTTAATCGGGTAACCTGTTAATGGTTAAACTATGATGGATCATGAACATGTTTCCCTCCTTAAGATTGCTCACATGCTTGAATATTTTGGATTTTCATGGTCCACGATGACATATTTTTTCCCTAACTAAAATCTATGGACATTATTTTCATTTTTGGAAATGGAAAATCATTCCAATATATATTTTACAATTTAACAAATATTTTTATCATTTCTAAAACACCATAAAATATTATTGGAATTGAAAAATTTCTATTAGTTTTAGGGTCAGATTGGAGTTCTATTGGAGTTTGATGGAGTGTATGATATCTGGAATTGTATACAACTATGGATTTATCAGAAATAAGTACATATAATTGAGATCTTCCATGACATCATAGTCCATGACCTTCTCAAACTCATTGACCTCAATCCTAATTATATATTTGGGATATTTGGTTCATATATATCTTATTTATAAAATAATGGGTACATTAAGTGGATTTTATTATCATATCCATATTGTGACTCTATTAATTATGATACATCCATTTTTATGGTGTTTACCATCCTCCCAATAATATTTATATGAAGTATAGATGATTATGTATTTAATTTGGAATTATTAAGGAATCATTCTTCCATGTATTGAACTTAATAGATTATATTTTATAACTCTTAAAATATTTCAATTAAAATAAGTTGATTTAGTTTTCATATATGGAATTTGGGTTATAATATTATAATATCTAGTATTCAATGAGGATATAATATATATAATATTATAATTTTTTAGTAATCTGATCCTTAAACTTTTTATTATACTATTTATAACCTCCATTTATTCTCCATATTCTACTAGGGTAATGGAAGAGATATAGGAAATTTTTTTTGATTGGTTACCCAATTTCACCACCCCTGAGTCGACAAAAATCTGGAAAAGCTCTTTAAATATGAAAAAATTTGAGGTGTGTACACCAATATTTGGTTGTAGGGTTAGTAGTTAGGGATGTAATTGATACCAACTAAACTTTTTCACCTAGATTCTAGAAGATTTTACTATTATCATCCATAAAAGTGATCAAGTAACATAATACATATTTATTTATGATGGAATGGAATGTGTGAAAATATTTAATAAATTATTCAGTACATGTATCATTTTCCCTCCTGAATATGGTGTTTTTTTATTTATGTTGTTCATGGTGTGGTACCACTTTATATTAAGATATACCCTTAACTTGAGCTAATTCTAATATTGTTTTGAGAATGAATGTTTTATATTGTGTTATACCATCTATAATTCCAATAGTTTTTACATTTATAATGAAAAATAGTTATTAGAGAATCACATGGAATCCCCAAACCAATACCAAAATTTGGAATCCTAATGAAATCAAACATGATATTTTATCTGTATGAGCTATTACTATAATTCAACTTTGAGATTTTGTATTCATATATATCGTAAATACTCCTAGGTGAGTTTCATTTCTAAAATAATAATAGAGATACGTCCATATAGAGATAAAAATTGATTCCCACTCATTTTTAATTTTTTTTTTCAGTTTTGAAGATCATTATATTTCATCTTCCACAGTGTTGATCTTGTTCAATAGAGGAATTTCTGATGATCATCCATAATATCAATAGAACATGTTGGTATGTAACTATAAAAAAATTAATGAAGTATTATACAGATTCAATATTAAACATATGATATTTTATGACTCTTTCTATTTTATAATTCTTATCAATATTTTTCCAAAATATTCTCTTGATATTCTTTTTATAATATGTTGTACATGAGTGATTTGTAATTGTTGGTGGAGAGGGAGCCATGTCCACCAGAAATAGGATATTAATTGTTCTTTGGATGCACTATTTTTATGTCACCCATACATTTAATCCATACATATATCAAGGTATTTTGTGAAATAAGGGATATCCTACGTTACGATCCTCCATACCGAACCTCAATCATAGGTAGATGAAAGATTAAGATATAATTGACTTATTGATGCATGTGTTTAAAATTCAATTTGAGTAAGGATGTGTTATTGTTCTTTATATAATCATAGATTCATATCAAATAGATAAAACACCTATTAATTTATGGCTATTATATATAGGTACATTGGTTTCCTAGTCTGTGACCTGGTTAGTGATCTTGTCTAAAAACTTATTGGCCGAGAATTTATTTCTAGTTTATTAAGACCCATTTAAAGAGACATGTCAATATTCTATTGGGGATTATACTAAATTGGATAATTTCCATTTAATTAATTATTTGACAGGACAAATTTATTCCTATTGATATGCCTCATATTTTGAGGAATTTTATTCAATATAGATATTTATAGCCCCTTTATGTGGAAAATTGGATATATCCACATATTTAACATTATCACTATTAAATGGAAAATGGACATGTTTTAGTTAGATATTTCACGTTTCAATTTCCTGAGTTTTCCTTTTTTTAGATACACAAATCTTTATCAAATGTTTTGTTACTCCCTATACATTAGATAGACTTTTCCAAATCACAACTCACTACTTTAGTGTCAGCAACAGGTTATTTATATGGTTAGGATTGATAATATTTACTGATTCATTCTATGAAGTTAAAATTAAAACATTGTCCTTATTTGAGTAATATTAAATATATTAATCCATTAAGTACTATTTTCAGTACATATCATGATCATCTTTAAAAAATATATTCTTAGTGGGTCATTTTTTATTATAGAAATTTCGTGGTTGAATTATAACTCCATGTTGATCCCCTATAAGTGACCTATAGAATATACTATATAGGGAATACCTTATAGATTTTTATGAATGCATCTATAATGATTCATCTATATCATATATTAGGATGAACATTGAGGTAGTGTCGTGTGATTTTGTTATAATCAATAGAATATAGACTTCCACATAGGATGAGGTGTAATAATGACACAACCCTTGTGGGTTGGGGTTGGAATATTTTCATCACCGTCATAGTCATAAAAAAAATATGTGTTTTTGATACCATGGCTAGTAATGGTGGATTAAATCCCCACTAGAATTGTAATGAATGGTTTCTCATGTATTTATATTAATATAGCCATTATTGTGGCCTACCTAAAGTTCTAGTCATTCAATCGTGAATGGGATGGATGTAGTTAATTTCATTGGTTCTTGGTGAGCACCATAAATGGTTGATCGTTAGTTGTGGGACATTATTTCATTATATGGGAGGATTGCATGAACTTTTTTTGTATTTATAGAAAAAAAATTTAAATGTATTTAGCATGAAGAGTATAACACTTCTATGATATGTAGGTGATGAAATTTCATTGAATAGACTAATTGTTATATGTACCTTCTAGTCCATAAACATGACTATAGATGATGAAATTTAATGATGCATTTTTTATTAGAATCTATTTGACATTAATAAGTGAAACATGTATTACTCCATATTAATACAAACATCGGATAACATATTAAGTGGATCATCAGAAATTATCTAATGAATAAAAATAATGCTTTTGTGTCATGCAAAATTGAGGTATTTGTGGTTCTTAATCGACCATAGGTTCCATAAAACATAGAGAAAAAAATTAATCTTAGAGGTGTAGAAAAGTCACAAGCTTTATTTGGTTCTCTACTCTCCATAATATAAATGTTTTATATCAATATATTGAATATTTTACTATATGATTAAACATATAAAATGAACTCATGCATATATAAAACACCGAAAATGTAATATTGGGATGTGGAAAAGGACTAAAGCATGATTGTAATATGGTTCTCATATCATTACTTCCTTATTTACTTGTTTCTCTCTTCTATATTCAGGAGGAGATCATTTAAATGATCCAAATACATCATTCAATTTCTTTTTATTTATAAGATGTAGTTGTATCATTAGAAAAATCCTTAGTTGTATATGATTATATGTAGTGATGGGAGGTGTAAATGATTATATTCACCTTAATTCATTCGTGGACTAGTATTAAACAACCCAAAATAATGATGAAGCATTGGTAATGTCAGGTATAAAATCTTCCAGTTCCAATATGTATGAGGTTATACTTAGAGTAATATCAACATATATAAGATCATACTACTGAAAATATTCAATATTTGTGGTATGACCATTATAATAAATACCATAGGCAATGAATAAATGGTTGAAATCTCATTTTAACCATTGATTAGACATCCATTCGAGGTTAATATGTTCCCACAGGGAGAACCACTTCAATATTCACCTCTTGGATGACATCTAGGGTTGTTTTTCTGGATTGTTAATGGATTACCAACACTGTTATATATATCTGATGAGTTGTTAATGATAGGATCTCATTTTTTTAATAAATAAGATATTCGGAGGAATTCGAAAATTTGTTTCATGAAGAAGACCTCAAAGATTAATATTTATAATTACATGAGGAAGACCTCGACAATAGGTACTCATGGGAGGACCTCCAGAGAATCTGATTTTGATATAAAAGAGAGGACCTATGTGGATATAATATCCTTCTCTGGTTTAATATGAGTATAAAATTTATTGATTCATTATTTAAATATAACATATCGATCCAATAATATCAATAGTATCAGGGAAGGTTTATATTCTTTATTTGTATACTTACATTGATGATAGCTTCTATATATTCGTGTTAAGGCTATTGAGGTCATAATATTGACCATGATTTGTTTTTGTTTTTTTAGACTCATTTTTCATTCATATTCACCCTCTTAGCTAATATCTTGTAAATTTTCATAATATTATGATTCTTTCATTGAAAATTTACTATAATTTTCATTTTTTTGAATAACTCATATGTATAAGGATTTTTATCCATTGAAATCCTTAACACATTTTTAGAATACACCAACAAGATTCACACAAGAAGAAAAGAATTTCAAAATACTAGTAAATGTTTTCTATAACAAAAATGTTAGTGGTATGAATACACTTGGGTAAGAATATGAGACTAATTCAGTGTTATTTCCATTTACTATTACTAAACCATCTTAGTGGGTAGATGTATATGGTTTTGTTTTGGGGTGATTTTCAGAATATGATGAAAGACATCCATAGTATAACACTAGAACATAAATTTTTCTAAGTCAACGCTATATTTATTTATAATGATAATAAAATTATTTTTTAATATTTAATGTAAAAATACTAATTTGATACGATGAATATTATTTCGGAACATACATTGTAAAATTTTTCCTATAAGGTTTTTTGAATTTTCCATTAAAAATAAGATTTCATTTAAAACTGAAATGTATTTCTTAAGTATTCATAATTATATATATAATAATATATTTTAATATGTTTAATTAACCATTTATTATTATCAATATTATTGGAAAAATGTATGATAATATGTTGGTAAAAGGTATATTTTTTAGAAAACATTTTTAACAAAGCATTATTCTCTTCCATTTTAATTAATTTAAATAATAGTTAATGATAAATTATTTAACAAAAATTTGTATATTATGAATCTAAAAATATGTTTTTTATACATATAATAATGATAAAAAGTCATATTTGTAATATAGGATCATCATATACATGAAAAATTCATTTCTTTTAAAATAGTTATTGTTAAATTATATGGTTTAATATTTAAATTAAATATTCCTACTAGTATGAAATAAATTTTATAAAATAGATTAAATATATATAATAAAAATAATTAATATTTTGTAATATGTTCAATTTAATTTTTCAACATAAGGAATACTAAAACAGTAATAATTAAATCCTACAGTTAGTATCAAAAGGGGATTACATGGGGTTTACCAGAAATGACAAGGGTAAAAATTAAAACAAATTTATGAAACCCCTTTCATTTCATGGATTTTTTCTTATATATTATCCCTGATGAATATGAGACATTTTATATAAATATTTATAATAATTTTACATTATATTATTTTTAAACAATGAGAAATTACATGTGATCCATTGACCTCAATTATAAATGGGAACCTCACCACTCCACTTATATAAACATATTAATCCATTATGCTCAAGACACCCCCAAAAATTATCTCTATAACATGATTGTCCAAATTATATATATTATATACATCCCAAAATACAAACTCGAGGTTTCCTAATAATAAATCCATGGGATTTGTTTCTGAGCGAAGGTGATCATCTTCACAATGGTCTTTCTTTTTCACTTATTTCTGTACCACATTATATTATTTCTTAATAATTACTATATTATAAAAGCAGTATCTAAAATATAATTAGATAATTTTTTAGGTAATAATATTTTTCAATATCTTTCTCCATCAATTGTGAAATAATACCATCCCTCTTGTGTAAGGGGCACAACCACCTCATGAACTAGAGTAATTACTTTTCCATCAACAACTCAAATGGATTTTCGTAATGAATAAACCATTGAAAAAATATGATACATTATACATAAAATTAAATATCAAAATTTATTGTATTTTATACATCCCTAACCTTTCACTAATTATGTAAATTATAACATTTCTCGTGCGAAGTTTTGAACAACCATATTCACGAAGCGATGTGATTGATGTTCCATGTAAAAATTTACAAAATGTACATAAACATGTATCTAACGAATAAATATTATATTTGTAAAAATAATATAATTAATGTTTTTTTGGAATTATATCCTATTTACATGAATTATAACTCTCATGAAAAAATATTCATAAATAAACAAAGCAGTTAATAACTAAAACAATTGTAATAATTTAATATTATTAGAAAATGAGAGATAGGATTTTATAAAGAATAATTTAGAATATTATAAAAATAAATATTGGTATTTTATAAATTTATAACATTTCATAGATCATTCGAAAATATGTTATATCAATTTCAACTAATGGTATGTGTGAGTTAGTAATTCAATAATAACATACACTCCATTGAGACATATATGTTATTATGCACCAATCCTATTTTATGTTGTGTAAATTCTATAACTATGATACATTTATCATGAATACCTATTCATTAATTATGATTAATGTTTCTAATAATCATTATTATTTCAATGGGTTATAATTTAAAAATTACCAATGAGGTAAGGAATTGTATTTCAATCTCATTTATTTCAGATAACATTAATTTTCATTGAAAGATACATATAATCCATAATTTATAAATATATATATGATTTCTTACCCTCTTGAAATCTAAGGAATTTCTATATTTTCATTCAAATTTTTGGTTCTCTTTATCATGATCCATATAATGTATTTTTCAATATAAAATCATATTTCTTTTATCATTTAATAGTATATATTTTCCTTCCATAAACCATATTTTATAAAAAAAAATTGGAAATTTATTTTTTGTTCGTCATAATTTTTTAAATACATATTAATTAACCATTTAATTTTAGATGCTTTTATACCTGTCTTTAGATGTTTTATGAAATGGTAATTCTCAACATTCTTTATAAAGACAAAATGAATTTTTTAATGTATACCGTGTTAACAAACATCCCTACCATTAGATCCTTTTTAAGATATTTACCTTTTTTACAAGATTAAAATTGTTTTCAAATTTAATAATTTAATGAAATATTATTATAATGATTAAATTATATTTTATTTTTCACACTAAAAGGAATTAATTCATCACAAAACCTATATAAAACCTCACTAATTATGTGGTATTTAACATTAAATTGAATCATTTATATTATTCTTTTTATTGTAAAATAAAATTTTTATATATATTTAAATTATTTGTATCATGTATGTGATAATTGTATAATACTTACACTATTTAATCATATGATATTTACTTCAACTTCTAATTAATAGAATTCTGAAAATATTGATTAACTTGTTTCATAATAAATACATATATTTTTGACAAGGTATAACATTTTTGTATTAAATTTTTCACTACAAAAATGAGGAATGAATTGAATATTAAGTGATAGGTGGGGAAGAAAATTATTTGTCCCCTCAATTCATCAACAAGTCTCATGTGAAAGATTAGTTGACCAAATAAGGTGGATTTATTGTGTATACATACCCATCAAATAGAATATATTATCACCATTATTTTTTGAGTTAGATATAATGATGGATAATATTGTGATGTCATATATTATTAATTTCATTCATTGAAGATTCAGTTATTATTATATATGATGTAACTATATTAATATTATCCATTGATGTATATAATGTCCAAGTTATTGATTAAATGAAATTTCTTTTATGTCACATACATTAAAATATAGATTATGACATATTAAATCATCATTTATTTGGTTTCACATTAATTTTATGATGTATTTGATCTCACTATTATTTTACTTCTTTTATACAAGATATGTATAATAATTATTTGAATTTTTTTCATGGATGCTGAGATTTTTATTTTATCATGTTGTATATATTTTTCACAATGATTAATAGTTAGATTGTGCATATCTAGTTATCTTTTATTTATAAATTGATCACTCCTTAGGTATTAGATACTATGTATCTATTCCCATGAATTAAATTAACCAAATTCTCTAGGATAATATATTCTATGTTATTATAGTTTGTTTCAGAGTATGTATAGTAGAAACCTTGAAAACTGAATTTAGGAAAACATTTATTAAGGAACCTAACAATGTATAAAATATTGAAGATATGTATAACTGTAGGATAAAAACATAAATGTTTTTAAGTATGATATTAGATGGTTTTTTCATGGAAATACTTCCCTTCCTGGAAATTAAATGTGAATGTGGTTTTGGAATGGATGCATATATAGTTAATAATATTGGAAATAGTTAGCTGAGTATATCTCAACCAGCATTCTGGTGCACAATTATTGTGAACATACACCATACCTATTTGTTCACTCCAAATAGATATTATTTGTTAAATTTTCAATTTCCAAAAAACATTAAAAATTATTTTTAATGATTTTTATGATTTATAAATATTTCTAAAGAAACATCTATTATGATTCTGAGATTTTCAATACATAAATTTGAATTTATGTCAAGTGTTTATATATATTTAGAAATATACATTATTAATATAAAGTCATAATATTGTTATCTATTCCAGTAAATGTCATAGATTATATATTATTCATGTATGATATAAAGGTGTGAATACAAATGTTGAATATTGAAATTTCCTTGCTGAGAAAGCAAAAAATACGGGTGTTGGAGATGAGATGATCATAGATATATTAGAGTAGCTAAATAAGGATGTGACAGATAACATTGAACATATATTGAATCATGATGTTACATATAGTGATACCCTTATTTATGATTATTTCATGATTCAAAATTCCCTATCATTTAGTCGATCTACTAATATATTGGTATATGAGAAATTTATGTAGATCCTTCAAAATATTTTTCTAGCATTGGGATGTGATGAATGGGAAGATGTAATTCTTGTAGTATATTTTATTAAAGTATATACTAATATGTGGTGTTCATTAATCCAAAAAACTAGGGATAAATATGTAGTGAATGACATATGATGAAGTTATTTTAATGAAATAAACATTGAAAAATTTTCCCCCATGTGTAACAAACTAAAATGAAGGGAATTTTTTTGAAGAAATATAAAACAAAAGAATAAAGTGTTGCTGATTCTAAGGTTACCCTTACAATACTATCTAGTTACACTATTGATTACATATATAATATGTAAATCATGATTGAAAATCTCATTTAAAGTATTATTCTATGAAACTAAAGGGAAATAGTTTCCCATAATTTTTCATCATATGATGAAATTGTTTTATGCACTCTCAAAATAGAGAAGTAATTTTTTTTAAAAAAAATATTCAGGTTGAATAACGATATGAATAAGTTGACTGAACAATAAAAAGTGAGGAATATGAAAAATAATATAAATAACATGATTTAATTTCAATCATTTCAAAATTATGGATTGAAACATCCTAGATAATACTTGAAGGGAATGGATGTTTATTAAAAGTGTTGAGATATGTGTAATATATGTCATGAATGTAATGAATGAATGATATCAATTATATCAAGTGCAATAAATATAATTATATGGGACATTTTCTAAAAAAAATTCCCAAACCTCAAGGAAACATACAATATATGTTGCTTACGGGAGAAGGGAAATATTAGGAAATCACTAAAGATTAAGATGAAGTTCCTTAAGATGTTGTCGAAAGTATTATAATCTTATATTCAAATTTCTAAAATTATTGATATAGTTTTTTTATACTCAAACACTTTTCAAAGTTCTATGTTTTCAAGAAAAATATGATATTTACTATTATCTTTTATATGGGAGTTGTTAGTCAAAAATCATAGTGTAAAACTCACTGAAATAATAATGTGTAATGCAATACACGTTATGAAACATTAATGTTCAATATTTTTGGATTTTATTATTATACATATGGTTGAATATGATATAATCCTTTCAATTTATTATATTTAATAAAATAGTTTGAATAATTGTTTTAAAGTGAAGTAAATTATGATTTATGATGAAGATGTGGAATTAATAATATATAGGGAGGATAATTTTTTATCTAAATAATTTAGAGGTAAACCTCCAATTTCCCTATTTTATGATATTATTTCAAAATAATAGAAGAGAAATATTATAGATGGAAAATGTAATCTTACATTTAATGATGTACCTATTATAGTTTTTTATTTCTTATCAAAATAACTAAACATTGACATGATTGTGTTTTTTAGTTTTTCATTAATTTAATCATTTATTAATGACCAATATCAATGAGACCCTATAGAATTGGCACAATTAATTATTGGAGTTGAAGAAAAACTTGAAAAGTAGTTTGACAATGTATTTATGGACAGTAGTGTTTCACATTAGGGAGACCCTGTTCCTATCATTAAAAAGACACATTGATTTATGAGGATGTTGATTGAATTTAAGTAAACCAACTAAATCATGATAATGAACATATATCCTCTACCTAAAATTGATGAATTATTCGATCAAATTCATGGTGATCATTATTTTTCAAAATTTTAAAGTCATTTCAGGTTTCATAAATTTTGAATATGGAATGATGATATTCCAACGAAATAATTTCAAATGAGGTATGAAAATTTTGATTTTACAGTAATTCTGTTTGTTTTAACAAATGTAGCAACCATTTTAATGGATTTTCAAAAGAGAGTTATGATGGAATACAATGACTATTTTATGTGCAATTTATTGATGATATCTTTTTTTAATGTGAATTATAGGAGGACCCTAAGAATAAACTAAGTATCATTATTGATAACCTTATAAGAAATTTGTTATATGGGATATTTATCAACTGTGAATTCTAGATTCAGAATGATTTTTTTTTCAGGGCCATATTTTCAGCAAGGATGTAATCTCAGTAGACAGTTGGAAGAAAAAGGTAGTCTCAAAATGATTTACACTAATGTAAATAACTGAGGTACAATGTTTTTGTGGTTTGGATATTTTCTAGCATGTATTTGTTCAATGTAATTTCATATTGGATAACTTGTTGAAAATGATGACATGTAATGTGGTTATGTTCATAAGGATATATGAATTTCATGACTTTTTTTATTAATTGAAGATGATATTGGTGAACCCTCATCTTTTATCTCTACCATAAAAAAATAATTAATTGTTGATATATTATAATTATTTAATTAAGGTTATTAGTTGTATCTTTATACAATTATCTCATAAGCATTATGGTAGTTAAGGAAACACGAATATAACTACATAACTATAGAGAAATAGATGGTAGAAATAATTATTTTATATTATGATATAGATACGTTATCTCTTTGGTGAATGATGTGAGATATAAAAAATCCATAAGAATCGATTTTTTTCAAATATGATTTCAACAGGAGGAAATGTAGATTCTCAAAATACCCAAGGATTATGATATCTAAATAAACTACCACATAGTGAAGGAACACAAGATATAAAATTAATTCACCCTAAAATATCAGATATACTTCACCCAAATGGGGATTTATTGGGATCCTATGATCATACAATTAGTAATGAAAGATATGGAAATAATTAAGGAGGGTAAACATAACACATTTTACTATGATTTACAAAACATATTTATTAGAAAATATAATATATTATTAACCAAATTATGTGATTATACAAATAAATATAAAGTCGTGAATGAAGGAATATTTTTAGTGTATGTATAAAAAGTTAACATTATGATATCTGGAAAGAGGAAAAATGTTCTATCAAAACCTAAGATGATAATGAAATTATTTCATGATTCTCATAAATTTAAATGAAATATGAAATATTTAATCACTATGATATATAAGAATTGGAATTATCATTTTTAATAGTATAATATGAAGTTGAAAATTATTTATTAAGTAAAATAATACTTTGTTTGTTTGTAAATGCTGTTTCATAGAAAACAACCTCGAGTAGTGACACAACCTATATGAATTTAAATATTGAAATGGGGTGATATTACTCAATAATTTTGCACTCTATTACATAATTATATAAGAATGAATGATTCAATATTAGTTATGGTTCATCACCTAACAAAATCATCACATTTTCTTATTAAAAGATATTACTTACCTATTTATCACCTAGAACAACTATATGTTAATAATGGTGTAAGACTTAATGTAGCACAAGTAATGCCCCAACCATAGTAACCTAGAGTCAATGCATTTTTATGTATCATTGGCATGATCACAAAATATAATGTCACAAAAGAACGATTAGTTTAGTATCCTTGGAAGTACTAGAAACATTCATAAGGTTTACAATACATCATAAAAATGAAAACTACAAATAAATTGTTTCCATAGACAACAATGATATCCTATAGACTATCCCTTTAGGTCAGTAATAATATACTACATCACATCCTAGGAAAAATAAAACATAGAAAAAGGTGTGCTCAGATGCTCATTAAGGATAACAATATAGTGGAAACATTCATAAATAAGCATAAACATTTATTGAAATGTATAAGACTAAAACAAAAGCCTATTAAAACTGAACTTCCACATGACATGGAAAAGATAAAATCAAATAATTACATTGACTAATTCACATGGAGATTACACTAGTTGAATAATCACATGAAATATCAATATCCTCTTTCATAATGATGGAATTCATAATGACAGACTTCAAAAAGACATAGTCAAGGCTTGTGCCAAGACTAAAAATAATATTTTTTCAAGGCCTTATTCCCATAAACTATTTTGTCTCATGAGACCTACCGATGCATCAAGGAGATATATAGGGTTCCACCTGTCACTTACTAAGTCCAATGCATTCTTCATATTAAAAGGTTTAAACATAACATAAACATTCGTATTAAAATGGGCATATAAAATTTCAATACTTTATCCATAAAACATAAATGGTTTGAAAATAACACATCTAAAATTCAACATACCACATAGCCTTCAATACAATATGAATGTTTTGTATCATAATAAATCAACTTCAAAAAATATTTAAATCAATCAAAGGATGTTGATATAGATGAAATCAAATTTTTTTTATACAAATATCTATTTGTATTTTCAAATAATTTAAGGAAACATTTATTTTGAAAATACTCTTATAGGATTCTAAGGGAACCTTAGACGATGATATAATGGAAGAAAATAGTCACACCCATCGTATATGTTAATTAAAATTTTTACTTTAATTTTGTTGAAAAGTTCATAAGGTACCATATTTGGAAAATGACAAAAAAAATCATTTCAAGACATTTCATAAAAATTAAAACAAGGGTATAAATGGATTTAACCCATAGTCTATTAAATTAAAAAAATGAGTTTGAATTCATTTTTATGAAACATGTATGTTGATGATAAAGAGGTCCTAGTAGATACTTACGTAAAAACAACCTCAGAAAATAAAGAGATTGTGAAATTAACCCTTACCTTGTACTTTTCCTTGGTAGAGGGTTGGTTAAACTGATGTATAATGGTTTAATAATTGTTATTAAATTATAAAATAATCATATACATTAATATGATATCATATATGATCTTTTAAAATTGAATTGTTAAAATTATCTTAGTATTGTCGTCGGTTCGGGTGTTAACTGATTCATTTTCCAATAAATGTTTTGTTAGGTAAGTAATGTTTGTTATGTATAGGATGTATATTATTCTAATTCATAATGATATTAAGTCTTTAAAAAATATTTTTAATCATCTAATGAAAATTAGTCTTCAATGGAGACGATGTGGAATGAATCTCATCGCGTTCGTGGAGACGGTAATCTGTACGTATGCACGAGCAACAATATCATTCTGTTGATATTAAAATAATATTTAAATGGATGTTATATCATATATAAATAATCATTATCATGTTATATTTACTATTTACATCAATTACACATCATAATTATACCCATCCAAAAAAATATTGTATTGAATAACAATTACACCAAGACGTGGAGACGGTAGGCCGTACGTACACACATATGTTGAAATGTCATTAAACGGATGGATAGAATAATGAATATTGTTGTACCATATTTATAATAACATCACATTATATAGAAGATACTGGAGTTATGATTTTATAATTGATAAAAAAATGAGAGAGGAAGTGGAAGATGAAAGGAACATGAAAGAGGTGATGGAATATTTACCTCTTTTTCGGGTTCTTCCTTTTGATTTGATCAAAAGGGATCCATTGGATGGATTTATAAGTAAAGGAATTACTATAGGATAAAGTTAGGACAGTTGAAAGGGTATTTGGGTAGGGTATGGACGATACAAAAGGCTTTTATGGTGTGAATTTGAGGGAATGGGGAGTGTACTCTTATTAGATGGGTGAGAGGCACCTTAGGAAAAGCTAGAAATATTATTTCATAATAAAATAATTTTAGATTTTTAATGACTCCAAATTGAATTATTTAAAGTATGAGGTTTTTATTAGTGGAAAACCACTCAAACAAAATGTTTTAGATAGGTTCGGGTCAATATATTACCATTATCTTTTATATTTAACTCTTAGTAAAATAGTTTGACATTTACCATGTCTCTTTGTATTTTTATATTATATGGTTAATAAACATACTATAAACCCCAAGAGAACCTAATTTTATTCATTAATAACATATATAATATTATTTAAAATATTTTCCTGAACCATAGATTTTTAGGAATAGAATATCAATTAATAATATTACATTTGTTTTAAAAACTATTTTATGTCAATTTTTACACTATTTGGTATTTTGTTTTCTATTAATTCATAACAGCATTATTAATTGTAAAAAAATTATTCTAACCAACCCTAGAATGTAATATTAACCTATAAAATTAGTTTCATTAATAAAAAGTCCCAAATTAAATTTATTTGGATGTTTATAATATCAAATATTTTAATATTTCATTAATTAGGTAATTACTGCATCATCATCATGTCATAAATAAATTCCATTATTTAATGTCTAAAAATTATATATAAAATACCATTATGTAGGAAATATTATTATATTTTTAATTAATATTTATAGTTGATTTTATATTGTGTGTAACCCAATATTAAAATTTTTTAGTTATTAAACATTGAAGTTAACGCATTTAACTCTTCTTTGAGTTAAATAATAAAAAATGTCCTAATCTAATACATGAGGGCCAAAGAGGTTCATATTTTATAAGTAAGGTTGTTTTTGGTCTAATTATACTTATCCAATAGAATTAGGACATGTGTTAGGGTAAAACTAATATCATTTTTACACTTAATTATCCTATTTACTTTTAATTGTGGTAAATAAAAGTAAAAAGTTACTATTCATCAAAAAATTATTTTCATCTTATTGAACCACATTTTACATACTGATATAAACCATGTATCTCAAATTTTTTAAATTCCACTCAAAGTAGAGGTAAAATTATGTTTTATGTAAATTTGAAAATTCTCTTAGGAGATGGGTAAGAGACGGAAAAATGTTCATTAAAATTTTTATATATCTAAAATTATTATAGACAGACTACAAATAATTACATTGAACATATATAGATATTATTTATATCTTTTTACTTAAAATTAATTTAAATTAAACAAAATAATTATTTAAAAAAATCAGTTTTAAACTATAACTATTCATCAAAAATTGAATGTTTTCAGAAAAATACCAAAATTTCACCCAAAGCTGATTTCGATATTCTGAATAAAAAAATGAAGACCATTTTGAAAGATAAAATTTTTCAAATTTCAAAAGGTCATTATTAATATTCATTACAGATAGTCTGATTGGTTGTGGTGTGTTAGAACTCAATGTTGTGTACAACACACACTACTATATTATTCAAAGAGAAGTGTGTCGTTAAAGCATGGGGTGTTACATTCTCCCCTCCTTATAATAATTTCATCCTTGAAATTTCTAGATTATTACTATATAAAAAGACTCAGGAGGTTCTTCATCATAAGTTTCACTGGTTCACACACTGTCTCTTCTATATTATGATTTCTCCATTGAACTTTTACCAAATGAGTCATCCGGTATCACATCACTTCTTCTCTTGTATCGACAATATTGAAAGGCTTTGTGGAATATGACAAATCAGGTTCGAGTTCTAATTCTCATATTTGAGTAAATGCGTTGGGTCAAGCATGTATTTTCTGAACAATGATTCGTGGAAGACATCGTGAACTTTGGTGGGACATGGAGGAATTTCCAAATGGTAAGCTACAACCCCAATTCATTATAGAATTTTGGTAGGTCTGATGTACCTGGGACTCAATTTACCCTTCATACCAAAATGTACAACACCCTTATATAGAGACACCTTCATGAAAACATGATCTCCAACCAGAAATTCATAATCTTTAATTCCGTTATCATTTTAGCTCTTATGTATTCATGGATCTGCCTTGATGTGGTTTTGGATTACCTTCACCTTTTCCATAATTTCTACCACAAGTTCTGGGCCTATGAGTATTATTTCACCATCATAGACCCTACATGTTGGTGTGCAACATCTCATTCTATATAATGCTTCTTATGGTTCCATCTGAATACTTGAATGGATGCTATTATTATAGGACAATTCGACAAAATGTAAATATTGATCTCACATACCTTGAAAGTCATGTGATAATGATCTCAACATGTCTTATAAGGCTTGAATATTCTATTCTAATTGTCCATCAGTTTTTGGGTGGTGGGATGTGCTCAAGCGAAGTTCAGTATCTAGGGATTTCTAGAGACATTTCCAGAATCGTGATTTAAAACATGGATCGTGATCGGAAACAATCGATAGAGGTACTCCATGAAGTATTACAACTTCATTAATATATAGTCTTGCTAGACATTGATGTGTTAAATCATCTCTTATAGACAGAAAATATACTGACATGGTAAGAAGATCAATAATGACCCATATTTCATTGTTCCATCATGGAGTCTTTGGTAGTCCCATGAAAAAGTCCATTGTAATATTATCCCATTTCAACTTCCGTATGGGAAGGTGATTCATGGATCCTCCATGATGATTCCTTCCATCATTCACTTGTTGAAAATCCATACATCCTGAAACAATAACAACAATATCCCTTTTCATGTGGTCCCACCAAAAATGTTCCTTAAAACTTCTATACATCTGAGTGGTAGCAGGGTGTATAGAGAATTTGGAACTATGAGAATCATCCAATGATTCAATTTTTATATCAGGTATATCTGGAACACAAATCCTCTTCCCAAATTTCAAAATTCCATATTCGTACACAATGTCACTCAATTTCTTGTCATTCACAGCTTTAATCATATTTTGAAACACATTATCATCGATATGATAACTCATTATCCTTTCTAGTATAGATGGGTTGACAACCATTTGAAAAAGTATTGATGTTTCACCTTCCATGGTGATACCCATATATATCTTTACTAGATCCATGTATATTGGATCCATTTCAACTCTCATATTTTTCAAAACTCCATGATCCTTTCTACTCAAAGCATCTTACATCTTATTTGCCTTCCACGGGTGGTAGTGTATTGTGCAATCATAATCCTTGAATAGTTCAAGCCATCTCTTTTTTTCCTCATGTTGAGTTCATTCCGTGAGAAAATATACATCAAACTCTTGTGATCGATATATATCTCACATTTTTCACCATAGTGACAGTGTCTCCAAATCATCAAAGAGAAGATTACATCTACTAACTCAAGATCATGAGTAGGATATTTTTTCTCATGATTTTTTAGCTGTATTGATGCATAGGCAATAACCCAATCATTATACATAAGGGAACAACCAATTCCTTTCATTGAAACATCACTATAAATAACAAACTCATCATTAATCGATGGTAGAGTAAATATAGGAGCATTGAATAATCTTATATTCAGTTCTTAAAAACATTCTTCACAGTCTTTTATGTAAATAAATTTAACCCATTTTCCTGTGAGCTTTGTTAATGGTTTAGCCGACTGGGAAAAATTAGGGAAGAAACTTCAATAATAACTTGCTAAAGCAACAAAACTGCGTACCTCAGTTACACTCATTGGTACTGGCCATTCTTGGATTGCCTTGGTAGTAGAAGTAACAACAGAGATTCCATCCTTAGAGACAATATAGCCAAGAAAATAAATCTCTTGAATCCATAATTCACACTTGCTAAACGTCCCACATACTTCATGTCTTCTAAGAGATTTCAGGATAATTCGGAAGTGGTTATCATGCTCTTAGTAGATTTTGTATCATACCAAGATATAATCAATAAAGACTACAACAAATATCATCAAGATATTCCTTGAAAACTCTATTCATTAGTTCCAGGAAGACCGAGGGTGCATTAGTCAATCCAAAAGGCATTACTTTAATCACGTAATGCCCGTATCTAGTTAGAAATGATGTTTTTAGATTGCACTCCTTCTTCACACACAACTGAGGATATCCAGATCAATGTTCAACAATTGAAATGTATTGAACTCCATGAAACTCGTCAAATAAATCGTCAATGTGAGGTAGGGGATACATGTTCTTTATTTTTATAGCATTGATCTCCTTGTAGTCAATGCACAACCTCATAGATCCATCATTCATATTAACAAAATGGATAGGGGCACCCCATGGAGAATAACTAGCGAAAATAAATTTTTTATTACTCAATTCCTCTAGTTGTTTCTTTAGTTCCACTAATTCCTTAGAGGACATCCTATAAGGGGTCTTCGATATGGTCCTTGAACCAGGAATTAAATCAATGGAAAACTAAATTTCTCATTCTGGAAGATGTACATGTAAATAATTTGGAAACACATAAACATATTCTTTCACAATAGATACATCCTCTATTTGAACACTCATTTCCACAGAAAAATTATTTCATTCTCTTCCTCCCCAATAATTGAATTTAGTTGAGCTACTGGGGGTGGATATAGAAAAGAATTAGGTGGCGAAATTTCTGCACTAATGATATGGTACTGAGTATCATCATAAAAAATTGTAACCTCCTTCTTCAAAAAATAAATGTTAGCATCATGGTATGAAATGCAATCCTTATCGGGGATTATATCAAATTCAATCATGGGTATGATGATGATATCAGTAGATAAAGAACATTTATATGCCTTAATGGGGACATATTCTCAAAACATTTTTTTATTGATACTTTCCATAGTTGTTTTGACAAAAAATTACCTCGTTAACTCAAATTGGAAGTATCTAATTTTCATAGCAAACTTGGAAGATATGAAACAATGCGACGATCCAGAATAAAATAAAACTTTCCAAAACATGAAGAAACCATTAAATTACCCACCACCACATCATTCAGATAATCAACCTCATTAGTAGTGATAGCATAGTCTTTTCCTTGATCACTTGGACTTTTATGAGGTACGTTCCCCTGACGCTTCAGAAATTCATTAGCATAATACCCATTTTATATACAATTGTAGCAGTCAACATTGACAACATCTTTCATCCACTTGAAATCATGAGCATTGTGGTCTTTTTCACCACACTTGTAACAAATTCACATTCACTTCAGGAAAGTACCGTGGTGTTTCTTCCCACATTTACTACAGGATGGATATTCAACTTTTCCCTTATTCCACTTATTTCCATTTCTAGAGTGTTTATCATACCTCTTCTTCTCTTGAGTAGATTTAAAGTCGTATGACATAGAGAATTCTTTTTCTATCTTGATACCACATGAGACAATATCTTCGTACGATGAGAAGGATTGTGAGACTAATGATCAATGGAGAAATGGTTTTAACCCATCAAATAAAATATCAATCTTACTTGTTGGGTTACTTATACAATCTGCAGCACGCCTCACTGACCTTGTCAATTTAGCTTCATACACTTCAACATTCTCATCCTCCTTTTCCCTTTGAATCAGAAATTATCTTTCCATATCCACTCGATGGTCATAAAGAAATTATTTTTCTGTGAAAATGTCTTCAAACTCCCTCCATTCCATATTTGATACTTCATCATCTACTTTTTTGTTTTGAATTAATGACCACCATTGATCATCATCTTCAGTGAGGCGGTAAACTGCCATGTCAAATTTTTCCCTTTCGCTACTCCCCAAGTCATGGAATATTTTCTCTATTGAATTTATCCATTTCTCGACTACTAGTGGATTTCTACCCCAATTGAATGTTGGTGGTAGTTTCCTCATAAAGCGATCTATCATTTATCTTCCACACTGCGGATCATGGTGCTCCATATGGGTAATGATATTATTCATAACCTCAGTGTGTTGTCCCAGAATGGTGATTATCTAATCATCACCAGTTGCATCCTCAGCTCTACTATAATTATCCTGAGTAGGAGGTAAATCCCTACATGATGTGAATGCATTGATAAAATTTCCATTCCTTCCACTAGGTTCCATTTCTATACAATGGCATAAACTATATACTAGTTTATGAATAGCAATACATAAATCCAAAGATGTAAAACACTTAACATAAATTGAATAGTTTATAGATATAATTTATAATCATAAAAAGGTTTTTTTGAATAATTATATACTCATAAACCCTTCATAATTGATTTTAAGGAAAATGAGAATTATCCTAAGCATATTCCCCAGGAGTGTCATTAACCAAGAGAATAGCAAGTCCCATTGTCGTGCCCCAGTTCCCATTGGAGTCTACCTCAAAGAGGTGTTTTTAGGCTTTACCCCTCGGTACATCTGTTACAGAGTCACCCCTACATACTCGTATCCAGACATGGATGTATTTCATGGAAAATCACAAAATCTATACAATATCAAAATTCAAGGAAGTACTTCTATTTTAATCCTTATACTCTATCTTAGGGATATGTGCTCTAATCAGAGTTTATCTAAATCAAGTTTCCAGTGTTAGTACTAATCTTCTCATGATACCCACTGTAATACCCCGACCCCAGTTACACAGATTCTGTGCATTATTACATATCCTTGGCATGATCACAAGAGATCATGTCTCAAAATACCGATTAGTTTATTATCATTGGAAGTACTAGATACATTCATAAGGATTAAATTACATCATAAAATGAAAAAATGCAACAAAATTGTTTCCATAAACAACACAAAGATCCCATATAATATCCTTGGAGGTCACTCATAATATACTTCTTCGCATAATTTAAAAAATAAAACATTAAAAGTTGTGAGCTATGATGCTCACTAAGGATAAAAATATAGTGGAAACATTCATAAAAAAGAATAAAAATTTATGGAAATGAATAAGACTAAAACAAAAGCCATTTAAATGTGATCTTCAGCATAATATATAAAAGATAAAATAAAATAATTCCACTTATATATTCACATTGATATTATACCAGTCGAGTAATCACATGCAATATCAATATCCACTTTCATAAAGATGGAATGCATAATGTCAGACTTCATAACCACATAGTCAAGGCCTTGTTCCAAGACTACAAATAAGGTTTTTTCAAGGCCTTGTTCAAAGACACTAGGATGTCTCATTGGAACTACTTATGCATCTAGAATCTATAGCGGGCTCCACCCATCACATACTATGACCGATGCATTCCTCATATGAAAAGGTTTAAACATAACATAAAAATCGTATTAAAACTGGCATACGAATTTTCAATACATTATCTATAAATCATGAATGGTATGAATATAACCCATCCATAGTCAAACATATCATAAAACCTTCAATAAAAAATGGATGTTTTGTATCCTTATAAATCAACTTCAAATAAGCATAAAATCCATCAAAGGATGTGGACATACATGAAATCAAAACATTTTTAGAGAAATTTATCTTTCTATTATGAAATAATTTAAGAAAATATTTATTTTGAAAATATTCTTATAGTCTTGTAAGGGAAGATTCAATGATGTTATAATAGAGGAAAATAGTCTCACCCACCATATAAGTTAAAAAAACATTCTTACCTTAATTTTGTCGAAACGGTCATAAGGTACGTTTATTGGAAAAGGATAGAAAGATTTCTTCAAGGCCATTTTATAAAAGTTCAAACAAGGTTATAAATGGATTTATCCCATAGTCTAGTAAATATTAAAAATAAATTGGAATGCATTTTTATGAAACATGGATGTGGATGATAATGAGGTCTCAGTAGATACTTTCATAAAAACAACCTCATAAAATAAATAGATTATGAAATTAACCCTTTCATTGTAATTTTACGTGGTCAAGGGTAGGTTAAACTCGTGTATAATGGTGACATATTTTTTATTAAGTTATAAAAGAATATTATAGATTAATATGATATCATATATGATCTTTTAATATAGCTTTGTTAATAATTTCTATGTATTATCATCGTTTTGAGTGTTAAATGATTCGTTTTCCTTTATATGATTTTTTATGTAAGTAATGTGTGTTATGGATAATAAGTATATTATTCATATTCATAATTATATTAAGCCTTTAAACATTATTTTAAATCATCTAATGAAATTTTTTCTTGATTGGATACGATGGGGAATGAATCTCATCGCGTTCGTGGAGACTATAATCTGTACGTACGCACGAGCGACAATATCATTATTTTGATATTAAAATAATATATAATGGGATGGTAAATCATATATAAATATTTATTATCATTTTATATTTATTATTTACATTAATTACGCATCATTATAATAACAATCAATATAATAATATATTTAATAACAATCACACCACGACGTGGAGACGGTATGCCGTAGGTACAGATTGATGGTGACATGTCATTCAAAGGATGAAGAAAATAATTAATATGGTTGTACCATATTTATAATAACATCACATTATATATAAGATAGTGTATTTATTATATTATAATGGAAAAAACAAAGAAAGATGAAGTGTAAGAAGAAGGAATTTGAAATAGGTGATGAAATGTTTACCTCTTCTTCGGGTTCTTCTTTTTGATTATATCAAAAGGGATCCATAGATTGGATTTATGACTAAATGAAGGCATCTATGATGAAGGTAGAAAAGTTGAGAGGGTATTTAGGTAGGGTTTGGTTGATAAAAAAGGCTTTGAAGTTGTGAATTTGAGGGAAGTTGAGTTCCCTTTTATAATAGGGGTGAGGGGAAGCTTAAGAACAACATGAAATATTATTTTATAATAAAATATATTTTAGTTTATAATGGCTCCAAAATGGTTTAATTAAAGGATATAGTGTAAATAGGAATAGAAATAGTCAAAAAATATCTTTTATACTGGTTTGGGTCAATATATTAACTTTATCTTTTATATTTAACACTTTGTTAAATAGTTTGACATTAACAATGTCTTTTTTAATTTTTTTATTATATGGTTAATAAACATAATATAAGCATCCAAGCGAACCTCAAGTGGTTCATTAATGACATATATAAAATTATTTTATACATTTGGCTTATCTATATATTTTTAGTAATATAATATCAAATAATAATTTAACATTTGTTTTAAAAACTCTTTTGTGTCAATTTTGACACTATATGGTATTTTGTTTTTCCAAAATTCATAACAGAATTATTACTTCAAATAAAATTAATATAACCAACCCTAAAATGCCATATTAAGTGTGAAAATTAGTTTAATTCTTAAAAAGTACCAAATTAAATTTATTTGGATAATTATAATATCAATTATTTGAATATTTCATTAATTAGGAAATTACTACATCCTCATTGTGTCATTAATTAATTAAATTATTTAATGTCTAAATATTATAAATAAAATACCATTATGTAGGAAATATTTTTATATTTCTAATGAATATTAATAATTATTTTATAATGTGTGTATCTCTATATTAAAATTTGATTAGTTATTAAACATTGAATTTAACACTTTTTACTCATCTTTGAATTAAATAATAATAAATGTCGTAATCTAATACATGTGGACCAAAGAGGTTCATATATTAGTCCTAAGGTTGTTTTTGGTCGAATTACACTTATCAAATTGAATTAGGGCATGTGATAGGGTAATAATAATATCATTTTTACCCTTAATTATCCTATTTTATTTTACCCATGGTAAATAAAAGCAAAATTTTATTATTCATGAAATATTAGTTTTCAACTTATTAAACCACATTTCTCTTTCGGATATCCATCGTGTCTCTCGAATTTTTGAAATTAAACTCACAAAAGTTGTAAAATAATGTTTATGTAAATTTGAAAATTCTTATAAGAGATGGGTAAAAGAAGGTAAAAATTTCATAAATTTTTTTAAACATAAAATTATTATAAACTAACTCCAATGAATTACATTGTACTTATATAGGTATTATGTATCTATTTTGACCAAAAATAAATTTAATTAAAATAAATAATTATAAAAAAAATCGGTTTTAAACTATAACAATTCATTAAAAATTGAATGCTTTCATAAAAAATACAAAAAATTTTCCTTAAGATAATTTTGATATTCCAAATCAAAAAATTAATTTCATTTTTAAGGATAAAATTTATAAAATATTAAAAAGTAGGTATTATTATTAATAACGACTAGTTTTATTGGTTGTGGTGTGTTATAAGTCGATGTTGAGTACAACACACACTACTATATTATTCAAAAAGAAGCATACCATGAATGCTTTGGGTGTTACACAAATATTTAAATTTTGTTTTTTCATGATCTGTAATTTACATCAAAGTCATAGAATTTTTATTTGAAGGTCCCTGACACTAAGATTCATTTCATTAATACATATCATACTCATAAATATGGAAGGTATAATGGGGTATTAAAACACCATAAGACATTTTGAGAACATGATTAATTGACATTCAAGGTATGTCAGATCAATTTTTTCATTTAGTAGAGGTTTCATATATTGGTAGTTTCCATTCAAGTATTCAAATGATATTGTATTAAGCATCATATAAAAATATATTTCATAATCCATATTGATGTGATTAATTTGGAGAAAGGGTAATTGTATGCCTAGAAAATATTAAGGATACGAAGATAATGGTATAGTCTATTCAGAATAATATTAATGAAGAATAATACTTGACAAAGAGTTATGCAGACAATTAGAGGAATGATTTGGAATTTCTTGTGGGATATTTTTTTCAATAATTTTTCTCCATGTAAGGGTTTTATAAGTATCAGATTGAAACGTAAAATGAGAACCATTTATATATTAAATTAAGAAATTATATAATAATATAATGTAGTGCCTTACCATTTTTCAATGCCTTTAATTTTTTATAAAGTGTATGATATTTTTCATATATAAATATTAAAGAGCTAATTTGTAGTAAAAAAATGAGTTTCACCTATAAAGAAGTTAGATTGTGAGATGATAGATCTTATAATGAATATCCTATCGATAATATTTACATAATAGATAAGGTATTTTGTAATGGTATGATACAAATGGTAATGGTAAAATGGGAAAATAAAAAAATAGAGGATGAAACATGGTATCGAGAGGATGTTATGAGAAAGAACAACCGTCGTTTTTTAGAATGTAATATCCCTGAAAATTTAAAGAAATAAATTTTTATATGATGAATGAATGTGAAACAGAAGATTCAATTATAGTAAGTGAGAATTATATATTAGTAAAAATAAAAAAAATTAATATTTCGTGACAAATTAATCAATTATATGTGGATTATTTAATTGAACATACAAGATCATAATATGATTATGTTTTATTTCTAAAAATTATTCTTAGAATTGTGATTTTATAAAAAATGAAAAGGTTGAATTTAATTATTCCTATATTAATTTATAAATTATTTTATAACATGTAGATTTAACCATTTTTTGAATAACAGTTTTATAAATGATTCAAATAAAAGATCATTCCAAGGTAAAATGCGATGTTGTTCAGAGAAATATTATTTTAAAAACCATGATATCTTCGAATTTCAATTATTTATAATTATTTATGCTAAATAATTATTTTTATTCAATTTATATATTATATATCTATCTATATGGATTAAAACCCATTTAATAATTATTAATATTCATATTGTGAATATAAAATTATCTTACACTTGAAAAATAAATTTATGGAAATATTGTTTTTCAACAAGATTAAGGGGATTAATATCAAATTATTTTCATCTACTAATATGATAAAAAAAATTTAAAATGGATTCTATATTTTGATTCATCATAATTAAAATTATCTAATATGTTCAACATATTTTTCTATCTTAATGAATTCTAATATTGTAGAAATTAATAACATAAGTTAAGGATAAAATATGTTTACTAATGGGTATCCTAAAAAGATAAGAGTTAAAATTATCTAAAAACATTATAAAACTAGATTGGATGTTTTTAGATAGACCATAATCATAAACCTTTCAAATATTACCCATTTGGGATCCATTATTCCAATATATAAAATTTAAAGTATTTTAAAACATTGAAAAATTAATAGTGTCCGAGTCACCTCAATTATAAAAGGGAAACCTCCTAACATACTCACACCACATAATAAATTTATCTTCAAAAAATAAACAAAATTATATCATAAACAAGATTATAAATGATATAATGTTTATATTATTCCTAAAAGACTAGCCCAATGGTTCTTAATAAGTGATCTAAATGAGGTTTTTCTATGAAAATGTAATCATCATCACCAAGATCCTTCATTTCTTTATTTATTATTTTACATCCATAAATTATTTAATAAGAATATAAATATATAAAAATCTATATAATAATTGGTTATTAGTTTAAATTATTATTATTTATCCATATTTTTCTCTATAAAATGGAAACAAAACCATCACTTGTTTTTTTAGAGACATCACCCTCATGAACCGATGTTAATTGTTTTCCATCACTTACTCACACGGATAGTCATTATGAAATAATCACTGAAAATATACAATATCAATAACATAATATCAATTCATTAAATTAATATTTTTCATCTACTTAACAATTCATCCTTTAAGGTAATGATAAAATCGTTCATGTGTACCTACGACCTACTATCTACATGAAATGACGTGATTCATTTTCCCAATTCAAATATCAATAATGAAATTAAATATTTTTTCTAATGATTAAATGATGAATTAATTGCTTCAACATTATTGTGAGTATGATATATCTATATCCTATTCAAAAAAATGAAATCATCCATGACAAAACATGTAAAAGAAAATGATTTAGTTAAAACCCAAAAAATGATATTATTAAAATATCATCAGTGAATGAGTGAAAAATGTAGTTTTAGGATCATTTATGATATGATAAATATCTGAAAAATATTTTATAACTTAATAACATGTCTAAAACTATATTACATGATATGAAATAATGTAAAAATAAATGTAAGTGTGATGTAAGGTATCACATATCATGTTACACTCTTAGAAGAATAAATTTTTATAATGCACCAATCATAATTTATGTGGTGTATAGGTAGAACCATTGATATATTATAAAGGGGTAGTTGTTTATTAATAATAAATTTTTTTAATTTTATCTTTTTCATTCAATGGGTTAAAATTTATAAGTTACCAACGTGGGTCCGGATTTATTTGAAATATATTTATTGGGGAATGCCTTAATTATATTAAATATTTATTATAATCATTATTTTATAGATTAAATATATTTGATTGTCATCTTACATTTAATGAGTTTTTATATTATCTTAAAAATGTTAATCTCTTTGATAATTGAATCAGGCATTGAAATTTTTAAAATAAAATCTGATTTTATTTCAAATTTAACCGGATATATTTTTCATCCATGCCAATATTTTTTGAAATTATTTTAAAAATGAATTATATAATCACTAATATAACTTATTAGTGTATTATTTAATTACTCATGATGATAAATGAATTTAAATGATTGATCCTATTTTTTAATGGTTGATTTTTAATATAATTTACAATGTAAAAAAGGAATGGTTTTAACATATACTATTTTAATAGACATCTCCACCACCATATCCATTATAAAATGTTTATGAAATTATAAAATTTTATTGATGATTTATCAAAATTATATTTAATGAAATATTATTTTAATGACTCACTTATATAATAATTTATCATAAATATGACATTAATGCTTCAATAACACTCTATTAACCCTCAAAAATTATTTGGTCGTCAACATTCATTTGAATGAATCACTTTCTTATGATCATTGGAATTTTCATTTCTCTTAAATACTAATATTCAACGTATCATGGATATGATTAATTTCTAAACTATATTATATTTCAATATAGGGTATTTAATTTGAATAATATTTTAACCACTAATGTAAAAATTTCATATAATAATGGTTTGGGAAGCCTTTGGTTAATTAGGCTTGGGGATACACATATCCCAAAATCCTTCCCCAAACCATTCGGATAGTTAAATCTAATAAAAAATTTATAGTGGAGGTTCGAACCCACAACTTGTGTGTTATATATCAAATACATTAACAACATCTTATGGTCATCATTGGGAATATATTTTGATATATATATAAATGTAATTTAAATATTGATTTATTTGGCGATATTTGATAAAATAATTCATAAAAAATAAGTTCACCTATCCCAATGGTTTTGAAAACTGTTGGGATAGCTACCCATCAGTTCACAATGGTTTTTTGAAATAGTTCAGAAAAGTGGTCTCAAAGTGGGTGGTCTCGAAATTGGATTTTCTAATTGTTTTACAAAACCATTGGGAAATCCATACCCTTTCCAAATTTTTTTACCAAACTGTTGGGAAATGTGGTATCAAATTTTTAAATCTATACCTTTTACCAATTTTTTTGGAAAACCATTGGGAAAAGTTCTCTCAATGTGTGATTTTCCCAATAGTTATGGAAAATTGTTCTGAAATCCATGAACATTCCCAATGGGGTTTCAAAACCATTGCGAAATGTGGCCTCAAAGGTGGATTTCCCAAATGGATTTTGAAAACTTTTGGGAAAGCCATACCATTTCCCAAAGGTTTTTCAAAACCATTTGGAAAAGTGGTATCAAAGTGCGCTTTCGCAATGGTTTTGGAAAGCCATTGGAAAAGGGGACATATAAAAAACGTATTTACAAACCATGTGTATTGTTGTGTTGTTTTAGGTAGGATTTATAATAGTGATTGGATAATCATGATAAATTTATATATTTTAATAAATATATATTTTTATGGAGACTGAAAAAATGTTAACGAAATACATGGTATTTTCAATATATTAGTAATGTATTAGACATGATGTGTCAGGTGGGGAAAAAATCCTATATCCCCTTGATGAATCGCTAGGTCTAATAATATAAAAACTTGTTCAAGTTAAATAGGTTCTCATGTATACCCACTCATCAAATTATAATTCTTTTTATAAGGTTTTGATGAAATTTATATTTAGGTTTCAAAGACCATTATGTAAAATATTTTGAATTTGATTCATTGATGATTTAGTTATCATTAACTATGATAATAATATAGTGATATTATCCATGAATGAATTTTATGATGAAGATATCGATTATTTGGAAAAAAAATTCATTTATCTAACTTTCCATATTAATTATTTCTTATTTACTAATTTTATTGTCCATTGTATCTAACCCATAATAATTGTTTATTCATACACTTATTTTGTTTCCATCAACTAGAATATGAATATGAATTCATTTAATGAGTTTTAAGGATTATGAGATTTTGATTTTATTATTTTTATATTTTACTCCGAACGAAGAATGGGTACCATGTACATATTGGTCTCTATAAGATTTCTAAATTGATCAATATTTTGGGATTAGAACCTCTGTACAATACCAACTTAATAATGTAATCATCGAAATTGGGTTAATGTCTTATAGGTTATAAAATGTTGTTATGAGGAACAAAATTCATTCTTGGTCATAAATCCATAACGAATACATTGAATATTCCTTGGAATATGAGGACAAAAAGTATTTCACTCTTAAGTATTCATTGGGATATATTGACCAGATATCATTATGTTAGTTGAAACATGAATTTGAATCTAATATCAGATGGGTAAATGATTATATAGTCATGTATCATCCTTAATGTGTGTTGGAAATTTGGACATATCTTATGATGTCAATGATATTTTCTAATATACTCTTAGAATATCAATAATGGATAAAATGATGGATCTCTCCAGACTATTTGTCAGAATATACCAATGATATTATTCTATTTATTCTCTGATTTAAATTATGTTTATGATGTTTTATGTAGGGATTTATTCATAATATTTGAATTCTCCAATGATATAATGGTTTTCATCTCTACCATGTTTTTTTATTTATGTCCATGACCTTCAATAAATGATATAACTTAATGGTGAAGATGTTCTAGGTTCCTAGTTTTGGGATATTGGGGTAATGATAAAAACTGTATCATCTTGAACAAGTTCATAAGTAATGAAGGAAATATGGAATTAACATTGAAAAAAGTTGTTTGTATCCCTCCATAAAATATCATTAGTTCCTTTGAAGATGTTTTTGTCCTCCTCCTTCATTCCCCAAACATAAATGAGGATAGAATTTGTGAATTATGGGGACATGATATTGAATGGTTTTAGGTGGAGATGTTCAACCCTAGATTTTACATGGACTACCATTTGTGGGACTGTCCATGAGGATTCCTTACCATGAGGCTTTTCAATGCTTTTTACAAATTAGTGGTAATGCGATAATGGTTATACTATTAAAATAAATAATTGGACACCTTTAAAATAAGATATTGTACAAGTGAAAATGTATAAAAAATTCAATTCCTTGTTTAATTTTTATATCTATTCGTTTATATTTAGATATATATGCAGAGTTACTCCCTCATGGATCTGGGTTTGACTATATAGTTTAACATGAGAAAATTCATTTTCAAATGAATATATTTGGAATTATTTGATAATTCATGTTGTTTTTGAAAAATAAATAACATAGACATAAACCACGTATATAAAATATTATTTTAAATGGAAAATAGTTAATTAATCTCATTCACGGGTAAAGGATTCCCGTTCATTTGATCGTAGAGATTCCAATGCATATTGTTCCCCTTTTGTGTATGTTGGGGGAGTAAATTTGTGAGTAACATTTCATTGTAATATACTAGTTACATGATGGATCATGCCTTAGATCAATAGTATGAGAGTTAATTCTAAAGAAAAACATTTTTAGAGGGTTTATTTCCCACTCCCTAAATCATTTATATATTTATGTCATATAAAAAATAGTTTCCCAGTAGAATTTGTAACAAATTTTTTTTTCTCCATGAGAATGATGGATCATAAAAATATACTTATAGTAACAAATATTTTTTATTGGAGGGTCTCCATCTCTATTTTTATGTTATTTTGGGAAAATTTTCATTTAAAAATAGTATGGTCACAGATGTTATAATTTATCATCATCAAGGGAGGTGGATGATATTGTATAGTTTACATTGTTCTTATGACATGGGCTTCATATATATCCCAATAAATTTGATTCGAACCCATGTAATTATGTGATGCTTAATGGGACAATCCATACCATTTATGTTCATTCTAAAAGGATCATTGTGTTTTGTTTTCAAGTCATACAACTATGAACTATTTACTATGTGATTTATAATGATGATGTTATCAATAATGGTAGAAAGGTTCCATGTAATAGATTTTAAGGGACTTATACATTGTTGGAAGTTTTGATAAATCTTGTTTTTAGTAACATAAAAAAAATTAGGCTTGAATCATTTGAAATATGTACATCTCAGGAATTATTTTTCTGCATTGAGAAAATATCATTCTATAAAAGGATTATAATTCATATGGAATGTGACATTGTTGTGTATTTTTTGAGTATTAATTGTTATAGGTCCCAATGTGGAGGTATATATTATCACATAGAATATGTCTTAATTAGAATCATGTAAGAGAATATTGTTATTTTGGAGTTGATATTGAGCCTCAGTGAGGTATCCTGCATATCATTCTAGAAATAGAATAAGAACCAATGTTGTTTAAGGTGCAGAGCCTATGATTTTGTAACAAGAACAACTCATAAATCTTAACATCATAATGTGGTGATTTTATTCATTTAGTTTTACATCATATTGAAATTAAATTAACTAAAAAAATAAAAAATATATTTAGAGTACATGGTTGGGGATTATACATCATAGGAGGCCCATATATGGGTTAAAGAACTACCTATCAATTGATGGTTATGTGATAAAGAATGAATGAACTCAAAGGGGATATACAAAAATGATTGGGAAATTAGGGATTTCACAAAATTGGATTCCTATTACCTCACGGCTCATTGAGTTAAATGAAGAATATATATGAGTTTATGGGATTTATGAAATATATAATCAACGATGATAAACATCTATTTATAGGGGTTTCTTAAATGAACATATTTTATGGGACCTCATAAATAGGGCAAGAATTAATTATTTTCACAATACGGATCAAATAAATTTGTGATAATAACATTAGATAGTCCCATTAGGAATGAAATATATGATCAAATTTGGTTAATTATAGAATAATATTTCCATTCATATATTTTAGGACACATTATATAGGGCATATATAGGTATGATTGCTTGTAGAATATCTACTCAATGTCATATCGAAGTTATTAATCGCATATTATTGTTATCATATACATAGAGAAATGTTCCCCTTGAGTGCTTTTAGGGGGCTGATCATACCTTGTTCACCTTGATGTGGAGATGGGAAATGTTTCCCTTCATTAATTAATTAGGTTGAATCTTTTACCATGTAAACATTATTACGATGTTTCAAACTAATATGAGAGGTTAATAAATGTGTGTCCCCATTGGAATATTATGAAACACGTTTCCACAATTCCATTTTGTGTGAAGTGTAACACTAATTTGAGTTCCTATAAAAATTATAATTATAGTGTGGGGAATTGGGGATATTTTATACCATGTTAGAATGCATGGGGTATGTGTCACCCTAGTATAGAGGCCTTGAATGACTTGGTAACATAAAACCCTAATAAAATCTCTCTCTCACTGTATTCATGCATGGGATTATATTGAGGTATTCCATGAGTATTCCATTACCATATTTTTTAAGGAATTTGGGATTAATGGTATTCATGTTGGTTAGGTTGGTAAATGAATTTAATAAATTAATTACCCATAAATATCAATTAATTACATTGATTGGAACATTTAAATCTCACCTGAAGGTGATATAAAGATTTGGTGAAAATAATCATTCATAAATATTTTTCATCCCCGATGTGCCTCCATGGGATATAATGGAAGCTAATAGGGGTTTATTTACGATGGAAACAATCCCACATCGTGACATTGTAGTTATTCTAGGATTATAGTGATTGTTTAAAATGATTAATGAAAAGGTTGGATGTGGTGTTCCATCATTTATATTGTAATGTATGTTGAAAATGATCCACGCCTAAAGTATGGAATCCCAATAAAGTTTATAGGATTCTATTCATATAAGGTGGAAGATTTTCCAAGTGATTATCAAAATATGAGGGAAAAAAATATTTGGAACAAAAAATTAGAATTAAAAAAAATATTTTCAAAAAATAAAAAATGTTACAAAAATGGGGTTGGAGTTTTATGATGATGAATGTAACTGAATATTCACAACAACATTATAAAAATATGGCTACAGAATGTGATTCTTGATAATATTTAGTATTCATGCATGGTGGTGTTCCATGACACATGTTGAGTTATGTTAATCACTGAAATTCAAAAGGGAGTTTCGTGAACATATATTGTTAAAATATATAAGTAAATTCAAATAATCAGAGTTGAGTGGGAAAAGAAATTTATAAATTATATTAGTTCATTCAACTATGATATTTATTTTGTTGACAAGATCTATAAATAGGCTGTTACCACCACTCTTTTCAGAAGTCCAACATGAAAATAATATCATGTACCCAAATCATATAATAGATATGAAAATCTATTTTATAAAAAACTAAATAACCATCTCATCATTTTCAGGCTAAAAAATGTAATTTTTTCCCTAAGGTCACAATGGTTTCTCAACAAATATATTTTTCCATGAAGGTTGAGAGTTTCATGTTACACTAAAATGATCCGTAAAAATTGAAAATCCACAAAAACATAAATGTTTCCCAAATGTTGGAAAAGTGGAACAAATGTCAATAAATGATTTCATAAAAGATATAGTTTAATGAAATAATTTTTAATTTCGTAGGTAATATGTGGTAAATTAAAATTCATTAGTTAGATTAAATAAGAGATTCCTAACAGACCCATTGATTTTTTAAAAATATCAATTAAAGTATTCAATAAAAGAATATATAGAATGTGTAGTGAACACACTTCATTTGAGGAAGCAGTGAGATTTCATAATGTAATTCATATTGAATGTGGAGTTATATCGAGTCCACTCAAAACATAAAATATTAGTGAAAATTAATTTAATGACCCATGGAAAAAATAATGGTGTATACTCCTTGGATTTAGTATAGTGTTGGTGACCAATGTAAAATTGATATATCTTGAGCATGATTTCATTTCCACTAATATATTGATAAGGGTAGGAGGGGGAAGTGTAAATTGTCTAATGGTAAAATAATTTAAAAATGATGAATCATTTTAAAATTTCATACCCTGATTCACTACAAATCTTAGGGAATTCACATGGGAAGAGCCAACAACCAGTAGACCATGGTTGATAAGGGAACATGTAATAAGTAGAGGATCTGGGTGTACAATACTAGCCCCCCATGTGAGTTTTACATGTTAGTAAGTAAACTAGTTCCATAAAAATGAGAGGAATTTGTGATATTTAACATAGTGGGTCTTCTGATATTGATACCATTGTTTCTTGAGCTTAAATATTCTAAACTCTACTGAATTTTCTTATTCACTATTAGAAAGAGATCCAATTTTTTTAAAAAATTGAAGTGTTGTTTTTCATTATGTGATATGAATGTTTTCAAAAAAAATCATATATAAGTGGAGAAATATGAATTAATTTACATATTTCCGATCATTTTACACATATTAATAAAAGTAGAAATACTGTTAATATTAAAAATAATTGTGACTCATTATAGAAAATACACGTCAATTTAATATAAGGCACCTTCATATAGATCATAAATAAAATAATTCTCATTTCACAAATTTATTCATAATATAAGATGATGGGTACTATATATTGATTAGTAATTAATGAATATAAATTAAAAAAACATACATTTAATCAATCTAGAAACATCCCATATAATATTTATTTGTGGTTTATTTGTATGAGTCGAAAATAAATAAATTATCATTTTTGTTATTTTGAAAAAGAATATAGTATAAATATGTCATTATAGATAGAGAAATCATCACACATTGTTCTTAATGCTAATTGGGATATGATTATAGAAATTTTCTATGGTGATGATATCATTCAAGGTAAAGTTGACATATACAAGTACATTTCTATCATAGTGAATATATTAAAAGTGATAAGTGTTTTTATTTTGATAGTTGAATGAAATTTGATTATTTAATTATTTTAATCGAAAGTAAGTGAAATTGTATAGGTAATAAGTAATGGATTAACAAATAGAGTATTTTTTAAGATGAAAATATTTATGGGAAATAATTGATATATTTTAATAAAAAATATGTTAAGTTGAATGATTATCCCAATATCCTTTTCTCCCATTTTATAATTCTACTTTTAAATGAAAAATTATAATGAATAATGTGTTATAATTTTTATGTTATATTTATATGTGAACTCATTAACAAAATTCATTGATATTTCTATCATGTTCAATGTAGGGGTTCTTATTTAAGGTTTATTAAAAAAACACTATGTACAAGCCTATATTTGAAAAACAAATTTGTTACTCACAATTGGAACATTATATACATCATGAATATAGTCATTTTTGAATTACTTTGGTGGAGAATGGATTATATGAGGAGTAATTCCTTCAACACCTGATGGTATGATGAAATTTTGTGGTGACATTTGAATTTGTAAAAGTATATTAGTATTTTAGTGAACATCGTAAAAAAATAGAATATTATAAAATCTTATCCATGGTATATGTATACTCACTATCATTACATAATATTATCATATTATCAATATCCTTGATGGTTTTTAATGATGATTTTATTAATACTATGAAATAAATATAACGGTTTTGAATGCCACTGAGTGAAAAATATGACGAAACATAATCGTGACTAACCAAGTGTAGTGATTTTAATTAAAACAATATCAATTATTGTATTTTGTTTCTTTTATATATATATATATATATATATATTTCTTATGTTATGGATATTAAATGGCTATGTAATGGTTTTTACTTAAGATGAAAATAAATTAGAATGATTTTTAATTGTATCAATGAAAAAATACATGACTTGAAATTAAAAAATGAAAATAATCATCTATGTCATAAGAAAACACCAATTAATGATATCTATAATCCTTTGGACATCATATAAACTCAAAAATTATTCCTGAAGAAATATATCTCATCATCTTAATATGAAAATATTTCAGAATTCACATATAATATATATATATACACATATATATTAAAAAATTGTTTTAATGAAATTAGTAATTACGCTCATGAATTCCTCTTTGAGTATAAATCTTTATTAATGAAATATGAAACCTAACATTTAATTGTGGACATAATAACCACTACATTATGAATTGATTTGTTCTTATGATTAGATAAGCATTCAAAAATATAATAATATTTTATGCAATATTTTTATATAGTGATATAATATAATCACTATAAAATATGTTCATATACCAACTGAAATATTATTACTAATAATATGGGTTTTATAGGAGAGAGATTGAAACATATATTATTTTTTTAATGTTCTGATTATAGGAAGACCTATAAATTGGAAATTACTATCAGGTTTTGTCTACAATAATTTACACATGTATTAATCAATCATGTCTAGATTCACCTAGACCCATCTGGTTTATTAATCTACCATTTAAAGAAAATGAAAATTTTAAAAACAATTTTAAAATAAATAGTGAAAATTCAATTTTATGAAAAAATAATTATAAATTTATTTATATGGCTAGGTGTTTTCATGAACCATGTAACTTATTAATGTTCTATCCCAATCCAATTATTCATTAGTCTTTATATTTTGTCCCATTTAATAAAAATGATTAAAAATTTAAACCTCATTTAGGCATTTTATAGAGTTGATCTTATAAAGCCAAATGGGACCCATGGCCTATGAAAATATCTATTTAAATATTGAATTTTTTTCTTCCAATATATATATATATATTTAAAAATATTTTAATATCAACTATCATAATTAACCCCCACAAGTACCCCTCCATGGCCCACAGTGGAGATTGATATGACACACCAAATATTACAACCAATATGACTTGTGTTTATAACTAGCATCAAAGGTACAAAACATATAAGAATTGATGAAATTAACCTCAATATTCCCAATAATTATATTATACCCCTAAATAAACACAATAACATAAATAAATGATCTATCCAAATAATAGAATAAATCTTATAAAATAAAAACACATAAAAAATTAAAATAAATTGTGAACTACTCTTATAGAAGTGGAAAAAAATCCAATAACATAGCATAACCACAAAGAGGTAGTAATAAAAAACTCAATCACCAACTCACTGATATAGACATGAAAAAATTATCAATATATGGGTGAGAAAAAATGTATTCCCAAAATTATTATCCCTAAACCCATTTATGTAAATGAAAAATACGAATAATCAATCCCCAATAAATAAATAGAGAAACAAACTCATACCCTAAATATTTTACCTATATTCCCAAACCTCAACAGGAATTACAAACCTAATAATGAATATTTTAATGTAGTATAATAATATAAATTTTATATAACACGTGTACCCCACTTCAACTACTCCACAGATATCATAACCCCAAACCCTAATTTCTCATATCATTGTTCTCACATCCCCTCTATTGTTATACCGCACATCAGGTCCATTATATCATAGAATTATCGTCATATCAATCAGCACCCATTTTTACGCATTATAGATACATCATCAACACATCCCAATTATAACATTGAAAAAATGGGTGATATCACAACCATAAGAACGTATAATCTACACCATAAATAATTATAGAATATGCATAAATATCCATGTATTATTAAAATATTATAAAAGTTTAACTCCCCAAAGTCTTCTTATAGAAGTATGTAATAACAGAGAGAGATTAAAGAATAATGTACAGACATAATATAACTATATGCCAACACATCTTAGATATGACTATATATTGTACAATATCTATTTGATAGAGTGAGATAAGGGAATCAAAATACATATGAAACCATTAAAACTAGGATTTTGAGAAACAAACAGATTTAATTATAAATATCAGAATGGGCCTCCCAATATAACATGGTTAGTAGTGTATAAGAAATTAGAAAATATAATGATATATATAACACACATACATTATAGGGGTAAATACTCTACTAACGTATTTAAATATAAATAACCTCCCATAGGACATCCAGACTATAATCACTATGATTGTATTTAAAAAAATATTCTTCTAATACATAAAATAATATCTATCACTAATCATTCATTTCTTCTGTAATTAATAATAAATATTCCAATTATAATCCCCATCAGATATTTGGATTTAATTATATATTAATATTCAATTAATGGTTCTCTAATATTTTTTCTGATATCCCATATTTCAACCAATTTAATTTGAGAATTAATCCACAACATTTGATGGATTTAATTTTATAAATCATTACCATTCACATCAATCATTCCCACCAATTCATATATTTTTTTCATTTCAATTCAATAATTTCAAGTATAAATAGGTATTTAGTGTGAATTTGAAACATAGATTTTACTAAAATCTTATTTTCATCTATATAAAAATGGTTAGATAGAGTAGATTATTCAAACATTGGAAGACATTTCACATTCTTGGATTCTTCATTTTAAATGATTTTAGTTAATTACTGAAAAATTATCGAGTTTTCTTATAACAACTTATATTAGTATAACAATGTTATGGACCCATTTAATGTAGTTTATGAAATACAATTTTTATATTTATTCTTTTTGAACCTTTTTTGAGAGTATGATATTCATTAATTTGAATTTGTCTAGAACTTGAAAGACTTGATGATAGTGATTCGTGATAAAATTATGGTTATAAAGTCTTGAAATATCAATATATATTCTACTTAAATATATAATATATTTTCGAGTGTGTTTCAAATACTATACTAAATTAAATAATAAAAGATGATATAATTAGAGTATTAAATATAATAGTTAAACCACATCTGTTAATTTTTATAGTATAAATTGATGTAACCTAGTCAGATAATTAATATATAACGTAACTTAAATGGAATTTAGATATGAAACACTCCATTTTGTATATGATTTTTCAGATATTATAATGGAATTAACTTATTTATTTTTTTCCCAAGACCAAACCCAAATTGATCTAATGAAAGTATGATTTGACCAGAAATACATAAAAAAGACGCTCAAGATCATAGTGATATTTATGATATACATTCTAGCACAATCACCACCTGAAACACTCACTAGTGGTAATATGATATTTATGCATTACAAAGAGATAAAAATGTGTTATTTAAGTATATAGTTTCATTATAAAAATTTGTAATAAAATATTTATATATATAAATATATCATGAATTTTTATAGTTTTTGAATGGTCATTTTTTCTCAATTTTCATTGTGATCAAAAAATGAATGTTTTAGTAATTTGTATCTTATTAAAAATAAATATGTTCATTATGACTAAATAATAAAAATTAATAATAATCACATGAAAAATCTATTGACACTTGGTTATGTAGTAATTTTAATGAATAATAATTGATATTAATAATGATATTCCTATAATAATAAAAATTTTCTATATTTTTTCAAATTAAAATTAAAATAATAATATTACAGGATTTCATTTTTTTAAAATCTGTTTTGGATTTATCAGGGAAAAATTATCTCAATTTTAGTTTTTCATATTTCTCTAAAAATAATATTTGTTTAGCGAATAGTGAAAACTCTATGTTATACATGTAACATAAATATTATTACATTATTTCCGTATAAGTATAAATTAGAAATTATTATAAAATTTATTCTCAAAAATATGAAATTTATGTGTGAATTCATAATTATAAAAGATTTATTTTAATTATGAAATCATATATGAATTTATAGAAAATAATTTAAATTTTTTAGAAATTTTTTGATCCATTATACATCTACTTTTTTAAAATCATTTTTTCACTTATAACAGACAAATAAAACAATTATATATAATTTGGAATAACTGATTTAAAATAATATAATAAGGACCATTTTATTTAAAAATAATAAAATATCAGTTACATTGTTAAAATCTAGTTAGCTCTATTAACGAAAAAATGTAAATTGTTACAGAATTTAAGAGTTAATAACCTCATACAAGTTTAATACATATGTGAGAATGAGTGGTTGAGGCCTCATTTTGACATATCTTTTCCCTTCGACATTATTTCTTTATTTTGGTTTTACAATCCTTGATAGTGACTTCCTATTATTATATATTATTGGCTATTCAAAAAAAATTCAAGCCATTTCACTTATTAATGGTTCAATACTCTCATCACACCCTTAGCATAAATACAAAAATAAATCAATTCAATGTCTATATAAACCACTAATAGAAATTCATAAAATTATTTCATGTAGTTCAAGTATTCTCCAAAGACCATATCCTAAAGGATTAATACCATTTTTAGAAGGGATTAACATAAAAGATAGTTATAAATGGTTAAACCCCCCTTTTTTATTTCTTTAACATTAAATGTATTTTTCATCATAAATTCCATTACAATTCCATAAAATTATAGATTCATTTTCATTATTATGCTGTTATGCAAGTATTGTGATGTTATAATGAGTTTATATCATTACCATATTACATTAAGAGAAAACAAATCACCATTCGTGTATTGTGTTAACTTCTTCCTCAAAGATGAAACATTTTTCATTTAACTTTAGTGACATACAAGTCTGGTTATCATAGGTAATTTTCTAAATAATTAAAATACCTATGAAATATTATATACTTTAAATTATAATCCTTGTAACTCAATTTATCCATTAAATGTAAAAGTAAATCAACATCCATGTGTATATGTGGACTACCACCTCTATGTAAGGATTGATCTCTATTTTTCCCTTTCATCACCTCCAAATATGATTGGTTATACAAATAGGTTCATAGGATAAATATTTTATGGAGAAATTTTCATTATTTATTAAATAAAATTTTGATAGCCCATCATCAATATCAACAATACACAAATATGGTAACTTAAACCATACAAATGAGTGTTATATGAAATAAATTATATATTTATAAAATGAAATTACTTTTAATTGACCATATTTATCAAATAGTTATTTAAAATTATGATATATCACAATAATAAACATTATACAAGTTCATTATAATTATGTAATAATAATACTACAAATAATATACTTTTTAATCATCAATTAAATCTTGTATTTTCTCGTTTGGATTGAATTGGTATCATATTTGAATATTTATATAAATGTATATCATAGATGACGATGATAAATTATTTTATGGTAATATATGTAATAAATAAGTAAATCATGTGTATTTTTATATAATTCAAATATATAAATATTTATCATTAGTTATTAAAAATCCATATTTCAATAAGGATAATTTAAACGTGCTCATCGCCAAATTAAACATTAAGGATTCTAAATGAAACTCACAGGGAATGAAATGTTTTCATTGATGAATTAAAAAAATGTACCTTTTACGATATGTGAATTATGGAATTTTTTAGAATAATGAATAATTACAAGCTTATTAAAACCCAAATTTATAATAGCTATTATCAATAACTTCCAATGTGGAATGAAAATAAATCTATTTGATAAAATAATTAAAATGATATTAATAAAGATTATAAATGGAGTTTATTTCACTAAGGTTCAAAAATATGAAATTAAAATGTTTATATATCCATTATATTAGGTTAATAAACATCATGATAAAAAAGTTTTATGTAAAGGTAATTGGTATCTCAAACTAGGTTCTTTCTATTATTCAATTTCTTATTCAACTACATTCTTCTAAAAAACTATATTTCGAATGATTTTTATTCAACTTTTTCAGGGTAAAATTAGTTTTTAATCACAATAAAATTCCATGAATTGTTTTATTTTGACATATTTTCTTAAAAGAGCACATATTTTTAATAGAGGATCATAAATATGGATTTCACATTAATGGTTAAAAAAATTTACACTAACATTTTTTCAGGATTTAGTTTTCACTTTCCTCTCTATTTAAAATGTGATATACCTCTAATGGATTTATGTCACATTTCATCCAACTATATATATAATTTATTATAATAATAGTAGTTTGGTCCAGTTTTTAGTATCCCAATATCTAGTTTATAATTTTATTTTACAGCATTTCATTGTGTTAAGAAGCATATTTCATTTCCATGGGGTTTTTTAGAAAATTTAACAGTTTTCAATTATATGTTTTATGAATCCTATATTATTTCTAGGGGTTTTTATAAGAATTTAATGAATTAAAATTTGATTATTGATGAATCAGAATTCATTTCCATTAGATATTTATAAAAAGATATTGATTTCTGTTGGGATTTTTTTTATAATTTTATTTATTTCAATGAGTTCTTTTTGAAAAGGGAATGATCACCATTTTTATGCTTCATGAAACCCATTTTATTTACTTTTTTCCTTGATTAATATTGAATGATTTCCATTTTTATATTTAATGAATCACATTTTATTTCTATGGGGTTTGCTATGATGTTAAAAGATAATGATTATAAACTATCAGACATATAGATTGATGAGTAGTTGGCGGGGTCCTATATCCCCCTCCAATGTATTGGCTAATCGTTTAAATCTCATAATATAATTATTATTTTCAACATTTTAGTATATTGTAATCATTGGAGCTGATGGTATATGTCACGAATGAAATGCTTCCCTATATTAATGTATTTTTCTCATATGAATGGATTTTATTTAATATGTACTTAAATTCTCACAATTTAATGTTAATTATTTGTTTTTAAATACTTATAATGGATATTATGATTCCTTATTGTTCTTTTTTGTCATGAGTTCATATTTTGTGTAAATTAAATTTGATATATGTCCTCTGATTATCACAAAAAATGTTATGATACTAACCTAATGATCAAGGTTTTCACTTACTCTTATGAACTCATCCTTGATGAAATTTTTATTACCCACTTACTGTATAGTTAATCTCACTAATTCCATATGTTTTTATTACACATGTTTTTATAATGATTCTTAATAATGTGATTTCCAGAATCTGTTATTTAATAGAATCTTTAGGGAGAAATTATTTAAATTTTTGTAAAATTGTCTTATTATGTAGCTAGTCTTAAAATTTACCCAACCAATTGGTTCATGGGATTATATTATTTACAAAAATTTGTTTTTATAATGTGGAAATGATAAAATATAATGGCATATTTATCATTAGTTTCTTTAAATGGTATCATAGACAGGGTTTGTTATTTTTGGAGATCATTTTAGATAAATCTAGTGAAGAACTGTAGTAAAAGTAATATGGATAATTCTATGTATAGGATTATATCCATAATTTTAATAATGTATTGGTTGTGGGGATTTCCTAGTAATTAAATAAATATTTTGATACTATATGTGGATGAAAATTTTATCATAGATGTTCATAGGTGTAATAAACATGAAAAATATGGATTTTTTTAAATCAATCATTATTTAATGAACAAAAATGAGGCCAACCAGTATACATGGGTTGATAAACTCTATAAATATTTTTTCATGGATCATATTCTCTTAAATAAACTCTATGAAGGATTGTTTTGGGCAACATTGATGGAACATTAAAAATAAGAAATGGAGAAACAAAAATTTTATAACATTGAATAAACTATGAGTGACATATGTTTCTCGAAAGAAAATAATTCCAATGTGATATTGTAAATTGTAAATTCAATTTAAGCAATATTTTTTTGATAACTCCAAAATATTATTTATATATCATTACTCATTTTAACAATTTCAATTTTAGGTATGAATAGAACCTATGTGAACCATGTAATAATTGTTGTTAAGAATAATTTAATGTTTTTTCACTTATCCAAACAATAAAATGTGATATTGAATGAAAAATATATTGATTAAGACAAGACATACATTATTAAATATGATTTAAAATGTTACCATTGTATAAAATATATCTCCACCACAAAAGATAAATATTAAGGATCATAAAATATTAGGTAATGGAGACAATGAAATACAGAATTTTTACCACTAATATGTGAAATATTTGGTTTTTTGTGACAATGGAACCATCTCAAAGTTACTATAATATTATTTAATTATGGATGAGTTGGTTAGAGATCATTAAACTATCATATGAAAATTAATAGGCCAATTAACATTATCATAGTGGGAAACATGCATCCAAAAGAACCACTTATGGTAAAACTCATTATGTTTGGAAAAAATAAACATAATACATTTAGATTCATAGCCAAAGGATCTATTCTTATGAAAAAAACCACATCCTATGAAATATAGTAGATAATGTTTAATTAATATTGATTGTATGGACTTTGATAACTAAATAATCTAATTGAAACATTGTTAATATCGGAACATTGTTATTAGAAATCTATTTCACATAGATATTTTTATAAGTGTACAAAAATGAAGTATTTTTTATCAAATATACTATCATGTCATTTGATGGTTATATTTGAAAAATTTTATTTATGGGTATATAAATCATTTTATGGGTCATGTCGAAGAATGCGAAGTTATTTTGGAAATGAAAATCTATTTCAAAAAAGAATCCATAATCACTAATCATGGCCATATTACTATAATTATATTTTAAATAAATTGTTGGGGTAGAGGAAAAAACTAACATCAACAACATAGAGATATTAATATCACTACAATTGTATAATATATCAATAAATCAACTTAATCAACCTTGATCAATGTACCACCACTATTTACAGGCCCTAATGTTTCTGTAGAGGATGAAATAACCCTAAAAATGGTGGTTGAATAATACAAAACACCTTTATGGATTATAGAGTAATATGACATAATGTTTTTTTGAAAAAATTGACAACGCCTTGTGACATTAGGGCATTATGTAGTCCAAGGCTCATGTTCAATGCCCTAGAGAAAGAAATCCTATAAAACATGTTCATGTAACAGTTCCGGTGATGGAATACAACACCCTATGATTTTTTTGATATATTTCAATTACAATAAATGTAATTTAATTTATATAATTAAATAAACATATGGCCAATTTTAGAAGAACCACAATACACTATTTAATTACTTTTTTCCAAATCTGATAGATATAAACTATATATGGGATATATTGGTATAAATACTACTAAATAAATTATGTAAAATTAATTCCTACTCATGTCAAAAATTAATTCATTGGTTATCAATTGGATATAGAAGAAAATAAAATAATTTAAATTTTAATATATACATTTTTTAGAAAACCTTCTTTATACAAAAAATGTGTTCATATATTAAAAAATTAAATTAGTCACAATTTATGAATGATTTTGGTTAAATTTTTAAATATATAATCATGAAATTATGTTAAAATAAGTTTTGTTATGTTTATTAAGAAATAAATTAGAATAATGTCATTTTATAATTTAAAAACCTGTTTTCTTCAAAATAGGTTTTATTTCATTTTGTGCATGAGTATTATAATTAATTTATTAAAATTTTAAAAAATTTATATCAAAATACTAATATGTTTTATAAATAATTATTTCATTATATGATAATGATAAAGATTTCTGATTTTTTTGTACATTGTTAATTTTAATCAAATACAAAAATATTTATGAATTCTCAAATACTATTTATTTTAGGACTTTATTTTGATGTATGCATGATTTTATACATTTAAAACCCATTGGGTCAATCAAAGGAAGGTTAATCTAGTGGAATAATGGTTTTAAAAATTTATTTCAAATATAGGATCCCAATAATGAATTTTTTGGAAATTAATTTTATTTTTTGTAAACTAAACACTATTTTGGGATATTTTTCATTTAAATTTATTATCGGAATGTATTATTTAGTCTTCGTAAGGTAAAAAATTACCCAAATAAAAAATACTAAATAATTAAAAAATAATCACAGGATCCTACTTTTTAGTTTATTTCAATGTTAAATGGTTTATATGCTTAAATATAGTATTTTCCTAAAAACTAATCATCATGTGTTTTATATTCTTATATTAAAAGTTATTTATTCCATCTAAAGTAATTGAACTAAAAAAAATCAATTCAAAATTTGGATTCAGAATTTATAATTATCGATATGAGGTCCCTTTTATATAATAGGTCATATAATTAAATTATCATGGTAAAAAGCTATGCTTTCTTGGTTATGGATAAAATGGTTTTAAAGTTGTTTATCAAAAGGATAACTAATAAATTTTTCCAAAACATATGTAAATGTGAGTTTTTTAAATATTATAAACCTTTAATATATTGAATTCACAATTTATGTTCTTTTATACACATTAAAGATAATTATATATATTTTATATAAATATATTGAGTAATTTAACATATTTCATTTCCCTCTATTATTATAGGGACCGTTTTTCACCTTTTCCCCCATTTCTAAGAACTCTAGATCACAAGATCAATTACCAAATACAATTCTTGATTCATTCCAAAAATCATAGTGATTTTTATTCTCCCCGTATGATAATTATATGATTTATTTGGGAGTAATCCATATTATGTCTCTCAACGAATAGGTATTCGTCTTAACCGACTATTTAAATGATTATTGTTTATTTTAAATTTTATAAATTTATTTTTTTGATAATAACATGACTAATCTAGTACAATAAATATTCCATGTTTTTATATTTATTATGGGCCCACAATGTTATCATATTTTTTTATAAAATATGGAAATAATGTCTCTCTTGTGCCTATGTTTAGACTACTACCTCAATCTTGATATATGATTCATTTTCCATCACCATCATTCGAGGATTGTTGTTATAATGGAATTAATGTTTATAAATTCTAATTTCTATAGGATAATGATTTAATAATAATAATTTCTGAAATACCTTCATAAATTATATTCCATTTTAATATGATAATGTCTCATGTGCGTAAATGTGGACAACAACCTCCATGAAGAGATGTGATTTTTTTAAATTCAATTTTACATGTATGGTAATAAGGATATATATAATGCATTTAGATTCTATTTATTATATAAATATAACTTAATAAATGTGTCTTATTTTATACCTTTATTTAATTATATTTATCGAAATTTTGAAACATCTGTCTATTTGTACATATTGATAATTCTATCAATGAAGTGATGTAATTGAATTTTCATCACTGAATAATTTAAATGATTATAAAATTATATAAAATGATTAAAAATGATATTTATTTCATGATTAAAAATCTGAATATTTTGAGTCCATTATTATTGATCAAATATCAGAACTAGCTGACTAAAACATGCATGGAAAATCATAATGATTTTATTCATATAGTCACATTATTTATAAAGTTATAAATTAAGTAAAAATAGAAATTAGTAAGTATTATTAGTAATTTATTTATTAATATTGTTATATAGTATATTTATAATAAATCTATTTTTATTTTACAATAGTTTTGGCCATTTACTAAGAAATTTGATACTTTGTGTAATATATTTATGATTCAATATCACTTTAATCTTGATTTTTTATGCATGAATTTATATTGAGGGAAATTGTATAACCCTTTCTAGCTAAATCCATTATGATTTCGTAAAATATTTTTACCTCTTGAATTTTTTATGTTATAGAACCATTTTCCCCCTTTCGTGCTCAAAATGGTCTAGAATTTTATTTTAAAAAAAACAAATTTATTATGTATTATCTAGGAATATATCTCCCACATGTCAATAATTTCTACACATATTTAATGAATATTTTAATTATGTTACAATTATTGATTAATCAATTTTTTATTCATATTTTTCATTATATTAGTATGTCTAAAATTAATTTTATTGTTATTTTTGGAAAGATAAACATTTTTATCAAAGTTGGAATGAGAATCTATATTTTTAAAAAATTTGACATGAAAGAGATTTCCCACCATCATTAACATAAAATTATTTTAATATTAATTTATATTAATCCAAGTTACTTTTCCATTGAATTTATTTCAATAATTCTATTTAATTTTTAGGATTTTAAATTAGTGTTTTATATATATAAAATATATTTTTTTCATTAATTATTCCAATTATTATTAATGGAATTTTTCATGTTTGATAATATACATTTTTGTGAATATTATTTTCATGGGATACGATCCATTGACACTATTATTATTCATTATCAATATTTTTTATGTTTTAGTGATGATATGTTAACCAAACAATTTTATCATTCATGGGGTACTCATGAAAAAAAAATTAAGTGATGTGTGGTTATAATCCAAGGATGTGTGGTTATATCATAAATAACGGATCAGCTTTTTTCTATAAACCATTGAAGGATTATTACATTTTAATCTTGAAACAGTTGTGTCAATTACTTCAAACAAAATGCATTAGGTATTGACAATTTTGTTTATAAATTCTTATAAGATTCCAATATTATGAAACTCTTAATAGATGATGGAATTAACTATATATAAGTAACTCTTCTGTTAATATTAAAAATATATTATATACGTGATTCTATGATTAAATTATTGTTTCCCATAATATTATTTTTATTATTTATGCTTAGTCCAAAAAATTAATAGGACATGTTTTTAGTCTTAATCACGATCACATAGATCATAATTGATTAATGTAAATTCCTAACTATTACGAATCAAGTATTTTTGAATCCTAAATCCTTTTTCCATGACTCTTAATTTATGAGATATGATAGATTTTGCACGAACACTGTATATTTTTATCATTATCACATCGCCTTATGAATATGATATGATTTCATATTATCATTGAATGATATCTACCATGTTTACCCTTATTTAGAATATTATCCAACCATTTATTATTGTTACAATTTATATAGTTTTTGATGAATGAATTTCAATAGTATATGTGTATGAAGGATACAACAATAAAATTAATTTCATGGATGTATTGAATGTAATTTAGGAATTTAGTTATTTATGTATCTACTATGAAATCAAATTAGGCCATTATATTTTTTGGGATGGTATTTTTGTGATATGTGTTGAATATTCATCTAAAATTTTATAATATTTATGTATGTTAATATCAAGGAACTTATGTTGTTATGTGAGAATGGTTTAGTTAATTATTATGATTAAAAATATAGAACGTTTTAATATCCCAATAGATATACCTAACTATAGTATAATATCCTAATATTTTGGTAAAGTGGACATTATTTGGTTTTATTAGAACACACATCACTATATGGATAATGAAATATGTATTCAGTTGTGGTGTAAATTCTCTTTGAGGAAACAAATTTTAAGGGGGTGGATTTGGTATTATATTGATCGTTAGAAGTGAATAATGTGGGGGAATAAGACTACACACCTGTCTAGACACTGTATTGAGATATACTTAGTTTCATTCAAATTAAATTTGTTTACCATCATTAATGATTTGAATATATGATGACCATGTATGACAAATATTATTCCTAAAACATCATAAATTGAAAAATGATTCATTATTTAGGAAATAATGAGAATTATTTTCATAATAATTTAATTGTTTAATAATATTATACACTGTTGATACTCACAGTATTCCTCTAATTTAATTTTTAAGGAATTTGATATATAAATACTTTAATTTTCTCCCTCATGTTTAATTTGATGTTATTTTTGTAGTGGATGACATTCCTTTTAAAGAGATCATATCAATTACCAATGAATAAAATTAACATTTGATATTCTGAATTGGCCTGTTTAATATCATTTAGTGTGAAGATCAATATGAAATTTTAATGAATATTACTTCAATTTTATGGGATTTACTACCTCTTCATGAGGGTTTTTTTATAAAAAATGGTTGAGGAGAATCATGGCATAAAAATATTCCTTCTTTTTAAAAATATGATAATTTATTTATAAAGAAAATTCACATTCTTCCATTTAATCATGAAATTAATTATTTAACAGAACTCAGACATGGTTCTATACACATTTCAATGACTCAATATTGAATCAACCTGATTGAGTTATAGGAATTGAATAAGAAACTCTATTAAAACTCTAAAATGGATTTATTTAGAATAAATACTGACTTTTTTGTTAAATTATTATTTATTTTGGGTAATTGTAGGCCATTCATCATCCCATTGACTACCATAAGGATAAAAATAACAATTTTATGAAAAATGATCCACTACCATATATCGATGATATGTTTGGTCAATTATTAAGAGATTTATTTTTTTAAAATATTCATTTTTTGATTAGGATGACATTATATAATATAAATGAAGGAGGGTATACCCAAGAAAAACATTTTTATCTGGTAAAATCAATATAAATTTATGAATATTCATTTTGGAATTACCTAATCCTCGACTATCTTCGTGTACCGAATAAACTAATTATAGATGACATTGATCAAATTTTTTTTTGAATTTATAGATGAGTTTTTTATATCAAATAATATAAATTAAGATATTAAATATGATTTTGGTGTTATACAAAACACCTTGAGGAAGGAATATATATCTTAAAAATAAAAAGTGTTATTTTTTCCACAAAAATGAACATTTTTATATAAATTATTATCAGTAGATAGAATATCGATTGACCAATCAATGAGTACAATTATTTAACTGTGGCATAGACCAACCATTTAAACCAAGATACTTAGTTCTCTATGGTTTTATGGATAATACAAAATTGTTATGAAAATATTTATCAAACTTATCGAATCCCTCAACCATGTTTACATGGAAGGATTCCAAGATTATGTGGTTATATAAATTTGAGGAAAATTTCATATAAATTAATAGAATGATGTTTATTCAACTTCTACTCAAACTCCCCTATAATGGATATGTGGTTATGATCTATATTGACACATCAGTAAATTTACCAGGATGTGGTATCATTCAGAATGAATTGGTGATATCATATGCCCTTCTATAATTGAAAAACCATGTGAAAAATTAAATATTTAATGATATGGATCTTTTAGTAGAAATATTTGTATTGATGATATGGAGGAATTAAATATATGGTAAAAGGTGTGATAAATATACTATAAATAATAAAATCAAATATATATTGATATAAAAGGAATTAATAATGAACCAATGATGAAGAATTTAGTTTACTAATGATTATGAAAAATTCAATACACACCCATCATTGGAAGGTGAATTAGGAGGATGATTCTCTAAGTCATAATGATCATTCAAGATTTTCCATAATTGGGGTTAAATGTTATCTAATACAAATTGATATACAGATGAAATTTCTATAAATTGAGATGAAATGGGATAGATCATATAATGATAAAATGAATTTTAATCCATTTATACATGTGATAATTAAAGAAGTTTGGATATAGGATATAGAACAGAAAAATTAAGCGGGTGATATTCTAATGTTTAACAATTATTAATATGGAATGACAAGGTCTTGTAAAAACATATTTGTCCCATAAATATCAAACCTAAATAAATAGTTTATGGATAAATCTCAGAACTCATAATTATATATTTATCATAGATTTATGAATATATATTGATATATAAAAAAGCATTTCCAATAGGATAACAAGAAAAGGGATATTGAGGAGTAGGAATGTTATTTTACAGTTTTTCACAATGTTATGTATGTGAGATTTATATATAAGGGGAAGATATAACCATTTACCAATCTAGAATTGAAATGGGAATCCATTTCCATAGTGTCCAAATTATTACTCCCAAGAACATCTAAATGGAAAAAACTACTTTAAATGTAGTTCATGACATTATGAAATCAACACATTTTATTATCATCAGGGATTATTTCAATCTTGATAAAAATTCTAGGACATACATTAGGGATGTAGTACAATTTTGTTAAGTAAAAAATTATTTTTTTATAATTGAATATATCGATGTATTATGGAAGGATTGAAAAGTAATTAATTACAATATTTTTCTCTATCCCAACATATCGTCTATATATGGATTTTTTAAGAGTAATATTCAATACCTAGATTATTTTGGTGATAGAATGGTTTATGGATTTAATAGGTTTTTATGATCCTAAATTTTTGTTGGATGATATATATTTCATCAATAGATTTAAATCATGAATTTAGGCGGATCATTATGATTACCGTATTTGAAAAAATTTATGAAAAAATTTATAGGTATGATCATGGATAATGAATGATATTGGGAACTTAACAATCTATGGAAATGTAAGATATGGTCGAAGAAATTTAATATTATATTCGGTTAGCTAAATGTCCGTAGAAAACATATGTGGATAGTTTTGGGTGATATATTGATATTGAAGTTGGTGAATGTGGATTATGAGGTATGTCCTGAAAAGAATGATTATAAATTGATATATTAACTCTATTTAAATTTGTGATCATATCAGTATAGTTGTATATCACTAGGAACTTCCACCGTATCTCTCTAAAGTTCATGATGCCATCCATGTATTCATCCTAATGAAATACATTCATGATATTTCACATGTTCAAAACTCATATGTCCTACCACTAGAAATATAAAACATACGAGGAAGAACCGATGATGATTTATGATTATAGATATAATGTTCTATGATGAAATACTACACACCTGATCATAGTTTTGTGGGAAAAAATTAATTTTGAGTAAAATATGAAGGAATATTAGTTTTTAATGATGTATAATTATCCTTAGATTTTTGTATAAGTTTGGTGAATTTCGTAGCTGAGAGTTTTTTTAAGGGGACTAATTTTAAATCCTTATAATTTTTTATATAATTATCCTTAAATAAAAAAAAATATATTTTTTCCAATTTCCTTTACATGTAACAATGAGTTGATAAAGACTGTGATATATTATCATTTTTTTATCTAATATGAATGTTATCTCCCAACCATGAAATTTATGGTTTTGAATATGATCAAATGAATTATAAATAATTAATTTTTAAACTTTTAAAAAATTCATTCATTGTTTTTTAATTTTTTATAAATATAAAACAAAAGGATTTGAAGGTTATATGTGTTCTTAATAAAAACTATTATTATCTACAAAATGTGTCCCCCTCTTAATAAATTAATTTAATCACTATTTATAAATTTTTTGAATAATATTTTTAGATAATTTATTAAATAAAATATAATTATAGTCATGTAAATATTTTTTATGTGAATAATGCTAATATTGTAATATTTCTATTCAAAAATATTTTTTTTAAAATAATTAAATATAATTTGAATGAAAATATTATAAATAATTTCATCCAAATAAATATATTTTTAATAAAAACATGAAGTCCATTTTCTTTGTCACCATTTAATTATGTGCTTAGGATTAATTTTTGGAAATTTTATTTTAAGATTGATTTTTTAGTAAATAGTTTAAAATACCATTATCTCAAATACTATCACTTTTATGAAGTTATTATGATGTCAGAAAGAATTAATAAATTTAAAAACAACATCATTAAAATAAATTTATAGTGAAAAATATTGAATTAAAAATATTTTTTTGTGGATTTTTGGTCCCGTGATTGACTTTTGAGGACATAAGTTATATTATCTTCAAATTAAAAACAAGTTATGGGTCATTATATTTATTTTTTATTTTTGGAAAGTTATATTATGTTTCTTATTGAAACAATAGTATAAATAACTTCATATTTTATTATATAATAATATAAATTCTTATAAACCTATTTTTTTACATTTTATCAATATCAAATGACTTTTACACATAAATATGGAATTTTCCTAAATATATTTATTCATGCATTTTTTGTTATTAAATTTTAATACTTTTTTTTACACCTATATATATTTAATTTGAAAAATTATATTCCTAATTTTGATTATTCGTGTTTATTTTCAAAAGATTTTGGATTCTTTTGATCATGTAATTAGGTTAGCATAGTAATGATTTCACATATAACACATAAGGTTAGGGTGGATTTAATGTGGTTTTAGTAAGAGAAAAATTTAAAACATTATCCCATATGGGGGTCATTCCCAAGAAGGGATTCTATTGTCATAATTCATGGTTACGACATTGAGGGTTTGGATGAAAGATAGATGAGGAGGTTCTATAAGCCCAACTGGATTATCCAAATTATGAGCATGGAGAACTCAAATATGTATCCAATGATAATAAATCTAATCAAGTATCAATTGATATTATAGAAAATATTCAAGGTGATGATCTCATTAATCTGAGGAGGAAATTCTAGAGAGGTAATAAGAAGGTTCATAATGGTTATTCCTATTTTCCCCTTCTAATGGAGAAATGAATCTCCAAACAAAAAAAAGATAATGATAAGGAAGATAATCAAATGGGTTTTGGCTCCCTAGTATAGGAAGAGGCTACATCCTATGATGAAGTTTCATCTAAAGGGTCTCTAGATGGTCCTTACTGATAGAAATTCATGGTTCTAGAGCATAATGTAAAACTGTTCATGGATTTTTTTAATGAAATGGTGGGGGGATTTCAGATGATTAATGCCACAAAGGAGGATTCTGAAAAAAAATTAACCGAACACTTCCCTGAATGAACACTACTAGGAAAATTTTTTCTTGGATTGATGATAAATACCATATATTGATAACAATATTCAATGATGGGGGGATCAACAAATAGGAATACATGAATACATAGGAATATTTGTAAAATCATTTTGAATGCCTTTTAATGTATGGTCATGGAACATATCTAGCTTCAATTACCTGTAAATTGTTTATGTTGAATGATTTCAACCTGCTAAAATATTCCTTCATTGATGATTTATTTTCTTTTAGTGTTTGATTTGGTTACAAACTACATGTTTTCCCTTTTCCCATTAAGTTCTATTTATTATAAAAATTAAATTTTCAGTAAAAAAATATAAGTTATATAATAGACATAAAACATATTTATAAAAAAACTATTTCAATCAATGCAATGTGTTTTTATTATAATAAATAAAATAAATATATATTTATTAATGTTTATATGAAAAATTATATATTATATTTCTAATATAATATCATTACATTTAATTAATGTTTTCTAAATGGTGAGGTTGGGAAGTACATTTTGGTATACTTTTAAAAATTCATTTTCTAAACGTGTTTTCCATTGTGGGTTTCATGCATAGTTAAAATTAAAGTATGCCACTATTATAAATTAAATATATTAAAATTTATTCCTTATTTTAATAATAATTATTAAATACAATCGACAGGGTGATCACAATATTTTTTAATATTCAAAAGAAAAAAAAAATTGTTGCCCCAATAAACGTTAAAACTGTATTACCATGTGGTCAAACCAAGATATATGGGTAGTATTATGAATCAGACAAGTATAATTTTTATATTACAAAAATATTTAAATATTAAATTATTCTAAAATATAATACATTGCCATTTGGGTCCTATTTTCTATGAATTATACATTATATCACTGATATGTTTTTATAAAATTCCATGCATGTCCCTCACCTCAATTATAAAAGGGAACATGTTATCATACCTTGTTAAATTTTTTAGCCTAATAGCTCCAATAATACCATCTAAAGTAACATTACATATTCCGTTACTTATTTTTACTATTTATAAAACTACCATAATTACAATTATACCAAGAATAAGGTTTATTATAAAGGAGGTATCTTAGAGAAGAGGTACAGATCTTAATGAAGGGATATAAATTTTATTTCTTCATTAACAAATTGTAAAATTTTTGTATGAATATATAAATTATGAATTCCAAATAATTAATATAATAAGATGTTATCATGATTATTTAAAAACCATTTATACACTCTTAATAATCAAATGTGAGATGAATTTATAACTCATTTATATGTGTGGACTAAAACATTCATGTAGCAATACAATTTATATTTCATGGTTTTTTTATAGTTTCTTTAACGAAAACATATATTATATATATTATAAAATAATGGATAATAAATATGGAATATTATCTGACATTATTACATTCAGTAAAAAAATGGAACCATCACTCGTGCACACGTACGAACTATTGTCTCCACATTGTGATATAATTCATTTTTTTATAATCTCATTACATGAATGCTTTTAACTATGTATAGGATTACCATATATGATGTTTATATAATTATTTGTATTTTTGAGATAAATAAACCATGATCATTATATACACAGAATATTTTTCAATATAAAAAATACCGGAAAAAATGATGTAGTTAACACCCTAAATGATGATTAAATTGAAACATTATTAATGAACTAGTGACAAGATATTTTATATAAAAGATTTATTGATATATAAGTATGAATAGTTTTTTGGTATATGATTAAAATAAATTTAAATTTATTATATGTTATGTAGGATTACTTATGATGTATGAGGTACATTATCTGAAAGTTTTTTTTGATACAATATCATGTTTATTACCATAGTTTATGGTTAAATTTATGATAATGTAATTATACGATCAATACCTTTAAACTATTATGAATATAATTATATTCTATTTTTTCAGATGAAATTTTCTTTTTTTCATTTTCGTCTCATTAAGTACCCATGATAATAAATTTGTATTTTTTAGAATAAATGTTTTTCTTCTACTATTCACACAAAAATACTTTATTAGATTTAAATATTTCATTTAAAATGAATTCAACAATGGTAATTATTATTCTACAAATATTAATTAAATTTAATCGGTAAAATTTTTATTTTTATTACAATGTTTTCTAAATGAAAATTTTTATCAATTTCTGAATGCAGTTGTTTTTACTTTTTTTTATAATGTGAATGAAATTTTTGTTTTAGTGTACACCACATGAATGATTATTACAAACGACATGAAGTTTATATACAATAATTATTCCTTAACAAATCTCTAGAGTTATTTTAAAATATAATCTTCTCTAAAATATTTTTGAATTTTTTTTATTTTACATATCTGATTAAGAAATGAAAAACACATTTTCCTCAATAAATGTTTCATGGTATTTTTTAAAAGTTAGTTTAATCTATAATAACAACCTTTGAAGTTTATATTTATATATATGGGACATAATAAAATGATCAAATCTTCATTAAATCATTGAATGGTTTATGATTGTGATGATGAAAAATTTATGAACACCATTTAAATTTAGAATAGATATGATTTTAAGTATTGATATTTTATTCATGATCATATGAATAAACTTTATTGAATTGTGATTAAATGGTATGTTGTAAAATTATGAACCATGGATTGATAGGTATGTTATAAATCATGTAAGGGTGGGTATGTTAAATGAATCTAATGAACTTGGAATTTATGATAGAGTATATAAACTACTAAGATATTTTACAGATAATTAAATATTATGTGACGATAGAGTAATACGGATGGAAGTGAAACTTAATAGAAGGTTTGAAGTAACCATGTAGGAAATTATATTATGGGATATCATCAATAATGATAGTCTTAGATGTGAACCTTGACTAAGAAGGTTATTTTATATGGTTATGTGAATTCCTAAAACATATTTTTATTTCTTAAAAAAATGTTTTACGTCTAAATAGTTATTATTAATGATTCCAGACACTTGTGTATTATGTATTTTGATTAAGAAAACATTATTCCTTCATTCGGTCTTAATGATCATTGGATGAATAAGTATGATTATTATATATTTTGATCATTTTATCAAACCCTTATTAATATCATTTGATCACTTATTATTAATGATTTATATCTCTAATGGGTTCCCTTACTAAGCTGTTGAGAACACCCATTCATATTTTTCATTTTCGTAGGTCTTGAAGAAAGTGTTTATGTATGATATATAAAGGAATGGTTCTAGTTGTGAATACAATAATGGAAAATAACATGAATATTTTATTAAGAATAAATTTATTTATCCATTCATTCCATATATTGTAACCTTTTATTGTTCTGGAATATATCAAAATGTTATGTAATGAATAATCATCTATTTATACGTGATATTTATGTTTGAAAATTTTGGGGACATATAGATTCTACCAGATAAATGTTTAATAATTTCAGGACAATAGGATGAGAAAAAATTAGTTTTATCCAATTTTTTAGTCCTATGAATATGATAATATACCAATTATTTAAAATGAAAGGAGTTTAGTTTTTCGATGAAAATATATCGTTGTATGGATACTACAAGTGAGAATTGATTTATTAGAACCAAATGTAGGTGTATAAACCTTAAAATTAGTTCTTAAAATGTATATCAGCATTCATTTTGGTAGATGGTGAATGAGCCCTTAATATGAACATGGTTTCACACTCATATGAGATGTTATTGTGTTAAATAACATTAAATTTATGATACATTTTAAAACATTTAGGATAGTCTAAGTCAAACATATGGTATCATATGTTGAAATGAAGGTTTAAATAATTATTTATCTTTTTAATGATTCTCATGACTATATGATTTACCAATATGATTATTGTTTCTCATATTATTTGTTTTTTTTAATTCAATATATAAAAAAAATAGAATTAACTCTGAATGTGACATACAATGAAATGTTATACCTGTTTTGACACTAAATATTATGGTATATAAAATTGGAAACATTATTTGTATGCTAACAACCATTTATAATTCCACGAATCATCCTGATCAACCAATTGAGAAGATAATTGAACAATTTATTATTGATTACTCCTTGAAGCTATGTCTACTATATGTTATTTGGTATATGAACCCACTAAATAACAAAAATTTTACTAAAACAAGTAAAATGGTATTTTTAATTGTCTAATGGATAGTACATACAAATGTTATATTAGTTGTAAATCATATTTAAGGTTAAGTGTATCAATTCTAGAATAACACCAAAAATATAAATGAATGGGATGAAATTTAATAAATAGAGTGAAATAACATTAGGATGATGTTTTTCTGTATGAACATTCCACTTATTCTTCAAAAGAATATGGAGGGGGAATTAACTTATTTTTAGTATAATGACGATGAATAAATTGGTACATATGGGGATGATTTTATAATAAATGTGATATATGATTCTAGTATTATCATTTAACCAAAAACAAATATGGATTAATTATTCAATGGATTAAAACCATTTATCAGGAGGGTGTTTTCCTTATGATAAATTAATATATACGAAGAAGTAATTATTTGTAATATAAAAGTGGAGATCGAGATTGGATTTATCCATCAATATCATGGATTTGATAACAAAATAATGATCTAATTTAAAGTAAATTCTAATCCCAAAATATATAGAGTGAAGAATATGATAATTGGTTTATGCCATAATTATTGAAAGAAACATGGAATAAATTGTATTAAGGGTACTAGTATAATTTTTATGTGTTTTAATGATGTACATAGAGAAAAATAATGTTTATGTGATGTGAATAATCCCATTAATGATAATGTGATAAAAATTCAAAACATAATTCAACACCAACACTATGATGTTCTAAATTATTTGAGTATGACAACTACACCAACCAGTTCTCAAATCTTATTCATAATGATGATGACTGAAATCAGATATATATTAAGCGAATATATAATGGAAACTATCAAGTGATATCCTTTTCCAATGTATTATATGAGGAAAAAGTTGTTAATGGTACATATACCATCAACAATATAATTTATATTGAATCATTTAATTCTATCCCTTCATAATATTTTATATCTGACTAATTTTAGAAGGTTATCTCATTACCATGTCAACAATTAGATATTTTAATTGCACTAATATCTTCTAATAGTATTATTATTTCATCTCACGTCTATGATTCATCTCTAATTGATGGTTTTTGTTATTTTCTCACTAAAAATATTATTTATATTATTCATTTAGTTAAATTTAAAGTTATTTTGGACATTAATTTTCTATATTTATATAACACATATATCCATTACTGAGTAATGGATGTAACATTTGATATTTGAAACCCATTAATGATTTATTATCAATGTTAGGATATATATAAATATATATATAAATACAATGAGAATTATACCAATTTCATGTTTACAAAATCCAATTTAGAAGGGGTATTTTTTCCAGATGTTTTCGATGAAAATCCACATTGAAAATATTTTTATTTTATAAGTGTTTTTAAATCATTCAATTATATTTTCCTAGAACACCAATAAAATTATGAATTTATGATTTAACAAGAAATCATTATTACTGCTATACATATTTTAATTTTTTTTGTAGGATGTCCCCAATATTGTTCTAGGAATTGAAGATGAAACCCCAAGATAATCTAGAAAATTTATCCATTTTTTACAGTGCATCATATGTGAGGGAACCTATTATTTTTATAATAAGAAATATTAAACAATGGGTATATTTATTTATTATTATGAATTTTACATTATATTAATTAATATTATGTATCCTCATCACTATATTAATTAATTTTTCTATATATTTTGAGGAGATCACTTTTTTTCCATGATTATTATTTGATCTTGATACAATCATTTGAGGGTCATTAGTTATGAAATATCCAAAAAACATTCCATTTAATGTATATAATCAATGAATTTAATGTGATGTAATTTGGTCATACTAATTCCCCAGATATCTTCAAGGATTTAATGAATATAATATTTAGAGAATACATTGATCATTTTGCAGTTTCCTTTATAAATAATATTCTATTATATTTTTCTGGAAAGGAATATCATGTAGATCTCTAAGGGATTGTATTGGATAACCTACGAAATGATAAGATATAATCACAGTTTAACAATGATGATGTTTTCCTAAAAACAAATTTACATTTTTTGGCAACATAATCACATGTGAGGGTATATCAATGGATATATCAATGAATATAGTTGTTTAACACAATCCTAGACCAAATATTGTGAAACTGATTAGTACTTTTCTTGGATTTATAGGATATGAGTAATTCATTTAAATGGATATAAAATGAATATATAAACCACTATTATAGTTTTGTTCTAAGTGAGTTATGATTATTTCGACTAATAAATTTGAAGAAAATTATTATGAATAGAATAGGTGGTAGGTTATTACACCTGTGCTCACACTACCACATACAATGGTATGGTTATATCTTGTGTCTCGTGATAATTGAATGTCCAGGATCAATATAACCTAATTCATTATTGGTCGTTTCCATAGTTAGCAATTTCATTAATGAGATGAATTCATTGTATTGAGGTTGTAAAAAGTGACATATAGAAATATCATAAATATAGAAATTATATATTCACAAAAAATGGATTAATATTATCCAAATAATGTGGTTAGGGTTGATTAAAGAATATGAATTGCCAACACAATACAAATTTGAAGTGTATATGATTAATGTGTGAGAAGAAATAAAAAACGTGATTCTTTTTTTTTGTTTGTTTGTGGTTCATGAATTACAAACATAAATTATAAGTAGAAGTAATTATAAAATGATAAAATGAAAACCCAAGTAATTCATGTGTTTAATTATATATACTTTACTACCTTAATGATAGGTGATACTTTTTGAGTGAGATTGAACCTAAGTCTCTCTAAGAGTTAGGATCATGTAGATGTATTGTATTCATGAATGCAAGAATGCATGATGGTTGAGCCATTGCTATGAAGGCACATGAAATGATGATGGAAACACCTGAAGTCCATAAAAATTTATTTTTAATATATGATTAATGAAATAATACCCATCTTGTATTTCAAATGTTGAGGGTGAATTAAATATCCTATGTATAATATAGTATTTAATTGAGAAAACTAGTTCCCACTATTTATGGGTTTTCAAATATGATAAATAATTTCCCACATTCAGGTATTATTATTTTATGGTGAAGTGAAATTAAATGTGTTTACATCATAACATATTTAATTAAGGTTTTTAATGAGAATTTAAATTACAGAATTTGGTATGATCCATTTAAGAAAAATTTATATATAAATTTGTGCATGAAGGTGATGAGAATGCTACACCAAATTCCAAATACATTTTGAGACATAGTACTTCTATTAATAAATAATATGTTTTATATTGATCTGAATAAGGATAATTATTTAAGATTTAATTTTCATTTACTTGAGTATGTGAAGTAGAGAATTTAGACTGCACAAAATCTAGAAGGAGTCACGTGACCAACATAACTGATGTTGATGAGGATGTACATGATAATGCGAGATCCTTCATACTCACAGAGGAAGATAAAAGATCATCATATAGTGGATCAATCCATTCAAAAATGTCGAGTCAATTTAGTTAGTAGTTGGATTATTTTATGTCTTTGTGTTGTATCTAGTAGAAAAAGTAGTCTCTTAGTTGTATCCAGAGAAAGAGTTCTTTTATATGGTCCCAAAAGAAAAATAATTCTCTTGATAGGATCTAGATTAATTTTATTCCCTTTATTTATAGTTAATAATCCATGTTGTATTGTATAAAAATATGAAAATTATTAGGCCTTTAATTATCGAACATTGTAAATAAAATCTTCTACCACATCTTATCTTATTACTTCTCATGATGTGAGATTTAGAGAGACTATTGAGTGGATTGAGATCTTGAATAAGGACAAGAGGATAAATTTAGAAGAAAAAATTCATAAAATAAGGGTACCACTAATGCACCTATATTCTTTGTAGAACCTATCATGCAAGTGGATTTAAAAGATATAATTATATAATGAATGAAAATGTTTAATTTATAGAAATAACTACATGAATGTTGATGATCCTCAAAAATAGGAGTGATATCCTTCTTATATAGATAAATTTATCTATAGAGTGTGTAGGCAAGGGATTATATGTCTATCAAAACTATCACTTTCCAATTGATATTATAAAATATATATTAATTGTTATTATAATATTAACCCAACTGACCAAAATGAAATGTTATTTTTTATTTATATAACCATGTATATCTATTATGGGATTAACATTTTAAATCATGAATGTATGTTATCCAAAATATGGTGAAAGAGTTCTTGTGTGAGTCTATAATGATAAAATATCTCCATTAATTTATTTTAGTCATAGTTTTCAAATATATCATATATTAAATGACTTATATATAATTAATTCTATTACATATTACATTCATTTTTTATGAAATAATATAAATTTGGAAATTATTTTTATTTTTATCAGTGGTTTGATGGAGTGATTTTAAAAGGAAATTAAGAAAATATATTTCTGGTAGGTCATGTAATGAAAACAAATGTCTGAAATATGAGGTTTGGATGCCGATAGATGGAAGAATTTTTTCCTCATCTGTCATGATGAGTCACTAATGTAATGATTAATATTATATGTTATAAAATATATTTTATATTTATTAATTCGTTATTAGTTTAATTTTATAAAACACGCCTCTAGGATACCTCATCAAAAGATCTAGTTTAAGAATGTTAATCCTAATACTTTATCATGTGTAGGGTGTCATTTGTTGTAAGAGGGAATAATTTATAGAAATGTTGTATGCATTAAGAGATAAATCATGTAGTTGTTCAGATGCAGTCCAACTTAGTTCTATATATCCACCTAACCACAATGAAAAAAAGAAAAGGTGCAAAAGAAAAATTTTAATATCAGTTTAGAGGGAAATATAAAGAAGTAGATGAAAAAAATTTATGGAATTCATTTTTTTAGTTTCCATGACTATTGGTTTTTTATAAATATTTCCCAAAAGGTAAGATAAAAGATGGGAAACACTCCATGTGTGAAAAAAATTCAATCATCCATCCAATGTATGTCTGGAAAATTATTTAGATAATCACCGAATACAATGCTTTCATAGCTGGTACAATTTACATAGTCTATTCTACCTACATCGTCTACCTGTCTAACCTACACAGATCCTACAACACCTTGTTTGGACATAACAATATATATTTATTGTCATATTGGGGATCCCCTTATATGTAATATAGAATAAGTAGTGGTATATATTTTTGAGAATTATTTACATCACAAACAATTACATTTGGGTCAGTTAAAAATATTGGTACATTATATTATTGACTAAAATAGCTTACCACTATTTCATAAAGAGGAGGTTACCATCGTAAAAGATTGTAAGGGTCATGTTTTAATTTATATAGAAACAATTCATCAACATTTATCATAAATGGAATTCATTTCTTTTTAAATATTATTAAAATTTTAAATAAAATTACTTTCAAAATTTGTAGAAATTTAATTCATTTAGTAGATTCTAGAATCAAAATAATTTGTAAAAAATAAAACCATGGATCATAAACTAAAAAATTCAGTATCATTGGAAACATCTAATGGGATAGAATTATTTCCCATGTTACATGTCCCTTATTTAATGTTTATGAGTCTTATATGACATCTGATTTATATAGAAGAGAAAATTCTTTGTGAATATTAAAATAATATTTCATGTATCATGTTTTATTTGTGGAGATCAATATGAATTTTTTCAGTTTATTCCAATATATGTAATTTTCTATATAATTTTTCTTTCATTCAATAATAATGATATAGAGGGACTTAATATATTACTTATGTTGTTACTTATCTACATACAAATATAATTTTAAATGAGACTACTTGTTTTTATGGTCTGATAGATCCATAATAAATTTGAACGGATATGTGATATGGAAATACTTCTTCTAGAGTAACATATATATATGAGGGATTACAAAATTTAGAGATTGGTTGGATTTATTCAAATTAATCTATGGGTAATGAATCAAATTTAAGAATGAAATAATATTCATTATAATGACCATAATTTTGAATATTTAATATCATAGTGTTCATGGAATCTTAGTTGAATTGTTCCCAATTGAATGCGCATTATACTAGTTTTTCTCTTCATTAGGTGGTGTAACTTTAAGAGAAGTATGGTGAATTATTTTTTATATGTTATTAATTTTTAATTATTATCTATATATATATTTTTTATCTATGTGACAAATAATCCCATTGAAATTATTAACAAAGATAATGTATCTATAAATTACACATATATAATCCAATATGTGGAATTTGTGACAAATAAATTTCATATTAGTTAATATTTTTATTCACATATATATATTGGTTTTTATTTGGATGTTATTTTTTTTATAATTATAGTGTCATAGTTAAAAAGGATGTGTGGAATGTGGTTATTATATTTTAATACTCATGTAATAGACAATCACAAAAAGATCAATAAATTAATTTTACAGGTTTAGTTATATTGATTATTTTATGTTTTATAAGAAAATATTCTATTTTTAAATCTTATAATATTAATTGTTATTGTATATTTTCAACGATACTACAAAATATATGAATTTTTAACTTACTCATCTTCATAGTTTGTTCGATTTTTTATGTACGATTATGATATTTATTACAATGTATGTCTCTTTTAATTAATGTCAAAAAATTTAGTATTCAGACAATTATTTTCTTCTTCATCTTAGAATATTCTATTTATTATAACATTTTTGTATCTATTTTATAATGGGAAATGGATTTATTAAAACATCATCATAATAGATAATTCTTTAACTATGAAAAATACATCATGACTACCATCCAATAATTATTCCAAAAATAAAATGTTATTTCTATCATTAATTTGGGTGATAAAATGATATAAATATTCAAGTAATTGCCTATAAATTCACATGATGTTGTAAGAAACCCTGTATTATTCATTATTACACAATATTTGTAATTATATAGAGTCATATAAAAATGATTAACTAAGACATCTTCATTATGTTTTCTTTTTCAATCAGAAAAAACAACATCAATTGAAATTGTATACTATTTTTTTAATATTTTTATTAGCTAATGTTTATGTAATTTTAATTGAATTTTATGTTCCTTTTATTACATCGACATTCAGGTTTGCAGTTCAGATATTCAAATGCATATTCTTGGTATTTAACTCACTTCTTCATCATCATCTTAGTATGAATTCTTCCCTCAGAGTGACCTACCCTCCTATCAAAATCCATTTATTATTATACTATTTTCCTTGGTAATTTTGTGTTAAATTTCATTCACTTTATTTACAATTCATTTCTTCATGGTTTTCTTGTGATGTAATAATCTTAAGGCGATGCAGTATTATGTTCATATTATTATACATTTTTTATTATTTTTATATTAATCAAAAGTTTTTCTCTTTTTTCCATTGACTTATAGGGATCTATGAATAAATAATACTCTACCCATTTATGGATACTTTTTTCTAAATTTTTATGGTATCAATCATCCAATATCATAAAAATATCAGATTAGATCATTCATGTGCCGTTATATATTTTTCTTTAGTTTCAAATTTCATATATATAATCATGATATAAATTTATTATATTATTTACTTCCCTTATAGTATGAACAATTCAAAATTTAGTAGTGTAAATATATTAGATTAATTTTAAGAACTAGTCATCTATGATATAATTTTTGACTCATTATGTTTACAAACCCTCTTCAATTTAAATGGAATCCAGATACTTTTTTTGAACATTTTCTCTATTATAAAATAATTAATGATTGTTAGAATATGATTTTCATATTTTTTTTCAAAATAGTGTTATATATTTTCACTATATAAATTCATTTTTTGTGTGAATTTTTATTAATTCCACTATTCTTATTTTAATTTCTATAGAGTTTTAGTATATGAACGATATGAGTTAAGGTATCTATATATTTCATTTTCACTACAAAAATTAAGTGGTGGAATATATGGGAAAGGTATTTTTACACATGGAATGACCTAAAACATACATAACATGACACCAATTAAGAAATTCCATGCTATATTCTGGTAGGATTCGTCATATTTCAATCAAAATTATCAATCTTTTTTTGGTTACATATTTTTCTAGTTTATTTTTTATCTATGTATAGTTTGGATTTATTTATTTATATTTTATTTTATTTATCGAGTTAATGTCCCAATGTTATAGGGTACATTTCTTGTATTGAAATAAAGATTATATTATCCTCTTTTTTTTTGTTTTTTATGATTATATTTCTTTACTATTAACATTAATAATGTTTTTGATTTTTTTCATGATACAATGAATGTTTATATACTTATAAAGGTTATGTAGTTTTACATGTGGTGGGTCATTAAACCATTAACTATAAAAACTGATTTTTTGAATACACTAATTTGTGTGTTGAGATGACGATAGGTTATTGAAATACACAACATTAGAGGTGATGAATTTAATTATCATTTAGGTATAAATATATAATTATTTACTAATTTAGATGAGTCGATTGTTCTTTTTACCAAATTTCCTTAGTTTTAATTGATCACATTCATGTACCATTATCATCCATTTACCCTCACTGACTAATCACATTTTATATAGAAATATCACCTCATATTAATCCTTATATATTCAATATAAATTCAATACACATATTTGGTTACATACATCTCATTTATTTTTCATAGTTTTTAACAGTTTTGGATATATTTCCCATGAGACTGTAATGTAATTTTCAACAACTTTTTATATCAATTACAGTTTTATGAAACTCGTCTAGAGACATATTTATGAGAATAAACATAAATTATTTCTAGGAATTGTAATAAATTTTGGGGTGGGGGAGTTATAATATGGATATAAATTATCTTGTATGTGTCATTTTATTATTGTTTTAAAAACAATCATTAAGGAAATATTTTTATAATTCATTTTCTTAAATTATTTTTTATATATTATTTCACTACAATATATCTTGTTTATCTATGGTATATTATGTAATATTATATATGATTTATCATGGGGATTATAATTTATTATTTTTTTCCTAAAAACATCAACATTCAATAATAGTTTTTCTATTAACCAACATCAAATAAAAATTATTAGACATTAAACATTAGTTTTATTAAAAATTAATAGTGAAATTCAAAAGAGATTTTTTACTATCATAATTTAAACATTATATCCAATAATGAGTATACATTTAATGTGAAAATATATGTTGGTTATTTTTTAAAATATATTTTTATTTTTTTAAGAAAATATTTCCACATTAAAAATAATAAGAATATCAATGTCAATTTCAGCAAAAAATATTTGACATAGTAATTTCATTACTAACGTTTCCTTTCATGTTTTCTCTGAAAATGATATGGAAATATATTATCAACATCTGTGTATAAAATATGACAATAAATTTTCAATTAGTTAATGTTTAGATGTCAACATTATTTAAATCCACACAAAACCATGATCTATAAATCACCTAAATATACATCATTTAAAAACCAATGTTAAAAAATAAATAAAAATTGTTGTTGAAATATATATTTTTCTTTACTGTATATTCATCCTGGAAATATGATGGTGTATTTTGATCTTAAAACGTATTTCTATTTCGACAACATGAAGTGATATGTTGTAGAGTTTTTATCACAATTCATGGTATTTTAGGATATTATTATTTAGATGTAGAGGTATAAGGGGTAATACATCCATTTCCAATACTAGAATGGAAAAAATAAAACACCACCTTGTATTATGTCATAGAACACCAAAAAATGAATATATCATATCATTATCTATGGGTTATATTCAACGTCCATTAAAAGTCAGAATAATTCCTTATTTTCAAACTATAATTCTCTCTTTACTATATTTCTGGGATATACATTATGATGTATGGTTGAGATGAGTACCACATTCTATTATATCAGATTGAGATTTGTGGTTTACTACAATGTTCTAAAAATGTATTCAACAATGTTGATTATATTGATTTGTGTCTAGGTAATAATTATCACCAACAAAAATATTTCTAGAATGAGAGGACTATTAAAACCCTTTAAGATATGTTGAATGTTGACCTCACCTATTTTGATAATCTCAACTATGTTTCAATATGCTTAGATAATCCCAAATAATGTTTACCTTAAAATTATTTATTATTTCAATCGATGAAATCATATTATAAAGTTGTTAAAATATCAAAATGATCCTTTTAATTTTCTAATCAATGATTTCCTATGTTTATACATGTGTTTAAATAATAATAACTCAATATGGATATGATTTTCATTGAACAAACAAATATTTCGTTTTGGAGCCACTAATACAAACCTACTGATACATAGTCACAGATACAGATACTAGTCTACCAATAAGAAATGATCACTAATGGACACAGTCATCTGTTATATCAAGATATACTGGTACAAGGAGACAGACATACAACTATTGATATGAATTCCACCGATACAAACACACATCCACTGATACAGACAGACAAATTCCACTAATACACAAAGATACAAACAGACAACTATCGATAAAAGTCTACATATACAGATAGAAGGATACCACTACAAAGAATACTGATAATAGAATGACAAAAAAAACAAATAGCTACAGATAGAAGGATCTATCGATTGAAGGGTCTACCGACAGAAGGAGCTACTGCTTGAAGGAGCTTCCGACAGAAGGAGATACAGATAGAAGCAGCTACTGATTTAAGCGAGCTACCATTACAGAGACTAACCGTTTCTGATGCAAGACCTATTGTTACATGTCTATCACTACAATCTCACTGATACTAAGAGATACAGATGTAAGACTATCACTATATCTCTAAAATACATTATTATTTTTTATTTAGCAATGGTCATATTTTTTGTTTTTAATGCTTCTGCTGTTAATTAATGATTGTTGTTGGCATGTCAGGAATCGTAACTCATACCTATAAAAAGGTAATCATTCTTATTGTAGGAGATATGATATATATAAGGGAACCTCGAACTACTAAAGGAAAAAACAAACCGATCAATCATTCCATACACATACGAAACAATCATATGAAGAAACACAACGACTTACTTGCAAAGAAGAAAAAGTATGAATATATTATAATTTCGTAGAACCTGAACATTCAGGGAGTAAATGGATTCCACGATTTCAAATACACTCATGCTTCTATGATCATCTTGGACATGTAAATATAATACAAAAACAACACTATGTTTTTCTTGAAAAAAACAACAAAAGGACTCAAAGCATCATCTAAATCAATCCAAGGAGTACAGAGCTTCACTTCAAACACATAGAGCATTCTAAACTCATCTATATTTTTTAAGATTTATTATGCTTCATTTATGTATATTTTCAGTAGTGTCTTTTCTGTATTTACACACTGAATCCTGATCATAACAAGAAAAAATCTAATATCCTCACTCATTCTTTCTAAACTCTTTTCAATTCCAACTGTTATTTGTGGAAGAGGTCATGTGTGACCTGGATAGCCTGTGTTCTATTGTTTTTATTTTTCCCACGTAGAACTGTTGTAGTGGTCAATAGACCTGGGTAGTCTAACTACTATTGTTTTCCCTGATCCAGGGTGTGGATCAAGGTTTTATATTTAACTTTATTAGAGGAATATGTCTCAACATGAGACTGAAAAACATGGTTAAAACTGCTGTTCATGTATATTTTTAATTAAAACTATATTGTATATTCCGCTTCCAAGTACTTTGAAATTAAAATCTATTTTAAAATAACTCTGATAGTTAAACATGTAATTGTTTGTAAATTTTGTTAGACAGTAAGTTAGTTTCAAAATCTCACTTAATATTTATATTATGGTAACTGAGAAATAACCAATCTTTGAGAAACTAATTGAAACCTTTAAAGCCTTGCATATTCAGTACAATTTATCATGTTATGTAATTTGGGGGATTTTTAACATAAATATTTTTAACAGAAATTTTAAATGGAACACAATTCAACCTCCTCTTGAGTGTATACTCCAACCAATATTTGGTATTACGGGAATCATTGTTAATAAAGGATTTTGAAATAATGTTCTTTTCAAATACGATTTTATTTGTATCTTAAATCTCTTAAATTTCTATTAGTAATAAATTTTATCTCATTTAATATATTTGCTAAAATCTAATTATGGATAATAGACTCAATGGGGCTATAAAAAACATTCCACCTTTCATTAATGGTGCAAATTAAGCCCAATGGAAAATTAAAATGAAAATTCATTAAGAAAGTTTGGGATTTGATATCTGTACTGCTATTGAGACTCAATATAAGATTCTAGAAACTAAATAAACTACATGGGATGAAAATAAGAAAACTACTTGAAATAATAATTGTAAAGAAATGAATGCTTTGTATTGTGCTTTAGGAGATGAAAATTTTAATTGAATATCTTCTTGTAAGACTGCTTATGAAATCTGGGACACATTGGCTATTTCCCATGAGGGAAAAAACAATGTTAAGGAAATGAGATTTAATACCTACACTATTATGTATGATTATTTTAAAATGAAACCTGATGAACCTTTTTCAAACATGTATCTCTGGTTCAATGAAATTGTAAATGTAATGAGCTCACATGGAAATGTTGTTCCCGCAAAATACAAAATCATGTGGATACTAAGATGTCTGCTAGAGATATGGAGAGGCACATCAGTTTCAATAAGACAGTCATGTGGTATAAGTTCACTACCTGTTAAGGAGTTATTTGGTAAGTTGATGATGTATGAAGAAGATCTTAAAGTAAACAAAGAAGAAGAAGAAGAACCTAAAAAGAGATCAGTGGTATTTTAGTCACCTACCTCAAAGAGCAAGGACAACGAAAAAATTCAAGATACATGTGATAGTTGAAGAAGTGAAGAAAGTGCATCTGACAGTGATAGTTAAATGGTTCAGATAGCTAGAAGATATAAGATATTTTATAGGTAAAAGAATTTTTTCATAATATCTAATTATAAGGGAAAGTATGATAGTAATGGCCACTGAATGAAGGATTGGAAAAAGACTGATAAAAGTGATGACACAGTCTATTATGAATGCAAGAGAAAAGAACATGTGAAAGTTGACTGTACAAAACTAAATTACAAGATGAAATATGAGAACAATGACAACAAATAAAAGAAATATTGAAGGTAACATGGAGTGCTTCAGAAGACAGCAAAAGTGAGTCTGAGGTTTCTGATTCTGAATAGAATAATTCAAACATGTGTTTCATGACTATTACTTCCGAGGTACATGTTTCCCCTAAGATGAATTATTATTATTCTGGGAATGAAAGTGATTCAAATAGTAATGATAATATGTATAAAGCTGAATTATTTGAATACTATAATATTTAAGAAGATACATAAAATGAGCTGAATGATATGTACAAGTCTTTAAAGAAACGGTATGCCTTGACTAGTACTGTTAAATCTAAGCATAGTATAGAAAAGGAAAACTATGATCAACTAATAATGGATAATACTAAACATAAATTTTCCAAAGAGAAACTTAGAATAGAAATAGAGAAATTCACTACTGGAAATAATAATCTTACTCAAATTCTTGGAATACAAGTGGCACCAAATTACACTACTGGTTTAGGCTATCATCCTGGATAGGGAAAGATTACAAAAAATAGATTTATCCCAAAATCTGGATGGTATACTGCTAGTTGCAACTCTGAAAATTCCAATGTCTCAACCATCTATTCACATTGTTATAGATCAAACAAATTTTATCCTTCAAAATATTTTCAATCTATTGATTATATGAAACCCGTTAGTCAAATCAATGTAACAAAAGTTTTTCTTGCTAACATGTCTGGACCCAAGAAAATCTAGGTACCAAAATCATTTTCTATCTAAAATTGTTTTGTAGTAAACCTCCTTAAAAATTTCCTATAGTAAGACATGGTACTTGGACTGTGGATATTCAAGACACATGACAGGATATTTTTTTTGCTTCAAGAGCTTAATCAAGGTTGATGGAGGACATGTCCTCTTTGGTGATAATTCAATAGGAAAAATCATCATCCTTGGCCAGATTGGTAAACCTAATTCAATTTTAATTTCGAAAGTATTATTTTTAGATAGATTAAAATACAACTTGTTAAGCATTTCCCAGTTGTGTTATGATGGTTTCACTGTTAAATTTGAAAATAATTCTTTCCATGTATTTGATTATAATAATTCACTATTATTTACTGCCTTGAAAAATGAAAATGTATATGATCTATATTTAAAATTTTTTTCCAAACAAAAGGTTACTTGTTTAAATGCTTTTCATAAAGATTCTTGGCTATGGAACAAAATATTAAGACAATGAAATGATCACAAACTTAATAAATTTACTATGAAATATTTGGTTAGATACCTACCTCAACTAAAATTCCCATCAGACAATGTTTGTACTCCCTTTCAAAAGGGAAAGTAACATAAAGTTTCATTCAAATTAATGAAATACGTTTCAACTTCTTAACCACTCGAGTTGGTACACATGTATTTATATGGACCTTCTATAATTTATAGTTTTAATGGGAAGCACTATGTCAATGACTTTCTAGAAGAATTTTCTAGATACACATGAGTATAAATTCATTCTCACAAATGTGAAGCTTTTTCAAATTTTATTAAATACTATAAGTCTATAGAGAGCCTTATTGGACTTCATATTAAATCATTGAGAAGTTATCATGGCTCTGAGTTTGGGAATCATGAATTTGAATCATACTACTCACAAAATGGATACAATCATAATTTCTATTACCCTAGGACACCTCAACAGAATGTTATAGTTGAAAGAAGGAATAGAACCCTCCATGAAAATGCATGATCTATAATTAATGAGTATGAATTACCTAATTATTTTTGGGCTGAAGCTATCAATACTTCTTGTTATATTATAAAAAGAGTCTTGATTAGTCCTGTTCGAAAAAAGGCCCATTATGAACTGTGGAATAATAGGAAACCTAAAGAGAGTTACTTTAGAGTTTTTTGCTACAGAGACTTTATTATTAATTCTATAGATGATATTGAAAAAATTGATTCTAAAAGTTATGAGGGAATATTTCTAGGTTACTCTATAACCAGTAAGTGTTATAAAGACATTAACAAAAGAACCAAATATGTGGAGTAATCTGTTCACATCAGATTGGATGAAACTAATACAAAAGAACCTAAGACCACTCTTGATAGTCTTGAAGAATATTTATCAATTCTAAATCTTAATGAAAAAAATAGTGACCTTATTTCCAAGACAACTAGTTCTGAAAATATTCCATAATATGCTTATGGTGAACCTGAACATAGAGAATAATTTGAAATTTATATTCCTACCTCTACCAGTCCAACTTGGATTCTAAAGAACCATCCTTTAGATGTTATTGTAGGTAATCTTGATAGTGGGACACATACTAGAGCTTCTCTAAAAAATCATGTGAACACAAGCCTTTCATTAACAATTAAAACCTAAAAATATCAATGATGCAATCAATGATGAATTTTTGGTAATGGCTATGGAAGAATAATTAAATCAATATGAATGAAACAATGTCTTGGAATTAGTTGACAGACCTAAGGATACTATGACCATATGCACTAAATAGATTTTTATAAATAAAGTTGATGAATCAGGAAAAATCATTAGAAACAAAGGTATAGTAGTTTCACAAGGGTATAGTCAAGAGATAGGAATATACTATGAGGAAACCATTGCAACTTTAGATAGATTAGAAGCTATTTGTATTCTACATGCCTATGTTGGTCATCTGAATTTAAAGTTATATCAAATGGATGTTAAAAGTTCTTTTCTAAATGGTTTTATAATTGAATATGTTTTTTTTGAACAACCACCTGGATCTACTAATCCTCAATTTCCAAATCGATTTTTTAAGTTCTTTAAAGCATTTTATAGTTTAAAACAAGCTCCAGAAGCTTGGTATGATAGACATAGTAATTTTCTTATTTCGAATGGTTTTTCTAAAGGGATTGCTGATCCAACATTCTTTATCTAATGAATTTATAATGTTTTTTTAATATTTCAAATCAATGTTTATGATATTATTTTGGATCTTCTACAAATGATTTGTGTATTCATTTGTCAAAGAGTATGCATAATGTATTTTAAATGAGTTTAATGGGAGAACTCAAATATTTTCTTAGGTTTAAAGTTTTTCAAAATGAAAATTGTATTATTTTAAATCAAATTAAATATAACTAGGATCTTTTAAAACATTTAGATTTGGTTAGTAGTAAGGGTAATGACACACCCATGAGTATCACTTGTAAGTTGGATGCTGATGAAACTGGAAAACTAGTGGATCAAACAAAATACCGAGGTAAGATAGGGAGTCTACTCTATCATACTTCTAGTTGACAAGATATAATGTTTAGTGTGTGTATGTGTGTAATATTTCAAGCTAATCCAAATGAGTCACACTTTCTTGGTGTTAACGTATTTTCAAATATCTTAAACATTCAACTAAATTATGATTATTCTATCCAAAAGGACAATCATTTGATTTAATAAGTTATTTAGATACTATCTTTGCTGGTTGCAAGTTAGATAAAAAGAGAACTTCAAGAACATTTTATATTCTTTGTAAGTCCTTAAGTATAATGGTGTAGAAAAAATTAGACTTATTATTCATTTTCTACTGCTGAAGTAGAATACATTGCCGCTGGTAGTTGTTGTGCACTAATTATGTGGATGAAACATACTTCACTGGACAATGGAAATCAATTTAGACATGTATCTATAAACTGTGATAACACTAGGGCAATTAATATCTCAAATAATCCTATTTCGCACAATAGGACCAAACAAATTGATGTAAGGGATCACTCTGTTAGAGAACATTACCAAAAAGGTGATACTACTCTTGATTTTATAGGTACTGAACATCAATAAGCTGAAATATTCATGAAGCCTTTATGTTCTGATAGGTTATGTTATATTATACATTAGTTAGGATTGATACAATTTGTTTATCCAAATTCTCACTGTTAGCCAAGTCCTTATCGCTTGACACACCTCACCGCTAGGCACACCTCACCGATAGACACACCTCACCGTAAGAGACACCTCACCACTAGAAACACCTCACCGATAGAATCCTCACCGGTAGAATGACCTCACCGATAGAGTCCTCAGTACTAGACACACGTCACCGCTAGAGTCCTCACTACTAGACACACCTCACCTCTAGAAACACCTCACCGCTAGACACACCTCACCGCTAGACACACCTCACTGATAGAGACACCTCACCATTAGAGATACCTCACTAATAGGTAAATCTTACTGTTAGGGTGCTCACTGGTAGTTGTCACTAATATGACATGTGATGTTTGATTTTGGAAACTCTTAATTGTTTTCAGTATATTGTTTTTATTACATTTCAATTCCTAAATGATAAAAACATATCTTAGTCACATTTTAATCCACCACAAACTCATCTCTCTTAAGTCCTCTCTTCCCGAACCCCCACATTTCTCGAAAACCATAAGTTCTTCGATTATAGATGGAAAGATCTAAATATCCAGTAGTCAGGGATGACAGTGATGAGACAAGTGTGAAGAAACAAGAAATAGGACCTGAAGCTAGTGGTAGTGACAATAGAACAAGGTCAGGAAGGAATATAGTGAACCCGCATTTCAAGAATAGAGAAATTGTAATCGAGAAGGTCTTGTGTGCAAAATGGATTATGCCAACCAAATCAATTACACTAAGGATATTGGTGAAGTAGGTATGGCTTGAATGCTTTATAATAAAAAATTTTCCCTATTATTGTAACACCCTAAGCTTCCATGGTACGCTTCTCTTTGAATAATACAGTAGTTTGTGTTGTACTCAACTTCGAGTTCTAACACACACCACAACCAATCAATCTCGCTGTTATGAATAGTAATACCCAAATTTTCAAATTTTATACATTTTAACATTCAAAATTCACTTCATTTTTGGATTAGAAATATCAAAATTATCTTCTGGTGAATTTTTGGTACATATTTGATAACGTTCATATTTTTATGAATATTGAAAATTACTATATTTTAATTAAAAACAACATTTTTAATCAAAAAAAATTAATAGTGATAAATTATGAATTTTAGTGGTTTTAAAATATATTTAGAATATATTTTTACCATTTAATATAGTTTTGGTCATTGGACATAATTTCACATTTACACCGGACATAAACCAGTGTTATTTTTTTGATAGTTATTATTTCTTAAAAACACCCTTTTTGTATTTAAAATGGGAATTAATTTTAAATTAATTTCTACCACTTCTGTGTTTTGAATTTGGGAAAATGGAAACCATATTTGGAATCAGGATTTCCAAATTATGTAAATATGAAACTTTTATATTTAGACCATTTGAATAATTACTTCGGAAAATATTTTATTTACAATGGTTTAAGAATAAATCTGGTAAATAAGGGTAAAAAATAATATTATTATAATATTAATTTACCCTAAAACCTATCCTAACTCTATTTTTCGATACATTTTCGACCATGGGAATCGTTGGGTCGATTTGGGGACCCCATGGATCCACTTGTAAGTGATAGGGACACTTTATATTAATTAAGTTAAAGTAAATAGAAAAAGGAAATAAGCATATATCTTTTAGAAAAACAATTTTTACATCGGGTTATATATGTTATATTTTAGACAATAATTATTCATTATAAATATAAAGAGATTTCATACATAATAGTATTTTATTTACAATTTTTAGACATTTAATAATTAAATTTATTAATGACACAATAATGATGTAGTATTTTCCTTATTAATGAAAAAATCAAATAATTGGTATTATAAATGTTAAAATAAATATAATTTGAAATTTTTGATGACAACCACAAATTTTATTGGTTAATATGACCTGTTTTGATTGATTAAATGAATTTTTTTAATTAATAAAGTTGTTAAGACTTTAACATAAATCATTTATTGAATAGTGTCAAAATTGACATAAATTTGTTTTTAAAACAAATATTAGATTACTAATTAATATTATATTCTTATAAATCTATGGTTCGGCCAATGGAATTATATAATGATATATGTATCATTAATGGTACACTTTAGGGTCTTTTTGAAGTATATATTATGTTTATTAACCATATAATATTGAAATACAAAGTGACATGGTAAATGTCAAACTAATTAACGAAGAGTTAAAACTAAAATATAAGGTTAATATAGTGATTCAAACCTATCTAAACACTATTGGTTGAGATTTTTTGACCTATCCCCACCATAAACATCAAATAATCTACTTTTGAGCTATTATAAACCAAATATAAATTTATTATAAAATAATATTTCTAGCTATTCCTAAGGTTCCCCTCACCCCTCTTATAAAAGGGTACTCTCCCTTCTCACTAATTCACACCTAAAAATCATTTTGGATAGGCCAAACACTAATCAAGTATTCTTTCAACTTCCCTCAATTCATCCTAGAGGTCTTAATTTAGTCAGAAAGCCATCATAAGTAGCCCTTTTGATCAAATCAAAATAACGAACCCGAAGAAGGGGTAATGTTTTCACCAGCCTCTTTCAAGTTCTTTTCTTCTTCAATTTCTTTTTTCTTTGTTATTTACATTCTAAAATAATAGCTCAAGTATAACCTATATAATTTGATGTTATTATAAATATGTTACAACCATATTCAGTATTCTATCCATCGCATGAATGACATACCACCATATGTGTGTATGTACGGCTTACCATCTCCACGTCGTGGTGTAATTGTTATTCAATACATCATTATTTGGATGGGAAGAATAATGATGTATAATTGATATAAAGAATAAATATAACATGATTATGATTCTGTATATATTATATACCATCAAATAATATATATTTTAATATCAAAATAATGATATTGTCTCTAGTGTGTATGTACGGACTACCGTCTCCACGAACATGATGAGATTCATTCCCCATCATATCCATTCAAGAATAATTTTCATTTTATGGTTAAAAATAATGTTTAAAGGCTTAATATCATTCTGGATATTAATAATATACATCCTATCCATCACAAACACAACTTATGTAACAAAATTATGAAGGAAAACGAATCAGTTAACATCTGAAACAACGATAATACACAAATATTATTAACAAAGCAATGTTAAAAGATCACATACGATATCATATTAATGTATATGATTATTGTATAATTTAATAACAATTATTTCACCATTATACAGGTGGTTAACCTACCCTCAACCAAAGTAAAGTACAAGGTAAGGGTTTATTTTACAATCTCTTCATTATTCGATGTTGTTTATACGTAATTATCTACCAGGACCTCTTTATCATCCACATCCATGTCTCTTAAAAATGTATTTCAAATTATTATTACTATTTTAAATACTATTGGTTAATGTAATTTATAACATTGTTGAATTTTTATAAGATATTTATAAAGGAATCTTTCCGTCGTTTTCCAAACAAGGTCCTTTTTAACCTTTTTGACATAATTAAGGTATGAATGTTTTTTTAACTTATACAGCGTGTGCGGCTATTTTCTACCATTATAAAATCATCGAAGATTACCTTATAAGCATATAAGAATATTTTCAATGAAAATTATTATTTTATAATTATGGTATTTTTAAATGATTTCAATAAAATAGATATTTCTCTCAAATATTTTTGATTTCATCTAAGTCAATATACAATGATGGATTTTAAGCCTAATAGATGTTGATTTATTATGATACAAAACTTCCATATTGTATTGAATGTTTTTGTGATATGATGGAATATGGATGTGTTATTTTTATAAAATTCATTTTTTATGGAGAAAGTGTTGAAATTTCATATTCTAGTTTTAATATGAATGTTTATGTTATGTTTTAACCTGTTAATATGAGAAATGCATTGGACTTAGTATGCCATGGGTGGATCCCTCTATAGCTCTTTGATGCATCGGTTGGTCTCGTGAGGCAAACTAGTGTCTTGTCACAATTCCTTGACAAAATATTATTTTTAGTCTTGTCACAAGGCCTTGACAATATGGTTATGATAGTCTGGTATTATGCTTTCCATCATTATGAATGTGGTTATTGAATTTGCATGTGATTATTTAACTAGTAGAATATCCATGTGAATAAGTAAATGAAATTATTTCATTTTATTTTTTCCATGTTATGATTAAGTTCATGTTTAAATGGATTTTGTTTTATTTATAAATTTTCTTAAATGTTTATGCTTACTTATGAAAGTTTCCACTATATTATTATCCTTACTGAGAATATGAGCTCACTCCTTTATTTGTTCTATTTTTTCCATGATGTGAAGAAGTATTTTATGAAATAACTGTAGGGATAATATAAGGGGATATGGGAGTGGTCTATGGAGACAAGATGTTGTTTTATTTTTTCACTTTATGATGTAATGTAAACTTTATGAATGTATTTAGTGTTCCCAAGGATACTAAACTTATCGGTCATTCGAGACATGATCTTTTATGATCATGCCAATGTTATGTACTAATGAAACAACTTTGGGTAACTGGGGTCAGGGTATTATAGTTGGTATCAGTAAAGGTTTAGTACAAACCATGGAAACTAGATTTAGATAAACTCTGATTAGAGCACATAGACCTAAGATAGACTTTGAGGATTATTTAATAATAACATCCTAGAATTTTGGTATTGTAGAGATTTTGTGAGTTTTCTGAGAAATAGACCATGTCTAGATACGAGCAGGTAGAGGTGGCTCTGGCACATATGTACCTAGGGGTAAAACCTGAAAACACCGCTTTGAGCTAGACTCTAATGGGAACTGGTGCACAACAACGGGGCTTGCTACACTCTTGGTTACGACACTCTTGGGGGATATACATAGGATAATTCTCATATTTTTACAAACCATTATGAAGGGTTTATGAGTATATACATCATAAATGAGATTTTTTTTATGAATATGGATTATATCCTGAAATAGATCAATTTATGTTAAGTGTTTTACAAGTATGGAATTATGTATTTTGATTCATAAACTGATCTAGTTTATGACATTGTCTAGAAATGGCGCCTAGTGGAAGTAATTGTAACGGTATCAATGCACACTCTCTATGTAGGGATTTCCCTCCTGCTCAAGTTAATTATAGTGGAGCTGGTGATGAAAATGGTGCTAATCAACTAATCACCATACTAGGACAACTCAATCAGGTTATGAATAATAACCTTACCCGTAAGGAGCACCTCGATCTGCAATGTGGAGGATCAATTTTAGATCACTTCATGAGGTAACAACCACCAAAATTGAATGGGTGTACAAACCCAATAGTAGATGAGCAGTGTAAATGTTTCCTAGAGAACATTTTTCATGCATTGCGGAGTAGTGAAAGTGAAAAGGTTATCATGGCAGTTTACTACCTCCCAGGAGATGCTGATCAATAGTGGTCACTAATTCAAAACAAAAAGGAAGATGAATATGTATCAAGTCTGGAATAGAGGAAGTTTAATGTTATTTTCATAGAAAAATACTTTCCTCGTGACCATCGAGCGGATATGGAAATGCAATTTCTCAGTCTGAGGAAAAAAGAAGATGAGAATGTCGCAATGTATGAAGCTAACTATACAAGGTTAGTGAGGCATGCAATAGATTATATACGTAACATGAGGAGTAAGATTGATCGTTTCTTTGATGGGTTAAATCCATTTCCTTGACGAGTATTCGTCTCACAATCCTTTTCTTCATAAGAAGACATTGTCTCATGTGCTATAAAGACAGAAAAGGAATTCTCTAAATCTTATGACAAAAAATTAAAGCAAGAGAAGAAGAGAATGGTGGATCAAGAGACAGATAAAGGAACATATGGACAGAAAGATTTTCCATTATGTGATAATTGTGGGACAGAACACCCCAGTAATTACCTAAAAGGAATGGGAGTTTGTTACAAATGTGGAGAAAAAGGTCACTAGGATTGTGATTGAAATAAAAACAAAGTGGTTGTCAATGTTGAATGCTACAATTTTAGAGAAATGGGGCATTATGTAAATGAATTCCCTAATCACCAAGGAACCTTACCTCAAGAAATGCAAAGGGATCAAGCCCAATCTTATGTTGTTACAACAGTTGAAGTGGAATAATTAATGTATTTCAGTTTTTGGACTCAAGGATTATATTCTGATAATAAGAATAATGTGATATATATAAGATTGTTCATCAGTACTTGGTGTTTTCATTATGGTTTTTATATGAATAAGGTAATCATACTTCCAATATGTGAAAATAATATAAACTTTCTTTGTCTGGGGAATTTGAATTGACAATTGATTTTTGAATTTAGATACCTCTTACAAAGAGTCTGAAGAGAGGTACTTTGGATAACTATAATGTTTGGAGTGGATTAAGTTGAACATTTGATAGTATTGTTTAAGGTTAAAACAATTCATATGATTAATTTTTTGGAATATTATGATACTATAGTTTTAGGAAATGTACAACCTTTAGGTCGGGCGATAACCTGTCTCATCGGACAAAGTTGTAGGAACCGAACCTAAAACCATAGTAAGACATGCCTTTATTACCTACCACTAGCCTACAATAATTCCCGGGTCATAAAAAAGTATTTTTCAGAATTTTAAATTTATTTTTTAATGTTTGGATCCATATACTATTAGGATAAATATTTTATTTTTGAGTTCTTTTATCTTTTGGAGTGGAAGATGAGTTTGTGGTAGAAATTAGTTGAAGGATGAAACTCTATTTTTCATGTATATATATACATATATATATATATATATATATTTCTATTATTATATGAAGAATTTAATTCATATTCATTATGTAAGGGATATTAAAACCAAAAATGTGTTATCCTAATACCTTATGTTTTCTTGAACCAATGATATTTTAAAACATCATATATTGATGGCTTTGATGCCCTCAATTCTACAATTGTTTGTGACTGATGACCTCAATCACTCCCTATAAATATTTACATTTTTCCTCCAATTATGTGTCTCTAATTTCCACCAATGATCTACAAATAGATATCATAATTTGGTGGTGACCCTTTCATTTCTCTTTTATTCTTTTTAAGACTAAATTTTATTAAACCAATTTCTGATGTGGGGTTCCCACTAAGTTATTTTATATTTTCAACCTTTTATTTTTAAAGAACAATTTAAAATTGAGAGGACACAATTTATTGGAGGAAGGGAGAATGTAACACCCTATTCTTCCATGGTATACTTCTCTTAGAATAATACAGTAGCGTGTGTTGTACGCAACTTTGAGTTCTAACACACACCACAAACAATCAAACTAGCCGTTATGAATAGAAGTACCCTCGATTTTAAATTTTATACATTTTATCATTAAAAATGTACTTCATTTTTGGATTTTTAATATCTAAATTATCTTAGGGTGAATTTTTGTTATATTTTGGATAACTTTCATATTTGGATGAATAGTGAAAATTACTAAAGTTTAATTAAAAAACACTTTTTTAATTGAAATAATTAATAGTTATAAATTATGATTTTTAGTGGTTTTAAAGTATATTTGGAATATATTTTTACCATTTAATACAATTTTGGTCATTGGACATAATTTCACATTTAAACCGGACATAAACAATTGTCAATCTTTTGATATTTATTATTTCTTAAAAACACACTTTTTGTTTTGACTGTGGAAATTATTTTTAAATAAATTTCTACCACTTCTATGATTTGAATTTGGAAAAATGGATTCCAAATTTGGAATCAGGATTTCCATATTTTGTAAATAGGTAACTCTTATTTTTTTACAATTTGAATAATTATTTCGGTAAATATTTTATTTACCATGGTTGAAGGGTAAATATGGTAAATAAGGGTAACAAATAACATTATAAAAATATTAATTTACCCTAAAACGTATCTTAACACTATTGTTTGATACATTTCCGATCAGGGGCATCTTTGGGTCGATTTTGGGACCCCTTGGAGCCACTTGTAAGTGATAGGGAGACTTTATATTAATTAAGATAAAGCAAATATAGAAATGACATAAGCATATATCTTTTAGAAAAACAATTTTTACATAGAGTTATATATATTATCATTTCTACTATAAATATTAATTATAAATCTTAAAATATTTCTACATAATAGTTATTTATTTATATTTTTTATACATTGATTAATTAAATTTATTAATGACATAATAATGATGCAGTATTTTCCTTATTAATGATCGAATCAATTAATTGGTATTATAAATGATAAAATAAATATAATTTGAAGGTTTTGATGACATACAAGAATTTAATTTGTTAATAAGACTTTTTAGGATTTATTTAATGAATTTGGTTCTAATTAATAATGTTTTTAATACTTTTTAAAAAATCAATTATTGAATAGTGTCAAAATTGACATAAATGAGTTTTTAAAACAAATATTATATTATGAATTGATATTCTATTCCTAAAAATATAAGGTTCGGCCAATGGGCTTATATAATGATAATTTTATCACTAATGGACAACTTGGGGGTCTCTTGGAAGTATATAGTAAGTTTATGAACCATATAATATAGAAATAAAAACTGCCATGGTAAATGTCAATCTAATTAACTTAGAGTTAAAACTAAAAGATAAGGTTAATAGAGTGACCCAAACCTATATAAAACCTATTGGACGAGTTTTTTTTGACCTATACCCACCTTAACTTTTAAATAAAATACTATTGAGCCATTATAAACCAAATATGAATTTCTTATAAAATAACATTTCTAGCTCTTCCTAAGGTTCCCCTCAGCCCTCTTATAAAAGGGCACTCGTCCTTCTCACTAATTCACACCTACAATGCCTTTTGGCTCGGCCAAAACCTGCCCAAATATTCTCTAAACTTCCCTCACTTCAACATATAGGTCTTCCTTTAGTCATAAAATCCATCCTAAGGAGCCCTTTTGATCAAATCAAAATGAAGAGCCTGAAAAAGAGGTAATGTTTTCACCACCCTCTTTCATGTTCCTTTCTTCTTCAACATCTTCTTTCATTGTTATTTCCATTATAAAATAATAACTCCATTATATCCTATATACTGTTATGTTATTGTAAATATGGTACAACCATATTCAGTATTCAATCCATCCCTTGAATGACATGTCACCATACGTGCGTATGTATGGCTTACCGTCTCCACATCGTGATGTAATTGTTATTCAATAAATTATTATTTTTATGGGTATAATAATGATGTGTAATTGATATAAATAATAAATATAAAATTATAATGATTCTGTATATATGATATACCATCCAATTATATATTATTTTAATATCAAAATAATGATATTGTTGCTCGTGCGTAGGTATGGACCACCATATCCACGAACGAGATGAGATTCATTCTCCATCATATCCATTCAAGATTAATATTCATATGATGGTTAAAAATAATGTTTAAAGAATTAATATGATTCTATATATGAATAAGATATGCCCTATCCATAACAATCCCGACTTACGTAACAAATCTTATAAAGATAAATGAATCAGTTAACACCTGAAAAAATGATAATTCAAAGATATTATTAACAAAGCAATGTTAAAAGGTCATATAAGATATCATATTTATGTATATGATTATTTTATAATTTAATAACAATTATTTCAACATTATACAGGTGGTTAACCTACCCTCAACCAAGGAAAATTATATGGTAAGGGTTTATTTTACAATCTCTTCATTATCTAAGGTAGTTTATGCGTAATTATCTACTCGGACCTATTTATCATCCACATCCATGTTTCTTAAAAATGTATTTCAAATAATTCTTAGTATTTTACATACTATTGGTTAATGTCATTTATACCCTTGGTAACTTTTTATAATATGTTTATATATGAATCGTTTTGTCATTTTCCAAACAAGGTCCTTTTTATCCTTTTCGAAAATATTAAGGTAAGAATGTTTTTATAACTTATACGTGGTGTGAGGCTATTTTCCGCTGTTATAAAATCGTCGAAGAATACCTTACAAACTTATAAGAATATTTTCAAAGTAAATATTTTATTTTATAATTATGTGATTTTTTAATGATTTAAAGAAAAGTGATATTTCTCTCAAATTGTTTAGATTTCATCTATGACAATATCCTATGATGGATTTAAAGTTTATTCAAAGATGATTTATTAGGATACAAAACATTAAATTTGTATTGAAGGTTTTGTGATATGATTGACTGTGGATGTGTTATTTTTATACCATTCATGGTTTGTGGAGAATGTATTGACATTTATTATGCATGTTTTAATACGAATGTTTATGTTTTGATTAGAGATGTTTATATGAGGAATCCATTGTTCGTACTAAGTGATAGGTGGAGCCCTCTATAGCTCCTTGATGCATCGATAGGTCTCATGAGATAGACTAGTGTCTTGGAACGAGGCCTTGAAAAATTCTTATTTGTAGTCTTGGCACATGGCCTTGACTTTGTGGTTATGGTCGTCTGGAATTATGCATTCTATCATTATGAAAGTGGTTATTGATATTGCATGTGATTATTCAACTAGTAGAATATCTATGTGAATAAGTAAATAGAATTATATCATTTTATTTTTTCCATGTTATGTTGAAGTTCATGTTTAATAGGCTTTTGTTTTAGTTAATAATTGCCTTAAATTTTTATGCTTACATATGAAAGTTTCCGCTATATTGTTATCCTTATTAAGAGTCTGAGCTCACCCATTTCTATGTTTCATTTTTCCCAGGATGTGAAGAAGTATTTTATGAACGACTTGCATGGATAGTATGAGGGGACATGAGTGTGGTCTATGGAGACAATATGTTGTCATAGTTTTTCACTTTATGATGTAAAGTAATCTTTAGGAATATATCTTGTGTTTTCAATGCTAATAAACTAATTAGTGTTTCGAGACTTGATCTTTTGTGAACATGCCAATGTTATGTAATAATGCACCGAATCTGGGTAACTAGGGACAAGGCATTACAATAATCCCAAGATGGTAAAATAGTTCTATGAGTTTGTTCACTTTGAGAAATCTAAAGAGGAGAATAGAAAGTTTTCAGCTGTGAATAGAAAGGAAATATCTTTTTTCTCTGTTGAATGGGTTGAATGTTTGAATGTCCCATATGAAGGTGTTATTGGGTATTGCTAGAAGGGAATTCCTCCTATCAGTGAAATTTTTTATTATGATATTTCCTTGGAAGAGAACACTGGTAGTGGCAAACAAATGAAAGTAGTGGCTGCAGAGATGGAAGGATAAAATAGATTGATTTTCATGTTCATCCAACATGTTGAATGTCCAAGAAGAAGGGACTTTTCAAATATGAGGTATCAAGATATATATTTTTTGCATCAGTTAAGACATAGTGTTAAGGTGAATCAGTGTAGACTGTTAATGATTCAAATTGATGATAATACCAGCCCCAAATCAATGTCAATTGCTTTATTCTATTCCAAGTTAATTTTAGCTATGATCAAATTGAAGGGAGTAGCTTAGTCTTAGGATGAGTCACTGGTGGTAAGGAACAATTTTTTCATCACAAGCGATGTTCGTAAATATATAAAGATTGGGTGGAACCCATGGAAAAGGAAATGGGTAATTGATAATGAGAGTGTTTATGATATGTTCAACCCTATTGACCATCCAAATATGCCAAGGGTTAGAAGAGATATAGTTCTAGGAACTAATGAAGAGGAACCTCATTATAGTGATGAAACTGATGTGGATGATACCTTTGTAGCAGATGAAGGGGATCCTGACATCCCTCCAAGTCCAACTGCTGATGTTGTATTATATGGAAAGAAAACACTTTTGGATGAGATAAATGAAAAATAACATGTTGATGAGGAAGGCCAAGCTAGTTCCGATAATGAGGAGAATTCCCCAGAGAATGAAAAAGAAAGAGAATCTGAAACTGAAGCATCTGTTTCTACTTGCTTGAGTCTCATTCCACTAATTGGGAATTCCTCAATGCCTACTGAGGAAATTGTTGAAGTAGACATACCTACACATATTCCTAAGGAGCCTCATGTTGTTGAATGGGTGATGGTTATGGATGATTCTTCTCAGGAAGACCTACCTACTGACACTTCTATTAATGTACCTATATAAGAGAATGCACTGATTGAGGGGAAGCATCCTACCAGAAATTGTACTGTTTCAGTTGCTCGTGAGATTGAAGACTGGGATGAAGACCCAGATTTTGAACTGTTTGGGTTGGACATCCCTGATTCCAAATATGAGACACCCATCAATAGACTTCATGTCACTTATAATCTCCTCTGTAACACTTTACCTGAGGATATAGTATGAAAATATGATTTCGACCAGTTGAAGGCTGATCTCAAGACTTTTTTATGGATGGGATGAGAAGAATGGAAACCCATTTAATATCTTCTAATCAGTCTGTGATGACTGTATCAGTATCTGGTGTTTTAGATGATGTCAAGACCTGCAATAATCAAGTGTAAAGCTTGGTAAATGATGTTGAATCTCTAAATAAATCATTGGTCTCTCTAGAGTCTTATATGAGCACTAAATCTCAAGATGACAAAGACTTGGCTTTTTTGAGAAGTGTAGTTAGCCAGATGATATTAGTTTTTGAGGAATTTGTGAATTTCATGGAATAGAATGTCAGCACCTAGGAATCTATTCTGAAAATTCTCATAAGTGGGATGACTAAATCCTTTATGTTAATAGTTGCCTTTAGTATTGCACATCTGAGTAATACCAGGCCTTCTTTGGATATTGATCAGATTTGAGCTGTGATGAGATAAGAGATTGGACAGTCTTCTACCAGTGTCTCTGTAGACTCTACTTCTTTGACCCAAGTGGTGACTACCACATGGGATATGGGGAAAATTGTTCATAATTTTATGAGAGAGGCCACTGCTTCTCAAAAGGAGGTAAAATACAAATTGGATTTCTATTTGAAAAGGATCTACACTAAGAATCAATTGAAAAATCATTTCACGTTTTTTTTAGAAAATTTGATACTACCTTCAGTCACTCAAGATTTCAAAGAAAAAGTTATAAAGCTCAGGGAGTTGACTCCTTCTCTAGATAAATTTATAGGGGACAAGGATGACTTCATATCTGTTATGGAAAGAGGAGGATGAATAATAATGAACTTTAGGAATATCTTTCTGCCATTTTTCATGTGGACAGTACTCCAATCATTTTACCATCGACCCCACCTGCATCTTCTTAATCTACCACCATTACTCAGATGTCTCAAGCCTAAGAAATCCGAAGCCTCACTCCTATTATCACACAAAGAGCCACAGAGTATAGGCCAGGCATTTAATCAGTACCATAACCTATATTGATCATCTCTGGTGTTCCCAAAACTTCGCATGCTTCTACCCAGCCTGAATCTAGTTCTGATTCCATAAGAAAATCCAAATAACATGATGAGGAGGTGGATTGATTAGTGTCTAGGAAATTTTATAGGAAACAATTGTATTCTTTTTTCCTTACTTTTGTATCTCTCTGTATTTTTTCCTTATGAAATATACATGATGTCATTCTCTTTTCCGGTATTTCTATTGCATATTTTTTTGTTATTCACAAAGGGGGAGAACAAAGATATGAAGCCTAATATATTCTATTGATATGAAGACAAATATATTTTATGTAACACCCCGACCCCAGTTACCCAGAGTCGGTGCATTAATTACATAACATTGGCATGATCACAAGAAAGATTAAATCTCGAAAGACCGATTGGTTTAGTAGCCTTGGAAACACTAGATATATTCATAAGTTTTACATTACATCATAAAATGAAAAACTAATACAACAACATAATGTTTCCACAATCCACACTATTATCCCCTCATAATATCCTTGCAGGTCATTCATAACTTACTTCTTCACATCCTGGGAAAAATAAAACATAGAAAATGGGTGAGCTCAAATGCCCAGTAAGGATAACAATATAGCCGAACATTCAAAATAAGCATAAACATTTAAGGCAATGCATTACTAAAACAAAAGCCTTTTAAACATGAACTTCAACATAGTATGGAAAAAGTAAAATTAAATAATGCCATTTACCTATTCACATGGATATTCTACTAATCGAATAATCACATGCAAAAATCAAAAACCACTTTCATAATGTTGGAATGCATAATGCCAGACTATCATAACCACATAGCCAAGGCCTCGTGCCAAGACTACAAAAAATATTTTGCCAAGGCCTTGTGCCAAGACACTAGTTTGTCTCATGAGACCTACCGATGCATCGAGGAGCTATAGCGGGCTCCACCCATCACATATTAAGACCAATGCATTCCCATATGAAAAGGTTTAAACATAACATAAACATTCGTATTAAAACTAGCATACGAAATGTCAATACTTTCATCATAAACCATGAATGGTATATAAAAAATAGCACATCCACAGTCAAACATATCACAAAACCATCAATATAATATAGAAGTTTTGTATCATAACAAATCAACTTTAAATAAGTGTAAAATCCATCAAAGGATGTTGACATAGATGAAATCAAAATTCATTTTAAATAAATATCTCTTTTTATTTTGAAATCATTTAAGATCCATATAAAATAAAACATTTTATTTGAAAATACTTTTATAAGCTTGTAAGGGAAGCTTTGACGATTTTATAACGGTGGAAAATAACCGCACCCGCCGTATAAGTTAAAAAAACGTTCTTATCTTAATTTTGTCGAAAAGGATAAAAAGCACCTTGTTTGGAAAACGACGGAATGATTCCCTTATAAACCTCTTATAAAAAGTCAAACAAGGGTATAAATGACTTTAACCCATATTCATTTAAATATTAAAAATGTTTTGAAATACATTTTGAAGAAACATGGATGTGGATGATAACGAGATCCCAGTAAATTATTACGTATAAACAACCTCGGATAATGAAGAGATTGTGAAATAACCCTTACCTTGTACTTTTCATTGGTTGGGGTAGGTTAACCTCCTGTATAATGGTGAAATAATGGTTATTAAATTATACAAGAATCATATACATTCATATGATATCATATATGATCTTTTAACATTTCTTTGTTAACAATATCTTAGATTTATCGTTGCTTCGGGTGTTAACTTACTCATTTTCTTTTATATTTTTTGTTACATAAGTCATGTTTTTCATGGATAGGTTGTATCTTATTCATATACAGAATGATATCATGTCCCTAAACATTATTTTTAAATCATCAAACGATAATTATACTTGGATGGATATGACGGAGAATGAATCTAATCGCGTCCGTGGAGACGGTAGTCCGTACGTACGCACGAGCGACAATATCATTATTTTGATATTAAAATAATATATAATCGGATAGTATATCATATATACAGAATAATTATCATGTTATATTTATTATTTAGATGAATTACATATCATTATTATACCCACCTAAATAATAATATATTGAATAACAATTACACCACGACGTGGAGACGGTAAGCCGTACGTACGCACGTATGGTGACATGTTATTCAAAGGGTGGATAGAATACTGAATATTGTTGTACCATATTTATAATAACATCACAGTATATGTGAGATACTTGATTTATTATTTTAGAATGGTAAGAACAAAGAAAGAAGAAGTGGAAGAAGAAAGGAACTTGAAATGGGGTGGTGAAAACATTACCTCTTCTTCGGGTTTTTCCTTTTGATTTGATCAAAAGGGCTCCTTAGGTTGGCTTTCTGATCAAACTAAGGCCTCTAGGTTGTAGTGAGGGAATTTAGGAGAGTATGTGGGCAGAGTTTGGCTGAGCCAAGTTGCTTGAGAGGTGTGAGGAATGAGTAGAAGTGGTCTCCTTTTATAAGGGAGAGGAGGGGCTCTTTAGGAAAGAGTGAAAGTATTACTTTATAATATAATTAAATTAGGTTTATAATGGTCCAAAAATAATTTAGGTCGAAGATAAGATGACTCATATTCTAAATAACATCAACCAATAAGAATTGGACATGTTTTAGATAATATTTTAATCATTATAATCTTATTTATTTAAATGGTTTATTAATGAGGTAAACATTGCATCATTATTGTGTCATTAATAATTTAAATTATTTGATGTCTAAAAATTATAAATAAAATATCATTATGTAGGAAATCTTTTTATCTTTCTAATGAATATTTATAATCGAAAATCCAACATGTATAACCCTACGTAAAAATTGTTCTTCTAAAAGATGTAAGCTATGCCATTTTTATTTTTATTTTAACTTTATTAATATAATGTGTCCCTACCACACACAAGTGGCTCCAAGGGATCCCCAAATCGACCCAAGGATGCCCATGGTCGGGTATGTGTCCACCAATAAGGTTAGGACACGTTTTAGGGTAATTTTGTATTATTATAATATTATTTTTTTTAACCCTTATTTACCGGATTTACCCTTTATCCATGGTAAATAAAATATTTACCGCAGTAATTATTCAAAATGTGTAAAAATAAAAGTTAGCTATTTACATAATTTGGACATCCTGATTCCAAATATGGAATCCATTTTTCTAGATTCAAAACACAGAAGTGGCCGAAATTAATTTAAAATTAATTCCCGCTGTCAAAACAAAAAGCGTGTTTTTAAGAGGTAATAACTATCAAAAGATTGACACTTGTTTATGTTCGGTTTAATTGTAAAATTATGTTCAATGACCAACATTATATTAAATGGTAAAAATATATTCTAAATATACTTTAAAACCACTCAAATTCACAATTTATCACTATTAATTATTTTGATTAAAAAAGTTGTTTTTAATTAAAATTTAGTAATTTTCACTATTCATCAAAATATGAAAGTTATCCGAAAAGTACCAAAATTTCACCTTAGGCTAAATTAGATATTCCGAATCAAAAAATGAAGTCCATTTTGAAATATAAAATATATATAATTTTAAAAATTAGGTATTACTATTCATAACGGCTAGTTTGATTAGTTGTTAGAACTCGGTGTTGCGTACAACACACGCTATCGCATTATTCAAAGAGAAGCGTACCGTAGAAGCTTGGGGTGTTACATTTTAGCTCTGGTACATTTGTTTTATAGTTTTACCTTTGATACATATAATGTCTCACATTTTAAAATTTCATTGCTCACACTGATAAATAAAACCATTGTATTTTATAATGATACATTACTGATTATTTTGGATTATAATATCAAAATTTGTTATTATCAATAAGAATGAGAGATTTTTGACCTCACCTATTTTGATAATATCAATTATGTTTCAATATACATTGATAATCCCAAATAATGTTTATCATTATATTAATTATTCATTAAATCTATGCCATCATATTATTAAGTTGAAAAAATATCAAACTGATCATTGGAATTTTTTAATCAATACTTATCTATGTTTATACATGTGTTGAAATAATACCAACTCAATATGGATATGATTTTCATAGAATAGATAAATATTATGTTTTTTGAGTCACTAATACAAACCTACCGATACATAGTCACCAATACTGATAACAGTCTAATGATTAGAAAAGATAACTGATAGAAAAAGTATGCAGGTATATCAAGATCTATCGTTTCAGCAAGATAGACAGACAACTACAGATATGATGTCCACTGATACAAATACACAACCACCGATAAAAACAGACAAATTCCACCGATAAAGACATATGCAAACAGACATATAAAGATACATGTTTGGTGATACAGACATATGACTACCACAACAAAGTCTACGGATACAAGAATGCCACCAATACAAAAGACCGACCGATAGAAGGGGCTACCGCTAGAAGGAGATCTACTTCTAGAAAGAGCTACCGACATAAGGATATACCGATTCAAGAGAGCTACCATTACAGAGACTAACAGTTACCAATGAAATACATATTGTAACACGTCCACCACTACAAGGTCACTAATAATAAGATCTATCGATTGAAACCAATAAATATATCTCTAAACACTATTACTATTGTTTTATTTATCAACAATCATATTGAATGTTTTTAATTCTTCAGATATTAATTAATGATAGATGGTGGCATGTCCGGAACCGTACCTCGTACCTATAAAAAGGTAATCATCCTATTGTCGGTGCTGAAGATATATATAAGGGAGCCACGGACTACAAAAGGAAAAAAATCAACGGATCATTCATTCCATGCACATATGAAACAATATTATTATGATACACAAATTCTTAAATGCATAGAATAATTAAGAAGAATACATTCTGAATCCGTAGAACCTGAGCATCCAAGGAGTAAAGATCTTCAACGATTTCACATAAACTCAAGCTGATCTGATCAACATGGACATGTAAGTCGAATAAAAAAAAGACACTTAGTTTTTCCTGACAATAACCTGATAAGGACTCAAAGCTTCATCTGCATCAATCCAAGGAATCCAGAGCTTCACTCAAAAGACATTGAGCATTTTAAACTCATCTCTATTTTTTTAGATCTATTTTGATTCGTTTATTTATATTTTGAGCAGTGTGTGTTCTATATTTATACACTGAATCCGGAGCATAAATGGAGGATATGTAATATCCTCACTCAATATTTCTAAACCCTTTTTGATTCCCACTGTGAATTGGGGAAGTGGTAAAGTGTGACCAGTATAGCATGCATTCTATTGTTTTTATATTTCCCACATAGAACTATGGTAGAGGTCATAGAACCTAGACAGTATATGTACTATTTTTTCCCCGATCCAAGTTGTGGATCAATGTTTTATATTAAACTGTTTGTGAGGACTTAGTCTCGTCTTGAGACTAAACCTCTTGGTTAAAACTGATGGGCATGTTTATTTTTAGTTTAAACTATATTGAATATTCTACAACAATGTTCTTTTAAATTCAAATATGTTTTAAAGTAACTCGGATTGTTAAACTTGCAAGTGTTTGAAATTTTTCTTAGCCAGTAAGTTAGTTTCAAAAGATAACTTAATCATTACATTATGTTTACTGAGAAATAATCAATCTTTGAGAAACTAATTGAATCCTTTCAAGCATTAAAAATTCACTTTAGTTTAGCGTGTTATTTTATTTGGGGGATTTTTAATATAAATATTTTTAACAGAAATTTTAATTGGAACTCAATTTACCCCCTCTTGAGTGTCCACTCCGACAAACATTGGCATCATATTATCTATAATTTAATGGTGGATAGGATGAAGATCTCTTTATAGTATTTCTATATTAAAATAATTCATTTCACATGAGCATTCAGATAGATCATAATAAATCCCTCTATGGAAAGAAGTACCAATATATGATATGTTGGGATGAATTTGAAAAAAGAATTATATATGGAGGAAAGCTAATTTATAAAATTATGGATAATTTTACAACCATCCAGAAGAAAATGAAGGTATCTTATAGTCGATATTATAGTTATGCTCAATATTTTTGAGAAAAATTAGGAATTTGATGTTAGTGAGAAGTTATTCCAATGAATTTCTACATGAAAGAATAATATGAAATTATTAATGAATTTAATGTTGATCACTATATATATTAGTCCCTTATATATTATTTATCGGATGAGATGGTTTTTTATTTCTAGATACTCACACTAAATATGTCTCAAGATCATGATGTGTTCAATGAATCTATTATAATGAAATACATACCCAATATATCATAATAATTAAATCATATATTTTCTTACCATTGGTGAATGATATTGATTAATAAGGACAACTCATATAACAAATTTTGAATAATCTTAATCTTCTATATATCGAGACTACTCACATTATCAAATTTCATTTGAGGAATAAATACATTGTGGAATATACATGGGATCCTAGAGATGTGATAATGAAATGTTATATATATTTTTCCGAGAGATGGTATTTTTAGGTATAATTTCATTTTCATGACACTATAATTTAACACCCAAAAGATTTTTATCTATTTAATTTCATATAAACAAAATGTGTTCATATCTTTCCTTATTAAAAACCCCATTTTTATATGGCACAAGATATAGTAAAATGTAATAACCTAGTAGAAAAAAATTAATGTACGAATATTAATAAAAAAATTTGAAAAAAAAATGAAAATATTTTAAACACGGGTAATTTATTGATTAATTCCTAATAAATAAGCACTCTATTTTTAGTAATGTCATTTTCTACATGAAGAAAAACCTTTCTTATATATTTTATTGAATTTTTTTTATAATATATATTTTAATTATTTTTTGACATATTTACAAAATTTATTAATTTAATATAACATATTTTAGGATTTAATCATGTCAATATTATCTTGCAGTGAGTTTTCAGGATTTTTCTAAAAGATTTTATTTCTGTGAAAAATGAAAAACACACTTTTCATTATAAAAAAAAATTTTAATGTTAAATACCGATTAAGTTATTAAATTTTATATTAAATTATCATATGTCATAATTAATTTTAAAAAATAAAATTTATTTCATATTCTATCATAATATACATTATATTGACATAAGATCATTATATTCCCAAAAACACATTAATCAGAAAAATATTGTTATGCATGCAATTTGTTTTTATATTAATAAATTAAATTGATAATTATTTATTTTTGGTTTTAATGAAATTTATGTATTATAAATTTAATATAAAATTTTAATATTTTTTTTAATTTTTTAAAAAGCCAATATAAGTATGTAAATTATGTTTTATTCTTAAAAGTTATTTTTTCTAAAACAGATTTTCTTTGTAGTTTCGACACATTGTTAAAAATAATTTCATACACATATTGAAATAGAATATATTAAAATTGATTTAGTATTTTTGTTAAAAATTATAAATACAATTTAATAGGATCATAATATTTTTTTCTATAGATAATATTTAAAATAGTAACAATATATTCGATAGTTATTTTTAAAACATAACTACCTAGGGGGGATAAACCAAGAGATGATGTTAGTGTTTCAATCAAAAATTGAATATTTTTTTTGTTTTAATTTATATCAACCTTAACATATACTAACATAAAATACCTATCAATTCAAAGCCACATTCCAATAAATGTGTCCTTATATCATTGGTATACACGAATAATTTCTACATGAGTCCATCCGATCAATTATAAAAAGGAATGTATTCTACTTTTTAATTAAATATATTCGAGTATTCTGACGTGACCAATTACTAATTAAAAACCTTAATAGAATCATTCACATGATTAAAAATATTATTTCCTTTTCTTAATATTAATCCTTAATGGATTAATGTTAGAGACAATTTAGGACACCCAAAGACGAGGTACATATCTAAACTAACATCTTTTAATTTTATTTATTCATATACATCCTATAAAAATATAGTATCCTTATGTAAATTATTAATAAATTATCATAAATATAAGTATATTTTATGATTATAATGGAAGAACAACTTATCACATATTTTAAATCAAGTGGGAGATGAAAGTATCGGTTCTACGTATGTGTGGACTCCGGCTCCCACAGAGTGAGATGATTCATTTTCCACCAACATCATTCATTGTTTCTTATTATGTTTTATTTAATATATATATATATATATATATTTATTAAACATATTAGTTGATAATTTAATTTTTTATATGAATTATTATTTAATGTTATTTCATTCCTTCAATTGAAAAAAGGAAAAATCCCTTATGTATGTGTATGGACTATGGTCCCCACTGTAGAGACCCTAAGCTTGACGTACATGGAAAATACATTACTTTTGCAGAATACATAGTACATAACAAAAACACAGACACAATGACCGTAATATTTTAGTGTCTTTGAAAACTTGGAATATAATCTTCTAATCGTGGTGAAAGATCTTCAACATCTCACATAAAGATCTTCCGTTTTTTTCTTACCTAAAACCTTTATTTATATCCTGGGGAAAAGAAAACATAATAGGGTGAGCTCAAATTCACATTAAGGGTAAAAAAAGAAATATCAATCACATTATATTCATAAGAACATAACAATTTTGAAATCTTACCCTGCAAAAGAGATCATAATTTCATAACATGGGATAAATCATTGTAGTGAAATGTAATCACAATAATCATAACATAAAAAATGAAGCTTTTTGTAATACACACATAATCATATACAATCAATTCTTATTAGTCAAGACTCATTTCCAAGAAAATCTTAGTGGACAAAGTCCATTTCTGAACCGAGTTCATTACTCGTTTCAGTGTTGTTTCACTGAACCGGTTTAACCTGTCGTTCCAGCCATGTCTATCTCATGAGATATAAAATATTTACCCAATGCATTGGAGGGATATATATGTCCCACCCATCTCATAATGATACCATTCATATGTGTTCCACAAAATCATAAATCATACATCATTGCATAACCCATGTAATAAAAATGGGATTCTTAAACAACATGACATCATAAAACAATTCATATAAGATAAAGGAATTCATAAAAATAATTCCATCATAACATAATCGAATCTATGTAATAATTGGGATAGAAACAGAACCCTATATGATCTTAGATGGAAAATAATTTTGATAAAACACTTGAACTCCATTCCTGTGGAAAATATCCTTTCTAAATTAAAAACATATTCCTTTCTTAACATGTCATACAATTTTAAACTAAAAGAAGTTGATTAAAAATAATATTGAAAACCTGTAAAGTAAGCTTCTTGGAAATAATGTTTTAAAAATCCATTCATGCTGTATATGTTAAAAAAACATTATTCCCGTACTTTTGTCAGAAAAGTCAACAAGTACCTCGTACGAAAAACGACAAAAGATTTCTTTCATATCATTTACTAAAAACTCACAGAAGGGTAAAATTGGATATAAACTATTGTAGAAGGATATAAAAAATACATATTGAGAAAACAAGGATGTGGATGAAAAAATACACCCCAGTAAATACCAAAGTATAAACAATCTCAGATAAAAATGAGATTGTGAAATTTTCCATTACCTTTGGTCCGATTTGCTTCGTAAGTGTCTAAACCTCCTGTTTAATGATTTAAATAATGTTATTGACTTATTCCTGAATCATAATTATTTTTATGATATCATATATGGTCATATTATTATCTTCTTATTAGTAATATATCATTTCTATTTGTTATTCAGGGTGTTTATTAATTTTTGTTCTCATGCACGTTTTGTCGAATAAATTCTTATTTTTTATTTTTAGGTTATACATACCTCATTTCCGGAATGGTATTAGTGTAATATATATCATATTCATTCAGTCAATTCATTTATATAATCATTATTCAATGAAGATCATGTATAACGAGTCACATCACATCGTGGAGACGGTATTCCGTACGTACGCATGAGAAATGATATCGTTCCCATGATTGTGGAATTGTATTGGAGTATATGTATACTATTTCAGATTAAATATCACATTAAAATAATCATATATAGTTATTATTTACACAATTATACCCATCCAAGTAAGGTGGTGGTGGAAAACCGATTACACCACGCCGTGGAGACAGTATTTCGTACGTACGCACGCGTGGTGATTTCGTTTTCCATAGGATGGATAGGTGGTGAAATAGGGTTGTTTCATACTTATAATAACATATCAGTATATAAATGATACTGATGTTATTACTTCATAATGAAACAACTAAATAAGAAGAAGTGGAAAAAGAAATAAATATGAAAGAATCGGTAACGGGCATTACATCTTCTTTGAAGCGCCTCTTTGAGACCTCCTCTTAGGGCACTAAAATTGGTCTTTGAAGATGACCAGGACCTATAGGATGTTTCTATGGAAGTGGAGAGGATATATCGGCATGGTTTGGCCGAGATTGAAGGCTCAAAGTGGTGTGAGGAAGAGAGGGAGGAGTTTCCCTTTTATAAGGGAGGAGAGGGGCACCTTTGGAATAACTAAAAATATTATTTTATTATAAAGTTAAATTCGGTTTTTAATAGCTCAAAATTGATAAATTTAGAATCTAAGGTGGGTATGGGTCGAAATACTGTCATCTAATATAAATTAGATAATATTGGGTATCAATTTTAACCTTATCATTTAGATTTTACTTTAAGTTAGATAATTTAACTTTTACCGTGTCTTCATGTTTTCTTACACTATAAGGTTAATAAACTTATTATATCAATCCAAACGAACCCCAAGTTTTTTATTATTAATATATATAACCTTATATAAGTCATTTTGCCTATCCATAGATTTTTAGGAATAAAATAACATTTAATAATATTGTATTTGTTTTAAAAACAATTTTATGTCAATTTTGACACTATTTGGTAATTGATTTTTGTGAAAATCATAACAGAATGATTATTTCTAAAAATTTAATTAAATCAATACTAACATGTCTTATTAACTTATAAAATTATTGGAATTCATAAAAAGTCTCAAATTACATTTATTTGGGTATTTATAACATCAATTATGTCAATATTTCATTAATAAGATAATTACTACATCATCATTGTATCATAAATAAATTAAACTATTTTAAGTCTAAAAATTACAAATAAAATACAATTATGTAGAAAATCTTTTTATATTTCTAATGAATTTTTATAGTCAAATTTATCTTATATATAACCCTATATAAAAAATTCTTTAGTTATTAAACATTGATTTTAACTATTTTAACCCTTCTTTAAATAAATTGATAATAAATGTCCTAATCTATTCCAAGTGGGCCCAAATGGTCATATTTTATTCCTAAGGTTGTTTTTTGTCGAATTACACTTATCCAATGGAATTAGGCCATGTGTTATGGTAATAATAATATCATTTTTACCCTTAACTGCCCTATTTACTTTTAACCGTGGTAAATAAAAGTAAAAAGTTACTATTCACCAAAAATTATTTTAATCGCATTGAACCACATTTTACTTAATGACATCAACCATGTCTCTCAGATTTTTAAGATTCCACTCACAGAAGTGGTAAAATTAAGTTTTACGAAAAAATTCAAGTTTTTAACTACCACTTAGTGGTTTCACTATTCATCAAAAATTGAAAGTTTCTAGAAAAATACCAAAAATTTGGCCTAAGCTATATTTGATATTGTGAATTCAAAAATGATGTTTATTTTACCAAATTCAAAACATATCAGTTACATTAACTGTTTTAAAAATTAATTTCAGTCGTCAAAACAAATAGCGTGTTTTTAAGAGATAATAATTATCAAAAGATTGACACTTGTTTATGTCTGGTTTAAATGAGAAATTACATCCAATGAACAACATTGTATTATATTGTAAAAGTATATCTAAATATACTTTAAAACCACTCAAATTAATAATTTATCACTATTAATTATTTCGATTAAAAAAGTTTTTTTAATTAAAATTTAGTAAGTTTCACTATTCATCAGAATATGAAAGTTATCCAAAAGTACCAAAATTTCACCTTACGCTAATTTCAAAATTCCGAATCCAAAAATGAAGTCCATTTTGAAAAAAAATTTCAAAATTTCAAAATGTGGTTATTACAATTCATAACGGCTAGTTTTAATAATATTTTAATAGCATATCATTGTTTAGAGAAACTCGGTATTGCGTACAACACACGCTATCGTGGAAGGTCGCGCTTGCATATAATGAAAGCCAAGTCAGGTATGCGTGTTTTGAAAGTTCCTTTTGGTGTAGCAAACAACACAAGACATTAATGAAATTAAAAAGAATATTTTTCGTAAAATATTGGGGTGTTACATTCTACCCCCCTTAAAATGAATTTCTCCCTCGAAATTCGTCGGGGTTATAAATGGGTTACTACTCGAAAGGTTCTTTAATATAAACCCACATCGTAAAAAGGAATACCAAAACCAATCTTTGAAAAAATGTATGAAACTTAACGGTTACCCAAATAAACTGATCACTGGGTTTCCACATAGGTGAAAATATGGATATGGAAGATAAATCTAACCATCATGTTCTGATGGAGAGTGGTAGAGAAAATGGCTAGGGAAATGCCATCAATCACAAATCCATAGATTTGTGATGATCTACGGTACCATCTGATTAATCAGATATAAGGGCACTAGGTCAACATTTTTGGTTTTCAAGATCATTTCCCTAAAGTTTAAGAATTTGAATTAGAATAAATATTTACTTTATTTTTGTACAATCTCAATGTTGTTCGTGCTTTGAACAATTTCTAATTCATCTCTTAAAGAAATGAAGTTGAATTTGTTATTCGTGAAGTGTTAACAGATCATGTGATAGAATGATGGGTCATTTTATCTGTTTCAAACAAAAGGTTTGCAAAAGTTATCAAATATACATAAGTCCATCTATGGTGGGATTAATCGTATACGATTCCAAGAATGAACCTATACTTCATATATCATCCCACATAATAAAATAAAACTCGTTTCTACTAACCAGGGACATCCTGTAGGCCAGTGGTAGGCGATAAAGGCCAGTCGCACTTCAGTTGTGGGTTCGATTCCCACAGCCTTGTCCGACGTGATGGGTTGTCGCCCATCCTGTAGGTTATCCTTTTTCTAAAGCTATATTACTATAACATCCCATAAATAATAAAGAAAAAAGTTATATCTTTAAAAAATACTAACTTTTGTCCAACATATTCCATTCCAATCTGTAGGCTTATCTAAAATACTTCGGTCCATGCTCATAATATAAAGATAACGATTACTTGAAATGTCACATAACAATCACGTGAATTCCATCATTTATCCCCCATATATCATAAGATATATCTTGTTGGTCAAATTACAAACATGTGAATACCTTAATCATGTATTCACCTGAAGAATGAATACCCATTGAACCTTAGTGAAAACATTAATGCTGTTAAAAGAAAACACTTTCCACAAACCAAAATCCTCAAAATTCTTTATACTCAAACCATGATATCACTTAGTCCTTATATCAATCATGAGCTCATGAATACAATAAAACATCTCATTTTCTTCATATCCCTTCATTATGCGCATATCATCTTCTTACCAAAAATATCTCAATCACTTCCCATGGTTACCGGTACAATAAAATTATTGAAAACCACAATATATCAATACATAAATATTCCAATATTCCACGATACTATATACAACATTATTTTGGAATCCCATTTCATAAACACTTAATCATTCCACCACATCGTTGTCATATTCAACATCTCCAATAGTGATCGCATGTGACTTCCCTTAGTCCTTTTTCTTAAGTGGTTGCTCATGTCAATCATCATTAACCCTTGGATTATGGCATTGATTAGCATAATGCCCCATTTCATTGCACTTGAAGCATTTAAGTGTTGTTGGTGCGTTCACTGTAGTATTCTCTTTATTCACACAATTAAGAACCCTTTTTCCAATATTTCGATACTCAGTTGCTCGATGACCTTATTTTTCCACACATAAAACATTTTCTATTCTCTTTAATACAATCTCCACCATGCTTCTTTCCACACATTGAGCATAAGGAAACATTCATCTTCTTTTCCCCATTATTCTGAGATTTCACCTTGAACTCCATCTTTCTTTTCTTGTCAAAACCATGAGATGAATATGTAACACCAACTTCCATTTCTACCTTGATAGCACAACGCACAATTTATTCATAGCTAATGAAGTCTCTTATAGCTAATGCCCTTCGAAGATTTGGTTTTAAGCCACTGAAGAATCGATAAATTTTACTTTCAGGTTGGATGATAAAGCCAGATGCATACCTTGTAAGCCCTGTAAAATTCGCTTCGTATATACCAACAGATTCATCATCTTGTTTCTTTAGTTAGAGAAACTCATTATCCATCATTTTTCTAAGAGTATGAGGGACGTAATTATTGAAAAATAAGTTTTTGAACTCATCCCATTCAATGGACTCAATTTCATCTCTTGGCCTTGTATTCTTGAAATGATTCCACCATTGATCAGCATCAACTTCCAAAAGATATAGTGCTAAGATGACATTATCATGTTCAAAACATTGAAGAACTGAAAATATATTTTCAGTGGTACTGATCCATCGTTCAGCAAAAAGTGGACCAGAAGACCCACTGAAAGAAGGATGGTGTTACCTCATGAAGGACTCAATGGAATATTGTTCCCTTATCTTCTCATTTGGATGTCCAGAATGATTCATAGATTGTGTAATTATAGCAACAAGATTTTGCACTCCATCTCCCATAACATTTGTTTATTCAAGAGGACAATCATTGCATTGTCCATTACATTGATCAACACGGTTCCTTCGGGTTCCAGCCATCGTCTAAAACCCAAAAAGAATAGTGTGAGAGGAAAATATCATGCTAGGGAAAACAACATAATAAAGGGGGAGTACCATCAATATCTAACATCATAGGATTAATTCTAAGATGTTTAGCGCAATTCTAGGACTATAACATATACTTAACCATAGGGACTTCCCTAGACATACCATAGAAATATCTCTAGGGATCTCACTAAAGTTCTCGCATCCTAGTTTCCAAAGTTTGACTAAACCTTTCCTCTGATACTAACTGTAGAGACCCTAAGCTTGACGTACATGGAAATTACATTACTTTTGCGGAATACTTAGTACATAACAAAAACACACACACAAAGACCGTAATAGTTTAGTGTCTTTGGAAACTCATAATATAATCTTCTAATCGTGGTAAAAGATCTTCAATATCTCCCAAAAAGATCGTCCCTTTTTTTCTTACCTAAAACCTTTCTTTATATCCTGGGGAAAATAAAACATAAAAGGGTGAGATCAAATGCTCAGTAAGGGTAAAAAAAAGAAATATTAATCACATCATATTCATAAGAACATAACAATTTGGAAATCTTACCCTGCAAAAGAGATCATAATTTCATAACTTGGGATAAATCATGGTAATGAAATGTAACCACAATAATCATAACATAAAACATGAAGCTTTTTGGAATACAAGTATAATCATATATAATCATTTCTTATTAGTCAAGACTCATTTCCAATACTCTCTTAGTGAAAAAAGTCCATTTCTGAACCAAGTTCATTCCTCGTTTCAGTCATATTTCACTGAACCGGTTTAACCCACCATTCCAGCCATGTCTATCTCATGAGATATAAAATCTTTACCCAATGCATTGGAAGAGATATAGGTCCCACCCATCTCATAATGATACCATCCATATGTGTTCCACAAAATCATAAATCATACATCATTGCATAACCCATGTAATAAAAATGGGATTCTTAAACAACATGAAATCGTAAAAAAATCAAATAAGATAAAGGAATTCAAATAAATAATTCCATCACAACATAATCAAATCAATGTAATAATAGTGATAGAAACATAACACTATATTATATTAGATGGAAAATAATTTTGATAAAACACTTGAACTCCATTCTTGAGGAAAATATCCTTTCTACTTCAAAAACATTCTCCTTTCATAACATGTCATACAATTTTAAACTAAAAGAAGTTGATAAAAAATAAACATGAAAACTTGTAAAGTCAGCTTCTTTGAAATAATGTTTTAAAAATCCATTCATGCCATATAAGTTAAAAAAACATTATTCCCTTACTTTTTTCGGAAAAGTCAAAAAGTACCTCGTACGAAAAACAACAAAATATTACTTTCATATATTTTACTAAAAACTCACTGAAGGGTAAAATTGGATATAAAATATTGTAGAAGGATATAAAAATTACATATTGAGGAATCGTGGATATGGATGATAAAATACACCCCAGTAAATACCAAATTATAAACAATCTCGGATAAAAATGAGATTGTGAGATTTTCCCTTACCTTAGGTCTGATTTGCTTCGTAAGTGTCAGAAACTCCTGTATAATGATTTAAATAATGTTATTGACTTATTCCAGAATCATAATTATTTTTATGATATCATATATGGTCATATTATTAGCTTCTTATTAGTAATATTTCATTACTACTTGTTATTCTGGTGTTTACTACTTTTTGTTCTTATGCGCGTTTTGTCGAATAAATTCTTATTTTTTATTTTTAGGTTATCGATACCTCATTTCAAGAATGGAATTAGTGTAATATATATCATATTCATTCACTCAATTAATTTATATAATCATTATGCAATGAAGATCATGTATAACGAGTCACATCACATCGTGGAGACGGTATTCCGTACGTACGCATGAGCGATGATATCGTTCCCATGATCGTGGAATTGTATTGGAGTGTATGTATACTATTTCAGAATAAATATCACTTTAAAATAATCATATATAGTTCTTCTTTACACCACTATACACATCCAAGTAAGGTGGTGGTGGAAAACAGATTACACCACGGCGTTGAGACTGTATTCTGTACGTACGCACGCGTGGTGATTTCATTTTCCTTAGGATGGATAGATGGTGAAATAGGGTTGTTTCATACTTATAATAACATATCAGTATATTAGTGATACTGATGTTATTACTTCATAATGAAACAACTAAAGAAGAATAAGTGGAAGAAGAAATAAAGATAAAAGAATCGGTAACGGGTATTACCTCTTCTTTGAAGCGCCTCTTTAAGACCTCCACTTACGACACTAAAATTGGTCTTTGAAGACGACTAGGACCTCTAGGATGTTTCTAGGGAAGTATAGAGGATATATTGGCAGGGGTTGGCCGAGATTGAACGCTCAATGTGGTGTGAGGAAGAGAGGGAGGAGGTTCCCTTTTATAAGGGAGGAGAGGGGCACCTTTGGAATAACTAAACATATTGTTTTATTATAAAGACAAATTCGGTTTTTAATAGCTCCATATTGATATATTTAGAATATAAGGTGGGTATGGGTCGAAATCCTCTCATCCAATAGAATTTAGACAAGTTTAGGTATCAATTTTAACCTTATCATTTAGATTTAACTTTAAGTTAGATAATTTAACTTTTACCGTGTCTTCTTGTTTTCTTACACTATAAGGTTAATAAACTTACTATATCAAGAAAAACGAACCCCAAGTTGTTATTATTAATATATATAACCTTATCTAAGTCATTTGGCAGAACCTTATATTTTTAGGAATAAAATAACAATTAATAATATAGTATTTGTTTCAAAAACTATTTTATGTCAATTTTGACACTAGTTGGTAATTGATTTTTGTGAAAATCATAACAGAATGAATAGTTCTAAATATATAATTAAATCAATAAAAACATGTCATATTAACATATAAAATTATTGTAATTCATAAAAAGTCTCAAATTACATTTATTTGGGTATTTATAACATCAAGTATGTCAATATTTCATTAATAAGTTAATTACCACATCATCATTGTATCATTAATAAATTAAATTATTTTAAGTCTAAAAATTACAAATAAAATACCATTATGTAGGAAATAATATAGCTTTTTAATGAATATTTATAGTCAAATTTATATTATTTATAACCCTAAATTAAAAATGCTTTAGTTATTAAACATTGATTTTAACTATTTTAACCCTTCTTTAAATAAATTGATAATAAATGTCCTAATCTAATCCATGTGGGCCTAAATGGTCATATTTTATTCCTATGGTAGTTTTTGGTCGAATTACACTTATCCACTAGAATTAGGACATGTGTTAGGGTAATAATAATATCATTTTTACCCTTAACTACCCTATTTACTTTTAACCGTGGTAAATAAAAGTAAAAAGGTACTATTCACCAAAAAATTATTTTCATCTCATTTAACCACATTTTACTTACTGAAATAAACCGTGTCTATTGTATTTTTAAAATTCCACTCACATAAGTGGTAAAATTATGTTTAACGAAAATATTCAGTTTTTTAACTACCACTTAGTGGTTTCACTATTCATCAAAAAATGAATGTTTCCAGAAAAATACCAAAAATTAGGCCTAAGCTATATTTGATATTATGAATTAAAAAATGATGTTTATTTTACCAAATTCAAAAGATATCAGTTACATTAACTAATTTATAAATTAATTCCCATCGTCAAAACAAATAGCATGTTTTTAAGAGATAATAACTATCAAAAGATTGACACTTGTTTATGTCTGGTTTAAATGTGAAATTACATCCAATGAACAACATTGTATTAAATTGTGAAAATATATTCTAAATATAATTTAAAACCACTCAAATTAATAATTTATCACTATTAATTATTTCGATTAAAAAGTTGTTTTTAATTAAAATTTTGTAATTTTAACTATTCATCAGAATATGAAAGTTATCCAAAAAGTACCAAAATTTCACCCTAAGATAATTTGGATATTCTGAATCCAAAAATGAAGTCCATTTGGGAAAACAAAAATTTACAAAATTTCAAAAAGTGGTTATTACTATTCATAACGGCTAGTTTTAATAATATTTTAATAGCATATCGTTGTTTAGCGAAACTCGGTATTGCGTACAACACACGCTATCGTGGAAGGTCGCGCTTACGTGTAATGCAAGCCAATTCGGGGATGCGAGTTTTGCAAGATCCTTTTGGTGTAGCGTAAAACACAAGACATTAATGAAATTAAAAATAATATTTTTCGTAAAATCTTGGGGTATTACATCCACCATGTGATGCAATTAATTTTTCATCAATTATTTATATGAATGATTTAAAATATTCATATAATAAATATATATTAATTTTATATCCTGATTAACATTTTATATAAGAATAAATTATGTTTAATTTTAATGGACCATAACAACCTATAGCGAACCTGTCCTTATACACATAATACAACATGATTTTAACAATAATTAATCATTAAATACAATCCAAATATCATATATTATACTTTCATTGAAAGATTACATACATAATTAGAAGTCATGAATCCTAAATAATTAAATTATTTATTTAAACACCATAATAATCTAATAACATCCACTAACCTCTTAAATATATATATGATAACCTAGGGAATACATAAACAAGGGGATCAGATAAAAATCCCATTAAGGGTATAAAAATAGTAATAAATCAGAGAACATGTGTTATAAGGAACAACATAATGAAATAAAAATCTATAGAACATTCAAGATTTTATGAAATCATAACATGAAGAACATGGTATAATATAATCCTATAAATATTTGAATGTTAAAGAAACATATAACATGACAAAAACATGAGTCATAGATAACTACCAGGACTATATCACACGGTGGAAAAATTCTCATAAAAGAATTAGGTTTACTCTTTATCCCAACATTGCTTCTCATGATACTGAACATTACCAAATTCAGTGGAGTTCGATCTTTGCAAAACTATCATAACATGTTCATGGATATGTGTTCCACATGATGATTCCAACATTAAGAATATATATAATGGTTAACCATGGAATGTAATGGGTATCATAATCATGTCATAAGGAATAAAAATTTTCATATCATTACAGTTACCATGAAATAATAGATCTATGTAATAAATGGAAATTAATTATTTAAAATATTCATAGAACATTATAAATTAGTATAATCTAAAGTGAAAAAATGTAAAATATTTCAGCATAAATATTAGAAATGAACCTCCCAAGTGTGGTTTCTGGAAAAATATAATAGAGTATTTTAAAAGGGTAAAGTAGTAATTGTTTATAAAAAACCTAAAATTAAAAAATATAGATTTTCATGATAAAACTAGGGTTTTTTTAACGTACTTTTGGATGATTACAAAATAGATAGTGTACTTGAAAAATGGTATGAAATAGAGATATTCCCTTAAATTGGGCTTGCTTATCGGGAAGAATCAAGAATGAAACTTTATAAATGATGTATTTATCATAAAATAAGGATGAATGGATCTCGATAAATTATATTTAACATACAATAATAAATAAATAATAGTTATAAAATAATAGTTATGAATTAAATTTGTATAGATAGAGAGAAATCATAACCCTGATGTAATTGGGATGTTCGGAGAGATCCCTTACCCTATGTTTTAATGAATTATGAACATACACATAATGTTTGGTATAATGAAATTAGATCCAATAATTAATTAATAAATAACCTCTTCAACATGATAATTATCTATTTTTTTATTATGTTCATTTATTGTCATTTACATGAGTTATAATGTCTAATTTTGTTGTTCCAACTGTGCTTCTTCAATGATTTTATGATATGTTCCCTTTAGATTTATTATTGGAGTTCATGTATAGAGTAATAAAAACTCCAAAAGTGGAATTATATGATATCTATTAACCTATAAGAATTTGAATTATCCCATATATCATTTTTCATATATGAGAAATATTCATTACATAAAATCTGAAAGATGAGCAGTGGATTAATTTGGTTAATTTTTTATCATTGCAATGTTTTTTATTTTATTATTTAATATTATGTATATGTATTAGTTTCAGAACATAAAAAAACTTATAATATAATATTTAATATATTTTTTTATCTTTTACAAGGGTTTCATGTCCATCCATAATGGAGATAATAGAATAATTAAAAATCCTCATCTTTGTTGGCGGTGAGTCGACATATCATAGATGATGTTTTTAATTTTACGATATATAGAGAAGAGAGGAGATTTGATTATGGATATCAAATAAAAAATAAAAATTCTGGCTAATTTCTGATATTGGAGATATCCTTGTCACTTTTCATAGTGAAGGAAATGATGAGGATGGAGAATGAATAAATTTGAAAGTGAAAGGTCGAGGTTTTTTCCAATTTTATAATGTCTCCTTAATAATCTCCATAACAAACCTAGAAATTGTATTTTTTAGGCCCGGAATCCCATAAGGTGTTGAGTTGTCATTGGAGATGAATTGTGTAGAATATTAGAAAAATTTTTATGTTAGAAGGTGTTATGAGAAGAGGTGGTGAGGGGTGGTATTTATAATGAGAAGAGAGGGGTGTTTTTTATTATTATATTCATTATTTTTTTTATTTTTTAACATGACTGTAAATAATGTTAATTATTATAAAATGTATAGAAATTAGTGTATTTAGTTTTTATCTAATGGTTTCTTAAAGAATCCATAATTAAAAACATTATTTATTTGTATTAAAATGTTAAATACTGTAAATTACTATATTATATTATAGATAAAAAATTCAACTATTCATGAAAAATTAAAAATCATCATCCAAACCATTTTACAATGTGAATATTAATAAAATATAATCCCTTTTAATGAAAAGAAATTCTAAATATTGTCAATTTACTTTCTAATTTAAATCATCAATTATTCAAAAATACTGATTTTAATATTGTAACTGATTTTATTAAAAAGTTCAAAAATTAATTAACATCACATAAGATTATAATATTATTATAATAAAATATATTATTAATTTATCAATATATTTTATGAATATAAATTTAAATTTAAATCATTATATTAATTTTATTATTGTAAATAATCATTTACTTCTCACAAAAATTCCAATCCTTAATTTATAATTTTTGAAACATTTATTAATTTGTTGTTGAATATAAATATTTCATGTTTTCTTTTATAAGATACAAATATTTTATTAACACATTCATTGGTTATGTTACCATTCTATTTTCGTGGTTACTATTATTAATGATAATATTACTATATCAACGATCAACTTACTATTCCACCAGAATAAGTTCCATAAATTATATATATATAATTTATTTAATTATTCATTTGTGAGAATATTATTTTCAGTTGGTTCTATATGTGATGTATGAGATTCATAATATATTATAAAATCATAAGAATGTAATTTACATTTATATAATTCTTGGCCATTAAATTCAAACCCCATATAATATTTCTCCATAAAAATTTAGTTTTACATACTAAGATAGAAACAGGTGATAGTACCTCTCCTTCATCAATTCCTTTGGTTACCATGTTTTCTAATCAAACATGTGGTTATTACATAGTACATTCCCTGGTTGATTGGTCTTTTTTCATTGAAATTTATCTCTATAGTCCATGATATTCACTACCTAGTCCTCATAAGAGAGATCATTTTCCCAGTTTACCATATCTGAATTCAGTACTTGTAAGTAATCTGGTATATATTTTCTCAAAAGGGATACATGGATTATATTTTTTACTTTATAAATAGTCAGTGGAAGTTATATTTGATAGGCTATAGCTCTGACCGGGTCAAGAATCTCTAAGGGTATGATGAACCTGAGACTTAGCATCCATTCTTCATAAATATCATGAACCTCATCCATGTAGACATAGCTAGGAATACCATGTATCCAAACATAATCTCTTGATTAACTTGATTATTATCAATATAGATCATTTATTGGATTTTGGATTCCCAAATGTTTTGCTTCATGGTTTTCAACTTTTCGTCCATTATTTTAACCATTTGAGGTTACAAAATATTACATTCACTATCTTCATCACAAAATGTCAGCATTCTGCATCTTTTCCCATTAATGTATTTAAAAGGATCCATTTGGATGTGTTATTGGAAACTATTATTTTAGTATAACTCAATCAAAGTATGATTTTAGTTTCATTCTCCTATAAATACCATAGAACATTCTCTGAGTATTTTTTCCATTGTATGAATTTTTCACTTATATAGGATATTACATTGGGGATGACAAGCCGTTTTGATGTTCTATATAATTTTTAGATCATGTTGGATATATTTATATAACATGTAGGTGCATCTAAATTCTTGATCAGACACAATCGATAACAGTACATCATGAAGCATTACCTCTTCATTGATTTATATTCATGAAATTTGACCCATTAAAATATCATCTCAAATTGCAATAATTTTATCTATCTTTTTAATATGATATATAACAACCCATATTGAATTGTTTTCTTTGGATGTTTTCAGAAGTCTTCTCACAATTTTTGTGGTGATGTTTGTCCATTTTCATGTTGGTATGAGAAATGGTTGTAACATTTCCATTGAATTTTTTATTTTAATGTTCACTTTCCCACATACCACTAACATTGAAGTATATTATGTGATCTCTCTCTTCACATTGATCCACAAATAGTTCTCGAAGAGATGTCAATAAATCGTTGTTCTCCCTTGGTGAATATAGATGATCAATGTATGTGTGTAATTAAAAAACTATTTCATTATCAATGGATTGGATGGTAAACATTGTTGTGATACAAATCATATGACCCTTCCACCACAATTTAGAGAATTGATTATTATTATTTATGATAGCCTCTACTTTCTCCATAATTTCTACATCATTACAATGATAATTAATTATTTTATATATAAGTAATGGTTTAAAATTCATTTTACAAATGATTGATGATGTATATTATTATTGAATACGATTTCAATCCTATTTAAATCTATGAAGACCAAATCATTTTCAATTATCATCGTTGATAATTTTATAGGATCCTTTATACTTAGAGCATATACCCCTTTATTTTCATTACTAGGATAACAGGGGATTAAGCATTCTTAATCATTAATGATCTCTAACCATATTCACTGGTTCATATTAATAAATTAATATATGATATATATAAATATATATTAGGCTCTTATGATCAGAATATGTCTCCCACATCACTATATAGAGATAATGACACCATATTTTCTATGCAATGATCACAACTACTAACTCTATATCAAGTGTGTGATTGTTTTTATAATGAAAATTAAACTAACTTGATCCATAGGAAATAACATTATCATTCTCATTATTAAACAATATATTCCCTTCATTTAAGCAGTATGGTATAACAAAAAGAGTTCTCAACTTTTCAGATGTGCGAGTATCGTTGTAGTGATATGATTATTATTAAACTCATTGAATCAATATTCATATTCACTAGTCCATACAAACATTAAATCTGTATAATTCAGCTTGGTTATACTTTATTATAATATTGTGATGATCTTCACAAATGATCAATAATAATGAGATAGACTATGTAAACTATATATCTCCATTAATGAGTGTGATATTTTCCATCCATTAATTACCTTTTTTAGAAGGGTCAGCAAATATTTTTTTGTAGGTAATATCATTACAAAAAAATGATAACTCTTCCATATAGAACTCAAATTTAATGTACATTGAAAATAGACTTTCCATTCAATATTTCATTAACACAATATTCATATTCTCCTCCCATTATTTCATTTTCTTATATTATTTTAGAGTATCATCTATAATTTCTACCAAAACATTGTCGAGGAAATATCTAAATAATCATTCCATTATGTGGGTGAGAATCACCCGAGCATTGTTGAGTCCATTTAGAATTTCTATAAACTCATAGTTTCTATAACTAATTTGTAATGTATTCTCAGTAATATATTAATCATCACGGTTAATTGATGATAACCCAAATAATGGTCCACCTTAGAGAAAGAGGTCACCCCCCGTAACTAATTGAATAAGTTATCTATTTAGAGAAGGGGATACATGTTATTCATTATGATTTTTTCTATCTCATGATAATAAATGTATAGGTTCATTGATCCATCCTTCTTATTGATGAAGACAACTGTCACACCCCATAGTGAAGCACTAGTGCATATGAAACCACATTCAAATTATCTTGAACTACTTATTCCATTATTACAATATAATAGTGTCCATTATATGGGGAATGTTAGATATAGTCAGATATCTAGTAATATGTTCAATTGATATGTAAACATCATTTTTAGGAGGATGACCAAGAAGATATTACAAGAACACATCAATGTTGTCCCTTACATTGGGCATGTCTTTGAGCAAGAATCACTCATTAGTCTCAATCATATGAGAAATATATAATTTCTCATAATGAAATAATATACACACATGGGATGATGATTTTAATGGAGATTCAACCTCATCATTACACTTATACAGAATTCTAGGATTCCTTGGGTGTTAAGGGTGATCTCCCTTCATCCACATTTGATATTGTCTTTGTATATAAGGATAGTAAATACATGCCCAATATAGAATCACAAACCACCAAAGGAAGTGGGAAAAAATTTTCATGGCAGTTAAATCCAAAACAATAACTAGGGTTGTTATATACATTTGAATAAATAATTTCACCATTTGATATTCTCATAGATAATATAACCACAATTGTTTGAGGTGATGTTTGAATAGACCAACTAAAAATTCATGACATTAATGAATGAGTATAACCCAAATGAAATACTCTGATCTCTATTATTGAAAACATAACATTTGTACCTATCACCACTCTATTTTCGGGCTCTACATTTGCAATAATGATATAATATTCACTTCATTGATGTCTTGGGGGTTGTTGTTGTTTATTTCGTTCAATAACCCTTAGCTTAAGGAATAGGATACCATAATTTTCTTGTTCCTTGAATTTGAAATAATGAACTAGAATTTGTGTTTTACCCTAATCCTTACTTCCTTTTCTACATTTGTGGGGTTATTCATACCAATTGCAAAAAAAATATCTGGATTCCTCTCTCTTCCAATGGTGAAGCATCTCATGTTGCCCTTTAGATAGTTCTTCAGATACATCATCCCACCATTCTGATACATGGGTTTCTGGGTTTTAATCACATCAAGAGAATTATCTATTGATCCTCAAATATTATACTAAATTTTATTCGTTTTATCTATTATCACATGAGACTAAAGAGAGTCTCATATAAACTTCATAACTGTAAGTTTCTAATGAAAAATATCCTCATATATGTCAATGTCTCATATGTACAATGATATTCGTAGACTCGGATTTAGTCCACTCAAGATGTTATCCAATTTTCTTTTGATGTTAAAAAAAATGATGGAGTCATACCATGAATATTTTTTGAAGTTTTACTCATTCACCCCAATAGCCTTGTTATTCTTTTTCATCAGCAAGAGGAATTAATTTTCCAACATAAATGGTGAGTCTAGGGAAAATATTTGATGAAAATATATTCATGAATGAATCCAAATACATGGAATAAATTTCCACATTGGTATTTTTTATCATTTCCCATCACTAATATTATTCCTTATCAAAATGGTAGACCGCCATCATGACTTTCACTTATTCTAAGCACTATAGGATAGATAATATATTCACAATAGAAATAATCCTTTGTTTTGTGATAAGGGGATAAGAATATAAAATAAATATAGGAGGCCTTTGTTTCATAAATGATTTGTCCTCAACTAGATCACTCATAGGAGACGAAGATCATTCCAGAGGATTTATGTTATTATTGATAACATGTGATTGTTGTCCTAGAAAATTCACGATGTTTTGAGATCATATTCTTATCAAATTTAGCACATCATTATAGAAATTTTCACATTTCATATCACACTGATTTTAATAAGGTTTTCTATGATTTCTATCCATTAAATATGAAAATTAAATTATAATTTATTTGTATTGAATACATAGATAATAAAATTATAAAAAATTATCTCTGAACATATAAGGATAAAATAAAAATTAAAAAAAATAACCAATCTTTTGATACACTATGTTTTTTTCTTGTTTATCCTTGGTGACTAAATAATCACTAGGGTTTCTAATAAGGTGTTTTATGCCTAATATCCAAAAATAACTAGAGTATCCTATGATATCAAATATAGACACAATATCCATTTACGAATAATATTGAATGATTTTATACATAATTAATCTTCAAATGAAATCCATGGATCATACTGTCTAGTCTCTTCAGATTATTAGTTACATAATAAGAGGTCATGAAACCTTAATATAGTGATATATTATTTAAAAATTGTAATTATATGATAACATCTATTGAGCTCTAACATCATCAAAATAAAACATGTATAATACAAAAAATATTGGATGAGATAAAAAACCTAGGATGAGAATAAACATAAGAATAAATCATAGCACAACGGATAAAATGAATAAAATGATGACATATGAAGGCATAGACCATGAGTAATTATATTGATGAATAACATATATGCCACCATGTATTATAACCCTTGAAACATAGTAATGTTAATATAACATGAAAAATGACGTAATCATGAGTCAATGGTAACCACCTAGACTATATCACATGTTAGAATATGTCCTGTAATGTAATTATGTTTACTCATTATCCCAACAAGAAGTCTCATGAAACTAAACATTACCAAATTAATTGGAGTTAAATATGGGAAAATCCATAATAATATGTTCATGCATATGTGTTCTAATGAATAATAAAACATAAGGAATAATCATAAGGGTTCTACATGGGAAAATATTGTATCTTAATTATAACATATGGAATAAATAATTGTAATATCGTAATAGTTTCCTTAAAATAATATATTGAAATACTAATTAATAAGGTAAAATATTCATAGAACCTGATAAATTATGTACAAATCAATTTAATTCATTTATAATAGTGATTAATAAAATGTATAAACGAGAATCATTAGTGTTGTTTATAAAACAATACATAATAGTTTTTTAAAAGATAAAAGTATTAATTGGTTTTATAAAACCACAAATTAACTAAAATATTTTTTCATGATAAAATAAGGGATTTTATTTATATAGTTATGGATTAAAATAGAATATGAACTCAGCAAGAAGACTAGTAAGAATGAGAGAAGTACCCTTTAAGAGGGTTTGCTTATCGGGGAGAATAAATATGGGAACCATATAAAATATCTATTTCCCACCAAAGAAGGATAAGTGGATCTAGATAAAAAAAATTATAACATATAAATAAAATACATAAAATTTATGTAATAATAACTAATAATTCATAACACAAATATATTTTTGATGTTTAGAGATATCTCTTACCTTATGTCTGAAAGCATTCTATATGAACACATTATCAATAGATGAATGAAATCATAAACATTAATTAATTAATTATTAACCAATTGAATAATAATTAGATTTATTATAATTTTATATTGTTTATTATTGTAATTTGGATGATATATAATGTTTAATTTCATTGTTATGAGTGCAATTGTATCTAGATTTTATGGTTTGTTCTCTTGAGTTTAATTATATGTTTTCTTTTCCAAATAATGAAAAGAACCCGAAGTGTAATTATATGATATTAATGCACGTAAAAAATTTTAAATATTCCCATATATCATTTATCATATATTTGAATTATTCATTATATTAAATGTTTGTGATGAACATTGGTCTATTTTTGGGAATTTTCATTCTTTTTGAACTAGTTTTGTTTAACAATTTATAAATTTAATATATATTAGTTTAAAAATAATTAAAAACAATTAATATATAATTTAGAATTTTGTTAAAAATTATAATTTATTTATAACCATCCTTTAAGGAATTAGTATAAAACAAAAAATTATTATCCACAAAGGTGGTAAATCGACATAGGAGAAATGATGTTTTCGTTTTTAAGAAAAATAGATAAGAGAATGGATTATATGATGGATATATCATTTAAATAATAAAATTCAAGTATATGAATGATATTTTACTAATAATTTATCTTTTTATAGTGGAGGAATGGATGAGGTAGAACAAATATATAATTTAAAAGGTAATGCTGGATGATTTTTCCTCATGAATATCTTCTCTTTGGGGACCTACTTACGACACTTGTAAATTATCTTATTGTGATTCCAAAAAGACCATAATGTTGAGATGATACTGGGGATAGGTATATATCAAAATATTAGATGTATCCAAATATTATTATATGATAGGAGAATTGGTGGTTATGAGTCGTATTTATAGGGGAGGCGAGGGGTGTTTTTTATTATTTTATTCATTCGGTTATTATTTTGGATGAAGATTGTATATAATGTTGATTCATGGGGACAATTATAATAACATTCTTACGTTATTTATAAATAATGGGTTTCTAGAAAATCAATAACTATTGAATTCATGCAGTTGTCTTAAAATGTTAAATATTGCAATTACCATATTCCAATATTAACAAAAAAATCAAATATTTTAGAAAAATCCAATGTATTACCCCCATCCATTCACAAATGTGTATATTTTCAAAAAACACTCCATTTTAAAAAAATATAATTTTAATAATATGAAATTTAATTTTTAAATAAAATCATCATATATTCGAGAAATATTTATATTTTTGACACTTTGATAAATTAATTATGGTCTCATAAAGTAGTTGGGGTTTGGCTTAGTGGTAAGCACCCCGTAATACTACATGAAAAATGGGGGTTCAAAACCCCTTGGGCGTAGGTACTGTAGCAGTACTGTAGCGGGTACTGTAGCAGCGGCGGTACTGTTGATCGGCGGGTACTGTAGTGGCGGCAGGGCACTGTAGTTGTGGCGGTACTGTAGCGGGAACTGTATCAGCCAGGTTTCTATTCACAGAATAGGAATTTGTCCAAAAATTTGGGCCTACGGGCTATGTAATGGGCTACATGCCCACTTGGCCTTTGGACTATGTAATGGGTCTCCCTCTACCCAGTTAAAAGAGGTCTTTGCTTTGCATTATTAATAAAAAATGAGGCTTCGTCCCCAGCCTTTAAAAAAAATAAAAAAATTAAGGTCTCATAAAAATATATTCTAATTATAAGGAAACATGATCTTAATTAATGAATATATTTTATTAATATAATTTTTTATCATTATATTAATTATAAAATTTGTAAAAAGACATTTAGATTTTACAAAAATTTGAGAACATAATTTATCATTTTAAAACTATTTTCTACACATTCCTTGCTATATATATACGATGTTATAATTTATAATAAACATAAATTTGGTTTTTAATTTCATAGATTAGGATACAATTTTCCTTATTTGGTTATTATTCTTATTATTCATATAACTATTCAAAATGTTAGGTTACTATTCTATCAGTTTTAGTTCCTTAATTTATATAAATACCACATATTTAATTATTAATTTAGCAGAGTAATGTTTTTATTGGTTTTTATATGTGATGTATGAGAATTATAATTTAAGAAATAATTTTTATAATGGAATATCCATTGAAAAAATTTGGCTTCTTAAATTACCAAACTAAAATAGGGAAAAATGAAGCAGTTAATGCTGAGAAAGATGATGATAATGATATATTGTTAATTAGTGTGTGATAATAAAATATATGTAATCCATTAATGTTATTATATGTATGATTATTGTTATATTATTGAATTATGGAAAATTTATAATTATTTCCAAGGAGTTCATATTGCCTATGGTGAAAGAGAGGCTTGGGTTAAGGGTTTTATGTTAAAATATCATTTTGTCGTGTTGTTTTAGGATTATATTTTTGACTGTATAATTATATTTTCTATACCACCAATATAATTTTAATTTTTCATATAAATTTTCGATTTCTTTTGGTTACATATTTCCCATTAATATTAATCATTGTAATTTTTAATGCTTCTGATTTAATGTATTTATGGAAGAAACGCATTCTACTTCAATTTGATGGAAAATTATTTCTTCCATTTTCACATTTCCTTTAAAATGATTTGAATAATTTTTTTTAAATTATAATAAAACATTTAAATTTATAATAACTATATATATTTTTTCATTAAATATTTTCAAAATGTATTATTATTATAATTTTAAAAAATTATACTTCTCTAATTTTTTGAATAGATGAACTAAATATATATTTTATTAATACAACATATATAAATATTCCATATATCATGACTATTATAATATACCACATAAAAAAGAATTATTCCATAATATTTTCTCAAAAATGAGAATGATATTATGTTATATAACATCATCTATATTTGAATAGAATAAATATTTTGTGTGATGGAATGTATAAATAATATCATTGAATATATAAATCACTAGGAAATTGGGGCTACTGAAATTTAGTCTGTCATTGATAATGGGGATGTAATCACTATTTTGATCGAAAATAGCACTAGAGGATTATAAAACCTTTTACCACATGAATAAAATATACCTTTGATTGGTAGTCCATATAGGGGGCTGAAAATATAGAGTCATATATGGGAAATGTATAGAATTGCCAAGAATTGGTGTACCTTCAGAATCAGATGTACCCATTCCCATTATATACGAATGAAAAACTTATGGGTATGGTCAAGGTTATGGGATTGTTAGTGGAAAATATCATCTAATGGAATATTAATTGATGGGTATCCATATATCAAAGACACAATGTATACTTGTGAATGAAATTTTACTAAAGAATTGTTCTAGAACCATCGAGAAATCAGCAATGTGTATAATGTAATTTTTTCAGGTTATGAAAATTGACACAAAATTTTATTATGTACACAATCATTTAAAAGGTATCATATCTAACAAATTATTAGGACTAGTGTGTCCAATAATAATATCATGACAAATACATGTTCCATGTTCTATTTACTAAAGGTTTTTTGTTTTTATTTACTTTTCATGGTATTGGAATTTATAACACACGAGTTTAATGTTTTACATTATATAACATATACCAATATTGGTACCAATGTGAGATTCAATAAGGAAAAAATATGATGTAAATATTGTAGATGTTCACATGGAGGGGTTTAATTATGGTTACGGACATATATTATCTGAATGTGGGATACATGGGTGTATTTAATATCCCAATACCATGGAAAAGAAGCTACTTATAGGTCTAAATAGGATTCTATAAATATTTAACTTGTGTATGGGGAAAAGATAATTTTATTTTATTATGGTTTTGTGTTTCTGATGAATATTTAATTCAAATGAGAGAATCTCTATAGAATTGTGAATAAGAGGTCATCATTGTTTTCAAAATAAAACTAGATGTTGGACCTAGGTTAAAATATATATTCATCACTGTATATCATTTATAAAAAGTGATCAATCCATGTTTTCCTCATAAAAATAAATAGAAGTAATTTATCATAGTGTATCTTACTAGATTGTAGAATCCATGAACTAAATAATATTAAATGGTTTTGTATCTATGGTAAAGAATGTAATTATGTCATCCTGCAGTAGGGTTGTTTGAGAGAAACATAATATGAGTTGTATGAAATCATTTACAATGAATTCATACATAGATCAATCTTATTTATAGGGTATGTTTTTTATGGTCTTGGATGGTGGACCCCATGTCAGGATGTTTAATATGATGTGACAAATGACCCAACCAAGTAGTTTTGTGATGTCCTAGTAGGAAGATTCATTATTAGTTTTTTAGTATATGAAAAAATATGTTACACTATCCAGTCTTAATTCATTCATATAAAACATTATAATATTGGATTTTTATAGGTATCCATCATGTGTAAAAAGGGAATGATCATTCCTCATTACAACGTTAGTGAAGAATATTTTACATGAAATTATGAAACATATACACCAAAACAAAACAGGTGTTCTGATAATAATCAAATTTTTTCCAAAGTAAAAACAATCAAGTCCATATATCATTATATATCATTAAATAATTAGAATACAATCATAAATAATTGTTATTAGTCTTTTGATAAATCTAAATCAGATATAGGGTAAATATAAGACACCATTTTAATGATAAGGTTATGTGATTTTTCTTATGTTTAGGATCATGGAAAAGGAACCCAAACCTAAGGCATATTACACTGGTCAAGATCCAATTTATGACATATTGGTTATGCTAGATAGTAACCTCTATGTATTTTTACAGTCGAATGAGATGGAACATATATTGAATGGGGATTAATGGTAATGGAATTTTTTGATGGGCCCATGTTAGGAGACTAAATAATCACTAAATATATGATATTAATTGGAAACAATCCACTCAATGTTATAGGAAAGGATTATTTTCATAGTTTTGACTCACAACATGGGGAAATATCATACCGAGATTCACAATATTGATTTTTTCGGAAAAATAAAACACACCTGGAAGCATTAGTACTAGGATGTGTCTCTTTTAAATTAGGGGTAAATTAAATTAAAAAATATATCAAAATTTTTGGAATCACTTTGTTTCATTTGACGAAAAAGCTGTCGATCCTAATTAAGGGGTCTTTACAAAGACCACAATTGTTGATAGGGTAAGAATATAATTAAAATTTATTAGTTTTGAGTTAATTAACAGAATTTCCATTAGGGATTCAAATAAATCTAAAGACATAGGAAAATATCCAATATAATGGGACATTTCAATAATATATTTGTTTTCAAAAGAAGTATTTTATTCTAGGTGGTTCAATTATAAGGACAACAAGAAAGGATGAATTGATAGATGTTTTATAATCGATCCTAAAAAATAATATTTTGAAATCTTGATGTATCTAATAAAAAAATGAATGATGATATATATATTTATTATATATGAGTAGGAATTTCCTTTTGTTGGTGTCTGGTCATTGAATAAAACAACATGTGAATTAATTGGTCCAGAATACTGCCAAATGGTTAAGGGAAATAGTTGATGGGATTTTGATAAAATATAAATGAATCAGTTTATATACTAAATAAATAAAAATTAAGACAAATTTTGTTCCAATAAGGTGAATTGGTCTTCTCATAGATTTGGTAAGCCATGTCATCATGTAATGCAGGTGTAACCATATCTAAAAAAATCTCCAATAAAAGGTGTAACGACTCTAGATTTTACTATGAATTTTACATAACGTAAGAGTATGTTAATAGATTGTTTTATAGGAAAACCCGAACTAAATTGGAAAATATATATGGTAAAATATAATTTGGATTTAAAATATTAACTTTTAATTGGATGATATAAAACCAAATAACCATATTATGTAATCTATAATAGAATGAAATGACATAGAGTTAGGTAATTCTATCTTATGATAATAATTTATCTGAGATTGGAAATGTCATAGTTTCTCTATGGTTTTATCTAGATGAGGAAAATTTTAAAAAATTAAAACTACTATCTGAGAGAAATTAATTCATGTGGAAATTGTCATGTGATTAAATTCAGGTGAATCACCACCCTCGATTTCCATGAGATCTTTCATTTTTTTAGATTATACACAAAAAGGACGAGAGAATATGTTATCCTAAATTAGGATGATATAATTAGTTAATAATTAATGTAATACATTATATATCACATTTATTTTAAACTATTTTCATTTTTACTTGTAATGAAAATAATTAATATTTTATAATACATGGATAAAATTATTGAAATCATTTTATTATATAAAAAATATTTCTTATAACTTTTTTTGAAATTTATTTTAAAAAAAAAATATATTTTATATTAATAAAATCAATAATTAATTAAAAATTTATTTGTTTCATGTTGATAGGAAATAATAATATAAATAATTAGTAGTTTTATAAATTAAATATATTTCAGTTCAAACAATTTTCATTACAATTTTAGGTTTTTATTTACAAATTCAAACTATATAATTCTATATTTTGAATTTCATAAAATGAACCATATATTGGTAATAATATTAAAAATATTATCATTAGATTTTTATTTGTTATTTTTAAAAAATAATTTCTTTTTCTTTGAAATAAATTTTATCAAAACAACTAATTTTATGAAATTATCCAAAAATGAGATGGACATATAAATGTATAAAATATTTCATTGATCAAATCTATGTATAATGACTGATAATATTTTTTATTAAATACTACACTAAATTTATAAAACCCATGTTTATAATTTTATGATGTTAAGTTATATATTCCAATAAAAGAATCTGTTTTTTGATTTCATTAATTAACAATCATTTTGGTAAAATAAGTGTTTACCATTTTTTTAAGCCACATAACGTTTAATATGTTTATAAAAAAATTTATGTTACTTGAAAGTCAAATTACTAGATATTACTCATAAATATTACTTTTAATGGTATATTTCATCTAATAATGGGGTTTTACACATTAAATTCATTAATGTTAAAAGTAATTTTTACTACACATAAAAATAAAATGTGATAAAATTTATATCATATGTAGAATCAGAAGAAAAATATTATTTAATGAGGGGGATTTTATTTGTAGGCATAAAATGTAAATTACTTAGGTAATAACTAATTACCATATAAAATATAAAATAGTAACATAATAAATCCTGTAGAAAGGTATTGAGATATGTTGGACAGATGTTTAAAATATTCAGTAACTTACATCGGTATTATATAAATTATTTCAAATTTTTTGAGACACTAAACTTGTGAAACATGATCACTGTTTATAATAAGATTAAATATTTAGAAAAATACCTTACTGACCACTTATAAAAGTGTCTTCCCACCACCCCTGCCAAAAAAACATAATGAAAACATGTTTCACCTTAAATTAAGACCATTATCATTACATTATAACCCTATTATATTACCATTATATTCTTGTCATGAACCGCCTTAAAAAAGAAGAGGGAAAGGAAAGAAAACTTCCTGAACTATCCTTATTCATGTTGAAGGAGAGAAAATAACCCCTCGAGTCCTGCATTTTATATGCCCCAGAGTGGCAACTGGAACCATTGGTATATAATCACATGTAATATAGAAGTGATTACACTTTTTTTAGAAAAATATTAGGAGTTAGGATTTTTAATCTAAAAAAAATACAAATACAGAATGAAAAATTAAATACAAAACCCATTTTACACCTGCATTCTAAAAATAATGTGCTAAAAAGTAAAAGAAAACTCTACTGAAATTTTCCAAAAGAAAGAAAGAAACACCAACGACAACTATCCCACCATCTGAGTTAGTAAAGTCAGGCATGGTCCTGAAAGTCTGCCTGGAAACCTGAATGTTGTTTTATATATGTAGGGTTAGTACACTGACCTAATTAGTAGGGAAAAAACCCAAATCACTTGTTCACAATTCGGGAGTCATACAAATTCCCTTTTAGAAATAAAGATAACTTATGCACATAACATGGAACTTATACACCCAGCCTCACCAAATTAATCAAGTCAGGTAATGTAATAATAATAACACATCAATGTTTGGGTACCCCATACCACTTTACCCCTTGTAATTTAGGACATTCTATATGTGAGACCACCCCAGAAAGTTACACTATAGTGTAACATCCACCCCCACAAAATCCTTATAAGCTATCCTAACCACGCATCCTGCCTGCAGACACCTGTGCCACCACAACAACACACATCCTCGCCCACATACACCTGTGCCACACTAACCACACACATCCCTTCCCACATACACCTGGGCCACAATAACCACTACCACGCCTGAAGACTCCTGGGTATGAACAACCACTACCAAACCCAAAGTCACATAGGCTAGAATAACCACTACCATGCCTGAAGACACCTGAGCCTCATCCCGATGATGTTTGGGAAACAAAACTCCACCCAAACACCTGAGTCAACCACCAAAACAACACCTTCTCAAATAATCATGGGATATAAATAATATTAGGCTATCACAACCTTCCCGATGATTATTGGGTTACCTGGGAGAGGGTGTAGAATGGATAAAAAAATCATCCACTCGTAAGAATGTTGGGAATGACACCCTCCCCCATGAAATGTGGGTGTTCGGTATAAAGTTTTCTACATGGGTGGAGGGATAATAATAAACACAAGATCTATATATATACATATAGTTTAAAAACACTCATCTCATCCTATGGGTTCTGAATCCATCCCATACAGAAACACTATCATTACTATTCCTACAAGCACAAATACCCAACAACCACAACCCGAGCACAACCCATTTTTGGGAAACAATATCCCATTGTACAAGTTCTCATTATCATATTCATGTAATTTCATTTATAAAAGTAACTACACACTACCTGGAGTCTAATAGGAATAACCACATGCCAGGAAAACCAATAAAGGAAAACAACCAAGTATCAATTTAAGCATTCACACCCAATTCACATGTAATATCACCAAAAAAGAGATCTGTGAGATCCCTAGAAATACAGGAACCAATATAAGCCCTATCATATGGCCCCACATGGCCTCAGATCCACAAATTAATAGCTGAATGATAGGGAATCCCATCCCCAATCTAAGTCACCCCAAAATCATCAAGTAGAAGAACCATGATTATTAGCAGAACAGATAAATAGAGTTATTAGATTTAACGAAACAATTTGTCAAGATCCTTCTTCCCATTTGTTTAACCTGTGTGATCACACATGGATTCAAATTCATTGGGCATTCATTTAGTCATATGAGTTTACGTGATTAACCAATTTCCATATTATATCAATTCAATCATAGGTTTATCCAAAAAAATATATGTGCATTAGTACACCATAAAGGATGATCAGATGACACTATGTTCAATGGAAATAACTCCATAAAACAAACAACATATAAACAAATATAAAATATTAGAACAACATCATCATCAAAAATAATGCTTCATTCATTAATATCCTTTAATTATATTTGTTAAGGTTCAGTTTCATCCACACCCTGAGGAAATATTATCATACCCACCCTGCGTGACACATTGTAAAGAGAGACAAAGGAAAACCTTTCCTATATGATCAATGATCGAAGGTTTCTCCTCACTCGAAGAACATGGGTGGTGTGACTTGTAGAGGATGAAATCATAGGAATCCATGGATGAGAGAGAAGGCCTCCAACATGGGAAATCAATTCACCTCTGAACGAGGGACTACCATCACACCAAGGAAAATAAAGGGATCAAGGAAGAATAAAAATCTCCATGTGGTAAAAGTACAAATCCTGGAGTTACAATATATGATATCCTAAACAGATTAAAAGTCTGATTTTGGTTTTACCTCACAGTTGGGTGGTTACACAGGATGAAATTAAATCTTATTTAATTATTAACCTCCGAGATGGTGGGGATAACGAATGTCAATTAAAAAATATCTTCTAAACAGATAAAACCCGTGTAAAAATGGCGACGTATGAAAGAATGGGGAAAATTGCAATCCACACGAAAAGGACACACATTTTGGTTTGGTTACTGATGGGTCACCCGACTCTTGGGGATTTAAAAAATCTTTTAATGGATTTAGGATTAGTTAAAAAGAATTATTTAATCTCTTTTACCTCAATAATTATGTTATCAGAGAAGAACTTGAAATCAAAAAAATGGGAAAAAAAAGTGATGGGTTGGACACCGTTCGGTGAGGCATCATAATAGTGCAACCAGTTTGGTGGGACACAATAAGCGGTGCCACCATTTCAGTGTGTTACCATGGTGGTGTGACCGCGATAGTGCCACCATTATAGTACTATCATCACATTTCCACCATCCTAGAGCCATCTTCAGGAAACCACCATGACCGGCGTCACAATTTTGGTGGAACCATTTGGTGGAACATAGTTTTTGAAAAACATCTTAAGGAGTCACAGATGATCCCCAAGATACCCCAAACACCCAAAATTTGGAAATGTAATGGACCAGGAGGGTCCATAAAATTACATCAGATACCACTCATACTATTATAATCTTAGAGAATCCATGAGTAACCTCCAAAAAAATAGAGTGGTCCGAAAAATCACCTCTTAAGATACATATCAAGGAAAAAAACGCCCTAGAGTTGTTCTAAAGACGGAAAATATCATGTTATCTAGGAACACCTCTCCCTCATCTATCTTTTGAAAAATCACAGATATTCCACTGCGAATCTCCCCCCATGTAACCACAGAAACATTTAAAGTTCATACCATCATGACATATGGATTTGGGAGTCCCTTCCTCCATTTCAAGATACTATCCTCATTGGGAGGCACTGACAAACCCACTTGTGTTTAATCGAATCATCATTAATTCATATCTATTGGGGATCAGGTCCTCACCATCCCATGGTCATGAATTTTCACAAACACATAGAGAAAAAGGGAAACAACCCTTCTCATAGTTAACAAGATCAATTAATACATCACATAAATGTACAAAACCACATAGAATGAAACTCAAAATAGCTCTGCGTACTGGGTGCACATTTGTGACTCCCATTCCTAGGTACTCACCTCAAAGACACCTTGTCTCCATAAAACACTAACCATGTGAATGGTTATCCATGAATCACCATCTCTCAAATATCCTTGATCCATAATGGTCACTCAACAAATGTTACGTCTTCCTCGATATCCAGCTCCCCCCTATCGAGGACGTGAAAATAACCGTGTCGATTCTGACAAAGATGAGGCACATAGATGACATCATCAACCCTCTATAGCAGCAGTGGTTGCACTGGATTATAATCCCATTAACCGACTCTTAAAAACACCTCGAAGGTCCCGATGAACCTGAGAGAAAGCTTACTCCCCTGCCAGACCTCCACTTCCCGCTCCGAGGGGAGACCTTTAAGAACATGTTGTACCCATCCTAGTACTCCAAGGGTCTCATACTAAGACCGGCATACGAATTATTCAATCCTATGCTGCCTTCATACTCTCCTGTATAAGCTGAACCTTCTCTGTTGTTCTCTTCACCATATTCGGGCCAAGAACACATACTTCCCCAACCTCTATACAGCACATGGGTGAACAACACTGTCTTTCGTAAATGTCTTATAATGAAGCCATGGAAATAGTATTGTTATATATATTGTTGGAGGAAAACTCTACCCTAGGAAATTTTTAAACCCATGATCCCCTGAAGTCTAAATAGAGGCTCGTAGCATATCTTCCACCGTCTAGATGGTCTTCTATTTTTTCCTAGTTGTCTATGGTTTGAAAATAGTTTTCAGGCATAGATGTGGTCCAAAAGCATGTTTCAATCCATTCTAGACTCTTGAGGTAAATCTTGTTTCCCAATATAAGACTACGGACCGTGGAAATCCATGCAACTACCCCAACACGTCCTCGTACCTATCTAATAAGGCATCATACACACATGACTCCATAATTTCTTGGAAGTGAGATGATTTCCTTAGATAGTCCACCTCTACCCAGATAGCATTGAAACCTCCTTGAACCAAGGGTAGTCTCATGACGAAATCCATTGAGATGTCATACCATTCCACACGGGGACATCTAAATGCTGCAATAGACCTCCAGGTACGCAGTGTTTAGTCTTCAAATACTGACACCTGAGACACGTTTCCACATACTTTTCCATTGTCTTCTTCAACCTGGGCCACCTAAATAGATGCATCATTCCCTCATAAATCTTGAGAAATCTTGGGTGTATAGCCATGGGTGGGTTGTGGGAATCACCAAGAATTATCTCACAATTTTCAACCAGGACAAATATATTTCCATGAAACACCATCCGATTCTGACAATTTTCCGACCATCCTTTCATAGAATTACTCTAGATAACATGATTCTGCATCACTTCAGCCTCTGAGTACCCCCAATGAGACTCCTCCACTAGTTATTGTTTGGAATATTTCATTGTTATCTGAAATAGAAATCATATACCACCATACACCCTTTCATCTAGGTGTAAGGTAGCCAACTCCTCAATCTACTTCCATGCATCTGCAGGTTCTCGAACCACATCCTTCAGTGGCATCCTTATGAAGGCATCAGCCACTACATTCTCTTTCCCTCTAGTGTAGAAGATATATAAGTCTTATACATGAAAAAATAATAACCCCTCCGCTGCTGCAAGTCCATGTCTCACTGGTTTAAGATATATCTCATGATATTATGATTTATAAAGACCACCTAGTGTTCCCAGATGTGGTTATACCACCACAAATTTAGTGAAAACACTACTTCTGAGGGCTCTGGATCATGGGTGGTATAGTTACGTTTATGTGGACATATCTACCTCGACCCATAAGAGATAACTCCCTGCTGTTGCATTAGAACACACCAGAATCCTAGGGCTGAATCATCACATAACACAACAAATGCTACACATTTCTCTAGCAACCTCAGCACTGGGGAACGGACTAGCTTCCCCTTTAGAAAAATAAATGGTTCCTGACACCTCTCACTTCATACAAAATCCATGTCGTTCTAGGGAAAGGTTGTTAATAGTGTTGAAAATCGAGAGAAGACAGGCACGAACATCCGGTAGTAACCTGCTAGCCCCCAGATACTACAAGCCTCTTCCACATTCATAGGTGATACCAAAGAAATAACTACGTAGACCTTCAATGGGTCCAATTATATTTCCTTTTGGGACACCATGAGTCCATGGATATGCACCTCTCAGGTACAGAACTTGCTTGTGGACAAATTCCAATAGAGCTAGGGGTGTCCATGGAACTCTAAAATACTCTTTAGATTCTTGGTATGATCCTCCTTTTATCGTGAGTACATCAGGATGTAATCAATAAAAATGACTATGAACTGGTCTAGATATTCACAGATGACGGAGTACATGAGCCCCATGAACACGGCAGGTGCATACATAATGTCGAACGGCATGACCACGTAATCAAAGTTCCCTTATCTCCACATAAAAGAAGTCTTTGGGATGTCACACTCTTTCACCATCAACTGGTGATATCCTGAATCCAATTGGAATTTAGAGAACCATCCTTCTCCCTTAAACTGGTCAAAAATGGTTTCAATCCTCGAGAGGGGTTAATGGTTCTTGACAGTAAACTGATTTTGTCTTTGATATTCTATACAGTTGACACTCCTTTTTCGTCACAGAGTCTAAACGAAATGAAAATGGAAATACCTCAAACAAACAAGATTCATCCTTTGAATAAACCTAAAAAATAGAAAGGGATGAACAAGGAGAACATTGCACATAGGTCTCTCAATTCCTATCATGGTCAAGCAAGTACACTTGTGCACCACCCAAATGGTCGCGCAGGTGACTTGCACGCCCTCTTTCAAAATCGCCCAGGGTCTTCTCTAGCCAATAAATACCCCCGATGGGCCCCACATTTGAGGAGATATTTTTTTTCCAGAATTCATATATAGGGCTGGGAATGCCCAAGTCTCTTCATCATGATTTTTGAACACTTATAAGGTAATTATTTACCAAGAATAGAAGGTCTAAAGATGAGGAATAAGGTCTAAGTTTTAGAATTCACTAAAACTTGAGCGCCTAAGTGTTTTACCCTTAAGAGAAATGGACACACTTGCGTACCTCCTTACCTACTCATTGAAACTTGTGTGCCACTCTTCTGGAAGTTCCTCGAGATAATTATAAAGGCTTTTTTCAAGGATCACCCAAGAATTACTCTAATAGTCAAGGATCTACCATGTATATATGTGTCGCCCATGTACACTTGTGCGACCCACACTTTTGCGCCCATTAAGTACTTGCACAGCCCCCCAGGACTTGTGCACCCTTCAATTTTTGGGTTCCCTTCTTACCCATTTCACCTCCATTATGTCATTCCACCTTTCTTGTTCAAGATTCGGTCTTCAATACACTATTCAACGACATTTATGGCATGTTTTCTTGATTGAATTCTTTATCTGGAAAAAATTATGTGGAACATCTCTCAAAACGTAGTGATTTATACATCTTCATGTCACTAAAATTAGAGATTTCATTCATTCAACCTCATCCATTAAGACGAGAGAACCCTATTCATGGGCCTCCTTTTCAGGAGTAAGCCCCAGTCCAGGTTATCTTAATTGGGCATCCTCATCAGGGGTATGCCCTATGTCGCCTAATTTGGGCATCCTCGTCAGGAGTAATCCCCAACCATAATTCCTTTAACCCGGGCTTCCTTTTCAAGAAATAAACCCCAGTTTCAAATCTACAAATATGGAAATCCTCTTTAGGAGTAATCCCCAAATCCTTTAATTTTAAAATTATCTTATCTTGGGCCACTACTTTAGGAGTAAGCCCCAGTTTTGACATCCCTTTATCCTGGGCCTCCTCCTTAAGAGTAATCCCCAGTCTTAAATTTCTCTTAACCAGTATTAATCTACTTTTTGATGTGGGCTTCCTTCTCAATAGTAAAACCCAATCATAAGTTCCCTTCTAATTTGGGCATCTTATTTTGGAATAAGACCCAATATTAGAGTATCCATATCTCCATGAAGCACATATAGCTTTATGGACCCTGTTCTTGGATTTATTCCCTAAAGTAAATCTTAATCTTCATATATTTGGGCAGTTATACATACATAAGCCCCACATCATTTCTTATGATTGCATATTTCATGGAACAATTGTCTAGTTTTAACAATACCACTTGTTTCTCACACCGAGGATGACTCACATGAGCTTATAGTGTAAAAGTAATAATGAAATCTTTCTATGATCCATCAATAATACATAAACATCATATTCCCTTACCCAAACTACGTGGGTTCTGATTCCTTTTCTAAATAAAGGATACGTAGGAAGCACATCTGCGGGTAAGATGCCAACTATGAAATAATCCATGTCCTTATGAATGACAATAAACATCAAGTGCCCCACTGAGTGGATTTAAATCAAGTATGGTCATCATAATGTCCAAGAGACTTTTATGTGTTGAAGGATACCATTGACTAAGAATATTTAACAAATATAGATGATTCCCTATTGATGAAGAACCTCAAATATATATAAATGATTCTCTAAATTTTCTACATATTAATCATTGATTGTCAGATCTAAAGGAAACCTCATTTTATAGTTGGTAATGTAATAAGGATTCACGAACATAAATTAAATCTATATAGAGAGTCCCGAAGTAGACCGTAATTATCCTCAAAAAGGTGTGATGAGTCCAACCTCCCATCCTCTCAACCAATGAAAATTCCTAAGCCTCATCAGTCCACAACTAAAGAGGGCCTAATTATGGAATGTAGGTCCAAATGGATGTGGAGTCATTGGATGTTTCCGGTTCTACGAACAAACCCGTTAGAAACTTCTTGGATTGTTTGAATATTTAATCAATGAGGTCATCCCAAATCCAAGAGGAAACAAAAAATGGCGAACCCGATGTGAATCCTTAACCAAGATAAAATGAAGTTTTACTTATTTCTTAGGCCCCTATTTATTACTCAATGAGAGGGAAAACAAAGAAATCAATAACATATGTGATCATCCAAAAAATGTAGTAGCTGAACTTATCTTGATTATGTTTGTCATATCAAACATGCACTCTTTTTCAATATCTTCTGCATTACAAGAATGTGTTTTATTGTGATCGCTGCTGCGAATACTATTGCTGTGAATTCTTCTACTATAAAAATCGATGCTGTGAATGTATCTGCTGCTACTCCTGCTAGATCATCATCTGCTTTGAGGACGATATCACCTACTCATCATCTTCAAAACTAGGTATCATATACACTGGTTAAGGAGTACCATCAAAATGGTACAATTCCGACTCGAAAGGCCGCTCGACAAGCCCACCAAGTCAATAATTCAACTTGGTCGTCCAGACAGCGATTACCAGTGATCAAGAAGCAGGCAGTGCTAACCACCGTCCCAATTCATTTCGGGTCATTAGCCCCAGAAAACAATCACCACTCACTCCCATATTCTGAGGAGGTGAATTAGCCGGTCCCTCGGGGCCTTAATTCAAGGAGACATGAGTCCATCCTGAGGGCTCCCATCAACAATCGCCACCAGAATCGTCCGACAATGCTCCCTTAACATGATGATGGTATCGAATACAAGAGTTCGGCTCAGGTTCCTCATACCCGAGCAGGAAAGACGAACCGCCAGAGGAGAAATCCAGTTAATAGCGAGCATGTTCTTAAATCTTTCGTTTCTGGAGAATTCCACCAACCTAACTTGGTGGAAAGAAACGAGCGGGCACACACACCCATCCATTTTAATTCCACTGTCCAGCAGACTCATCTGGAAGCATCACTCCAATCCCGCAAGGAAATTCTGTTGGAGTACTACAGAGAAGAACATACACCTGTTTATAAATCATCATCTAGTCACCAGGCTCGTCGGACTACATATGATGGAGTTCGTCAACCACGTTCAGAAAAGTGAAGTCAGTAGGCACATACACCTGCTAGTACTGATCAAGCTTACCAACATTATTGTTTTTTAGCATTAAGAGAAGTCATTTGGGAAGTTCTGGTGACAAACAGGAGGCAGACTCAACACTCTACCCCCACACTTGAGTACTGTCAGGATTCATTAATAGGAAAAGGATAAATGGAGCAGGCACATACACCTACTCCAAGAATAGAATGGATGTATATCCTCGTTCTGGCAGCTGAAGTCACCAAGCATGTTCTATCAACGGTGAAAGATCATACGCAAATCTCTGCTCATATCTTGGATGCCTGCGAGGATATTATAACAGCTTTAGCAGCATCTAAGGGAAAGACACATAAATCAATCCTTACAATTGGAGTGATAAATCAATAGTTCACTCTGGAACAGACATACACCTCTGTTCTGGTCAAAGAGGGTTGTGTGGTGTACTCCCCCATATCTTACGGACAACCAAGTGAGGCACATACACTTGGTTTGAGCAGAGATAATCAGCCTAACCTGATCATTTCTCGTGGTCAGGCACACAGACCTGCCAAATTGAGTAAGAAGGCGTCTAAGAAGAAGATCCACCCATCACATTCATGAAATCATGGACCAATATGTAACAAGGCCTTACTCTATGTTGTAGTTATTGGGTCACTCAGACAACTATATGATGTAACTCAAGATTATACTCCCTTAGTTCCCAATAGTGGGAACATTAATTCTGAAGGTATGCATTAGATACATCCTCATGAAGGCTTTATTCATGTCAATTATTTCATTCTCGAAGTTTCATCTTCACATTAGAGCCATAAGAACCCTCTGTGTGGTCAGATGATCAAGGATAAAAATGTTTCATCTTTTTCTGTAACCCAACATTGTGGTCCTCCCCATGATGATGAATTTAGATGTGAAATCTCTCTCCAAAGTTGTAATTCACATTTTCTGGAAAATTCATTACAAGACAATGCAGTGATGAGAAAGCCCTCTTATCTTGAGGCACATTAAATGGTAATGCAAGTCATGTCTGATGCTTTACCATCAGTAAGTGAAATACTTTCTCAATCAGAAGATTGCCCTGGGTATAGGTCATTCTCTGAACCACCCCTGGGTCATTCATATTCCAGTTTGATCAGTGGATTCTCTACCAGTCATGTTGAATCTGATGAAGCAACAAGAAAGAACCAACTCTAGTCTTAATAAGTATAACAATATTCATTGAATGATAAAGAGGAAATGATGAACATGAGAAAACAACTAGCAAAAGGTGAAGTGCATGTCATGTTTTGGCCTTTGGCTGACTCTCAGTATGACATTCCAGAGGTGTTGATGGAAGATGAAATTCATGATATTTGTATCAACATATGGAAATCACATTGTCAGTTGAAAAAGAATGTATTAACTTATGATGAATACGAAATCATGTTAAGATAATTGAAGGGTTACAAATACAAATCGATTTGGTATCTCTATCAGTCTCATGATATCAGAAGGATGAAAAGCAGCAAAGAACCCTTCAGTGATCATGCCTTAGTGGACTAAGAAAATTGCACCAGTTAATTGCCAATGCCCCATCTGGTATTCATATCGGGGGATGGGGTGTTCATGTAGAACTTCCTTTCACTATACTCTCCAGTCAACAATGCCCTCTGAAAATGGTCTCACGCAATGTTATTGCCCATGGCCGGCCAAAGTCAATTGGTTTTGTTTGTAATCAAAAGCTATCCCAAGAACAGGCTTCAACTATTTCCTTTCAAAATCAATAATACATAGAACAAGATGTTGAATTACTCCTTCATCAAGAAAATTAGAATATTGAACATGACTCTCATATGGAGCAAGCTCATCATCAAGTGACAGAAGTATCAGAAATCATCCAACGGTTTTTTGAATAGGGTGATAATAGTGCATGTCGATTGATGCATCCAGCTAATTTCCAGACCAAGGTCTGCAAGATCTGGAGAGATTTTAAGAAAGTCTCAGATATAGCCTATCAAGAACCACCCCAGCTTTACAGACTGGGGACTCTTTTAAACCAACCATCAGAATCAACAAATAGGATTCTAGGAGTTGAGAGGGGATAGTAGGAACAACCCCAATCCACCGAACTGGGGACTTTTTAAAATCCACAATATCTCCATCAGAGAAAGTCAATATTCTATCGATTGGGGAAGAAGCCTCAAGAGGAAGGAAGAGACAAATTATCAAGAGATTAACTCCAAATTATAGTTTGTCAAGAATTTATTGAAGGATCGAACCATAAATAGACAATGTCTCATCAGGGACATGGAGGAAGACAATATCGCATAAATTCCGATAGAAGAGATGCAATGTGTTATGCATCAATCAATGTCATGAATTCCGTAGTTTCTGATCCACCAAATGAGGCTCATTCGGAGGGATCAGATGAAGAGGTTCCTACTCAAAAGTTGTATGCACAGACATAAATGAAGAAGGTGTGCGTACATGAAATCAAAGGATTACTCAGAACCAAGGTAATCCTTCAGGTAAACCACTTCCCCCTCTCTGAAAGGTAGAAATCAATGGTAATGGAAACAATCATGTCACAAACACTTCCTCTAGAGAAGTCCAATCACTCTCACTAGAGCATAGATTTTCACAACAATAGGAAGAGATGAAGGAATTGAGGAGGTTGAATGAAGAACTACTTCAATGTAGTCTTCCTTTTAAGCGTGATGGATTCAGTCAGCCAAGGGAATTTGTTGTGGACACTGAGATGGATCAATAATATCCTCCTCTATTAGTACACCCTCACAGGTCTAATCCAACGGGTCATGGGAAACAACAATTGGTGGTGCTACCATCAGTTGCAGTACCAGCCATCATACCAGTCCAGACTTTAATTATTGCACCTCCTCAAATCCAAGTTCAACTCGATGTTTCTCAAAAGTTAATAACTACCATTGAGTCATTAATAGCTCGGTTAGAGAATATGGAAGGGAAGCAGGTGCAGGTTCAACCAGAAAAGAGAGATTACCCTGAATGGGTAGATTCAATCCCTCCCCCGTCATGTTTTGGGAACCCTATATTCCATATTTTCAATGGATTAGGAGATCCTGAACAGTATTTGACGCATTACATGTCTTGTTTTGGTCCTATGAGGGGAACTCCAGAACAGAAAGAAGCATTGAAACTCAGATGCTTCGTGCGAACCTTTTAAGGTCCAGCTATTGTTTGGTATACAGGCCTACAATCCCGGTCAATTACCGGATGGGAAGATCTCCACCAATGATTCCTTCTTCAGTTTAGCTCAACTTTTTCATAGAAAATAGTTTTTGATCATAAAAACAGTATGAAAAGGGATAATGAAAGGGTTTTCGATATCATTGCTCACTGGATGGGATTAACATATTCCCTAAGCATAGAACTCCCTCAAAAATAACTGTTGCCAATCTGTGTGGAAAATCTGCATGATGAATTATGCAGACCGTTGATCCTTGTGAAATACATAGGAGGGTTTCGAGAACTTACATCAATCGCTCAGCAGATTGAAGATTCCCTTATACAGACTAAGGCTAAATCTCGTGTAATTACATCAGTTCAAGGAAGAAGAATTGTTAATGTATAGACTACTATAATTATGCTTAAGAAAGCACCTGTACCATCTTCTACATCAATCCCTTCATCATCTCGAAGGGCTCCACCTCCTGAGCGTCAACAACAAAGGCTGTTTCATCAAGATGATAAAAGTGATAAAAGATGGAAACAATTTGAGGATCTGAATAGAAAAGTTTACTCTTTCAGAAATGAACATGTTCTTGGCTACTTCATTTTGGATCTAGAAAATAATTTGGGTCCGTTGCCAAGGCCCAAAAGGCCAAACAAGGAAGGAGATGAAGACCGTCCCAATAGTTTACACTTTCATCAAATGTTGGGTCATCCTTTCCAGGAATGTTTTGTCTTCAAAGACCTCCTTCAATAGATGATCGACTCGAGACAAGTCATGTTGAAAGGTACTTTGTAACGACCCGAAATTTTAAATAAATCTTGTTTTCTAATTTTATGTGTTATTTTATTTTATTTTTATACTCAACAAAAATGTTTCATTTGATAACATGAGTATAATTAAAATGAGACTGTTGGGTTTTGATTATTATTTGACCATTGGTAAATATGACCACTGGAAACTAAACGTTTTGACTATTGTCTCTAAATACAAGAAATCTTGGTTAATTAATATAGAAAGAAGATTCGATGGCCTCACCCAGTAGTCTTGGACCGATCGAAGCCCATCTAACAGAACTTGGGAAGGAGGTAGCACCACTGGGCTTTTCTCTGGACCATACCCAAGCTGAACTTCATCGTGTTAAGCTAGAACGGGATCGCCTTCGTGAGAAGTTCAAACTGATAGAAATTACTACTCGTGCGATTTTGGCCGAGCCTCCCTCGGATTCTCTCACCTTAGCACACCTTACACTTAGGTCCTATGCTGGTGTGATAAGGGGCTATGTAAGGAGACCGTAACTGCCTTGTGTAATCTTTTGTTTTAAATAAAAAGTGGGATTTCTTCTTATGATGATGTTTATGAATTTTCAAATGACCGGATAAATATAGTATGCATATTTTTGATGAATTCTAGAGAAAGGATATTTTAAAAATGTTTATGTAAATCTTAAATAAATAAAAATGTGTAATGATTTTCAAGAAATGGTTTTCTACAAATATGTTCTGTACGGAATTTAGAGTCTAATAAGATCAACGTAATTTTTGATGAATAGTAAATTATGAATAGTGATTTAATGCTTAGGATTAGTAATGTGACCAAATGGATTAGTAATATCACTTAAATAAATTATTAATATAATCTAGGAACCTTGATTAAGTAATGTGATTCAATAAAATGGTTAAAAAACGTTTTCATAAATTAATATTCAAGTATTAGTTTTTTCGGGTGAATAGTGTTTTTTAATGAAAAATTATATTAAAAATATTTAGAAAATTATTTTTATAAAATGGATTTCATTTTTGAACTCAGAGCATCGATATTATGTTAAGGTAATTTTTGGGGATTTTTCTAAATATAATGAATTTTCAGTGAATAGTGTATTTATTTAAAAAAATAAATTAAAAATATTTAGAAAATTATTTTTATAAAATGGAGTTCATTTTTGAAATCAGAGCATTGATATTTGGTTATGGTGATATTTTGGGATTTTTCTGAGAAAGTTGAATTTTCAGTGAATAGTAAAAATACAGTTTTAGGGTTTCGGTATGTTTAATGACATCATAATTGTGTCCTGATGATGTCATGAGATATTTTAAAGGATGTTCGACTAAAGAGGATGAATTATTGTGTGGGGGTCCCCATGTGGCCTAAATTTATGGGAAGTACCATGGGAGGGCCCATGCTTTTGAGAAAACCACTTTTGAGGTGTCCCTTGGCCATTAATGCTTTGTCCCCTCACTTTCCCTATAAATACCAAGCCCTCCTCTCATCTTTTCGACTCCAAAACCATCCTCAACGAAGTTCTGGTCTCCTTACCTCCCAAGGAGTCCTCCCAAGGTGCCACCAAGCCCTAAAGGTCCCAACCTTTGAGTTTTAAGAGTTACGTTTTAAGGTAAGGGATCCGACCTCTCTCTTTCATTTCATGTAATCTCTTTGATGACATTCCTTTTATGCTCCATGTTCTTATGTGAAGGATTTTCTTTTATACTCCTATTACTGCCCTTTTCATGTTAATATAATGAGAGATCCCCTCTTACTCTCATTATTTCATTTTGTGATGTTTTAAGTGGCGCTGTTAGGCTGCCGAAATTTTTGTAACGGATTCTTTCTCCCTTCTCATTTTTTCAAGATCTATTTTCATGTAAAGTATTTCAAGTTCCTTTTTATTATGTTGGGGTATGATCTCTAAATTTATCATACTGATATTTTATGATCATATGATGAGATACCCCATTTGATCTCTTCAATTCAGTATTTTGAAGTTTTAAGTGGCGCCGTTAGGCTGCCGAATTTTTAAGTGGTTCTTCACCCTTCTCGTTTTGAAGTTCTACTTTCATATCAATTCTTTCAAGTTCATTTTTTTTGTTGGGGTATTATCTCTATATATATCATACTGTACTCTTATTTTCATATGATTAGAGACCCCATTTGATCTCTTCAATTCAGTATTTTGAAGTTTTAAGTGGCGCCGTTAGGCTGCCGAATTTTTAAGTGGTTCTTCACCCTTCTCGTTTTGAAGTTCTACTTTCATGTCCATTCTTTTAAGTTCATTATTGTTATGTTGGGGAATTATCTATATATCTATCATACTTAACTCTTATGTTCACACGATGAGAGACCCTATTTGATCTTTTCAAATCATTTTTGTTGAAGTTTAAGTAACGCCGTTAGGCTGCCGAAATTTCATAAGAGAAATCTAGTTTTTGTCTTCCGTCCATGTTTTTCATTTCAAATGGTATGTCCTTGAAATTTCATTACCATGATCATGTATCCTTCTTATTCTGTCCATATACTATTTTATGGGTCATTTATGAATGTTTGACCCATTTTACCTCTCTTTTTAATGTCTTCTAAAACCTCGTAACATAGCTGTTATGCTGCAGAATTTCCGTCTCAAAATGTCTCTTTTTTTTTATAAAGTTCATTTATATTATTAAGTGAATACTCAAAGCTCTTTCTTCTAAATGTGTATTCACATATATACCAAAATATTCTTTTTTAAATTCTGGGATTTACATACATGATACCCACCTTCCTTTTCTGTGGGTTTTAAAGTGATGTAAAGATCATGTCTTTAAAGCAGTTTTTAAAACGTTATTATTATGAAATGAAACCCATTTATATTATTCTATATGGGTTATTTATGAAATTTTTGATGATTATATATGGGGATCACATGATAATAAAGGAAAATTTAAGGGTGCGCCCTGATAGCGCTCCAATGCATTGGGTAATGATGTAACCACTAGAGATTACAATTTTCACGATACCTTGGTGAATAACCTTGGTAATTTTCAAATGACACCTTGGGGATGTACCTTGGTGATATGTTCATGATTGTCTATGTTAAATGATGTAGCCACATCTTCAAGTTATGAAAATGTTATTTTTATTATGATATGCCACATGATTTTTTTTTATCATGCCTTAAAGTTCTTGTTCATGACATAGTTGATGTATCTCAAGTTCACATGTTAAATGTTTCCCTTGTTTCCCTTACTGGGCCTTCTGCTCACCCTTTCTTTTGATGTATGCTCCCAGGTTATGTGATGCAGTAATGAACCTAGGATGAACGTGAGGAGAAGCCTTTCATGTGTTTTAGAAGAATGTTTTATGTTTTCATGTTTTAAGTTCCTGGTTTCCAAGACACTAAACCTTAAAGATCCTCAGTTTTGTATAATGTAATGAAAGTTTATGTGATAAAATGGCGGGATGCTATAGTTGGTATCAAAGGATGGTTTAGTTATTTGTGGAAATTAGGATATGAAAAATCTAGGAAGAACCCTATATAAAAGTTTAAATATAGGAAATATTCCTGGTATTTTGGTGAGTATTGAGTAAGGGGTTTCCAAGAAAATACATCCCTGTCTGGATACGAGTTGGTAGAGGTGGCTTTGGCACAGATGTACATAGGGGTAAAACCCGAAAACACCGCTTTGAGCTAGACTCGAACGGGAACTGGTACACGACAACGGGCCTTGCTGCACTCTTGGTTACGACACTCCCGGGGGATATTCTTTGGTAAATTCATAAGCTTAGTATGAACCATTATTAAAGGAACAAGGATAAAACAAAATAAGGATTCACATAAGAATATATGATCATGGATAACCTATATTGGAACCTAGGGGATCACATGTTAGGATATACTTTTATTCTACATGTTTATCCTTTTATGCTTAATGTTTCCTTTTCATGATTATTAGCTAAGTAAATAAGCCCCTTATTATAGTTTCTTTTCTTAGTTAATGGCGGGAAATTGAAGAACATGTCCCAAAAACCAATGTGATAAGAAATGCGACGATTGTCGTATTAATATGACAGACGTGATTAGGGGATTAAAAGATGATTATTATTTTGGAATACGTTCACTATTTTAGGGACCCTATATGATCGAGGTAAATAGATTACTATGGTATTTTCATTGAGGATTATGGTTGAATTATATTTTGAAGAATCGATAAATTTATGGTGGACTTATAGTAATTTAGGCTAATTATGGGAATGATTAACCTATCTTGGGTAAAATATGTTTAGTTTAGATGTTAGGAGTGGTTGATGTTGTTTGGAGATGAACAACGAAGTTTATTCTGGAAGACTATGTTATCAAATCCTTCTTGTATTTGGGTTTCAATCTTAGTTTGTTTTATTTTGAGAAAATTTAAGGACCGTTATTTATGGGATGGTCTATGATGAACTTTGTGTAGTACCATGGAACTTTGAAGATTTAAAAGTAGTTTCCATTCCTATGGGATTCTTCCTTTTTGAAGAGTTGTTTAACCTTAGCCTTTCTGTTTTTGATAATGTTTAAAGATAGAAGAAATAGATAGTTAATATTTTTGGGATTATGTGATTCTCTAGAAGATGATTCTTGTGTTTTGATGAGACCAAGTAGTTTTTAGTGCTCATCGTTTGGGAGAAAAGATTAGTTTTGATGAAACTTATTAAAAGGTGAAACTCTACATGAAGGTAGATATATTTCCTTATGTTCTTGTTCTATGTTGTAAATGAATTACTCAAAATTATGAAAAGGAACGTAAAACAAAAACGTTGTTGGTTTACGTTTCCTAATAGGTAATCAAAGATCGTTTACACAAATCATATGTTTGGGATTTTCTTATGGTTAACTTTCTCCTAATCATGTTCTCTGTCACTCTCCCTCAGAACATGACCCTTTGTTTTCTCCTCCATGTCCATATTTTCCTACATGGAATCCTAGTGTGGGCTAACTCGGGTGACCTTCGTACTTCCCTTTCTTTCTTTTAAAGTAATAGTTTTACTGAATCCTTTTCCGATGTGGGACATTCAATGAAATTTCAAAACCTAATTTTTTAAAAAAAATTGCGAGGACACAATTTCTTAAGGGGGGAAGATTGTAACGACCCGAAATTTTAAATAAACCTTGTTTTCTAATTTTATGTGTTATTTTATTTTATTTTTATACTCAACAAAAATGTTTCATTTGATAACATGAGTATAATTAAAATGAGACTGTTGGGTTTTGATTTTTATTTGACCATTGGTAAATACGACCACTGGAAACTAAACGTTTTGACTATTGTCTCTAAATACAAGAAATCTTGGTTAATTAATATAGAAAGAATATTCGATGGCCTCACCCAGTAGTCTTGGACCGATCGAAGCCCATCTAACAGAACTTGGGAAGGAGGTAACACCACTGGGCTTTGCTCTGGACCAAACCCAAGCTGAACTTCATCGTGTGAAGCTAGAACGGGATCGCCTTCGCGAGAAGTTCAAACTGATAGAAATTACTACTCGTGCGATGTTCGCCGAGCCTCCCTCGGATTCTCTCACCTTAGCACACCTTACACTTAGGTCCTATGCTGGTGTGATAAGGGTCTATTTAAGGAGACCGTAACTGCCTTGTGTAATCCTTTGTTTTAAATAAAAATTGGGATTTCTTCTTATGATGATGTTTATGAATTTTCAAATGACCGGATAAATATAGTATGCATATTTTTGATGAATTCTAGAGAAAGGATATTTTAAAAATGTTTATGTAAACCTTAAATAAATAAAAATGTGTAATGATTTTCGAAAAATGGTCTTCTACAAATATGTTCCGTACGGAATTTAGAGTCTAATAAGATCAACTTAATTTTTTATGAATAGTAAATTATGAATAGTGATTTTATGCTTAGGATTAGTAATGTGACCAAATGGATTAGTAATATCACATAAATAAATTATTAATATAATCTAGGCACCTTGATTAAGTAATGTGATTCAATAAAATGGTTAAAAAACATTTTCATAAATTATTATTCAAGTATTAGTTTTTTCGGGTGAATAGTGTTTTTTAATTAAAAATTAAATTAAAAATATTTAGAAAATTATTTTTAAAAAATGGATTTCATTTTTGAACTCAGAGTATCGATATTATGTTAAGGTAATTTTTGGGGATTTTTCTAAAAATAATGAATTTTTGGTGAATAGTGTATTTATTTAAATAAATAAATTAAAAATATTTAGAAAATTATTTTTAAATAATGAAGTTCATTTTTTAAATCAGAGAATTGATATTTGGTTATGGTGAAATTTTGGGATTTTTCTGAGAAAGTTGAATTTTCAGTGAATAGTAAAAATACAGTTTTAGGGTTTCGGTATGTTTAATGACATCATAACTGTGTCCTGATGATGTCATGAGATATTTTAAAGGATGCTCGACTAAAGAGGATGAACTATTGTGTGGGGGTCCCCATGTGGCCTATCTTTATGAGAAGTACCATGGGAGGGCCCATGCTTTTGAGAAAACCACTTTTGAGGTGTCCCTTGGCCATTAATGCTTTGTCCCCTCACTTTCCATATAAATACCAAGCCCTCCTCTCATCTTTTCGACTCCAAAACCATCCTCAACTAAGTTCTGGTCTCCTTACCTCCCAAGGAGTCCTCCCAAGGTGCCCCCAAGCCCTCATGGTCCCAACCTTTCAGTTTTAAGAGTTACGTTTTAAGGTAAGGGATCCGACCTCTCTCTTTCATTTCAAGTAATCTCTTTGATGACATTCCTTTTATGCTCCATGTTCTTATGTGAAGGATGTTCTTTTATACTCCTCTTACTACCCTTTTCATGTTAATATAATGAGAGATCCCCTCTTACTCTCATTATTTCATTTTGTGATGTTTTAAGTGGCGCCGTTAGGCTGCCGAAATTTTTGTAACGGATTCTTTCCCCCTTCTCATTTTTTCAAGATCTATTTTCAGGTAAAGTATTTCAAGTTCATTTTTATTATTTTGGGGTATGATCTCTAAATTTATCATACTGATCTTTTATTATCATATGATGAGATACCCCATTTGATCTCTTCAATTCAGTATTTTGATGTTTTAAGTGGCGCCGTTAGGCTGCCGAATTTTTAAGTGGTTCTTCACCCTTCTCGTTTTGAAGTTCTACTTTCATGTCAATTCTTTCAAGTTCATTTTTTTTGTTGGGGTATGATCTCTATATCTATCATACTGGACTCTTATTTTCATATGATGAGAGACCCCATTTGATCTCTTCAATTCAGTATTTTGAAGTTTTAAGTGGCGCCGTTAGGCTGCCGAATTTTTAAGTGGTTCTTCACCCTTCTCGTTTTGAAGTTCTACTTTCATATCCATTCTTTTAAGTTCATTATTGTTATGTTGGGGCATTATCTCTATATCTATCATACTGAACTCTTATGTTCACATGATGAGATACCCTATTTGATCTTTTCAAATCATTTTTGTTGAAGTTTAATTAACGCCGTTAGGCTGCCGAACTTTCATAAGAGAAATCTAATTTTTGTCTTCCGTCTATGTTTTTCATTTCAAATGGTATGTCCTTGAAATTTCATTACCATGATCATGTATCCTTCTTATTCTGTCCATCTACTATTTTATGGGTCATTTATGTATGTTTGACCCATTTTACCTCTCTTTTTAATGTCTTCTAAAACCTCGTAACATAGCTGTTATGCTGCAGAATTTCCATCTCAAAATGTCTCTCTTTATTTCTAAAGTTCATTTATATTATTAAGTGAATACTCAAATCTCTTTCTTCTAAAGGGGTATTCACATATATACCAAAATGTTCTAATTTAAATTCTGGGATTTACATACATGAGACCCACCTTCCTTTTCTGTGGGGTTTAATGTGATGTACAGATCATGTCTTTAATGTAGTTTTTAAAACGTTATGATTATGAAATGAAACCCATTTATTTTATGCTATATGGGTTATTTATGAAATTTTTGATGATGATATATGTGGCTCACATGATAATAAAGGAAAATTTAAGGGTGCGCCCTGATAGCGCTCCAATGCATTGGGTAATGATGTAACCACTAGAGATTACAATTTTCACGATACCATGGTGAATAACCTTGGTAATTTTCAAATGACACCTTGGGGATGGCCCTTGGTGATATGTTCATGATTGTCTATGTTAAATGATGTAGCCACATCTTCATGTTATGAAAATGTTATTTTTATTATGATATTCCACATGATTTTTTTTGTCATGCCTTAAAGTTCTTGTTCATGACATAGTTGATGTATCTCAAGTTCACATGTTAAATGTTTCCCTTGTTTCCCTTACTGGGCCTTCTGCTCACCCTTTCTTTTGATGTATGCTCCCAGGTTATGTGATGCAGTAATGAACCTAGGATGAACATGAGGAGAAGCCTTTCAAGTGTTTTAGAAGAATGTTTTATGTTTTCATGTTTTAAGTTCCTGGTTACCAAGACACTAAACCTTAAAGATCCTCAGTTTTGTATAATGTAATGAAAGTTTATGTGATAAAAGGGCGGGATTCTATATACTTCATCTAAGGTAGCATGGGTAATTGCTACAGATCCAGAGGAGGAAGGAGAGTTGCAAGAAGTCAAGAACAAAAATGTGGAAGATTATGATGATCAGATGGTCAAAAAAATGATCAACCAAACTCTTGCTATTTTGCGAACGCAATTGAAGAAACCAATTGTGCCTTCATCCATGAATGCCGCAGCAAAACCCACTTCATCAGAGGGAAAATCCTCAATGAAATGGAATGATTCAAAGAAAGAAGAATAATAAAAAGAAGATGAGTATGTGTCAAAGCCTATGTTGTATTTGACTCTAGCAGATTTCATGCCATCTACATCAAAGCCAAGGGAATCTCTCCACCAAACGGCATAGCCTAAACAGGCTAATCAGGCAGAGTCTTCATCGGATGAAGAGTTGATCTTCAGTTCTGTTAATATGATTCAATTAACAGATCTGTATGCCAGTCGCAATTTCAATTTTGATGAGCCAGAATTCCCTATATCAGGTGAAGGAATGAGAGGAAGTTCCAGAGGCTCAGGATACAAGGGAACACAAAAATCATTCAAAGGTCACTATTCTAATTCTACACCTGCTAGAACTGTGTAAGTAGCAGAAAATCGTGGCAGAATAATCCTGCAGAATTCCATGCGGTGATATCTTTCATAGATGAAGATGAAGATGAAGTTGTGCATGGACATATTAGTCCTTTGTACTTATCTGGCATGTTAAATGGTGTAGTCTTCCGTAGAGTTTTCATTGATAATGGTCCAGGAGTCAACCTCATGCTCATTTGTACACTTCGTCGATTGTGCCTCACAGAATCTGATCTATCTCCTTCGACATTGAAGTTACAAGGATATGATAAAAATGAACAAGAACCATTGGGTGAGATTACACTCAGAACTCAGTTTGGAGATCTTGTATCCTATTCAGATTTCATGGTTGTTAACCTGGATTCAGCCTTCAACATCTTGCTTGGTAGACCCTGGATACATCAACATGCAGTTATCCCTTCATCTTACCATCAATGTCTAAAATTTTGATTCAATGGTCAAATTGGGAGACTGTATGGTGATAAATCCCCATTCAAGACATGTGAATCTCAATACATTGAGGTTGAATTATATCACCTGAAGGGAAATGAGAAGTCCACAATAAGGGAGATTACTAAAGTTAATGCTCCAAATGGTTTGGAAAAGATTCCAGTAAACTAATGTACACTGTGAGTAGAGATTACATGTTACCTATCAGTCAAATTGGAAGGATATACCCAAATCAAAATAGTCTTATGGAAACCTCCATAATTTTAATCATGGAAATAGAGTCAGACAACATGGGATAAAGTGGTGATCCACCAAGCAATGATTAAAGCTCAAATGGAGATACCCTCATTTCATCCGCCAAAATCCAGAAAGTCTATACTTCTCCAATCAGATCAGATGAAGTTATAGAAATGTCAGAGGTAAATGATGATGTTGATTCTCAATCCAACATCTCATCTATATTACCCAAGGAAGACCCTTCATCATCAATCGGGTCAGAAATGGAAGCTTCTTCTTCAAGATGTGAAAATTTTATTGTCTCTTATGATCATGAAAATTATTCTTCATCATATAATATTAATGTATAAATAGATGAAATAACAAATTATTAAGAACAAGAGGATGATCTCAGAGATGCTCCTCCAGCATTTGAAGAGGGTATCTCTACCACTATGGATGAACTCAAAGAAATAAATCTGGGTACAAAAGATGATCCAAACCCCACTTAAATTAGTGCACCCATGAATCTGGAAGAGAAAGAGATGTATATTACCTTTATAAAGAAAAATCATTATATATTTTCTAGGAACTATACAGAGATTCTAGGGCATGATCCTGATGTTTCCACTCATTTTTTGGGTTTTCAAGAAGAACATTGACGACTCAAACAAGATGCTAGAAGAACTCACCAAACCTATGCTTCAGAAATTTAGGCTGAAGTGGATAAGATTATCAAATCTGATTTCATTAGAGAAGTTAAATATCCCAAATGGTTGTCTAATATTGTCCAAGTTATAAAGAAGAATGGGAAAATTAGAGTTTGCATTGATTTCATAGATCTTAAGCGGCATTGTCCTAAGGATGATTTTACAGTTCCAATTATAGAACACTTAATCGATGAAACAGATGGGTATGAATCACTTTCCTTCATGGATGCACATTCCGGATATAGTCAAATCTGAATGGCTAAAGAAGATGAAGATCTACAGCCTTCAGATCCCCTCAGAGTGTGTTTTGCTATCGGGTAATGGCCTTTGGTCTAAACAATGAAGGTGAAACATATAAGCATGCCATGCATCATATCTTCAAACCCATTTTAGGAAAGTTCATTGAATGTTATGTGGAAAATTTGGTGGTCAAATCCAGGAAACATTATAATCACTTGACTGATTTAGAGGTCATATTCCACAAACTTCGGAAACATAATTTGAATATGAACCCCTTAAATTGAGCTTTTGGGGTAACCACAGGAAAATTTATCTGCTTTGTTGTATGCCATCGTGTTATCAAAGTCGATCCTGAGAAGACAAATTCAATCCATGGTATGTCACCTCCTCGAATTTTGAAATAATTGAGAGGACTTCAAGGAAAAATAGACTATATTCGGCGTTTCATTGACAATTTGGCAGGAAAAATCTTACCCTTCACCAAATTTATGAAGAAGGGAGTCACTTACCAGTGGACTGAAAAATGTCAAGAAGCATTCGAAATTCTCAAGAAGTTTCTCTTGAGTCTATTGGTGTTAATTCCACCTGTTGAAGGAAGATCATGTATCCACTATGTAACAGCTCTAGAGTGATCATTGGGTGCCTTTCTTGCCAACAATAATGATGTTGGGAATGAGAACAACCTCTAATATCTCAGTCGGACTATGCTTTAAGTAGAAACCCGATATTCAAGTATTGAGAAGTGCTTCCTAGAATTAATATTTGCAGTTTAGAAATTGAGACACTACCTACAACATCACTAGTTCCAATTGGTATCTCGCAATAACCCACTCAAATTCATCCTTAATCGTCCAATTAGTACATAACATCTGGCAAGGGGGGCAGTTATTTTTTAGCACTTCGTCATTCAGTACGTGTCTCAAAAGGAAATAAAGGGCCATGCTCTGGATGATTTCCTTACTGAACATCCTTCTATAGAAGATACATGTTCAGATATTGAACTCCCTAATGAGGAAGTATTCTCTATTCAGGATAGTCCTTAGGTATAAGAAATGTACTTTGATGGTGCTTTCAGAAGTCCAACAGGAAGGAAAATGGAAAATCATAAATTAAACAATGTTGACTTGGGAATTGTGCTCATTTATCCAGAAAATTATGTGTTACCTTATTCCTTCTCATTATTGGGAGGTGGTACAAATAATGAAGCAGAATACCAAGCTTTCATCGCATGATTGGAGTTGGAGCTTCTAGCACAAGTGAATCAATTAAAGGTGAAAGTTGATTCAGACCTGGTAATCAAACATGTCAATGGGGATTATGAAATTAGAAAAGAAGAACTAATCCCTTTGTATGATTACGTCAGAGAGTTAATGGTGGAATTACCTTCTAAACCGACATTTTATTATGTCTCATGATCACAAAATACACATGCTGATGCGTTGGCTAATATAGCCACAGCTCTGGCAGATCCAAATCAGGACGAGAAAATTATCAGTATTGCCCATCGTCATACAATTTCACCTTATGTTTGAACCAGAACAGAAGAGATCAATGAAATTATTCCCATAACTGAACCATATGGTCACACTACGGGATGGATGACACCTATCAGGGAATACCTTCAAAATGGTACACTTCCACATAATAGAGCTGGGAATGAACAAATCCAGCAACGTGTGGTCAATTTTACTCTTTATGATAGCCCAGATCGCCTAGAGAAAATTCTCTACAAGCGTGGATTTGATGGAGTTCTCATCAGATGCATTGAAGGTAAAGAGACAATGGCTGTCATGAAATAAGTGCATGCATGAGTCTGTGGTGCCCACTTGTCTGGACATAGTCTGTCTGATCAGATTCGAAGGCTTGGATACTTTTGGCCTTCAATGATACAAGATTTTGTTGATTTCACAAAGAAGTGTCTTTCATGCCATGAACTTGGAAACTTCATTCATCAACAGCCAGAGTTGCTTCATACAGCTAAATACTCGTGGCCATTTTCCACATGGGGAATAGATGTTGTGGGACCTTACCCTTCAGCTACGACTAAGAAGTTTAAGTATATTTTTATTGCTACTGACTTCTTTTCCAAATAGGAAGAGGAAACACCTCTTAATGAAGTTAGTTCTAAAATCATTTTTATCTTCATCAAGTCTAACATCATTACCAGATTTGGTGTCCCTCATGCCATATTGACAGTCTATGGCACAAACTTCTGTTCATCCGAGGTGAAGAAGTTTTATCAATAATACAAAATAAAATCAAATCATCCATCTTGGTATCCTGCAGCGGCCAATGGCCAGATATAATCCTTCAACAAGACTCTATCAAATATACAGAAAAAGATGGTGGATAAAGATAAGAGGTCATGGCCTGATAAACTCTTTCATGATTTATGGGAATATCAGACCACCACCCGCACTACAAGACGATCAACTACATATTCACTAGTATATGGAACGGGAGAAGTATTCCCCATTGAAGATAAATTACTTTTGCTCATAGTATCCATTTATGAGGAATAATCTATAGATGAACAATCTCAAAAGCGATTGAATTAATTGTAATGGTCAGATGAGGAATGATTTTGTACTCTGCACCACTTGGAAATCTATCAGAATCGAATAGCTCGAGCTTTCCACAAAAAAGTTTGTCTTCATTCATTCGTTCATGTAGAATTGGTATTAGTTCTTAGAACTCCAATGATACCAGGAAATAAAACTCCCATGATTGATCCAATTCGGGGAGGACCTTATTCAATACATAAGGTCTATTGCAATAGAGATTATTCTTTAATCTCAATGGATGGAGAACTCATCACTACTCCAACAATGACAGATTTCTGAAGAAATATTTTTTATAAACCCAAAATACACCATCAACGGACCATGAATATGTCCTTAAACTATTTGCATGTCCCTTATGTCGAACACAATGTTAAACTGCACCATCTAGGGTCCATGCATAAGACTTTAAACTATTGGCACTTAAGTCCAACATGACATTAAACTATGATGTCCAGACTACATGATGTTATACTATAAAGAAGTCCCTTATGTCCAGCAAGATGTTAAACTGTATAACCAACGGTCCATGCATATGACCATAAACTGTTCACACTTTCATCAAATATGACACTAAACTGTATCGTTTATTTCATCCAACATGACGTTAAATTGTGAAAATGTCCCTTATACGTCCAACATGAATTTAAAATGTTTCATCTTTTGTCCTTACTGCATGACATTAATCTGCACAGTCCTCTTTTTGTCTAACATGACTGTAAACTATATTGTCCCCATCATCCTCACTACATGACGCTAAACTATATAGATATCCCTTAATAAATCCTACATGACATTAAACTGTGCGTCGTTAAGGTTTTTGTTACCTCTTGTTTCTCACACCGAGTATGACTCACGTGATCTTAGAGAAAATTTCAACCATAACACACTCTTTGGGCCTCTAAACACACGTAAGTCCCAACATCATTTTTAGGTCATTGTCCCCAAAAACAACTTGATAACTAATTCACTCTTTAATTGAACTACGTAGACTTTGATCCTTGACTCCCAGGCTGGGTACGTAGGCAACCTTCCATGGTTCAAGCCCAAAACCAATCTCTTCACATCAGTTCACCTATATCTCATACCATGCTGATTCGTGAAACCACTCCCAGAATCAATATCTTTACATTGGTTCACCTTCGGCCTTGGTATATGATGTTAAACTGTAAAACACTTTTGTCCTGTATGATAATAAACTATAATATTCTTTGATATCCTCACCTGATAGGGAATAATTGTTTACATTTATTTTCAATCATGTTATATTAAAAAAAACTATGTGCATACATGGAAATACCTGAACCTTTTATCTTGGGTTAAACCATTAATACAATAAAGTCCCCTTTCACCATTCACATATACAAACCAAATTTGTACAGAATGTATTTCTAGAACTACGTGGGATTGATTCCCATCCTTATGGGATACGTAGGAATGTTCGAGTGTCCCTCAAATCCAGCCCCAAGACTTTTGAGCCTAACCCCAAATTCCACTTTCAGTCCCCTGGCTGAAAATTCCCTATGAAAACACACACTATGTATTTCTTATAATGGTCTGAGCTCTATGACCCTAAAATAAGATCTCTCATAATTCCGTCCCACACAATGTTAAACTTTATTTCAATAACTATGTATGGCTTGTTTCCTATCCTTATGAGATACACAGTGAAGTCCTGTATTTCAATTCAGGACCCAGCCACAACATGATTATGGTTATCATTGATCTGTGTATCTCTACATACATTGAACAATACCCTTTTTTTATATGTCATAATCCTAACCTTAAATATTTTGAGATCTTCATAACCCTTTTCTTGACTTCTAGTCACAAAATGTCCAATTTCTGAGTGTTATTTTTTATGACTATGTAGCACGTTCCCTTAGGCGGCCTTGAATAAGTAGTGTACATAACGGACCTATCAGCTAAAGGATGATATTATTTGACTATGCATCGAATGCCCTTAGGCAGCCCTACAAAATTCATCAGCCTAATGGGTTTGTTAAATAGTGATAACTTCATTCTTGGGAGGAAAACCTCTTTTGTACTTAATTTTCTTAATAAAAATATGTAGGGAACCACAAAAATAGCCGTCCTTAACATATTTTTCCCATATACATTTTCATGATCTGAAAGTATTCAAGTCTAGGGTTTATATTTTCCTTCCCTGCGTTTGGGTCAGACCTTCATAGGAATGATATTCATCTAGTTCATCGATAATCTAGTTTGGAAATATCTTTTCCATATTCAAGTACCTCTTTCCATGCAGAAAACTCTATACATTGGAAAAGGTTAAACCCCATAAACTTTCACTGGCTTCTTAGCAGTAGAAAAGTAAATTTATAAGAGTTCTTTTTCTTGACTATACAACACATGCCCTTAGGCGTCCTCTCATATGTTGTCTACATAACGAACCAGTTAGCCAAAAGATGCTATTTATTTGACTATACAGCCAATGCCCTTAGGTGGCCCAACATAATTCAACCCCCTAATGGGTTTGTTAAATAATGTTAACTTCATTATTGGGAACTAATTCTTCTAATGACTTTTAGCTCTTTTTCATATCATTCCTTAGATTCAAATTTTCTTAAGTCATAGTATATATATTTTCCCTCATACCTGAGTGTGGTAATATGTTATCAGATAAATTGTCAAGGAATTGTGTCAATTTTGATCCATTTTGGTCAAATCTATTTCAACCATAAACACTAACCACTTTATGTCTGATGTGCATGACTTTAAACAGCCCACAAAAGACAAGGGAATTCTGAATAAAAGTCATGTTACAGCTCACTAAACATACATTTTGTATGACTTAGGTAATATTGAGAAATTAAAAGATTCAATGTTTGTATGTTTATTTATAATAATCATATTAAAAATCAGACTATGATTACTAGCCCCTTTGGCTTAGGTAAAAATATAAAGTAGGTTGAAAAGGAAAATGTGTGCACAAATAATTGTGGGTAAAATGTTTTTTATTTGGTTTACAAGAGATTAGAAGGACATACATAGATTGGAGTCTCTTCTCTTTTCCAGGAAATTGCAAGAGGCTATCAAAATAAGTCTTCACATGATGAAGAACATCCCGAGCTTCATCAGCAGCTACATGAATCTCACGCACCCGACCAACTTCACTCTTTTCATCCTGATGGCGTTCTTTCTTGGAATCGGTGATAGATTTCATACTGTTAATCTGAGCTCCCTCCAAGGAATTATTGAGTTGGTCATGTTCCCCAGTAACAAAATCTAACTATTGCTGGAGGTGCATCTGCTGGGTGACTTTATCTTTGATCTTATGCTTCAGCTCCTTCATTTTTCCAACATAATCTGCCTCAGCTCGGGATCCCACAGCCTCAAATTCACTAATATTGGCTGACATCTTCACCTTGGTCAGATCTTCATGAGACTTTTCTCCTGCTCCATTCTTCAAATGACCCGTTTCACCACGGTATGGATCTTTTCATATCCAAAACTGCCAAGTCCTAGCAGGATGAATAGGGACGACAATTGGGAAATCATTGATGATAGCTCTTCAAGAGGCACTTCAGATATGATTTTCCATATGTTGTTCCATGCCTTGAGTCATGAAAAGTTTAGAGACTTAAGAACCTCTGGGTCTGATTCGACATTATCATAACAGGGGGCATGCAATCTGGGATTAATGCTCTTAAGGAAGTTCCCTATTATGCTTCACCCCCCTGACCCTGGTTTCTTTTCCTTCTACTACTATTTTGGAGGAAGTTGAGACTTCACCTCTAGATCTAGCCATTTAAGTTTATGGCCCTATGTGATCAATTAAAAGTATGGTTAGACTCATAGAACAATGAGAGTTGGTTGTCTATCTTGAAAACATAGTACAATCATAACTATATAGTACATCAACCACTTGAGAGGACTCCTCCCAATCTTTCCCAGTTTCAAAAGGATCTTCAATATGGGTCTTGGGAGGTTTTACTAGGTTTATATCCACATGAGATAATGTTTCTACAATGGTAGGGTTGAAATCAATTTCCACACCCTCTTCGGGCATTAGAAGTTCAACATCTTCTTTGGATGGAACTGCATATTATTTTCAGTCATGATTAGAAGTGTAAATTATGTGAAAATTTACCGGACGAAGGAAAACACTGACACCCAAGATCTTCTAAATCACATAATAACATAGAATGATAAAAAAAAAATCTGCAAAAGACATGACAAGATTCATAATTTCATTTATTTATATTTCAGAATCCTGGTTAGTCTCACCAGTAGGAGCATTTGATGTGTCTTCTTGGCGACCCTCATTCTGCAGCCCCTGACCCTAGTCAACTTCTTCAGGAAGGATGGCAGATTCAGTTGCCACAGCCGGCAATGATTCTGGTGCAGGTGTTATAGCTAAAATATCAAAGAACCAAAGTTAGTTGATGTTTTCATTCAACATTTAATGAAGCGTTGTATTAAGCAATGTTAAATTACCACAAGCAGGTTCTTCTCTAGTTGTAGAAGCATCAGAAGTAGTGCTGAGAATAGATGTTGGCTCTTTTTTAGAAGCAACCAAGTAAGCATAAATTTTCATTTGTTTCACTTCACCCTCCATGGTCCTCAAAGGTGGATCAATCCTCTCCCTCAAAGAGGAAATTGAAGAAGCCCCTACAATCCCAAGGAGAATGAGAAATATTTTCATGATTTAAGACTGATGATTATCCGAAGGACTTACCACCACTGATGAAGCATTTAGTTGTGGAATTATTCCTCCAACGCCTTTGTCCCGTTGGTATTTTGGGAGTTTCGGCAGTCTCACTTATTGGTACTTGAATCGGAGTATGGAAAACCACATCAAACTTCTCATCCATGGCCTGCTAGCCTAGAGATATCTCGCCCGACTCATAAGGAGATTCAACAGAAGCCCCAATGGGAGTACCACCAGCGTAATATTGTGGTGAAGGAACTTCATTAGTTCCATTACTTGCAAGCTGTATGATAAAGAAATTAATTTTCGTGAGTAACAAATATTTGACTGAAATCGAGTTGCAATGTAAATAAGGAATGAAAACATACATCTTCTAGAGCCATGTACTCTTGACACTCCTCATTAGTGGCGCCGTGATCCATCATATCCTTCACCTAATTGGTGATAGGGATAGAATCATCAGTGGAATGTATATCAGTACTCAACTCTATGACATAGGCTATTACTTCATCAAGGTTGTCCTTGAAATGAATATTTACAGGATCCTGATGAGTTCCAATTCTAGGAAGATGTATCCCTTCACATAGCTTCAGCCAAGTAGTTTCAGTATCGCAATATACATCCCTCCATGTCTGGATGGCCTCTGGTTGTAGATATACAGGTGTACTAGAAGGCTGTGAACAGGGTCCTACAATCTTGGATTTTAATTTCTTTCTATCTCCAACAAATATAAAAAGAGAATGAAAACTTGTTACGCTATAAAGATACTAGAAATTAAATTTCCTAAATAAAGTAACACACCAAGAGTTGATGGAGTGGCTCTCTTGATTCTGAATGGAGGATTATATATGGCACGTGGCCACTTTGACTCATGTTGTATCTCCTGAGAATCTGATGAATCCTCCTCGGTTGATGAACTCGGGGAACCAGCTTCAAGAGTGGAAGAATCACCTGCCACCTAAATTGTTTGTTTCTCAATGGATCTCTTCTTCTTCCCCACCCAATAAATAGGTTTATTCAATATTTCCTTAGGATGTGACTCATCCCAGTTTTCAGCATACCATATGGCCAAATTTCTTACAGCTTCAGCATCTAGTAATTCAAAAACTACCCCAGTCCTTTCCATAGCCATTAGAAACCATAGTTGTCGGGAAACCTTTGGATGCTTCTCTAACCTGATGTGCACTGGAGGAGATACAACAGTTGTCTGCAGACACTTGAAGTGGCGTACAAATAAATATAGAGCATAGGCCTCACAAATAATTTCCCCATCAATTCTGGTGGCCAGTACACCATCTCTGTAGGCCATCATGTAGGACCTCTTTTCCAGGATGGAAGATCCATCGTAAAAAAATCACCCTGTTGACGGATTTACATAGTGAAAGAAGTGGAATTCCTTATGCATACCCAGCCTGGCCCTAATATCATAGGCATTGAGGGACAAAGGAAAAACTCCAGAGAAGGCCTGAAAAGACGTCCTGAAAGAACATCTAGGAATCTGTATTCCGTTCTGAACAACATATGTCCAGATGTGAGTGGCGATCCATCCCCAAAAAACATGGAATGGTCCCACTAATCTCAAAGGAGACATACCCATATAGACATGGAGTATGCTCCTATGAATCTTTTCCAAAACTGGGGTAGCCAACCCCACCATCATCCTCTCATCCAACTTGGCTGCAATAATGAAGGTCCTTGGCCTGACGCCTCCCATCGAATCTCTGACTGGAAAAAGATAGAAACTGAGCCATAAGGCTAAAACGCCTGCCAGATGGGTCTTATCCAGGATTTTATGATTCACATCATACCCCCATTTCTCAAACTCTCCTGCTTCCAGAGTCGACCAGAATGTGCCAGGTGCACCTCACTTATCCGCTATAGGGCAACTAGTAGGATGAGTACTAGTGGGCCCCTTTCCCTAATCTTCATGATAAACGCATCCATCAATTCCTATGGATGAATATACCTTCTAGAATGAGTCTTTAAAGTCTTTTATATTTTTTTCTTATGATAAATATTCAATAATTCTCAAACCAAGACCGGAGCCTTCTACGGATCTTTCAAGGTTTCATTTGGAGTGATGAATTCGACCTACATAACACCCAATATTGGAACCCCTGAGATCATGTAAGCATACCACAAACTAATGACAACTTCTCCATGGGTCAGATGGAAGGAATTTCTCTCTGGGCTCTAGCGGCTATGAGAATCCAGTGAAGAATTATCATTCCAATAAACATACATCTTCCCAGCCCGGACAACTTCATAAATTGCAGCTCCCTTCATATCCTCAACAAACTCTTCACAAGTTTGTCGCACCCAATAATCCCACATCCATGTTGGATTCACCACTCCTCCAGAAAGGAATTAGCATTTCTCCTTTCAACCTTTGGATTGATCCATCTATGAATTTCGAAAGATTGAGGGATAAAAATGTGGTTGTAGATCAGGTTTGTGAGGTTTCAGATCTGGTGCACACGAGCTATGACGCATTATATAGGCTTTCTTTATAGTTCCAGCATTAGAAAATGTTCCTGCGATTGATTCATTTGCTGAAGAAATGTTGGTATATGACTAAAACTAGGAATGCGGGAGATTCTTCTTTCCCTATGGAATATTGACATCTTCCAAATGACCATGGCCATACAGAGGCAGATAGATGCAGTGCAGGAAATTAATATGATTATTCTTCAAGTACATAGCTAATTCTGGGAAAGTACATTCACAGTTGGAATAGTAATCATTGCCAACGATGTCCAACATATCATCAATTATTTAAATTTCAAGTTCATCAGAAATTCTGATTCTCTTGGGAGCCATTGGATCTGCACAAAAGTTGAATAATTAAATCTTAATGTAAGTTAATTTTTCATAAAATTTGTGAAGGAATTTGAAAAATTGGCTAAGGCATTTAGGTGCGCAGGTCCCATAGTTGGTACGCAGGTCTCCTTCGGTCATGCACGTATTGGCGTGCATGTATCACCACACATGTCCAAATAACATAACAGAAGCGCAACACAAGAAACAAGAAGCACGGACCAGCAAAAGCCGAGAGTCCACTTGCACCCCGAGAGCAAAAAAACAAGCGAGAGCCGGGTGCATTGCAAAAAGTGAGGCCATCTATTAATAGAGGAGGACATATCCTTGTGCGCTAGACCATGTGTTCCCAGGGTCTTCCCCAGCCTATAAATACCCCCGATGGGCCCCCCATTTGAGGAGATATTATTTTACCGAATTCAGATACAAGGCTCTGAACTCCCATGTCTCTTCTTCAAGATTTACGAACACTTATAATGTAATTATTTACTTAGAATGGAAGGTCTAAACAATAGAATTAAGGTCTAAGTGTTTGATTTCACTAAAACTGGAGAGCCTATGTGTTTTACCCATAAGGGGAATGGACACACTGGCACGCCTCCTTACCTACTCATTGAAACATGCATGCCACTCTTCTAGAAGTACCTCGGGATATTTATAAAGGCTTGGGTCAAGGATCGACCAAGTATTACTCTTTTGGTCAAGGATCACACATGTATATATGTTTCGTGCAAGTACACTTGCGTGACCAAAACTTGTGCACCCATGCAGTACTTGCGCGACCTCCCCCAGGACTTGCGCGCCCTTCTATTTTTGGGTGCCCTTCCTGCCCATTTCACCACTCTTATTCCATTCCACCTTTCCTATTCAAGATTAAGTCTTCAAAACACTCTTCAAAGCCATTTATGGCATGTTTTTTTGATTGAATTCCTTATCTGAAAAGAATTATTTGGAACATCCCTGAGAACCTAGTGATTTACACATCGTTATGTCACTAAAATTAGAGATTTCATTCATTCTACATCATCCTCTAAGATACGAGAACCTTATTCATGGGCCTTCTTTTCAGGAGTAATCCCCAGTCCAAGTTCTCTTGATGGGGAATCCTCATCAGGAGTAATCCCCAAGTCCCCTAATTTGGGCATCCTCTTCAGGAGTAAGCCCCAACCATAATTCCTTTAACCTGGGATTCCTTTTCAGGAATAAACCCCAGTTTCAAATCTACAAATGTTATAATCCTATTTAGGAGTAAGCCCCAAATCCATTAATTTTAAAATTCTCTTAACCTGGGATTCCTCTTCAAGAGTAAGCCCCAGTTTTCAAATCCATTTAACATGGGCCTCCTCCATAGGAGTAATCCGCAGTCTTAAATTTCTCATAACCAGTCTTAACCTACTTTTTGATCTGGGCTTCCTTCTCAAGAGTAATACCCAATCATAAGTCCCCTCCTAATTTATGAATCTTCCTTAGGAACAAGACCAATAAATAGAGTATCCAAATATCTATGAAGTACATATACCATTATGGACCATGTTCCTGGATTTCTTCCCCGAATTAAATCATAATATTCATCTATTTTTGTAGTCATACATACATAATCCCCACCTCATTTCTTATGATTTCATCTTTCATGGCACAATTGTCTGGTTTTACCAATACCTCCTGTTTCTCACACCGAGCATGAATCATGTGAACTTAGAGTGTAAAAGTAATTATGAAATCATTATTTGAGCCATCAATTATTCATAAACATAATATTCCCTTACTCGAACTACGTGGGTTATGATTCCTTTTCTAAATAATGGATATGTAGGTAGCCCATCTGCGGGTACGATCCCAACTCTGAAATAATCCATGTCCTTCTGAATGACAATAAATTTCAAGTGCCCCACTGAGTTTCTTTAAAACCAGTATAGTCATCATAATGACCAAGATAATTTTATGTATTGAAGGATACCATTGAATAATAATCTCTAACAAATACCGTTGATTCTATATCGATGAAGAACCTAGAATAAATATAAAAGAATCTCTAAATTCCATACATATTAATCATTGATTTTCAGATCTAAAGGAAAGCTCATTTTATACTTGGTAATGTAATAAGGATTCACGATCATAACTTAAAAATACAAGTAGAGTCCCATAGTAGACAACAATTCCCCTCAAAATGATGTAATGAGTCCGACCTCCCATCCTCTCAACCAATGAAAATTCCTAAGCCTCATCAGTCCACAACTAATGAATGCCTACCTTTGGAAAGTAGGTCCAAATGGATTTGGAATCATTGGATGTTTATAGTTCTATGAACAAACCCATTAGAAACCGCTTGTATTGTATGTTACATTAATCAACAAGGTCAACCCCAATTCTAGAGGAAACATATACACAGGATGATACCATAGACTTCCATCTTTATGAAGATGATTGGAGTGCCCTAGGGTGACACGCTCAGTCAGATAAAGCCCTTCTCCATTAATTCCTCCATCAGGATCTGAAAATACCGAAGCTCATAAGGCGCCATTCGATAGGAATCCATCAAAATAGAATGGGAACTAGGTTTAGATTTCTTCGTGATCTCAACATCACGTCGAGGGGGTAGAGTCACAACCTATCGATGGAAGACAAAAAGGAAATCACAGATGATCCCTGAGACTTCAACCATATCTGTAAATTCTTTCTCCACTAACATATCCTCTGACTTGGAAATAAGCGGTTACACTCGCTGACATCCCTCTTGAAAACCCTGCTATCCAGAAAATGTTACGCACTGGTCGCCCATATCTGAAAACAAGACCCTTCTCTGAATGCAATTGATAATGGCACAGACAGATAACAACCATTCAATGTCTAAAATTAAATCATATGCATACATCTGTAGAAAAATAAATTCCCTACTCGACTGAGGCCTCAACATCATTCTACCTCCCCAATAAGAATAAGACAAGCTGGTCTGACCCCAGACTCTTATACTCAATACCAGGGGTATGACCCGATTAGTGAATTAATCTATACACATACATGTAAAAGATTTCTTTCTATTTTAGTATGCTGAATTTAATTTGAAATGATGATTTCAACATGGGAAATAAAAATATTTTTAATATTTCCATTAATGTAACTTATTTTCATGATAAATAAATTCCTCCAAATATTTATATTTTTTTGGAATTTTCTTTATTATATAGAGTTATATTCTATTTACGTGGAAATGGTATAGATCCACACATTCCATATAAAAGTTTGTTTAAGGAAAATGTATAGATTTTTATTATATATTTCATGATATATTTTCTTATGTTTCCCTTTAGTGTTATCTACACACACCATTATCACATGTTTTTGTTGTGGGGCATATATTAGATAGACGTCTCCTCATCACAACCCACTACATAGGAATCATTCCCCATGTAATATATAATTATTTGAATGATATTATTTACTGATATATACTAATAACATAAAATTATATCTTTGTCATCATTAGAGTGATAATAAATATATATACACTTTTAGTTCCTTTTTACAGGTATATCATGATCCTCAATAAAAAAAATATTCATTAAGGGTCAATTTTTATTATGAACATTGGGAGGCTGAATTATATCTCCATGGTTACACAATTGAATTTTCTTATTTTGTATAATCCATAAGTAATACGTTATAGTTTTTCCTGAATGCATCTCTAATTATGAAGGTGGGTTATGTAGTGGGAGGAAATTTATGGGAGTTTAATGTGTTTTTCTCCTAGAAAATAGAATCCAAAAATACATAGAGAAGGAGGAGTTAATATTGACCCCAACAATGTGGGATGGGGTTGGATTTGTTTTTTTACCATCGTATTAATATACCAATAGTTGTTTGATGATTCTAGTGTAAGTAGTGTTGAAACAATTCCACCATCATTGTGATCTAGGGTTTCTCATGTATTTGATTTAAGATAGATATTACTGTGTCCTTCATAAAATTATATAAATTCAATAGAGAATGATATAAAAATAATAAATTTCGAAGGACATAGAAGTGATCCCACTAAAGGATGATCGAGAGTTATGGTCCTTCATTTCAATAATTGAGTGAATTTTTCAACATTTTTTATCTTCATACAAGAGATTTTAAATTGAATTATCATGTTGAGTCTAACATTTATGAGATATTTAGTAAGTGGTTTTCCTTTGAATTGATTGTTTTTATATTTACCTTCTAGTAAAGAAACATTAATTGTGTTAAAGATGTTTCATGATGCCGTTTTTAGCTGAACATATTCTATATTATGAATTGTAATATGTATCAATGCATATTTATCCCACCCTCTACGTATGTATCAGCTGGATCATTAGAAATTATCTTTTTAAGAACAATCAAACATTTATTAAATTCATGTTTGAGATCATTCTGATTCCTCATTGACCTTAGTAATAATGAAACATTAATAACAACAAAGTCATCTTAGATTTATATCTCACACAACAACATGATTTGGATATATAATCACCATAATATAGATTTTTTATATTAATATAACAATGAATATCACGTATTATTCAGCATATAAAATGAATTCATTCCTCTTCTAAAACATCCAAAATGTAATATTTGGATGTGGAAAATGTCCAGAACAGGACTTTAAAATGGTCATAAACTATTTTATTTTCAATTTACTAATTATTTTATTCTTCTTTTAGATGTAGTTAATTTACATGATCTGAAGATATTGGTCACTTTTTAGATGCATTATACTTTGGATTTTGAACAATAGGTACCTCCTCAATTTTATCTGAGTACGCGTAGTGTTGGGGAGGTGTAAATGATGATCTTAACCCCAATTTGTTATTGGATATGGATGAAACACCTCTAATTAATTATACAGCATCAGAAATTTCGGGGATAAAATCCTCAAGTTCCTCTCTATATGAGGGTATCCTTAGAAGAATATCAATATAGGGAAGAGCATCACACTGAAAAAATTCATCATTTTTGGTAATAACATGGTAATGATTACCATGGGTTGGGACATGATGAAAGCATTCATAGTCTTCAACATTAAGTGTGTCACGACTCGACTTTAAACACAACTTATTCTAGTATCTTTTGACTAGAATTTATTTACTTTAATTCCAAAATATTTTATAGGTCTATAGTTTCATAGAATAATAATAATCAATTACATTGTAAAATCATATATAATAAGTGGACACTCATACATAGTCTCATTTTTTTCACCAAAGGAAAACCATTTAAAATGAAACATGATTTCATTTCAATAAAAATATTCAATACATTCATAATCACATCTTCTTTTTTTTCTTACAAAAATTAAAACCTATGTAAAAAATTTTAAATCATGGGATGGGTAGAAAATCTTATTAAGGTATGTAAAATGAAAAACCAAACCATTAGTCCATGTTTATTTCAATACACATTTGAAAATTTTCATTAAATCAGTCTTTTAATCCATAAATAATAAACTACATAACAAACCTCGTGAAATCATAAGACTCCTATAAAACATCAGAGATATCATAAATAATATCGATAAATTGTGGAATTCATATCATACTTACATTGTATCCTTCATAGCTACATAGTTAGTAACCTTCATGGTAACATTTGGAATACCCATCATATTATATTACTTAATTCTCTTAAGAGAAACATTATCATTTACATTAATCACATAAACCAATGCATTTGAGGGTTATAAAAGAAAAAAACACCATTCATTTATCATGTAAATACCCATACACATAAACAATTTCCAAGAACCATAACATAATCAGAACACGTAAAACAATCATAAAGGAAAAATATAATTTTCACTTTGAAATCATGTTTCATAATTACAATTCGTGCAATCATAAATGAAATTAATATATATTAAAATAACATTGTAAACTTGTAAATTAAACATCAATACATTATAGTGAAGTTAAATCAAGAAATTATATTCATGGTGTACATGTTAAAAAAAATTCCATGTTTTTTAAATAGTCATTTATAAAAAAATTTAAATAATTAATTATTTTGTAATCATAGTGTCCAATACAACAATGAAAAATTTGAAAGGAGTTAAATTTTTTAAAACCTACTTCCCATATAAATAAATCCATTATTTTTTTAAAAAACATTGATATTAATGATATTGATTTTGAATAATAAATATCTAAAACATTTAAAATAATGTTTTTGATAAAGATCTATATTCTATTTTGAACATTCAAATTATATTACACATTAAGTATAAAATTTTAAAAGAATATAAATATCATTATTATAGATATAATATTGAAAATTAATGTCAATTTGTCTATATATATAATTTTTAAAATATTAATGGTGCATATCATCATTAAATTTCTTATTGAATGGATATGGAGAAAAAATCCCATACAACACGAAAAACACATAAATAAAAATATTTAATGAATAAAATTAAAAAAAATATTTAATTTCATGAGAATATAAAAAATCATGAAAATACATGTAAATTATTTTATATATACATCTTATAAGAAAATAAAGCTGCAGAACATCACGATATTCCTCAAAAAAAGGAGATTGAGACGAAGTCCCTTACCATGAGTCTGACTCATCATGTTTGTTGTTTATCATCATTAATACTAAACACATGTTATTTTATACATTAATTAGAACCTATTTCTGGTTTATTATTTATTTTATATTACTTAATTCCATGTTAAAAAATTATAGTATTATTTATGTTCATATCAATCATTTTATCGATATTCGGTACTTGAGGAAAAAATGAATTTGTAATAATGTAATTTTTCTATGTAGTGGAATTTAAATCATATCAAAAATAGTATTAATGAACTAATAATCCCATTTATACATAAATTATATAGTTAAATCAAACAATTTATTTATGGTAAGAAAAATGAACAATATTTTGTTCAGGGAGACGATATGTTGTATATACACAAGAGTATCATTTTCCATTTTTCACCCATCATTTTGGAAATATGGTAATTATTAATTTATCTTTATATAATTATCATAATTTTATAATCATTATAATAATAATTTAAATATACTTATATTTATCGTATATGTTTTGTTTATAAGGAACACTATTCACATCGCTTCGCGGACTTGATAGTTCACACGATCGAAAGAAAAACATTATTATTCTTATGTGCATATAGAGTAAGAATGTAATTGATATATTATTATATCATATTGATATATATTTCATGAATATAAAATATTAGAATTTAATCTATAATTATAACATATCTTGATAAATGGTAATGCAAAATTAAGTGAGTTTATTTGTAGTGGTGATAATTCACATGTATGCACGAATGCTTAATTATTTTATCATTTGATGGATGTATTGATGGATTTGGGGGATGATATTAAAATAATAACAACAAATTATTTTTAGGACACTGGATTTCATATATTTTCTTGGAAGGAGGATATAGTAAATATAGATATATAAATTATTATGGAAGGGTAAAATTCACCCCATATTCCAATAATTTACGTAGTATATTTATTTGGAGATAAAAAAAGTTCTCAGTCTAATGATGACATTTTTCAATGAAATTAAATGTCATGAATGATTGGAAATTTCCTAAATTATTATATAATGATGGAATTATGATTTTTTTAAATAAGTAATATTTACCATCTACACCTAATATGGGAGAGGAAATATCAGTTTCTTAATCAATGATTGAATTTCTTTGTTAACCATTTTAACTACATGATGTATAAGGTTTTTAATGATTCTTTTCGATATGATAATATGATTTAGGAATTTACTGATTATATATCATGATTATTGTGATGTAAATAGTTGAAGGCCAGTAGACAATATCCATGATGGGTCATTCAACATATACCAATTTCAATATGTAAATGGGATTAAATTACTAATTAATATTTCATTGTATTACACAAGAGTCTGAGAAAGAATGATTCCATATCGATTATTATTGACTGCCAAAGAATTTCTTCACATTTCGTTGTTATAAAAGAGTATTAATCACATAATCCCCATTAATGAATTTATATAAATAATTATTTAATATAACATAGATAACATATTTAAATTGTATATTATTGTGACCATAAATTAATATCGATGTCATGGAATATTAATTTAATGTTTCTTGATACTGAGCTTCATTTGATCACAACATATCATCTTCAGAAAGATGAAATGTATAAAAGAAAAATTAAAAAATATGAGATATTTTGAGATCTTAATATAATGAATTTAATTTTATGTGGGTCATTTATTTTCATTTGGTATATTATATCAATAGTAATAGTTTCTATTTTACTATTCAAATGGTGTGGTATTAAAAATCATATGGAAAGAGATCTTATACTCCATCTCGTTTTGATGGTGATGGAGAAAGGGAAATTTTATTCCACAAAATATAATGGAGATTATGATAATGTTAAATACTTTTTAGACTAATATTATATTAGTTGAATGAATTGAAAAGTGTTATAATGATAATTGGAGGAAGGAATTAGAATTTTTAGTGGGAGATCTTGTTTTCTTGAAAGTATCTCCCAAGAAGGGTGTTATAAGGTTCGATAAGAAATGGAAATTGAGACACATGTATATCAAAAATATATAAATTTTAGAATGATATAGAGTACTGGATTACAATTTTCTATTGTCTATGAGTGTTTATAATGTACCTGATATTCCATATATATCATTATTAATGAATTTCGTGATAGAACCAACAAATGTGCTCACCTTTGATGAAGTGGGATTATGAGATGATCTATCTTACTATGAGGATACCATTGGGATTATATATGGTAAAATTAATTTATTGAGTAATGTTATGACTCAAATGGTAATGGTACATTAGAGAAATAACAAAATGAACATAAAATGGGACCCCAAGGATGTTATGAAGAAGAAAAATCATCATAAGTTTAGAATGTAATATCTATGAAAAATACAAAAAATAAATTACTATTGGAGGGTAGAATGTAGCATAGAAAATTAAATTATAGTAAGTGAACATTATTTTTTAAATAAAAATTTATAAAAATGATCAATTTAATATTTTTTAAATAAAAAATTCAATATTGATAGGTTAAATATTTATTTTAACAAAAACGATCAAAATAAATCTTCAACGTTTTTTTGAAAATTTTCCTTAATACTTGAATTTATAAATAACTAAAATTGTAGTTGTTAACTATTCTTTGATTTATTTATAAAAATAATTTATAATAATAATGAGAAAATATGTATTGAATATCTATTTTATAGTTAAAATAATAATATCATTCATATGAAAAAGGGATATTATTTACAAAAAACAATTATAAAAAGCATAGTGTCATTCATTTTTAATTAATTAAAATTATCTCAATTGATGACTGTTTTAAATTATAATTAAATAATTTATTTCTATATCTATTAATTAAATCAAATTTTACATTGTTTACTAGTTATATAATATAAGATGATTTTATTCATAAAAATTCATATATTGAAAAAATTATTTTTTATCACGATTTATAGTTTTATTTTTAAATTAATTTTTATCTCTTCTGTGATTTAAATTTGATATATTTGATTCTTTATTTTTAATAATGATAACTATTATTAATTAAAAAGTTAAACATAATTTTTAGTCATTATAAATTTTAATAATAATAGAGATTAAAAACTACAGTTATGGTTAAACCATTCTTACTGGTGGTTAACCAAAATGATAAGAGTTAAAATGATCTAAAAACATTATAAAACCCAATTTTTTGGTTTTAGTTATACCTTACCCTTAAAACACTCAATTATTAATCAATTTGGATCCATTTTATCAATATATTAAATTAACATTATTTTAAAACACTGAACATTTACATGTCTGATGGTCTGCTAAATTATTCATGACCTCCTACACCCTTAGCTTATTCAAACCTCCTAAAGACATTTATCTTGATAATAATATTCCAAATTCTCTCCCAAAAATCCTTAGACATTTTCTTCTGTTTCTAGAAATCCCTAATGACCGACCCAAAGGTTCATAATGATAAATCCAAATGAAGTTTTTCTATGAGATGTTAATTTTCATCACCAAGCTCTTTATTTTTTTAACCAATTATTTTAAAATCATAAATTTTGAATTTATAATATAACTAAAATAAAAAACCATATGATTGAATTTTATTAGATTAATTTCAGATCAGTTATCCATACCCTTAATCGTAAAATGGGAAAAAAAAATAACCGCTCATGTGTTTGGGATATTTCCCCATCATGAACCCAAGTAAATTGTTTTCCATGACCTACACACATGGATAGAAAATATTATTGAACCCAAAAATATATATGATACTTACGAAATAACAATCATTCCTAAATTTTATTTTTTTAATCTTTTTATTTACCATTTCAACCATTATGTTAAGGACAACATTGCTAATGTGTACCTTCGACCTATCATCTCAACGAAACAATGGCATTTATATTTCGTATAAAAATTTCAAAAAATGACATTAAAAATTTATATAATGATTATATATTATATTTATTAATTTATATAATTATTTTTATGAATAATACATATCATATACATAGTAATTGAAACATCTATGAAAAAACATATATAAGATAATGATAAAAATATCTATGGAAACAATAGTAGTAATGAAATTATTTTAGTAGATGGATGATAAGATGTAATAATAGGATCATATATGATATAATAAAAATTTATAAGGTTATTTTATAAATTAATTACATGTGTAAAACCCTCATAAATTATGTTAATGAAAGATCACCTAAATAGATTTTTGATGTATGGGATTGTGTCTTAATTTGCACTCTAGATAGACACAATTATTTTAATGCACATATTCACATTTATATGGTGTATATGTTGACCAATAGATAAATTTAACAGGAATAACTATTTTTTAAAAAATTATTAATTTTTCATTTCATTTTTATTCTTTTAATGGGATGAAATTTATAAGTTACCAAATGGGGTGAGGATTTTTCGTTCATTCTCATTTTTTTATTGCTATAAATTTTATTGAAGGATTGTTATAATCCATTCTCTATAAATTAAATATATATTATAATCATTATAAATTTTACATTGTTTCCATTTTATATTAAAAATATTCTTATATTTGGAAATTGAATCAAGAAATACAATTTTTAAAATAAAAATTAATTCTATTTAAATTTTATCAGATATATTTTTCTTTATGGTCCATGTTTTTCAAAATTATATCGAAAACATTTTCTCAAATCAAAATATATTTTAATAATTTATTTTAATATTATAAATGACTTTCAAAATGATATATATGCGCCTTCAAATTTTTTTACAAAATTTATATTTATAACATTATTTATGAAGTAAAAAATGGAATGGATTTATCTTACACCACGTTAACAGAATTCTCAACCACGTAGCTTTTATAAAATATTTTTTATATTATATAATTATTTAATAGATTTATATGAAATTTATTTTAAGAAATATTAATATAATTTTTCTATTATATTTTATTTATCATCCAAATGACATGAATGACTCAAAAACACTATATTATCTCTCATTAATTGTGTAGTTGTTATCATTTTTTTAGAACAATTGCATTCTTATGATCAATGGGTATTACGTTTTTCTAAAATATACACATTCTCCATGTCATGGATATTATTATTTTCAATGCTACATTCCATTTATATATAGTATTTGATTTTAATATTATTTGATGGCTAATCAGGAAAAATTTGTATTCAATAATCAGTGTATATTTTTATTGTTGATGCATAATGTTAATCAAATAAATTTTTCATTAATTATATATCGATTTCAATATACATTTAGTGTGAGGTGGGGACTAAAATTATATAGCACCTTGATGTATCGATGGGTTTCATGATAAAATTAACCATTAAAAATTAAATGGGTTTTTTATGTATACCAACCTACCGATTATACTTCTTATCAAAAGGCTTTAATTAAATTTATGTATTGATTTATAATAACTTATCATCCAATATAATGAATTTGATTCATTTAGAATTCAATTATTATTATCCAAGATATTAATATGTTTATATTATCCATGAATGCATTTTAGGATTAATATACTGATTAAATAGCATGAATTTTCAATTTTCTATCATTCCATATTGATTATTCCTTAATTACTCATGGTATCCTCTATTATATGTAACCCTTACCAATAATTATAAGAAAACCATATTTTGTTTCATTCACATCGGTTATGAAGAAAATTTCATTGAATGAGTTTTAAGGATGATGATATTTTTATTTTGTTTTGTTTTATATTTTACCCCAAATGAAAAATGGGTACGATGTAGGTATCTAGTTCTATAATATTTATAAAATTATATGTCATTTTTCTTTGAGCCATTGTATCCATGAGAAATGTATTATCATAATAACTGGATCCTCATTAATTTATTGTAGGATTTAACATGTAGGAATGAGGATATAAACTTGTACATGGAAATTAATCCTTTTTGGAGTACAAATAATATTCAGTGGAATAGGAGAAGAAACATAATGGCACAATTATGTAGTGTTTTGGATATATTGACAAGATATCATTATGTTAGTGGAAACAAGAATTTGTAACTACCATATAGTAGTTAAAATAATATTCCAATTAATAACCTCCTCATGGGTAGTGGGATATTAGTACTTCTCTTACGATTTCATAGGAATTTTAATGTTGGAACCCTGAATGTTAGTAGGGGTGGAAATACTAGATATCTCCATATTATCTATAAGATTATTTCAATGATAGTTGTCTATTTATTCCATGATATAAAGGTATTTCTTAATGTTTTATATAGAGATGTATTCTTACTTATTTGTTCTCCCATGATATTTCTGATGGATTCTCCACCCGGAGTAGGGATATAAGCCCAGTAAGATACTTCGATGCTCTACCCTCATTGAGAAGAAATTTCACATTACCTGGTTTTGTGTTCTCGGGATTCTATATCTGGGGTAGAATATTCAATGAGTATATAAGGGACTGTCACATAACTAGATTATTTTAAATGTATTTTTATTTTAATTTTCATTAATTCATTGTTTTGGGGGTTTCCAAAGGTTTTATGGAGAATATGTGAGTTTTCATGAATTGGGCCAAACCGTGAACCCAATTCCAGATTTAAAAATAAATTTTATTTCTTTTATAACATTCTCATTTTTTAATATTTATCACTAAATCCAACTCCCTAATGTCCTCCCCTGATATATTAACACCACAATTAAAATTTGGAGCCTTTGAAAATCCATAACCAAGGTTTATGTTGGTTTTTATTTAAGGGATTGGGCCTCCCCGAAATCCCAATTCCAGTTTTAAAAATAAAATTTGATTAATTAATAACTCATTCATTGTTAAGTATTTTTCGGAGATTCAAAGCCTCAAAAGCGCCCCTTGAACCCAGACGCGCGACCAAGATCTCTCTCCCCTCTTTAGAGCTATTCTTCATCGCGATTTAGTACTGAAATTATTAGGGTTTCTAAAATCGGGAAGATTTTGAGAGGTAAATTGATCCTTTCATAACTCCTTCATTTTTCATCATGTTTCCCCCATTTCAGTCCCCACATTACCTAATATGAATCCTTCGAACCTCCATACCAGTTTTGGGTACTTGGGGATTCATTATTTGGTGGATTGGGGCCGATTCCTTCAAGATATTTCAAGTAAGGGAATTCCTTCTTGGTTCCTTCCATCCTCTATTAGTTTTATATCCTTTTTCTTGAATTTCCTAATGTCCAGAAGTTGAGGTTCGATCCTAATGTCTGATTTGGTGTCTTTTGGGTAAATTATTGTGGTTTAGGTCTAGATTTATATTCCTTTTGGTGCAATGGTGGTGCGCTTAATGTTTCACACCAAGTTTTGAGGGTATCGACTAAAAAGGGTAGGTGATTCCTTGTGTAGCCATTTTATGATGAGTTAACATGCATGGATTATTAATTTAGCATGTTTATAATCTGTTTTATGTTCTGTGAAAACAATTTTTATGGATTTGGTTAAACATTTAATTTTTAGTTTCATTATAGCTTGAAATTTGGTACTTTTCATGTGTGACTCTTGGGATGATGTTTGGGTTTAGTTTATAACATATGAAACTGATTTATTAGTCTTGAAAGGGGATGCCAATTCTGGTTTGTTAATTCCTTATTTTCATGTTGGCCTTGAAAGTAGGTTTATTTTTAATGAGATTAAGGTGTAAAAACATGTTGTACTTCTTAGAGGTGATTTATGAAAACGTGTGTTTTTCATGTGTATCATTGTGGTATTATTTGATGTATTTTTATAACATTTGGGTGTGGTTTAATAATTTTTTTAGGAATGAAAAAATCTGTTTTGGATTGGTATCGGTATGATTTTTCTTTTAAATGAGGGTTTTGAAATGGGTTTAGTGTACAAACAATGGTTATACCTCTTGGGTTTGTTTTATAAAAAATTGCAAATGTTTTATTTGGTTAAACAAAGTTGGGAAAGAGTGTATATACACTTTTTGGGTGAGTGTGTTCACCTAATGTGGGTTTTTGAATGGTAAAGTGGTGATTTGAGATGTTAAACATTTTTAGAATTTTTTATAAATTGTTGAAATATTTTACTAAATTGTGTTTTGTGTGCGAAACACGGGTGTGGGATATTTCATGTGAGTTTATTTATAAAATGAATAGTGAAGGTGAGAAGGGTATCGTGTGACATGTGTGTGGGCTGTTATGTGAGTTGAATATCTTGTAATGGTTTTATAAAATTGTTTAATTGATTTGTGGAAGTGTTAAAGAAATGTGAAAAGTGTTGTAGGCAATTTGGAGTGAGTTTAATTTCAAAATGCATTTGAATGAAAAGTGGAATTTTTGACTTGAGTGATGTACATGGGGCTATTTGGTTAATTTGTGATGTGGAAGTGATATTTGCATGTGAAAACTATACTTCTTGGATTGCTGAACTTGTTTGAGCACAAAGGGAAAACCCGGGTATCTAGGTGGGTGGACGTGTACTAGTATGCTATTGAATCTCTGGGGTTTGTCCGCAGTTTCAATTCGAAAAATTGATGCTTACAACTCTAACTAAACTCTGATGATGATGATTGGGGACCACTAGGTTATGGTTATGTTCCCTACCAGTGGCTCGTGCATGAGAATGGATATTTGTGATGGTTACTCTCACCGAGATACAAGGTACCTGGGACCCACAACTAGCTACTGCCTAGGGGTTAATTCTCATTGATTGTGATCACTGGATACATTGTTCTTACCGTCGGTATATGGTAGGAGAGGCTGGAAAATTCAGTAGCTATGGTATTTATTTTAAATGTTTTTATTCTTTAAATTAGCCCACCTGAGAACTGTTTTTATTTAATGTTGCATCTTTTAGAAATTTTAACTAGCATCTCAAGTCTTTGAAAACTTGCATGCTTTTCGCCATTAAATGTTTATCACATGGAATCTATTAGTTGTTGTATCCTACTGGGCTCTCGTTCACACCCTACTTACACCTTTGGGTGTAAGTAGATTTGCTTATTTTATGTCACAGGTTTGGGTACAAGATTTATGCCATTGATTCAGGTTTTTAGTTGTCCATTGGGATGCAGTGTCGTGGAGATAGCTTTAGGGCGGTGCCTATTTCCTTGTGGAGGTTCTTGGGCTGTCCTTATTTGGTTATGTACCATTGTAATGGTCTTTAAAAATAGTTTTAACTTATGTATTTCAGTTCAGAAATTTTGTAAAAGAAGGTTTTAGTTGAAAAATCCATATTTGTTTTATTGGACTCTTTTGTCATTTTAAGTTTATAAACTCGGGTAAATCATTCCCAATTATCATTTTATGATACCTAGGCACTTGTGCCAGCCTCTGGGGATCCGGAACGCCCTTCGGGTCTTTCCATGGACCGGGTCTGGTGCCGATTTTGAAGGCGACCAGATTTGGTTCGTGACAGGGACTATGGGAACAAGGCATTTTAATCCAAATTTGTTTATATTATCCAATCCTAAAAGCTCATCGATGGCATCAATGATGTGATTTTCCTCTTCCCGTATTTCCCTAATATATTTGAGTCTTGAATTAGTACAATATGTGGATCATCTATTAATATAGTTACATGTAGTGACTCACTTTGAAGTATTTTCCATGGACAACCATTGGTGGTAGTATTCATGAGGATTTATCATTAGGAGGGTTTTCCAATCTATCTCTAATGTAGGCATAACACCATTAAAGTGGTACTCTTACACTATAGAATTAGAAACCATTCAAAAAAAATATTGTGTTAGTGAACATGTCTACCTAATTCAGGGACCCAAGTATATTTACTTGGTGAAGGAGTATATTTGGTCCCATAGGTGATGTGATAAAACTAGAGATTCTCCATGGTGGATCCTGGACTATACGAACAATTTGACCTAAGATAGTTCATTTTAGGATTCCATCATTTAGAATTACGAGATTCCATTATTGTGTTTTTGAATAATAAAAACCACATACATTTGATATATCTATGAAAGATAATTTGAAATGGAATTTATTCAATTAATCACAATTATGTGTCATGGATTCTCGTTCATATAACCATAAATTTTCCAAATAATAGTGTTCCCCTTCTATTTTAGATGTTGAGTTACATTCCAAAATTACATTTTCACTATAAAAAATCATTGACCCTGAAGGGTCATGCATTTGATCAATATGATGAGTTGATTGGTTCATCCATAATGCATTTGTTTTTTTATTTCCAAATCCATGAATCATTTATTGATTTATGACATATTCATGAATTGATTTCGAGTTGAATTTGATACACAACTTGTTACCTTCATGAAAATGATATAACGTCAACATTTTATAATAGTAAAACATATTTATATATATGAGGTTCCCAATCTATTATTCTAAATTCTTTTGGATAATATTTTTGATTAAAAATAGAAAATAAAGATAATTTATAATATATCACCATGAAGGGATTATGATGATATTGTGGAGTTGATATTGGTCCTTTGAAAGAGGTTTCCTTCATTTACCCATGAAAATTATTTGACCGATGTAGTTCTTTTATGTATAATGGGATAGTACATATATTTATTGGTCATTTGAGAGGGTCATATTTCATTTATTTTGAGGTCATATAACTCTAAAATTTGTACTATATATCTTATATTCAGGCATATAGCACTACCAGGGTAAGGTTTTTGTGTAAGAGTTAGAGATGGAATTACACATTTGTGTAATTTTTTATTCATATTGTTTTTTTATCTGAAAAATAATCCATAGTTAACTCATAATAAATATGGAATTTTTTGGAAGGATGTTGTATCATAAGGAATATTTCATTATATTAAAGGATTATAATTCATTGGGAATGTGTCCTTATTGAGGATGTCTCAAGTATTAAATGGTATATTTCTCAATGTGGAGGGACATATTCTCACAAAAAATATTAATCGGTGAGAAGTATGTAAGGGAATAATGGTATTGTGGTGTTGATATTTAATTTTAGGGAGGTATCTTATGCATCCTTGTCGAACAAGAAGCAGAAATGATGTTGTCAAAGGTGAAAAGCCTTTGCTCATGTAATGAGACTCGCTCATAAATCATAAAATCAAATGGTGGTGGTTTTAATTATGAAATTTGAAATCATATATAAATAATGTTAACATTAAATTTTAACATTATATTTAGAGGAAAAGTTTTAGGATCATAAATTATAGTATTCCCATATACGAGTCCATCAACTATCTATCATTTGATGGTTATGTGATAAAATATGACTGAAATCATGTGGGATATACATAAATGTTGGATAAATTTTTGATTACACAACATTTTATTTCATAATACCTTTTGTCTCATTATGTTTAATAAAGAATCTTTGAGATTTTATGGGATTTATGAAATTGAGAATCAATGTTTATTAACATTTGTTTAGAGGGGTTTCCATAATCAACATATGATATGGATCCTCATTGCGAGGGTAATAATTAAATATTCTCACAATGATGATCCTATAATTTTGGGAGAAAACAAAGGAGAGTCCCATTAGGATAGGAAAGTATGGTAAAATGGGGGAATTATACATTATTCTATCCATTCATGTATTTTTTGAGGTCGTAGAGGAGGCTTATACAATTTGGATCACATTTAGAATACCTGGGTAATGTTACCTCATAGATAGCAAAAATAGGTTTAGGTTGACCGAAACATATGGATATAGTCCACTATAGTAGTAGTAGGGTGTGGTTTCTCCTTGTATGTCCGTAATATTTGGAATGTAAGTGTTTTACTCTACCAGAGCATTAGGGTGACCCATTTCCATAGTAAATATTTATGGGGTGTTTCATCCTTATAATGGAGGTTTAGAAAAGTGTATCCCAATTTAAATAATAATAAAAAGAGATTACACAATAACGTGTTGTGTGAAGTGTCAGGAAAATTTCAGAGGTTAGGTTATTGGTCACCATGGTATAGGAAATTAGGAAATTTTTCTCCCATGTAAGAATGAATGGTAAATGTGTCAGCCTATTATAGTGTACTATAATGACATGGGCACATCACACCTTATTTAATTGTCTCTGAGATACTTTTCATGTATGGTTAACTTGTGAGGACATTAAGGCATTTTATATCACAATATATTTTTAGGAATATGGGATTATTGGTATTGATGATGGTTTGGTGCATAAAAACAATTAATAACATAATTACCCATAAATTTCCATAATTTCCACAGATTTGAATATAGAAAATTCACCTCAGGGTGATAGAATTCCTAGGTTCACAAAAGTATTCATGAATATTTCTATTCCTCAATGTGCATTTGTGTGATATAATGGTATCCAACATGGGTATATTTATGATGGAAAATAATCCCTAAATCGTATATTGTTTCCGTTCTAGGATGATTGTGTTTTTGGAAAAGGCTGAATGACAAGGTTATTTTTTGTTTCAAAGAATATTTGTTCAGAGAATGTTGAAAATGATCCATGAAAATATTATATAATCCCTATATATTTTATATGATATTATGTATATAAGGTGGTGGTGTTTCCTTGTGATTGTTAAAATTTGGGGGTCTAAAATCTGGGCAAAGAGAAAATCAATATATATAAATGTTGTGATTTAAAAAAATGAAAATGTTAGGAAATGGGTGTAGGTGTTATATGAAGTTGATTGATATTAAATATTCAGAATAACTTCCTAAAAATATTTATATGGAATATTATTCAGGATATATTTAAATATTCATACATGATATTGTTGAACAAAAAAAGAGGTGTTGCATGAATATAAGAAATTTAGAATGGAGTTTCATGAACATATAGTTTTAAACACTAATGTTGACCTCAAATAATTAGAGTTGAGTGAGAAAAAAAAGTATACATCATTTTAGTGCATGGAAGGTTTTTTTGTGAAGGGTTTTCTGGGTCTATATATAGGCCGCTACACCAAACATTTCAGTAGCCTAATTATTGTTGAATTTCATGGCACTGAATCATGTAGTTCGTATGAAAATGTTTTCTTACATGACGTAATGACTACACTGTCAGTTTCATTCTGGAATGGTACATTGGAATATAATACAATATTGGTCTATTGAAAAAATAAATTTTGTATTTAGGTTGAGAGTTCTATGACATACTAAAATGTTTTAAAAAAATTTCACCTTCCATTAAAAATATAAAATTTTCCAAATAGTTAGAGAAGTGGTTCCCAAGTCATGCAAAATATTCATAAAATTTAGTGTTAAATAATCATATATTTAATTTCATAGGTATTGTGTGAATATATAAATTTTCTAGTATGATGAAATAAGTGATTCTAAAAGGACACAATGATGTGTAAACAATATTAATTGAAGTGATCAATAGAAAAAACTGTTGAAGGATTAGTGAACACAATTAATTTGAGAGATCAATGGGATTTCAAAGTGTAATTCTTTGTGAATGAATATGTAAAATTAATCCACTCAAAATATTCAATATAATTTGAATTTAGTGGATTCTATATATTGAATCAATGGCGGTGTGTGCTTCTTGGATGTAGTTTAGTGTCTGAAACCCTTATAAAATTGTAGTGTCTCGGGAGTGTTTTCATGTATGCTAATATATATATATGGGTAGGGGAAGTTAGAGTGATTTTTTTAATGATGAAATTAGTTTAAAAATGGGGAATGTGTTTTTATTTCATACCTTGAATCACACCAACTCTCAGGGTATTTAAATGGGATGATCCAACTACTTATAGACCATGGTTGACACGGTATCATGGACCCCTTAGAGGATTTGGGTATAAAACACTAGAACCCATATGAGGATTACATGTGAGTAGAAAAATAGGGATAAAACACATTGGAGGACATTGATAAATTTACCATGGTGTGTTATTAGTTTTTGATTCCATTATGGTTTCCATTATCCATAATTTTCTCATCTTTTCTAAAACATATATCCCCTATAAAAATGAGAGCCCTCAAAATTTTAAAATTTATGTGTGTTATTTACAAAATATGAAATTTTATATTTTTAAAAATTTATAAAGTCTTGGAGAAATATGAATTTACTTACCAAATTAAGATCATCTATCCCATAATTATTGTAATTTTAGGACCTTTAATATTATCAAAACGGGTATATTACTTAAAAAATAATATTTCAATAGAATATGATGTTCTTACTTATAGATCATAAATAAATTATGGTTCATTTCTAATAATATTTGAGTCAATAAGATGATGATTACTCTTTTATGATTTCTTAATTAATGTTTATAAAATAAACAAAAATTACTTTTAATCATTCTAGTCATTTCACACATCCTATTTTTGTGTTGTTTATTTATACAAAGGAAAAAAATAAATGATCATTATTTTTATTTGTATAGATTTTCAATGTATGATTTTTTAGAAATGAAAAATACTCATAAATGGTTCAGAATATTATTGTGTATATGAATAAATAAATGTATTGTGATGATGATATTTTCCAAGTGAATTAGACAAAGAATAGTATATGTTCAACATAATGAATTTATTAATAAGACAAATATTTTTCATATGGATTGTTGAATTAAATGTGAAATATTAATACATTTAATCCAAATAATCCAAAATAATATAGGGATCACATAGATGATTAAAAGACAATGTAATTTTGTAGATATAAATAGTTATGGGAAGTAATTTATACTGTTTCATAAATGATTTCTTATGTAACACAATATTCCCAATCTCCTTGTCTCTAATGTTATAACTCCATTGATTCCATACAAAATCATAATGAATAATGTATTATAATTTTTAGGATAGATTAATTTGTAATGTCATAAGAAACACTTTCATGTATCTATAATGTCTAATGTTGGTGTTCTTATTCAAGGGCTCATTTAACAAGAACCATATATAGAAGCCTCTATTTAAATTTTTTTGTTACTCATAATTGGGACCTAATTTACATTATGGATCTATTATTTATGGGATTAAATTTATTTTTATGTTATTATATTCATAATAATTTATTCAATACAAGATGGTTTGATGAAAAATATTGTGACATGTGAATTTTGAAAAGAATAATGGTATATTTACTAAATTATTTGGAAAATAGAAACTTATACATTTGTAAATGAGGGACATGAATTATCAGTACATAATATTATCATATTTTTAGGATCCAATATGGCTATCAATGATGATTGAATTAAAATTATATATTAAATTTGATGTCTAAGAATTTACTCACAAAAAAAAATATGATGAAATGTCAATATTAACGTACCAAAACAAATGATTTTAAATTAATTACAACCATTAAAATATTTTGTTTCTATTTTTATACATATTTTACTGTTATAAAGAATAATATTTTCGGAATTATTTTTATTGAAAAAGAAAATAATTTTATTTTATTTAATATTATCAATCAAAAAAACATGACCTGAAATTTAATAATATGGATAATTACATAAGTGATAGGAAATCACCCATTCATGATTTATATAAGCATTTAGACACTATTTAAACATCCAACATATTCATGAAGAAATATTTTTCATCATATATATATGAAGTAAGTGTTGTATTCGCATATAAATAATATATATGTAAATAATTTATAAAATATATTTAATGAAATTACTATTTAATTTCTTAACTACCTCTCTGTGTATACATCTTTATTGATAAAATATGATATCGAAAATAAATTTACAGTCATAATAACCAAAATCATATAAATTATTATTTTTATATTAAAAAACAAAAAATATAACAATTTCATTATTTTAATTTTTTTAATTTTTTTTTATAAAAAAATTATCATCACATTTAAAACTTTTCTTTTACCAACTAAAATAAAATGCTGGATAATATTATTTTCTATAAAATAGGTAATTTAAAAACAATTTCATTTTTCATGTTTTGTTTATATATAAACATGTATTAAGACATGACTAATGGGTTTTGTCTAGAAAAAATGTAACTTTTTATTAATCTATCATGGATTGACTGCCCTCATCCTATCTAGTTTGTTAATCAACCATTAAATGAAAAATAATTTTTTTTAAAATATCAACAAATAAATATATAAAATGTAATCTCTTAAAAAAAAATTATAATATGACATAGTCAGCCCTATCAGGTCATGTACCAGGGAACTTATGAATTTCGAAGACCAATCCTTTTTTAATTAGGCATTAAATTTGGTCCAATTTATTAATAGGCTTAAAAAATTATACCACACTTAGACATTTTATTTATTTGATCTTTTTAAAACTAATGGGTTCCCTGAGCCATATATTTGTCAACATAAATAACCCAATAATTTCTTACAATATATATATATTTATTAATAATTATGATTTGATTCCAACTATAAAAATTATCTAACTTTAATACCTTTTCATATCACATAGTGGATATTAGAGTTAACCACCGAGTCCTACCTCTAACATGCCACATGTTTAAAACCAGCATCGAGGTTACAAATCATAACAAAAATTGAAGGAATTACCCTAAATATTTCCATTAAAGAATATAAACCAATAATAAACACCATTACAAAAATAAATGAACCATCCAAATTAAATAATATAATCTTTTCTAAGTAATAAAAAATGAATTAAATTACTTAAATATGAACCACTATTTTAGATATGGCTACAAACTCCAAAACCACATTACAACCCCGAAAAGGTTTTAACACACAAATAAATCACCAAATCCCTCTTACAGGCCTAAATTATATATATATCTATATGTGTGTGTGTGTGTTTGAGGGGGAGAGCAGACAAGTTTTCTCATAATGATCATCCATTAAATCTATTGTGAAAATGTGAAGAAAGCAATTTAAATTCCCAATAATTAAATATATAAACAAATCCCAACCCCACCCAGGCACACACACTACGTAACACATAAGAGAATGTACTATATAATATGATATTGTATATAATAAGGGCACTCCACATCCACAATTCCACTGATTTCGTAACCCCAAACCCCAATGTTTTATATGATGGTTATCTCATCCCCTCTATAGTCATACCACACAACAATTCCATCATTTCATTTCTGCATCAACATGTCGTACAAAACTACGTGCAACACATCGTCTCTACATAATCACCACATCTCAACAATATCATTTTATAAATGAGATATATCACACCCACATGAATGTATACACAGTAGCTTACTTCATTATATAATATTAATAGATACCCATGTAAAATTAAAAAATTATAAAAATTTAACTCTACATTATCCTTATTTAAAAGTATATCATAACTGAGATACATTTCATACTGAATGAGCCCATATATATAAATATAATTCATCAAAGATAGTTGAAGTTGGTTCCCTAGAACTAAACTCAATTTACTTTATTATAATGATGTATTAACTGTTTTTAATATTAATTAACTAATAATAAAATAATGACTATTCTTCTACATGACATAATATATGATAATGTACCAAGAGTTATTGTCACAGTAAATGGTCAGAGTAGTTCCCCACTATTTTGAGAATGAATATTTTCTATAACACTATTCATAAATGTATGTTCTATTGAATGATGTTATAATACTAGTGACATATATGATACATGATATTAGGGGTTGAGACTCATATGTATTTGAGGAACCTTCTCATGGTGTACTCCATTTGTAATAAGAAGAAAGATATTAGGAGAACGATACCCTCTAGTAGAAAACCATATTTATTAGATTCAATCTACGATCCTATATACGGAGGTGTGTATTTGCCCTTTGAATTTATGATTATTATTAATGAATATTATGAGTCATGTAAATTGATGTGTTGAAACAAACCATGCTGACATGTGTTCATAGTGAGGTAGGATATGTTGGGTGTGTCACGACTAATATTGTATTAATGAATAATTTAAAGAAGGTTTTATCTCTTCTATTCATTATTAGAAGATATAATCTCATTTCCTTGATGGAAATTATATTACCATATTAAATCCAAGGGCATCAGGATCTGTAGGAATGTACTATTTCAGGAAATACAAATAAAGATATATTGAGCACATAGGTTGATGGCACTAGAATACCACCTCCTCTATTATAGACATTCTGATAAATGGATTATATTTCATGGTATCTATTCATATGAGGTGACATGCCTTTGAAGAAATATTTTCTATATCTATGGGTTAATTTTTGTGCTACTATACGCTAACCTTGGATATTAGACTGCTTTTCCTAATGTAACAGAGAAAGAGGCCTAGAGGGTCACACACTATGTGAATCAAGAACCATAGATGAATAATATATTATTATTTATTATTTATCATGTTCAATAAATATTAATCATAGTTTTGGTTTAGTAATTATTCATGTATTCTAGATGACATTTATTCCATCACTAGATATTCAAGTGAATATACTGTGAGTAGAATATTAAATAAATATTTATTTTTTCATTAAGTTAATATAATATTTTTCTATTTATCATCGAATAATGAAGTGATATTTTTTTAATAAATACGTATTACTTATTCATTCCCAATAAGTATTTTGGACGACTGGAGGACCATGTTAAATGGTCTGGTGAGAAATAACAATATAAAATATTATTTTATTAAATAATATTTATAATAATTCGCATCCTAAGAATATGTCGAGATATAAAAATAATAATATTATTATTAGACATAGGGTCTTACTAGGATTAAATAAAATATTCAAGGGAACTTGTGAAATTATTTTATTATAACCCCAAATATAAAAATAACCAATTATATTATTTTCTCATAAACCAATTCAGTTGTGAACAAAAGAATTTGTAGAAACCCTCTCAATCATTGATAGATTTATTATCCAAGAATGGTCACAATAATGGAGAGAAATCCTCCACCACTGGATCCAGGAGAATGCTTTGGAAATGTTTCTTGAGGAGATCAAAGGAAGATGACACAAGCACAAGGAAATTCGATGATAGAACCTCGAGACTCCTTCGGTGATGTTTAGAGATTTGTGGAACTCATGTGGATCACTACTAGACGAATTATATGCTTCATTCCTAAAACGTAATGAGCATTCACTGGAAATTTTTCACCAGACACATCAATGAAGAAAACGTTAAATAGAGCCAATTTTTATTTAACTAAATTAATTATAAATAATATTTTTTGATCTCCTCTCTCTTAGTTCTGTCATGATTACCCATATAATGCACTCATTATCCATTTCAATAGATCATGTCATTAATCTTCATTTAGATCACTTATTGGTCATCTATCAAGAAAAAAGAAGTTTTGGTCTACCCATCTCATAATTCCACTATGCTCGGAACATACATGTGGTATCAGGGAAGGTACATTTTGTTTATAATTGTTTTAAAAAAATAATTTATTGATTCATTTATTATTTATTATTTCAATTAATTTTTAATAATTCATTAAATATGAATTGTTAGATCTAATTAATAATTTATCATTTCACATAGATATATTGGATTCCATTAATGTTATTATAAAAATAAAATTGAAGATCATATAAATAAGTGACAAGGATTCTTCTTTGATAACACAAAATTACACGTCGTGTAACTAGAGTTACAGGACATAGAGTTGTGTTCAATGAACAATGATTTAATTCATAAATTATGAAACCTGTGTGAATTAATGAAATGCATTGTAGATAATTCATACACCATGTGTTGACTGGGATATACATATTCACAATCAATCAGAGTATACACAGGGTTGACTACTAGATATGGGGTTTTTTACCATTGGGTTGAAGATAGGTCGTGCATTCAATACACGACCTACCTTGGTGGTGACCATGTAACACTAATTTAACATCGCATGTGACCCATTGAACATTTTGTGTAATACAAAAGTTCGAAGGTACGCTTCACATGCTTAGTCGGTTGGTGGGTACCTCAGATTGATGAAGAATGATGTACACTCCATGAGAATCTGATCGACACACCATGTACTTTTTACCAAAATACATAGATTTATAAAATAAATAAATATTTAACTATTAAATTAATATTCGTGTAATGTTATGATCTGCATATCATGTATAAGTTGTATTACAAGATTTTACTCTATGTGAATTGAATCATAACATGTTGCTGGTAAAATCATGGGATTCTTGTAATCATCAGGGAAGTACATTATTAGATAGTATGTATTAAATAGAATATTCCATATGTAATAGTAGTTAAATGACATACTAGTGTAATAGATGTTAGGTAGATCTAGATGGTTATTCAATGTGGATCATCTTAGGAACATTTATGTACATAGTTAATTTGAAATGATTTTATTTTATTTATTTCAAATTATATTGGATGACAATCTCAAGGATGTTTAGATAAGTATTAAGATAAAATGATTGATTAAATAGTGGTAATAAATATTTTATTTGAGAATTATTTTTCATAAATTATAATGACTATGAATTTAATGATATTTTAATGTAATGCATGACACATTGTTGAACGTGGATTATATTGAGCTAGACCAAACCATCTTTATGTGATTGGTTTAATTTAAATTATTATTAAATAAAATAGTTGGCATGCATGTATTATCAACTAATTATTATATAGGGAATGCGTGACTGTGGTTTCATTTATGTAATCCTATTTTACCCACACCAACATGTAAGTAAGTGTAATACTTTATGTATTGACCTCCCATGTTAATGGAGGCTGTTCAGGTGCAGAGCATAGGTGAGACCAATCAAAGGACATACCGAGGTGGAATAGTGGAATGATGTCAACATGAACCTTAATTTGTTCAAGGTTTTTCTCCCACAATTGAGTGATTAGGTTTTCAACTTCTATATAAACTAACCATTAATATAATCTCATTATCATACCATTAATAATATTTCAAACGGTATCATGGTTATTTCATTATAGAGTTTTTTTGTGATAACATAATTAATGAATTAACAAGCATGTAATATGGAACAACAATAAACTGGATTAAGCATAAATATAATCTAAGACGTGTTTAATCACTTATGTAATCCTATATAATATTAGTACGAATTTGATAATGATAATTGTTGGAAATTTTCTCATAAATGAATGAATTGAATCAATAAAATATTAAGTTAGTATAGCCTTCCATTAAATTAGTTAGAATCAAACCATTTTTTAATGTTTATGACTAGCCAATGTTGGGGTGTATTGAATTATCATTGAATTATAACATGGGATTTTGTGTTAACTAAATATTTTTGGTATCATGGGATTACTGACAATGTAGTACGTGTTGTAACTATGAAAAAAAGTTGTTGGAAATATGAATTATTGATTTCAGGATTGGGGAATCCACTTAGTTGACAATGATCTCCAAGTTAATGCATTTTTCTTTTGGAATGCATACTTACAACCGTTCGAGTTCCTTCACAAAACAATGTTTGGGTATTGTGAAAGGTAATATTGATCATTTCCACTAGAATATCCATGCAACATGATATTTAGATTCTAATGGTGAGGGCGATATGGATTTATCAAAATAGTGTAATACTGATAAATATAATATTTATTTATTTGTATAATTTTTATCCGATAAAGAAATAAATCTCTTCACATATAATTTTGTAGAAACAACATTATAATGAAATCAAATATATCGCTGTGATCCATACATTACAATGAAATACTTCTCATTGGCAATAATTTCTAGGGACGGAAAAGCCATTGATGTGTCATCCTTCACCATGAATGGTAACTGAATGTATTGGATGAATCATTACTAGTTGCGTCTGGAATTGAGGCAAGTGATGAAGAGCTATCTCTCTTTGAGAAATATTTGAATGATGCTACAAATGATCAGTGCTTCATCCTATCATCCATGTGCAATTATATTTTAATGAATAGTGAGGTTATGGATGACAATATCATGATTTCTCACCATCAGGATCTATATAAAAATAATGTGAGACAATAGAGTAATAAGACCTCTAATTGTTTGTTTACAACTAAGAATGGAGAGTCTACGCTAGCTTGGCCTCATGTAGACATATTTATTTACGAAATTGGGTGCTTGGACATCTTAGGTATTAAATTACAAAATGATTTCCGCACAGATCTCATACATTTATCACTAACCTAGACTATTAACAGAATTATTGATAATTATATTCTATGAAATAATGAGAAGATTTTATTGGATATTCGGTCCTTGATTTTTAAAGAGGATAAGAAAATTTGGGAAATAACCTACCATACTTATGGAGAAGAAGAAAAGGAAGTCCAAGTCAAACGGTACCGAAAGATATAAATTGTATAAAGCTCCCAAGAACTGTCCTACCAAGATGATTAGGATCCATAGGTTGGTAAGGAAAAAGAGAGAGAATTTTTATCATGTTTCAAGTCAGGCCATGTGAAGAGGAACTACACCTAGAATCAAGGGTAAGATCATGTTGTGTTCATTATCTAGATAATTCTTTCATCTTATATAAATTGGGTATTAGATAAATCTTGTTGTTCTAACATATGTTTCAAAATATCAGAATCAGAATGATTTCAGAAAATTTAAAGAGGATAGGTTGATATCTAAGCTTCCAATGGTTCAAGGGTGACTACTCCAGCCATTGGAGACTGCCATATTTAATTTATGATAAGAATTAAATTTTTTTGAATGAATGTTATTTTGTACCTACAAATTCCAAGAAAATAATTCATGTGTTGTATTCAAATAATGATAACTTTATTTTCAAATTTGGACATAATTTTTTTTTCATTTATAAAGACAATATATGATGAGTTATGTAAAATATAAATAATAGACTTTATTTATTTAATTATGAAAACCAATTGTTTCCAATCAATAACAAAACATGTTCACATGATTCTTATAACATCCAGTTATGGGATCACCAAATTTTCCAAAAAAAATGACAAGTGTGTGAGAAATCTATATCAAGATTGTTATTAAGATTCTTCTAAGCTAAAAACACTTGATATATGTCCTCTTGTTTACAAGGTAAAATTACCAAACAACTATTTGGTTCTAGGGTGATAGTGCCACAATGCTTCTAGGATTAATAAATAATGATTTGTGTGAACCATTTATAGTAGGAACTAAAGGTGGATATTCATAAACCATAACTTTTACTGTTGAATTTAGTTTATATGTATATAGTTAAATGATGAAGTTTTATTCTGAATATTTTTAGAAATACAATAATTTATTAATGATGTAGAGAATCATCTTGGTTTGAAGATAATGATTTTTTGATCAGATCAATGCAGTCAATATCTTACCCAAGTGTTCATTGACATTCTACTGGATATTATGATTCATTCTTAACATACTCCATCTAATAAACCATAATCGAATATTTTCAGTGAAATGATGAACCTTACCCTATTAGATATGGTATGGTTGATGATCAGTTATATAGATCTTCCATTATCCATTTGGGGATATATATATTACAAAGTGCAACATTCATATTAAATTGATAACCAACTGAAGGGAAAAAAGGAATTCCCTATGATATATGGAGAGGAAAGAAACCCATTATATCATATACACATGTATGGGGTTATGTGGTGTTTTTAAGGCTCTCTCGGGTAAAAAACTAGATCCTCGTGCTTGAAGTGTATTTTATAGGGTATCTGGAGGAAAAAACGGGATACTACCTACAAAACCCCTCTGACAATAAAGGGATTACCTCTATACATGGCTTATTACATTAGAGGGACAGTTTCCTCAAAAGGGATAGTGGATGAAAGATAGAACTCAATGATTTTGATCCTCAAGATAAACATTAGTTTGTACATGAGAAAGTTCCATAGGGCCCCGTGGAAGAACCAGATTGAGAAAAACATTTATTGCTTATGATTTAATAGATGAAAATTATCTAAATATATATGTTTTTCCATTCACTAAGAATGGTGACTAATTAATAGTAGTTTACAATCAACAACTCTCTAACAAGGAGAGAGTTGAGAGCTCAGAAGCTTCAAGATGGCTAGATTCTATGAGTTCTGAGATAGATTCCATGTACTAGAACCTTGTTTGGGATCTGGTCGATGCCCTTATTGATATAAATCCTATTGTCAATAAATGGGTATTACAGAGTAAATTGGACAAGAATGGTAATGTGACTACCTATTATCAAATGATAGTGTCTAAATGTTTTAAATAATATTTTATGAATTTACTACGATGATTCATTTTCCCTAGTTTTAGGGTTTAAATCCATTAGAATCGTACATTCAGTAGTAGCTTACCATAAATAAGACATTTGGTGGATATATTTAAAAACTAAAATCCTTAATGGGAACCTTAAAGAATATGTCTATATGAAAAAACAATAAGATTTTGTGAAACCATGTGATGCTAAAAGAAATTTAATGTATTAGTAATCAATTAATGGACTGATGCAAGCATCTCGGTCATGGAACATTCTATTCAATCATGCGATAAGAGTTTTTTTTTCAATAAGAATGTATCTGATACATCTATTTGAAACCTTTTAAGTGTAAATGATCTATTTATTGTTGTAGTATATGTTTATCACATATTACTTATTAGAAAATAAATACCGGTTTTATAGTTTGTTAAGGACCGATTGAACATGTGATTTACCTTGAAGGACATAGGGGGATGAGATAAAATATTAGTGGTCAAGAAAATTTATGATAGGTCGATGAGGCTATAGGGACCAAGTCATTGTCTATACATTGACCAGATACTAATGCGATTTATTATTGTAAAATACAAGTGGGGATTTTTTCTCGTGCCTCATGGAGGACATATTTCATTGAAAATGATTCCCCAGACACAACTGTAGAAATAGATAATGATTAATATCCCATAAGCATTAGTGGATGGAAAAATCATGTCTTCTATGTTATGTAATGTACATATAGTTGCCTACGTATTGAGCATGGTAAGAAGATATCATGAACATCCATGATATCAACATTGGAATGTTGTTAAGTCTATCCTTATGTTTGAGAGAATGACTACTGATTTGTTCCTTGTATATATAGGACAAGAGGATCTTTTCATTCGAGGTTATACTGATTCAGGTTTTAGTCATATTAGAATGAAAAGAAGTCTCTATCAGAATACCTTTTCTGTCTCAATGGAGTATTTTTAAGATGGATGAGTTCAAATAATCCAGTTATCATTGTTTCAAAAGTGGATTTAGAGTGTATAGCAGCTTCTGATGCCTCCATTATAAGGCCCCAACCTTAAACCTTACTTAATCTTGAGTTATTACAAGATTACACATTGAGGATCTTTTCAGGTTTAGAGTTTAAGAGAATTAGATCATGAAACGTTCATTACATTCCACATTTAAACAAGGTGGTTACATAAAAGACAATATTCATTCTTCCCATAAATGGAAACCTATTTAAAATAAAACACGGATTCTTTCTTCACACATCCTTGACACTATGGTCACATCATGTACCTTTCCCTTGACATGTGAAAAGCATTTCAAAAACATGGGATGAGCATAAAAAGCTCAGTAAGGGTTATAAAAATATGGAAAGGAAACATGAGTTCATATATACATAAGAATGAAATCATACTTTACCCATAAAAAAGAGGCATATCAAATCATGAATAAATCATAGAAAACATAAGACATAAAGGTAACATGAGGCATTCATAACATTCTTACGTGGGGAGAAACCCTCTTGGTTACGTTTGGAATACCCATCACAGTATATTCCCTAAATCTCTTCGGAGAATCCTTAATGTTTCACTCCTTCGCGTTACCCAATGCATTGGAGAGCTATATCGGGCTCACCCACCCTTAGTTTATCACGGAACCACCCGTTCTTCATAACAATGCCCAAGAACCATAACATAATCGTATCACATAAAACATGAATAAAGGAAACATAACATTTCCACATTTCAATCACAATATAACATTTTAGGATATTGAAATAATGAATACATTCAAAAAGAAACCATTTCCAAAACCATTTAAAAAATTTAATAAAGAGATTTTTTAATCAAAGTGTCCCATACCACCTTGAAGCTTTTAACATTTTAAAACATTAATATCCATTTAAATAAATCCTTAAAACCATTTTGAAAACATGGATATTAATAAGAACAAATAATTAAAACATTTAAAACGATATTTTGGTTAAAGGGGTTTTACCAAAATTAGAGACACTTGAATACAATAATCGAGGAATAACATTTAGTCAGAACATTATAATATCATGAGAATAAAAGTATTCATGATATAATACTCCCAAGGACAGTATATACACCATATAAGAGTGAATTGGTGCATAACAACAATGAACCCTCAATAGAAATGTCAAATGTGATGAATCCCTTATAAAGAAGGTATCCTTAAATTAAGGACAAATAAATCTAAAAAATATGTGTGAAAAATATATACACCCAATATAAGTGGATATTAAGTGTAAAACAATAAAAGTTCATTCACACATATTCAATGGATGACATATTCAATGACTACAAGTTGAACCCAAAGAAATCGAAATTGGGTTAAAAAGTTCCCTTGACAGCCTAACGGCATCACATCAAAATGAGTTGATGAGAGATAAAAAGTGTATCTCATCACTTGGACATAAAATTTACATCAATAAGGATATATGAGAAAACATCACAACATAACAATATGTAAATTAAAAGACCCTACAGAAGAAGTCTTTTAAAAAAGAGGAGGGTGAAAGGTTCCCTTACCGACTTGGGTATTTATCAAAACATACACCCCATGAAAGAAGGACAATAGATCATTGATGTAAATACTCATAAATGAAAGTATATTACACAAAGAGTAGAATAATTGGAAGTACATACACCACTCAATGGAATTTGTGGCAAATGTAGCATAAATCTCACGGGAATAAAAGTGAGATGAAAAATCACTTACGAAAACTCGGCAGCCTAACGACGCCACATACAACTACCGAATATGGATTGATGAGATCAAATAGGGTATTTCATCACATTACAATAAAATTTACAGCAAGAGGAATATAAAATAACATCCCCCAACATTAAAAAGAGGAGCCTAAAAGAAGTGACATAAAGGAGAGTACTTAAAAAGAAAGAGAGAGGTTAGATCTCTTACGAAAGTTCGGCAGCCTAACGGCGCCACTCAAAACATCCAAAATGGATTGATGAGAGTGAATAGGGTATATCATCACATGAACATAAAAATTACAGTATGATTAATATAAAAGAACATACCAATCATAAGAAAGATGAGCTTAAAAGAAATGACATAAAAGAGTGTACTTAAAAAGAAAGAGAGTTGTAGGATCCCTTACCTCGGGTCCGACATGACTCGATCGTTCTTTAATCTCCTGAATAATAAACTTGAGTTAATTTATAATTCCTTAAGAACCTTTTTCAAGTTCATTATTACTTTTATACCACTTATTACCATGTCATAAACATTATGTAATAATTTAAGTTAATAATATTTGTTTTGCCGATATTTGGTTCTTAAGTCGGAAGTGGACTTCTTACAATTACATGTTGTTCGTGTGGCCAAATGTTTATTATATCCAGAATTGTATTCATTATGTAGATATCGTATATTTCATATATATCCAGTACATTCATGCATTTATAACATTACATAATCATTTAGAGGTAAGAAATGAAATGCACCGTTCATGGAGACGGTAAGCCGTACGTACGCAAGAACGCTACTTTCATTTCTATTTCGTATTTTATAGAATGGAATAATAATTTTATAAAGGTATATTATAATTATAGTATAATATCATATATAATATCATATTTCCATCCTTTATACATCCCACATATGGTATTTAACGAATCAAATCACTTTGAGGGGGCGGTAGTCCGCACTTCCTTAAATGAAGATATCGCGTATACCCATAATGGAAGCCATAAAGGTAAGAAAAAAATGAAAAATACAGAATCATAAATAAAACATAAACATATTATATATCATATATAAAAATAGTGACATCATAATGTCCACCTTTGAAAGTGTTAAATGAGTATTGAACAATCATCGTTTCGGGAGGCAGAATTTCACCATCCACGGAAACCATATGTTCTTTAACCATTTGATGTAGTTTTGTGAGAGTGTAGCTCGAATAAATCTTATAAAAACATCCTACTATATTTAAGATACATGTGTTTTTACAAAAGAAGTAAATAAAAAGAGTTTAGGGGATTGGAGAAGCAAAATAATACAAATGAACATGAGAGAATGAATTACCTTTAAAAGTGTAACTCCTTTTTATTTGAGCCTAAAGGCTTCTTTTGGAAGGATTCTGCCCAAAGGGAATCCTATAGGATGTGGAGAGGGATGTGGAGAGAGTAAATGGTCAGGGGTTGGCCGAGCCAAAGGCTTCAGGAGTGTGTTAAATGAGGTATAGGTGGGGGCCTTTTATAAGAGGAGAGGAGGGGTACTTTTGGAAAGTAAAGAAATATTACATTATTTTAAAATGTGTTTCGGTTTTAAAAGGTCCCACATTGATATAATTCATGGATAAGGTGATAAGGCTTCGAAATCCACTCATCCAATAAGTTTTGAACATGTGTAGTTCATAGATTTTACATTATCTTTCAATTTTATTTAAATCGTCAAATAATGATGTCATCGCTGCATCATTATTATGTCATAAATAATTTAATTTATTTAATGTCTAAAAATTATAAAAAAAATACTATGATGTAGGAAATATTTTTATCTTTCCAATGAATATTTATAATAAAAATGATGACTTGTATAACCCCACTTAAAAATTGTTTTAGTAAAACATATCATGTTTGTGTCAATTTTACTTTTACATTAAATAAAATGTTATTTATGTCATTTCCCAACCAAAGTGGATCCATGGGGTCCCCAAGTTGGCCCATGGCTTGTATTGGTCGGCCATGACTCACCCAATAGGTGTAGGACAAGTGTCGTGGTGTTTTCACATTCTTATAATATCATTTTTACCTTAAATTACACTAATTACCACTAATCGCGATTAAAAACTTAATAAGTTACTATTCACCAAAAAAAAATTTCATCTAATTGAACCAAATTTTACTTCTTAATGAAAACCATGTATGTCGGATTTTTGAAAATCAAAACACAATGATGGAAAAATTTCATTTAAATGGAAAATCAGTTTTTATAAGTACCACTTAGTGGTTTCACTATTCATCAAAAATTGAAGTTTTTCAGAAAAATCCCAAAAATTCACCCTAGGCTATATTTGATATTCTGAATTCAAAAATGAATTCCGTTTTACAAAATTCAAAACATATAAGTCATATTAGTTAATTTAATAATTAATTCCCGCTGTCATGACAAATAGCGTGTTTTTATGAAACAATAAGTATCAAAAGATTGACACTAGTTTAAGTCTGATTTCAAAGTGAAATTGATTCCAACGACCACTATTGGATTTAATGGTAAAAATATTTTCTAATTTCACTTTAAAACCAATTAAAAATATAATCTAATCATATAAATAAATTAGATTAAAAAGTGGTTTTGAATTAAAATACAACATTTTACACTATTCATTAAAAAAATGAACTTTATCGGAAAGATACCAAAAATTTACAGAAGGTAAATTTTGATGTCCCGATTCTTAATAAGAGTTTTATTTGGTCCAATAAAATGTATAAGAGTTAACAAAACTATATTTAATTATGGTTCGCCATCAAACGGCGATAAGTGAACCTTTAGTGAAAACTAGGGCATATATGCCTAAAATTGAATTCTTTCCGTATTTTAAGCCTCTATCCTTTATTGGATAAATGTAAAAACATTTAAAAACATATATAATCATATTTTAGTTATTTCTATCCATTCCCACCATTACAACGGCTACATGTTAACTACCATTTAAAATAATATTATTTTATTATTAGAGTGCAACGTAAGATTCCCAAGAAACTCGTTGTTGCGTGTTGGGTACGCCATCGAGCATAGCGTCCCCTTTAAATTCATTTAAATATTTTATTCACAAATATGGATAAATATGAAATGTCATACTCTTTATTTACTTGGGGTGTTACATCCTTCCCCCCTTTTGGGAATTGCGTCCTCGCAATTTTAAAATTGCGCTTGGAAACATCCTTGAAAGTCCCACATCGGAACAAAAGTCGGTAAAACAAACACTTTAAAATAAATAAAGATAAGTACAAAGGTCACCCGAGTCAACCCATACTAGGATTCCAAGTATGAAAATATGGACATGGAGGAAAAAAGAAAGGGTCATGTTCTGATGGAGAGTGATAGAAAACATGTTTAGGAGAAAGATAACCATTAGAAAATCACAAACTTGTGATGGGTTAAACGGTGTTGGGTTCCCCAGTAAGAGAAGTTAATAGACAACATTTTTGTTTTAATTTACTTTTTATTGAGGAATTTATTCATAAGGAAGCATAATCACTTATCATGTTGACTTTCAACTTTTACTAGATTCCTTAGTCAAACTCATATTTTTTCCAAAAGACGAGTATTTAGGAAGACTTGTTCACATTAAGAGTACTATAACCAACTTCTAGAGAATCACCTAATCCACAAAAGAGAACTATACACATCTCATGTCTTTAGACTTTAACCAAAACCAAAACCAAAAAGTCTAGAACAAGATCAGATAATCCAGAAAAGGATAACCCATTATAATAAAAAATCTATTCTTAATCTCCAAAATTTGTCCAACAAAACCCAAAGTTCAACGAGGACCATTCTATAATCAATTTGTCCATAAAATTATTCAAAGTAAACCAATATAAGATTGAAACCCAAATATTTGAATGATTTAGTCGCATATTCTTCCAAGATAAATCGTAACATTTATCTCCAAACAATATCAGTTGCTCCTAAAGTCTCGTTTTGAAAAGTAATTAACTTAATCACATATCATCCATGATAGGTTAATCATTTTCATAAATAACCCAAAATCAACTTACTCTTAATTAATAAAATCATATAACTAGAATGAATCAGTCAAACTAACCAGGGACTTCACGTAGTCCAGTGGTAGGTGATAAATACCCGTCGCACATTGGTTGTGGGTTCGATTCCCGCAGCTTTGTCCGACGCGACGGGATGTCACACGGTCTACGTGTTGTCCTTTTTCCAAAACTATATAATTCTTAAAAAATTCCCCAAATTGAGATAAAATTTTCAAGAATAATCATAACATATTTTAACCTCAAGTTTATCTCATTCCTTTCATTTTCCGTCATATCATAGAGTTACCCATAATTACCTAAAAATTAAGTATCATATAAACCCTAATGGTTACCTTAATAATTATTACCTGAATTTCCACATCGAGTTGGACATCTCGTACATGATGCACTAGAGAACTAACCAAGGTTGAAGTGGTTGATCATGACTCCTTGATAGTTGGTTTAGAACAACCATGAGTTTCCTTATTGAATCCTCCATTTTACCTAGTATCTTAATCATAGATCCACCACAGTTTCCTTCAATCCAATTGTCACTTTGGTGCCTGTGAGATCCAGCCATTCACTAAAAACAGAAATGTCAGTGTGAGTATATCAAAAAAAACATCATGTGCTAATGAGTAAGATAAACACTAAGATATAATTACTCATTCACTTTATATAAAACTAGGACTCTTTCTGAAATCCTAACCATTATGGTAATGTCACTTATGCTTAAAGAATACCCTAACCTCTAAAGTTATCTAAACCGACCTTTGATACCTACTATAAGGCCCCAACCTTAAACCTTACATAATCTTGAGTTATTAAAAGATTACACATTGAGGATCTTTTCAGGTTTAGAGTTTTAGAGAATTAGATCATGAAACTTTCATTACATTCCACATTTAAACAAGGTGGTTGCATAAAAGACAATATTCATTCTTCCCATCAATGGAAACGTATTTAAAATCAAACACGGATTCTTTCTTGACACATCCTTGACACTATCGTCACATCATGTACCTTTCCCTTGACCTGTGAAAAGCATTTCAAAAACTTGGGATGAGCATAAAAATCTCAGTAAGGGTTATAAAAATATGGAAAGGGAACATGAGTTCATATATACATAAGAATGAAATCATACTTTACCCATAAAACATAGGTCTATCAAATCATGAATAAATCATAAAAAACATAAGACATAAAGGTAACTTGAGGCATTCATAACATTCTTACGTAGGGAGTAACCCTCTTGGTTACGTTTGGAATACCCATCACAGAATATTCCCTAAATCTCTTCGGAGAAACCTTAACGTTTCACTGCTTCGCGTCACCCAATGCATTGGAGAGCTATATTGGGCTCACCCGCCCTTAGTTTATCACGGAACCACCCGTTCTTCATAACAATGCCCAAGAACCATAACATAATCGTATCACATAAAACATGAATAAAGGAAACATAACATTTCCACATTTCAATCACAATATAACATTTTAGGATATTGAAATAATGAATCCATTCAAAAAAAAACAATTTCCAAAACCATTTAAAACATTTAATAAAGAGATTTTTGAATCAAAGTGTCCCATACCACCTTGAAGTTTTTAACATTTTAAACCATTAATATCCATATAAATAAATCCTTAAAACCATTTTGAAAACATGGATATTAATAAGAACAAATAATTAAAACATTTAAAACGATATTTTGGTTAAAGGGGTTTTTCTCAAAATTAGTGACACTTGAATACAATAATCGAGGAATAACATTTAGTCAGAACTTTATAATATCATGAGAATAAAAGGATTCATGATATAATACTCCAAATGACAGTATATACACTATATAAGAGTGAATTGGTGCATAACAACAATGAACCCTCAATAGAAATGTCAAATGTGATGAAATCCCTTATAAAGAAGGTATCCTTAAATTAAGGACAAATAAATCTCAAAAATATGTGTGACAAATATATACACCCAATATAAGTGGATATTAAGTGTAAAACAATAAAAGGTCATTCACACATATTCAATGGATGACATATTCAATGACTACAAGTTGAACCCAAAGAAATCGAAATTGGGTTAAAAAGTTCCCTTGACAGCCTAACGGCATCACATCAAAATGAGTTGATGAGAGATAAAAAGTGTATCTCATCACTTGGACATAAAATTTACATCAATAAGGATATATGAGAAAACATCCCAACATAACAATATGTAAATTAAAAGACCCAACAGAAGAAGTCTTTTAAAAAAGAGGAGGGTGAAAGGTTCCCTTACCGACTTGGGTATCTTTCAAAACAAACACCCCATGAAAGACGGACAATAGATCATTGATGTAAATACTCATAAATGAAATTATATTACACAAAGAGTAGAATAATTGGCAGTACATACACCACTCAATGGAATTTGTGGCAAATGTAGCATAAATCTCACGGGAATAAAAGTGAGATGAAAAATCCCTTACAAAAACTCGGCAGCCTAACGGCGCCACATACAACTACCGAATATGGATTGATGAGATCCAATAGGGTATCTCATCACATTAAAATAAAATGTACAGCAAGTGGAATATAAAAGAACATCCCCCAACATTAAAAAGAGGATCCTAAAAGAAGTGACATAAAGGAGAGTACTTAAAAAGAAAGAGAGAGGTTAGATCTCATACGAAAGTTCGGCAGCCTAACAGCGCCACTCAAAACTTCCAAAATGGATTGATGAGAGAGAATAGGTTATATAATCACATGAACATAAAAATTACAGTAGGAGTAATATATAAGAACATCCCAATCATAATAAAGATGAGCTTAAAAGAAATGACATAAAAGAGTGTACTTAAAAAGAAAGAGAGTTGTAGGATCCCTTACCTCGGGTCCGACTTGACTCGATCATTCTTTAATCTCCTGAATAATAAACTTGAGTTAATTTCTAATTCCTTAAGAACATTTTACAAGTTCATTATTACTTTTATACCACTTATTACCATGTCATAAACATTATGTAATCATTTAAGTTAATAATATTTGTTTTGCCGATATTTGGTTCTTAAGTCGAAAGTGGACTTCTTACAATTACATGTTGTTCGTGTGGCCAAATGTTTATTATATCCAGAATTTTATTCATTATGTAGATATCATATATGTCATATATATCCAGTACATGCATGCATTTATAACATTACATAATCATTTAGAGGTAAGAAATGAAATGCACCGTTCTTGGAGACGGTAAGCCGTACGTACGCATGAACGCTACTTTCATTTCTATTTCGTATTTTATAGAATGGAATAATAATGATATAAAGGTATATTATAATTCCAGTATAATATCATATATAATATCATATTTCCATCCTTTATACATCCCACGTATGGTATTTAACGAATCAAATCACTTTGAGGGGGCGGTAGTCCGCACTTCCTTAAATGAAGATATCGCGTATACCCATAATGGAAGCCATAAAGGTAAGAAAAAAATGAAAAATACAGACGAATAAATAAAACATAAACATATTATATATCAGATATAAAAATAGTGACATCATAATGTCCACCTTTGAAGGTGTTAAATGAGTATTGAACAATCATCGTTTCGGGAGGCAGAATTTCACGATCCTCAGAAACTGTATGTTCTTTAACCATTTGATGAAGTTGTGTGAGAGTTTATCTCGAATAAATCTAATAACAACATCCTAATATATTGAAGATACTGGTGTTTTTACAAAATAAGTAAATAAAAAGAGTTTAGGGGATTGGAGAAGCAAAATAAAACAAATGAACATGAGAGAATGAGTTACCTTTAAAAGTGTAACTCCTTTTGATTTGAGCCTAAAGGATTCCTTTGAAAGGATTATTCCCAAAGGGAATCCTCTAGGATGAGAAGAGAGATGTGGAGAGAGTAAATGGGCAGGGGTTGGCCGAGCCAAAGTCTTGAGGAGTGTGTTAAATGAGGTAGAGGTGGGGGCCTTTTATAAGAGGAGAGGAGGGGTACTTTTGGAAAATAATGAAATATTACTTTATTTGAAAATGTGTTTCGGTTTTAAAAGGTCCCACTTTGATATAATTCATGGATAAGATGATTAGGCTTCGAAATCCACTCATCCAATAAGTTTTGGACATGTGTAGTTCATAGATTCTACATTATCTTTCCATTTTATTTAAATCGTCAAATAATGATGTCATCGCTGCATCATTATTATGTCATAAATAATTTAATTTATTTAATGTCTAAAAATTATTAAAAAAATACTATGATGTAGTAAATCTCTTTAGCTTTCCAATGAATATTTATAATAAAAAATATGACTTGTATAACCCCACTTTAAAATTGTTTTAGTAAAACATATCATGTTTGTGTCAATTTTACTTTTACATTAAATAAAATGTTATTTAAGTCATTTCCCAACCAATGTGGATCCATGGGGTCCCCAAGTTGGCCCATGGCTTGTATTGGTCGGCCATGACTCACCCAATAGGTGTAGGAAAAGTTTCATGGTGTTTTCACATTCATATAATATCATTTTTACCTTAAATTACACTAATTACCACTAATCGCGATTAAAAACTTAATAAGTTACTATTCACCAAAAAAATATTTTCATCTCATTGAACCACATTTTACTTCTTAATGACAACCATGTATGTCGGATTTTTGAAAATCAAAACACAATGATGGAAAAATTTCATTTAAACGGAAAATCAGTTTTTATAAGTACCACTTAGTGGTTTCACTATTCATCAAAAATTGAAGTTTTTCAGAAAAATCCCAAAAATTCACCCTTGGCTATATTTGATATTCTTAATTCAAAAATGAAGTCCGTTTTAAAAAATTCAAAACATATAAGTCATATTAATTAATTTAATAATTAATTCCCGCTGTCATGACAAATAGCGTGTTTTTATGAAACAATAAGTATCAAAAGATTGACACTTGTTTAAGTCTCATTTCAAAGTGAAATTGATTCCAACGACCACTATTGGATTTAATGGTAAAAATATTTTCTAATTTCACTTTAAAACCAATTAAAAATATAATCTAATCATATAAATAAATTAGATTAAAAAGTGGTTTTGAATTAAAATACAACATTTTACACTATTCATTAAAAAAATGAACTTTATCGGAAAGATACCAAAAATTTACACAAAGTAAATTTTGATGTCCCGATTCTTAATAAGAGTTTTATTTGGTCCAATAGAATGTATAAGAGTGAAAAAAACTATATTTAATTATGGTTCTCCATCAAATGGCGATAAGTGAACCTTTAGTGAAAACTAGGGCATATATACATAAAATTGAATTCATTCCGTATTTTAAGCCTCTATCCTTTATTGGATAAATGTAAAAACATTTAAAAACATATATAATCATATTTTAGTTATTTCTATCCATTCCCTCCATTACAACGGCTACATGTTAACTACCATTTAAAATAATATTATTTTATTATTAGAGTGCAACGTAAGATTCCCAAGAAACTCGTTGTTGCGTGTTGGGTACGCCATCGAGCATAGCGTCCCCTTTAAATTAACTTAAATATTTTATTCACAAATATGGATAAATATGAAATCTCATATTCTTTATTTACTGGAGGTGTTACATCCATGGAATACATTTGGATATAGAACCTTTTCTACGAGCATGATGTGGTGCGTAAAAGTAAAAACCTATCACATTGTACTATAATAATACTATAGTTTTTTCTCTGAAAAAATATCCAACGATACACAAATAGATAAATCACATACTATAGAAGCATCTTCTTGGGAGGTATTTCCATCAGATGGGTGAAGTTGATGTGATAAAAGTACCCACAAAAGAGAGAATGGTAGACCCGTTGATTAAAGGACTATCATAGCAAATGAGTGAGTATCTTGGGAGAGCTAGAAGACTGAATGTTGAAAATAGTAGCCTATAGTGTATGTGGGAGTCTGTTAGAGTTGTTTCCCTAGACTAACTAAAATTTAATTTATAATAAACATATATTCATTATGTTGAATATAAATTATCTAAATCTCACATCCTGATTATTCTTCTGTGAGACATTGTATTTGATAATTTCCCATTAGTAGTTGTCAAACTAAATTGATAAAGATGTTCCCCTCTATGATGGGAACCTGGATGTTCTATGACACTATTCTTAAATATTTCTTCCATATCTAGATGATAAAATTTGAGGGATACATATGATACATGATATTGGGAGTGGAGACTCATTGGAGTTTGATGCACCATCTCATTGTGCATGCCCATTGTAATATTTAGTAGGATATTATGACAATGAGTCCCTATAGTGTGTCATTGAATTATCCTATACATGGATTTGTTTATTGTTACATAGAATATAATATTATTATTAATGAATATTATGAGTAATTTACATCAATGTATTGATGAAAACTATGATGGTATATGTTTGTGCGGAGGTATGATACGCTGGATGCGACATGAGTTATATTTTATTTACGAATAATGCGAGAGAGGATTTATCACTTCTGTTCATTAACTGATGTTAATAACTCAAGCCCTTTGATGTTAATTATTTATCCAAAATAAATCAATCACCAATTTTTTTATAGATTTTTTTTCTAGAATGCACAAGAAAGAGATATCGAGAACATAGGTTTATTGCACAAATATGCAACCATCATTATTAGGTAAATCGTGATAATGTAAATATATTAAATGGTAAGAATTCATATTTGGTGACATTTCAATATGGAAATAACATATATTCTCCCTAGGTTGCTTGGAATGTTTCTAGATGCTATAATTTTACTTTAGGATTCTTCATCTAATACCACTGAGAAAGAGTCCTAGAGTGCCACACAGAAAGTGTATCCAGAATAAAAACTTTGTAATATATTATTTTTTCATATTTGAGAAGTTGAATAAATAATTTTCATGGTTGTGTTTTAATTATTATTCATGTTTTCATGATCAAATTTACTAACTCAGTAGATATTCAAGGGGAATATATTATGAAAGGAATATTATGCAAATATATACATTACTTTTAATTTATTATAATATTTTTTCATTTAACATCAAATTGTGCAGTGATATTTTTTTCATAAATAAATTTCAATTATTCAAGGCCCGATAAATATTGTGAAGGAATGGTGGACCAAGTTAAATAGTTTGGTGAGAAATAATAATATTAAATATTTTTTGAATAAATATTACTTATAATATTTTTCAAGATAAACATCTATTAAGAAATAAAAATATTATTAATATTATTTGACATGGGTTCTTTATATTATTGCATAAAATAATTAAGGGATGATTTGAAATTATTTTCATCCAACCCTAGAAATATAAATACCCAAATATATAATTTTATAATAATCTTAATATGTTTTTCACAACCAATTTGGAGGAAATATGTCATGCGTAGAGAGATCAATTCTACAATAATGCACTCAAGAATGGATAGAAATAATCCTCCATCGGATAAAGAAAAATGATTTGGATGTGTTTCTCATGGTGAACTAAGTTGGATTACAAAAGAACATGGATATTCTATGAAATAACCTAGAGACCCATTTAGCTACGTCGAGAGATTCATAGAACACATGGGGATCAGTTTTAGAAGAATTATATTCATGGTTTCAACAATGAAATAATTTTGAATGATATATATTCCACTATACACATCAATGATTAAAGAATTATTTCGAGTTAGTTATTATTTAAATAAATAAATTATAAGCAATATTTTTTGATATCCTCTCTATTAGATCCAGTGTGACTACACTTTTAATTATTTCATTGTCCGATTCAGTATATCACAATGTTAAGAATCTTGTAGATCTCAGATTGGTCATAAATAATGATAAAAAGAAAAGTTTGTGATATTCCATCCCATGATTTCATTACACCTATAACTAAAAAATCCTACATATGAATACATTCCCTACAATATCTAGAGGAGAGATTTGGGTGGGGGCATCAAAATCCCATAGAAACCTATAAAAAAAGGATTTTGTGAAACACACAGAGCACATTTTCCACAACTATCAAATCCACTAACAATTATTACATAGAAGGGACAAATATTACATAATCATATTAATGTGAGGAAAATTTTGTAGAAATAAAGAGAAGGTTGGTAATTGCACATATAATGAAAATTACCTACACTAGAGAAGATATTGTGATCTAAATTTAGGCATTAAAAAATTTACATAGATATTTTCCCATTCAGAATGAAATGTGTATATCATAAGCTGCTCTAGAATTGAATAAATTGAGAAAAATAGACAATTCATTGTATTGAAAATGTAGTTGTAATATTTATATTGAATATATGGAGGTATTATATACATTGTGAAAGGTGAGATATTTATACTAATCATAATATATTAAAATATATAATGATATTGAAATAATTAATTATGCACCAATTGTGAGGAATGTAGTGTCCTTATTATTATCATTGTTCAATATACTACCTCCTTAAGATTGTGTGTTTAGTGGATGGTGTTATTTATAAATAGTATCATGCATGATTTTTTTTAATGGGAGATCAAAGAGATCGAATACATATAGATTTAAGAATGTCATATCAACAAATCATGATGAAATGGTATATATTATATTTTTCTCAAATTAATATTCAACCAACCATCCTTCTAAGCATTAAAGATGTATATATAGAGGATGTGTAACAACATAAGAAAGAGAAAAAACATTTTTTGTTTAAATATTATTATTATTAAATAATAAGGTTATCGTAAAATTTATTTGTTCCCCTAATATCAACAATAATAATAATGTTCCAAGAAAATCGTCTCTGATCATCAAACATTATTCATCATGGATTAATGAAAATGCATGGATATATGATAAATTATTATTTTTCTGATAAAATTGGAATACAAATTGATGAGTATGAATATTTATGTATGGTATGTCAGTGTGTAACTTATATGATATTGAATTATAAGTGGATGTTGTATCTTTTTCACATACTATAATTAAAATACGAAAACATTTACATGGATTTTATCTTTAGACACCCAAAAACATCAATAGGGAACATTTATATCTGGGCTGTGATTTGTCACCTTATAAAATCATCACATATTAACATAATTAGAAATTATTTCAATCATGATCCAATTTTTGAGATATAAATTATGGAATTTTTATGATAATAAATTCTACAATATCCTCTTGTTTCTAATCGAGACTCATGAAGTTCTATAAAAGACATCACTAGGAATCTAATATATGATTGATTTTTATCACTATATATCATCCTCAGATAGATTCTATATTTGAGAGGAATATTCATACCCATTATTATATGGTGATATAATGATTTATGGATTTAATTGGTGGTTAAGAATAATACCATTCATGGGTTTATTTCTAATACAATATTGGATTTCAATGAAGATTTTAGATGGATCATTATGAATACCATCTTCAAATGATGTTTTGAAATCAAATTTTGTGGAATGATGTTGGAGAATGAAATCTATTAAAAAATTCACTAGATATGTAAATGGATGAGAAGGTTAGAGCTATTTAATATCACTTTGGATTAACTCAAAGTCGATATAAAAATTATGATGAAAATAGTTGGTGACATCTAGAGATAGCAGTTGGTAAATATAGGTTATGATATTTGGAATTAATTGTAAGATGTGTGATGTATATATTAACTCCATTTAAATTTGTGGTCATATTATAATAGTGGCATATCACTTGGAGCATCCATTGTATATCTCTCTTGTTCATCATGTGTTCCTTGTATGTAACATGAGGCAGTATATACCTAATACCTCGCATGTACTAAACTTAGTGGTCTTAAAAATTGAATGAGTTTACTTATGAGGAGGAACCAATGCTGATTTTGTATTTTAGGGAAAATTTTATATGATACAAGACCCCGCACTGAGACAATGTTTTGTGAAATAAACCATAAATCAATGGAATATATAAAGGAATCTGAGGATGTAATGATGTAGAATTATCCATATTGTTTTATAAGTGTAGTGAAATTTAAAGTGGACAATTATTATAATAGGTAAAATTTTACATCCTCATATTTTATTATATATTTATAATTTAATAAATCTATGTTCTTTTATATTTTTCCTTACATATAACACTCAGTTGATACATACTATGATATGTTATTGAATTATTATTATTTAATAAAAATGTTATGACCCAAGCCTGAGATTTATGAGTATGGATAAGAGTAAATAAATTATGAGAAAATATATTTTACACATTATTAAAATTTATTTGTTAAATTTAAATTATTTAAAAATATAAAACAAAATACTCTCAAGGTAAACATATTTTTTTTCTAAAACAAATTATTCACACAAATTGTCATATTAATAATAATTAAAATTTTCACTGTTTATTAATTATTTTATTCAAATTATATGATTTTATATTATATAATATATATTAAAACTCATTTAACTATTTAGATTATGAAAATAATGAGAATAATGTAATTTTGTTCTTAAATATAAATTTTCCTAAAAAGTATATTTATTTTAATTTTCCTAAAAAATTATAATTAAATTATATAATATTTAGTAATTTTATTTAAAATAAATGGATAGAATTTTTGAACGAATAATGTCATAAAATTCTTTATATTAGTTCTATGAATTTTATTAAAATGTTGAATTTTGGTGGAATAATGAAATGTACCATTATTGAAAATACAATCTCTTTTATGATGGTATTGTGTTGTTAGAATGAATTAATAAATTTAAAAACAACCAGATTAAAATAAAATATGTGTTGATATATAATGATGTTTCATTAAAATATTTTTTTTTGGATTTGGGAATCCAATATTGACTTTTCTGAGCATAAGTTATATTATTTTAAAAATTAAAAATTAGTATTTGGTCGCTGCATTTAATTGTATGTTTGAAGGTTACATTATGTTTTGGATTGATATCTATGTCTAAAATATATCCTATTTTGTTATTTAATAATATAAATTTATATAAACCAATTTTTTACATTTGTTCAACATTAAATGAAGTTAAAATTAAAATATGTTAGTTACCTAAATACCATTTTTATGTGTTTAGTTTTATTTAATTGAAATTATTTTATTACCCCTATTGAATCTAAATGTGAATCAATAGAATAAAAATTTAGAATCATTGTGTTTAATTCATTTATATTCGTCATATTTTTCATATAATTTGGTTATCACGGTAAACAGTAATGTTATCATAGTTAAGGGTAAATGTAACATCCTAGGAAAATAATGAATATGACAATTTAATATTTATTAATATTTTTTAATTAAATATTAATTTTACATTAATGTGGATGTTATATTTGATAGAGTACTCAACTCACAACAACAGGTTTCTTTGAAATCTTATCATGCACACTACGTTCAGTCATACAGAAAAAATATATAATATTATTATTATTTTAAATGGTTTTTAACGCATAGCCATTGTATTGGAGGGAATTAAAATCAATAAATAAAATATTATTATACATGTTTGTTAAATGTTTTTACATTTATCCAATAAAATTTAGAGGCCTTAATTGTGAATGTATCTAATATTAAGCATAAATACAATAATATTATTTAAAAGGTCAATTTACCGCCTTTTGATGGAGAACCGAATTTAAATATAGTTTTGGTCACTTTTATATGATATATTTGACAAAATACAATTATTATTTAGAAACGGGACATCAAGATTTACTTTGGGTAAATTTTTGATATTTTTCTAATATAGTTCATTTTTTAATAAATAGTGAAAAATACTTCATTTTAATTCAAAAATGCTTTTAAATCTAATTTATTTATATTGATAGATTATATATTTAATTTTTTTAAAATGTTTAATAAGATTATATCTTTACCATTTAATACAATGTTGTTCATTGGATGTAAGTTCACGTTGAAATTGGACCAAAACAATTGCACGTCTTTTGATAGTTTTTATTTTTTTAAAACAAGCTCTTTTTTACAACGAGAATTAATTTTAAATTATTTATTTCATATTATATATTTTTAATTTGGTAAAAAAAATTATTTCTGAATTTTAAATATAAAATATATCTTTTGCTTAATTTTTTGTATTTTTCTGAAAATCATCAATTTTTTTATTAATATTGAAAACAGTGAGTAGTAGTTAAAAAACTGACTTTTTCATTTAAATTAATTTTTACCCTTATGTGAATTGAATTTCAAAAATATAATAGACATGTTTTTTATTAGTTAGTTAAATAAGGTTATATAAGATTAAAATATTTTTTGGTGAATAATATCTTTTTACTTTTATTTAATGTGGTTTAAGGTAAATATGGTAATTCAAGGTAAATATAATATTATAATAATATACAATTACCTTTACACTAGTCCATACCTTATTGGATAAGTAATCACTAACCAATATAGTCCATGGGTGAGATTTTTGGCCTTTGATTGCCATTTTCATAAGATAATGACATTAATGACTTTTTAATTAATGTAAAAAATAAAAATATCCAAAACATGTATTATTTTACTAAAACAATTTAATATGGGGTTATATAATTTATATATTTGACTATAAATAATAATTAGAAATCTAAAAATATTTTCGACATCATGGTATTTTATTTATTATTTTATACATCATATAAATAAAATTATTTATGACACAATAATGATGAAAAGTTTACATCATTAATGAATGATTTAAACAAATAAGATTACAATGATTAAAACAATATCCAAAACCTATCCAATTCTAATTGGATTATTTATTTTTGAACAACAGTCACCAAATATTTTCCATTTATATGTTTTGGACATTTAGAAACCACAAAATAATTATATTATAAAATAATATTTTCAATAATTACTATATAGCCCCTCCCCCCATAAAAATCCCTCACCTCTAACCCATTAATCACAAATATCAAGCCTCTTGGATCATCCAAAATCATCACAAATAAGCTATAAATATGCCTCTATTCCACTTAAAATCCTAACCTTAGGCATAAGGAACTTCAAAAATCACTTATGGTTCAAACCAAAAGGAGTTACCTGATTTAAAGGTAACATCTTCTCTTAAGATAATTTCATTTATATTACTTTTCCAACACTATTTTTTATTATTTAATTTTATAACAAAACTAGTATCATCAATATACTTCAAAAATCACTTAATATTATTTTTTCATAAATATGTATGTTTATTTTAATAATATTATTATTATATTAATTTTTTATATTAATAATATTTGTACTATTATTATTTTTTTTGATATTAATATTTTATAATATATAATATTATATTATTTATATTCATATTATTATTATTTTTTGATATTAATATTTCATAATTATATTATATATAATTTTTATTGTTAATATTATAATAATATAATTTATTAATATTATTAATATTAATATTAATATTATATTGATAGTTTAATAATAATATTATTATATTAATTTTTTATATTATTAATATTAGTATTATTATATTATATTATATTATTTATATTCATATTATTATTATTATTTTATAATAATATTTCATAATAATATTTTATTTATTTTCTTATTTATATTATAATAATATAATTTTTTTATATTATTAATATTTTTATATAATATTATACAATTTGTAATAATTATTTTATTTTTTTTATTTTTTTAAATATTTGCGACGGGAAAATTTACGACGAGAATACTCGTCGTAAATTTGTTTTTATTGTACCATTTACAATGGGACGAATACCCGTCAGGAAAAACTTTCTGCTATGATCCGTCGCCAATACCTTCATCGCAAGTATATATTAAAATTTCACATTTGCGACGGGATTCTGACCCGTCGCAACTAATATATCTGCGATGACCGGTCGCAAATACCATTTTTATATATAAACAAAAACTCATTTGCGTCAGGGGGAAAATACGGTCGCCAATAAACTTTTTGCAGCGGGACCACCACAAAAATACCTATTTGCGACGGGGCTCCGTCGCAAAAGTCCTTTTGCGACGGGATCACGTCGCAAATAGCCTGTCGCAAATATTCAGTTTTCCTGTAGTGACAGCTTCGTCTAGTGGGTAAAAAACAAATTGGTTCTGTGGATGGCAAACTACTGCCTCATGAAACGATGATTGTTCAATATTCTCCTACCCCCTCTTATGGTAGAAATTATTATGGAAATTTATTTATATGTGATATATATTATATTTATATTTTCTATATACTTATGTATTTTTCATTTATATCATACCTTTATAGTGTCCGTAATAGGTAAATACGATAATTTCATTTGAGAAATTGTGGACTACCGCCCCACATAGTTATTTGAATCATTCATTCCATATGTGTAACATATAAAGGATGGAATTAATGAAATCATATATGATATTATACTGGAATTTTAATATACCTACATATCATAAAGTTTTCAATCCAATTAATATGATATATAAATTAAAGAAGTTTTCATGTGTACGTATGGCATATCATCTCCATGAATGGTGAATTTCATTTATTACATCCAAATGTGATGTACGATTATGAATAAAAATATATAATATATATATATGATATCTAAATCATCAATCTCATCATGGAGATAATGTATTTTTGACTACATGAACAACTTGTATTTATAAGATGATCGATTTTTTACTTAAGCAACAAATATCGACAAAAAGACCATTATTAACTAAATGAATACATAATGTTTATAACCTGATAATAAGTGTTATAAAAGGAATAATATACTTTAAAAAGATTTTTATGAAAGAATAAATTAACATTAGTGTAATATTCAGGAGATTAAAGATCGAACAGTTCATGTCGGACATGAGGTATGGGGTTTTTTATATCACATTTAATTCCATGAGATTTCCATTGATAACCACTTGTTTATTGCATGTGGTGTATTGTGTACATAAATTATATATATATTTCCATGATAATATTTATATTCATGTTATTTTGTGTTTCATTTCATGGTTATTATCTTTTGGTCATACGATTCGATTGATTACAATGTGGTATGGGGTTTTAATATCACTTCTTATTCGCGTGATATTCTTTCTATGTTTCCACTATTTCAATTTGTGTGGTCTATATAATTCCCATTATTGTATTATTTTTGTAATATAATTTAATTTATGGGTATTTAAATTTTCATAGTATGATTCTTCTTTCATAGGGTTTATTTTTCGTAATTTTCCAAATCGGTAAGGGAATTTTTAATGTCAATTTCCCCTCATTGGGTTCTACATAAACATAATTGATTATTTTACTCCAAGATTAGGTGTGAAATAAATATTAATTTACATATGTAGTAATTTACACTCCAATTTCGTGGGATATTATTTTTATACCCATAATCACTACATTGATAAATTTTCATGTCATATATAAAAACTTGATAAGAGTAATCATAACTCAATTTCCATTGATTGAGTAAAAAATCCATGCCATTGGTGTTGGTTTTACTAGAATATGTTTGAATGTACCTTTATTTAACTAATATTAATATCGAATCATATTGATTTTATTTATGTTTTTCACACATTATTATGTAATTGATTTATATTTAATCTAATGATACAGTTTTTATAAGGGATTTCGTCTCAATTTACATTCCATTTATACTTCATTTTTGGTATGCATAAATTAACTTTTATATGGTCTAAATACTGTCCTTTGGCATATTATATCATGATCACATGATTTTAATGATATTATGATGTTTTGATTAATGCTATTCGTCAGTTATTTGTATTCAAGCATCTTTATTTTGGTTTGGAACACTTTAACATAAATATCATTTCACATTCAGTAAATATTTATTTTTCTAAATCTTAATAATAAATGTCAATGTTTTAAAATTGGTTTTATGGATTTATTTATATGGACATGAATTTTTGGAAATTAAAATTTCATTCAAATGTTTCAAAGTGGTATAGGACACTTTGATTCAAAAATCACTTTATTAAATGATTTAAATGGTTTTGAAAATGGTTTAATAATACATTGACTATGTCAAATATATTGAAATGATATATTGTGATTGCATTGTGGAAATGTTATCTTTGCTTTATTCTTGTTTAATGTGTTATGAATATGTTATGGTTATTGGTATTGTTTACAAATACGAGTGGTCCATGGTAATCCTAGGGTGGGTGAGCCTGAGATAGCTCTCCAATGCATTGGGTAGCATTACAGAGGTAAACTCTAATGTTTCTCATCAGAGATTTATGGAATATACTTTTATGGGTATTCCAACGTATCTTCTTATATAGTGTTGATAGCTAAAATGTAAGTATGTTATGTATGCCACAAGTAACCTTTATGATTTATGATTTATATTTGTTATTCATAAATCTTATGAATCTATGAGTTATGTTATGATTGAAATGTATTGCTTAATTGATTTGAATTTATTTATGAGATAATGTTTTCTTTACTTATTTTATAGCACTTACTGAGGTATTTTTGATCATCGCATGTTTTTAAATGATTTTCAGATGACTTGAAAATGAATAGGGCCAGGGATGGAATCAAGGAAAAGTCATGTTGTCTAAAACATAGAACCCGACATGTTTATTTTTCGTAAGAGTTTCTATTTTATTGAAAAAATGGATAATGTGTAGAAGTTTATAAATTATATTTTTTGAAATTAAATGTAATAGTTATGGCCTAATTGCTTAATACTCTAAATATAAAATGATCCTCAATGTGAATTCTTGACTTAACTCAGGATTATTTAATGTTTATGTTCGTCTCCTTATAGTTGGTATCAAATGACATTTTCGATATATTTAAAGGATATGGTGTTATTTTATCATAAGTGACATAAACATAGTTAATACCATATTATAAAGATTTATAATTATTTTAGACGTGATAAATGGTTATTACATTTTGGGGTGCAAAATGAAAGGTATTAGATAGCCTTTCAGGATAATATATGTTATGGTTAATTTTTATGAATTTATCTCATTTTTTGGAATGTTATAAATTTATATTGGTTTTTTAAAAGCACAACATGAAGACCGTGGGAAAACCCATCGCGTTGGACAATGCTCCAGGAATCGAACCCACAACCAAAGTGTGATTGGGATTTATCGCCCACCACTGGACTACATGAAGACCATTGTTAGTATGACTAATTATTTTTAGTTAAATGACTTTATGGACCAAAAATAATTATATTTTGGATCTTATGTTTTATAAAATGGAAATAATTAGTATAATAAAATAATTTGGTGATTAAGTGATAATGGTTATTTTTTAAGACATTGTATATTTTCAGAACACTATCTACTTATGGAAAATGGAATAATATGGTATTTAATTTGTGGAGTAATGGTTGAGATACTATTTTGGAAGAATCAAGGTTATTATATTGGAGAGAATGTGATTTGGATTATTTATGGCAATGATTAACATATCATAGAGAATATGTGATTAGATTAATTATACTTAAGTATGAGAATTTAAGAGTAGTCGATGATTTTGGAGATAAATGATAAGATTTTCTGTAGAAGACTATGTGATTAAATCCTTCTGATTTTTGGGTTTCAATATTTGATTGGATTATTTTAAAAAATTACAAGGGAAATTTTATATTGAATGGTATTTCTTGAACTTTGGGTACTTTTTTGTTGAATTTTGGGAGATTAAGAGTAGTATCTCTTCTTATAAAGGATTATCCATTTGGGGATTATCTGATATCGTACTGACCAATATTGGTTAATGTATACAGATAAGTGAAATATATGGTTCATATTATATGTATCATGTTATTATCTATAATATTATTTTAGCACATATTATGAATCCAAGTCATCTTGAATACTCATCTTTTGGAGAAAAGAAGAGTTTGTGGTTGAAATTTAGTAAAGGATGAAATTCTACATGAAAAGAAAGTATGTTTCCTTTTGTTCTCAGGCAATCTCATAAATAAATTCCTCATCAATATGAACAAGAACTTAAAACAAAATGTTATTCCATTTTTTTCAAACTAAGAAACCAATAACCATTTAACAAATATAAATGTTATGGTTGTCTTCTGATTAACTATCTCATAATCAAATTTTCTAGCACTCTACATCATAACATAACCCTTCTTTTCTTCTCTATACCCATTATTTCATGGAATCCATATATAGTTTATCATGAGTGAAAATTTTTATTCTCTTTTATTGTTTTAATGTGATATATTTATTTACAATTTTTCTGATGTGGGATTTTCAATGAAGCTTCTAGCACCAATTTTAAAATTGCAAGGATGATACTTACAAAAGGGGGGAAGGATGTAACATCCTAGTAAAATAAAGAATATGATATTTTCATATTTAATTAAATTTTTTAATTAAATATTAATTTTACATTAATGGGAATTCTATGTCTAATAGCGTAATCAAATCACAATAATTTGTTTCATTGAAATCTAATGATGCACTCTACATTGAGTCATATAGTAAATTAATATAACGATATTAGTATTTTAAATTGATGTTAATGCATAGCCGTTGAATTTTTTTGAATGAATATAACTAACTAAAATATGATTATAAATATTTTTTAAATGTTTTAACATTTACCCAATAAATGTTAGAGGCTTAAAATATGAATCAATCTAATTTTAGCATAAATACTTTAATATTTTTAAGAGGTCGATTTACTGCCTTTCGATGGAGATCATTATTTAAATATATTTTTTTTCAAAATTAATGTTATATATGACAAAATAAAAATATTCTTTTAGAATCGGGTCATCAAAAGTTACTTTGGGTAATTTTTTGGTAATTTTTTTATAATGTTAATTTTTTAATGAATAGTTAAAAATACTGCATTTTATTACAAAAATTCCTTTTAATATTATTTATTTATGTGTTTAGATTACATTTTTAAATGTTTTAATGTGTAATTATTTTATTATTTTACCATTTAATCCAATTTCGGGCGTTGGAAGTAATTTCACTTTGAAATTATACACAAACAACTATCAATATTTTGATTGTTATTATTTTATAAAAACATGATTTTTGTTTTTACAATGAGAATTAATTTTAAATAAATTATTGTGACATATATATTTTAATTTCGAAAAATAGACATCATTTTTGAATTTGGAATATCAAATATATATTAGAATGAAAATTCGGTATATTTCTAAAAACATTTTATTTTTGATGATTAGTGAAAACACTGAGTAGTAGTTAAAAAACTGACTTTTTAATTTAAATGAAATTTCAACGCTTCTGTGAATTGAATTTAAAAAATCTACCTTATATGGTTTCTATCATTATGTAGAATTTGGCTCAATTAATGAAAATAATTTTGGTTAAATAGTAACTTATGACTTATTTACCATGGTTAACAGTTAATAGTGTAATTCAAGGTAAAAATAATATTATAACAATATAAAATTACCTTAACACAGTCTAACCTTATTGGATGAGTAATTTCGGACCAATACAGTCCTTTGGTAAAAATATATGCCTTTTAAATCCCTTTGGGTAAGATAGTGACATTAATATGTTTTAATTTAAAGTAATATGAAAAATATCATAAACATGTATTGATTTCCTAAAAAAATTATTGCGGGGTTATATATTTGATATATTTGACTAAAAATATATAATATAATTATAAATTTTTTTCCTAAATCATGGTAATTTATATTAAATTTTTATACATGAGATAAATAAAATTATTTATGACACAATGATGATGCAATGTTTTCCTCATTAATGAATGATTTAAATAAATAAGATTATAATGACTAAAAAAATATCCAAAACCAGTCCAATAAATATTTGATTTTTTTATTTCGAAAATATTCTTCTTATATTCTTATTTAATATGTTTTGTACCTTTATAAACATAAAATTATTGTATAATAAAATAATATTTTCAAACATTCTTATAGAGCCCCTCCCTCCCCTTATAAAAATCCCTCACTTCTATCCCATTACTAACAGATATAAAACCACATGTCTCATCCAAACTCTAGCAAAATAATCTCTCCCAATCTCTCTATTCCACCTAGAATCCTTACTATATACATAATGGACTTCAAGAAAACATTTTCTCAAACCAAAGGGAGTTACCCGATTTAATGGTAATGTCTTTTCGTAAGTTATTTTCTTTTATTTTGCTTCTCCAACCACCTAAACTTTTTTTATTATTTTATTTAAAAAAACACTACTATCTAAATTTTAATAGGTTATTTATATGAGAATTATTCTAAATACACTTACCCACCCATCCAATTAATGTGTAAAGAACATTTTGTTTATGTGGAAGGAGAACTAATGACTCACAAAACGACGATTGTTCAATCTTCTCCTACCACCTCTTATAGTGCCCATTAAGAAGAAAATTTATTTAAAAGATATATATATATTATATTTATATTTTATATATAATTCTTTATTTTTAATTTATATCATATCATTACGTTTTCTATAATGGGTAAATACAATAATTTCATTTGAGGAAATGCTGACTACCGACCTCTCAAAGTGATATGACTTGTTCATGTCATACATGGAACATATAAATGATGGAATTAATGAAATTATATATGATATTATACTGGAATTATAAAATAGTTATGTATCAATATGTTTTCATTCCATTAAATATGAAATAGAAATTATATTAGTGTTCATGTGTATGTACGACTTAGTATCTCCATAAATGGTGCATTTTATTTTTTACCTCAAAATGATATGTAATATTATAAATACATATATATAAAAGATATATATGATATCTAAATCATGAATATATTTCTAGAGATAATAGTCATTAGAACACATGAACAACTTCTAATTATAAAATGTTTAATTTGGACTGAAGTACCAAATATCGACAAAATGTCCATTATTAACTTAAATGATTTCATAATGATTATAACTTGTTAGTACTTGATATAAAGAGAATAAAAACCTGAAAAATATTCTTAATAAAGTCGAAAATAAATATATTTTATTATTAATGAGATTAAATAACAAACGGGTCATGTAAGACATGAGGTAACATGTTTCTTATCTCACATTTAATTCTGTGACATTTCCATTGTTCACCACTTATTTAATTCATGTGGTGTATTGTGTACATACATTTCATATATATTATCATTACTATATTTATCATCATGGAATTATATGACTCATTTTGTGGTTAATAATTTTTTTTTCATCTGACTTTATTGATTACAACATGGTAAGGGGATTTCATCTAACTTCTTATTCGTGTGATATTCATGCTATACTCCTGTTATTTCATTTTTTGTGGTGTATGAATTTTATATGATTGTATTCTTTGCGTAATATAATTTAATTTATGGTTATTTACATCTTCATTATATGATCCTTCTTTCATGTGTTGAATTTTTCATATGTTACCAAATATGTAAGGTAATTTCTAATTGAAATTTACTCTCATTATGTTCTATGCAAACTTCATTGATTATTTTACTCCCAGATTATGAGTGAAATCACTATTTATTTAAACATGTACTAATTTACACTCCCATGTTATTGGATATTCTATTGATACACATAATCACTCCATTGATAAATTCTCTAGTCATCAAAATGAATTTGATAACAGTAATCTTTACTCAATTACCATTCATTGAGTTCAACATCAAAGTCATTGGTGTGGTTTTTACTAGAATATGTGTGATTTCACTCTGATTGATTTACAATGAATATCTAATAATATTGAGTGTATTTATCTTTTTCACAAATTATTATGTAATTTATTTATCTTAAATATTAGGATTTTGTTTTTATAATTGATTTCATGTCTATTTACATAACATTTAGAATTCATTGTTGTTATGCACCAATTAACGTTTATTTGTTGTTAATACTATTCATTTGTAAATTATATAATGATCCGTTATTTTATTATATTATAATTTTTTTATTGATGTTATTCCTATATTATTTTTATTCAAGCATCTCACATTTAGTAAGGAACTATTTTACTAAAATATCATTTTAAATGTTTTAATGATTTATTCTTTTAAATCTTTCTCACTAATGTTGATGATTAAAAAATGATTTTAAGGATTTATTTATATGGACATGAATGTTTAGAAATTAAAAATTTGTTAAAATTCTATAATGATGTATGGGACACTTGGATTCAAAAATCTATATATTAAATGTTTTAAATGGTTTTGAAAATGGTTTGAGAAAACATTGATTATGTAAAATATCTTGAAATGATATATTGGGATTTAAATGTAGAAATTTTAGCTTTCGATTATGTTTTTATTATGTGTTATGAATATTTTATGGTTATTTGTATTTAGTTACATATATAGGTGGTTCCATGATAACCCTAGGGTTGGTGAGCCCATGATAGCTCCAAAATGCATTGGGTAACATGACAGAGGTAAACGTTAATGTTTCTCCAAATAGATTTATGGAATATACTGTGATGGGTATTCCAACATAACTACCTATGTAGTATTGATATCGAAAATATAATTATATTATGTATTCCACAAGTTACCTTAATTATTTATGATTTTTGTGTGTTATTCATAAATCATATGATTTCATGAGGTATGTTATGATTGAAAATTATGGTTTCATTGATTTGAATTGATTGATGGGATAATGTTTTGTTTACTTATTTTATAACCCATACTAAGCTTCTTATGCTAATAAAATGTTTTGAAATGTTTTTCACATGACTTAATAATGAATAGGGTCAAGGATGGGATCATGGAAAAGTAATGTTGTAAAAAACATGGAATTAGACAATTTACTCTTTTTTAGGGTTTTTATTTATGAAAAGAATGGATACTGAGTAGCAGTGTATGATTTGTAATTTATGAAATGTAATGTAATAGTTATGGAATAATTATCTAAAACTACAAAACTGAAAATATCCGTAATGTTAATTCTTGACTTAACATAAGATTATGTAATGATTAAGGTCGGGTCTTTATAATAAAAATGATTAAAAGAGGTTTAACTAAGAGATAAGGTTTAAATATTTTCCAAAATATATCTAAATTTAATTTGTTGATTTTATTTAAACACTATAAAATACTTTATTTTAATTTGTTAAATCTTTGTTTTAATGTTGTTGATTAGGATATATATATTTTATTTAGTATTTTTATATAATTTTATGTATGGTTTTCCCGTACTTCTAAATGTGAACCACCCTTTCTATACATCTACAAAGATTGAGTACTCCAACTCAGAAAATAGCTACACTATTATGATCCATGATTCCATCCCTTAATCGTAGATTTATCTTATCACATATTACCATCTGAAAATTGATTAAGGTGTAATCTAAACGAGGTCTCCCAATGATGAGGTAATCACCATACCTAACTCTATCAAAGATTATATTTTTTTGATCATAATATAATTATTTTTATCCAATTTTCAGTGATAAAAATTGTATAATAAATATACTAATATATCAATATATTTAATTTAACAAACTTTCACACCTATTTCCCATAAAATTTTAAATAAAATAATTTCTCATCTGATTGTATAGACTACCACCTCCACATTGTGGTTTCTAAGCTAGGATAAATTTTAATTCTTCAAATAATTGAAATTTAATATAGTAAAATAGATTCCCTATTTTTAATCATCATATATAAATTAATTTAATTTGGTGAACATAATTTTTTTCAATTCATAGTAGAAAAAATCAATATTTTGTTTCCACAGTCAAGTTTAAAATTGGATTTCCAAGAGGTTAAACAAAGTGATATGGATAGTACATCCAACTATACTTGAATATTTTTTATTTTATGAATATAGTTTAATATTAAATTATCCAAAGATCTAATAATTAACCATTTGGATCTACTTTTCCATGAATGTGACCTTATATTATTGATATTTTTCATAAATTACATGTGTCACACTCCCCAGACTTATAAAAGCGAATATGTTCCTCTCTATTATTCAATGATTTTTATCCGTATAGATCCAATACACCCACAATAAAAAATTACTAAAATAATTCAAATAATAATACTGAATATGAAATTATTTTAGTACCAATCCATCAATGATTATGGTGTATGGAAAAGGAAGACTCTCAAATAAGTGGTACAAATATTAATGAAGATCTGTCAATTTTATTTCTTTTTATACTTACTCTAAACATGTTGTATAAATTATTATAGGATTAATAATGAATATTCAATAACCTGTGAGGATTTTAAGATTATTAAATAACCATTTATCCCCTCGTATATATCTAATGTGAGATTAAATTATCACTCATTCATATTTGTGGTCTACCACATACACCTAGAGATACCATTTGTTTTCCACCACCACCAATCATAGTTGACTGTTACGATAGATTATATATATATATATATATTTATTATTTCATATATATTAATGGTTATATAAATATTCATTATTATTTAACTTTAATTATTTCCACTAATAAGAAAATGGAAACATCATTCGTGTGTATTTACAAACAATCATCTCCAAGTATTTATGTACGTTATTTTTCACAAATCCTTAATATGATTTATTATAACTATGTATACAATGAATATATATGATAAATATATACTTATTGTCATTATGAATATGAATAAACCATGATCATTATGAGTATAAAAAATATTCTCTAAAAAATAACTCGAATATGAAGTAGACAACACTTGAAAGGATAATGAGAATGAAATATTGTTAAAGAAATTGTGATAAGATGTTATATATAAACAATATAGGGTATTTTATGATTGAATTTGTTTTTGGAAAATAATTATATTATATTTATATTTATTATAGGTCATGATAGCGTGATTACCATGTAAGAGGGACATTATATATGAGTGTTAAGTTACAATATATTTTTACTACGTTTGTTTGTGATTAAATTTATGATAATGGAATAAAATGATCTATCCATCCAAAATTATAGGAATATTTTTATAATTTTGTTATTTTTATATATAAATTTTCTCCTTTTATTTTCTTCTATTTATATTCCCACGATATTTATATAATGTTATAATGCACAAGTAAAGTTCTTATACTATTCAATAATAAGTATTTTCATTAATGTCCAAATTTCATTAGAAACATATTGGAGAAAATTAATTATTATTATCCGATTATTATTTAAATTCAATAAAAATGATGTTTTATTATCATTAACACGGATTGAAAATGATTATTCTTATCATTTTATGAAATTTGGTTCTTTTACTATTTATGAAAATTTTAATGGATTTTGTGTTTTAGTGTACAATTCCTGAACAACGATTCCCACCATCATTATTTTTATTTACATTAAAGAACCCAAAAAAAGTATCCATGGTTATTTCAAAATAAAATCTTTTGTGGATATTTATTGATTTAAATTCTAGGATTTCAAAATGAAAAAAACATTTTCCCCATGAAATGATATAGTGATTTTTTTAAATGGTACATTCATATATAATAACATCATTTGAAATTTTGTATGATTTACTTGGTATATTATAAAATATCATAATTCTTATTATTTCAGTAGATGTATTATGATTATGATGATGAAATATTTATGAAAAAAAATTTAATTTAGGTTGGATAAGATTTAATGTGTTGATATACGTTTTTTTTATATTAGGAAATATAAATGAATGGATTGTGATTATATGGTACAGAGTAACATTATAAACCCATGCTATGTACTTTGTTATGACCCCAACCCCAGTTTTCCAAAACTAGTACCTTATCTCATTACATTGTCATATAAACAATGAAGAAACATCATAAAGTACCAAATAGTTTTATAGATTTGGAAAATAGGTTTCATACACAATTTTAAAATTAAAACCATGAAGTAAATAAAATAGAGAAATTCATTTGGAAACATCCAAGACACCTAGAGTATCCCTGCAAGCCGTTCATAATATAATTATTCAAATCTCGGGAAAAAGAATACATATGAAAGGGGTATCCTCAGATACGTAGTACAGGTAATTAACATATAAGAGTAATAAACATAAGGCATAGTAAAAATCTAATTGTACACATGCCATTAAAATATAATTTGAGTATAATATTGAAGTAATAAAACATAGTCAAATAATTCCATAATAAAACATAACCATGGATATTATACTAGTATAATAATCACTTGTACAAAATATTATAATCTTTATAAATATATAATTAATAACACATGTCATATAAGTAAATTTCTCAAATCCTCATCCCAGACAACTAAAATTGATTCAGGCCTTCAAAAAAACAATATATGATAATGGGAATGTCCTCAACCATGTCCACATCTAATATGTCTCAGGATACCATTTGATGCCTTAAGGGGATATAGAAGACCCCACCCATAACATAATAATTAAAATTGATATCCTCATATTAATGGTGTTTAACATAATAAAAATATACATAAGAAATGTAAATAACTATTTCTAATCTATAAACATAATGACTAATCATTCTGAGTAGTATGGTTAATGGTATCAAGATATCACATCTATAGTCAAACTAATCCTAAACCATTTAATAATTTTTTAGGATTATTAATATAGTACATAAACCAATGTATTGAATAAAATTAAATACATGTGTTTAAATAGATTAAAATACTAAAATAAAATCCCTGAGTCATTTTCTAGAGAAATGCTATTTTTATGTGAAAAGAAGAGTACTTTTAAATAAATTTGTATTAAACTAGAACATAATTCTGATTTTATTTTCATAATAAACAGAGAGATTTTATAAAAATAATGGTCTCTTAAAATATATTTTAGATTTCACTTAATGATATTTAGGAATTCCAGAAATTCCCTTGAATTAGGCCCAGTTGTCTGAAGAATTTGTGAAAGATACTTTTAAAACATGTTACTCACCATAAAAGAAATTAGTTTTCAGATTGGAATATATATATATATATATATAACATTAATATATAATTTTTGGAGAATAAATTTTAATAATTATGAATTTATTTGGTGTAAATTGATAAAATGAGTAACTTTAAATAAAATGTTAGTTAGGGTATAAGCACATACCTTATGTCTAAATGTATTCTACAGATTACCTTAAGGTCATAGATTATTAAATTAGACTAATTAATAATTTAAATATAAAACTAGTGTACATGTGTAGAGTTCATTGGAATATTATTATATATTTTATGGCCTTTTTTATAAATTATTTTGTTGAGTTCTGATATTCTATTTTGTTCGATTCCTTGATTTTCATGATTGGTTCACTGGAATTTATGTAATGGAGTTCATATAATCTGGGTATAATTCACTATAACATGAATTAATTTATAATAATTATAAATAAATGTTTTATTTGTATTATTTTTTATTTGTTCCCCATATATGAGGTTGAATCCTTTAATAACATGTTAATGATAATAGATTAGCTTTATTTTAGGTGTTATTTATCACAACAAGCTAGTTTTGTTCTATTATTTTATATCATGTATATATAATGTTTATAGAAAATTAAATAATATATAATAAATATTATATAATTAGGTTCAACCATTATAATTATCTCATATTGATCTTTTATGATGAAATTGATGACCAAAAGTTTATCATCCACGAAGGATGTAAATCGGCACCTCCTAGACGATGATCTCATTTTCAAATAAAAATGATAGAGAGTGAGAATATGGAAAATGGATATTAAAATAACATGGTATAATTATATTATATTTATTATACTATTGTTATCATTATCATTTGGACTGAGGAGGTGATGATAGGATAATAAAATAATTTAAATTGAAATTTAATTAAAAGAAAAGGAAGAGGATCTACCACTTGAAATTTCTTCCTTGAGAACCACCATAGGGAAAGGTGTTTTTGTCTTTTGGTATGACCAAGTGCACCACTAAATAATGTATAGACTATGGAAGTGCATTTTATCAGAATTTTAACAGTCCCAATGTCATATATCCATGAGTAGAAGAGGGCGTGAGGTGTGGTATTTATATTGTTGGAGAGAGAGGTTATTTTTGAATATTTAAAACATTTTCTTATTATTTTCACTCAATGCAAGGAATATTTTTTTAACTATCATATTTAATATCAAAATAATTAAATTAATTTTTAAATTATGGTGATTACATTATTAATCACTCATGAATTGTGTATTCAGCTTAAAATGTATTTATAAAATAAACTACAATATTTAACCCATCGAAAAAATTTATATTCTTTTAAAAAATACCAAACATTCACCATAACCATTTTATGATTTATAGAATTAAAAAAATGATTTATATTTAATCAAAATATTTTTATTAATATTTGAAAAATTATATTTAAATAAAATCATTATTCATTTGAAAAATAAATAATTTAAATTTAAAACTGATTTTATAACACTATGGTAAACTAACTAAGTTCTAATAAAATTATCCCAAAATAATAAGACAGAAAATTGTTAATTTATGAATACATTATATGAAAATAGATTTTCTTTTATATAATTTTATTATTTATAAAATTTCAATTTAATATATATAACATTAAAAAATTCCAACACTAAATTAATATTTTCTAAAATAATTTCACATAAGAGATCCCTAAATTTTATTTATAATAAAATGAGTATGGTTACTATTCATTTGACCATCTCACTATTCATAAGGGTCATATAACTATTACTGAGGTCAATTTATATTTCATTGATATATGTTTCCTAACTTCTAGAAATACTTCTTATTTCATTCATTCATTATTTATATTCATTATATTGTGCTCAATTTGTGGTTTTCTGTGATATATAATATATAAAATAAGAATAAAATGAAAAATATAATTGATATATTAATGTGTCATTACTTTATCCTCTCCTTTAAAAATTAATTCCTGGAAATTTCATGATATTTACCTCATAAAAGGATTTGGGTAGTTCTTCATCTTGAGTTCATCAGGTTCCCATGTCTCCTCTTCAAATTTATGATTCATCCAACGTAACATTACTAGCTATGTCATATGATTCTTCAACACATGTTATTTAGTTTAGAATCCTGAAAGGCCCTTCATAGTAAGAAAAGTTATGTTTCAATTATATTCCATCATAAGTCGGTCAATGTGTTGGTTATGGCTTTAAATTCATTAACAAGATGATGAGGAACATATTTTTTACTTTAAAAAGGCTATGTGTAATTTCCAAATGATTATCCACAACTCCAATTCTCCCTATATTTTCAAAATGTTCAATGTACAGGAGGACCATCATCACCTTAGTCTGAAATCTTATAACACCTTTACATGGAGATAAAATAACAGAAATATGATATCCCACATGAAAAAAAAAATCCTTCATTCAATGACAATAATTTATATATTTCCTAATTTTAGCTTCATTGATATGGTTTTGAATATTATTTACCTTTTTCTTATTTCCTCAGCATGATTGGGACCTACATGCTTCTTTTCAACAACTTCATCCCAATGTGATGTTGTGCAATATTTCATTCCATACAATAATTCATATATTTCCACATAAAAAATTCAATGGAGACTATTATTATAGGAAAAATCCACAAATTATATATATTGATATTAAATATCTTGAAATTCAAGTGGCATGATATCAAAATGTTTTCTAAAGTTTGGATTGCAGTTAATGATTGTCTGTTAATTTGAGGGTTATTATAAGTACTCAAACGATGCTCAGTAACCAATTGTTTTTAAAGAAAACTCTATAATTTTGATGTAAATCATGGATGATGATTAGAATCTATTAAAATATGTTCTTAATGAATTATAAAAACTTCATTTATATAGATTCTTGCAAGTAGTTCTGTGGAAAATCATCCCTTATATTGAAGAAATGATCATATTTTTTAAGTTAATCAACTATTACCCAAATTAAATGACTATTTCATGGAGTTTTTGGTTATGTAGTTACAAAATCTATAGTGATTTCATCCAATTTCTTGTGTATGAATAGGAATAGGTTTTGAGCCCCCTCTATGATTTTGTATTCTAGCCTTCATTAGTTGACAGACTAATCAACATGATATTCAATCATCAATTTACCTCTTCATATTTTACCACTAAAAATAATCCAAAATTATATATATATATATATATATATATATATTAGTTTTATATGTTTTTATAGATAAATCTGAACTATGGGAATCATCCAATAACTCTTAGTTTAGCTTAGATATAGAGGGAACAGAAATCTCCTTCCCAATTTTCAGAATTCCATCCTTACAAATGTGTCATTCAAATTCCCATCATTCAAACCGATAATTTTAATTCAATTATTCTCAATGTCAAACTGAGATATTTTAATCCTTTCCAATAAAGTTGGATGGGTAATCCATTGAAAATTTAATGGTGTTTCACCTTCCAGGATAATTCCCATATACATCTTTTCTAGATCCTTGAACACGAGGTCCTAGGAAATACTTATTTTTTTAGAACGCTATGATCCTTCATTATCAATTCACCAGCTACTATATACTCATTTACTTGAGGATAATTTGTTGAAAAATAATATTTCATGTGTATATAAAGCCATTTCCATTGCCAGATGTTGAGTTTTTTCTATATTAATATATATTACATGTTCTTGTGATCTATATATATCTCACGTCATTCTCCATAAAGATATTTTCTCCATATCATTAGAGAATAATTACTACTACTAACTCTATATCATGATTTAGATAGTTCTATTCATTAATGTTTAATTACCATAATGTGTAGGCAGTAATTATCTCATTATAAATAATCAGAAAACAAAATACTTTGTCTAATGAATCCTTATAAGTAAAAAATACAGCATTTCCCAGTGGTAGATTCAGGATCAAATAATATGCCAATATCATCTACAAATTGTCCAAAAGTTCATTAAATTATTTTGTTAATATGATCTAAACCCATTTACGAGTATTCATGGTTAATTGGATTGAAAATCATGTGATGTTATGAATGATATTTTGTTAATATCCTACAAAATTAATAAAACAACATACATCGGTAATGTTCATTGTACTTTCCCATTCCAGAATAGTCATTTTCATCGAAGGATCAACCGAGATTTCATCCTTAGAGGTAATATATTCTTTGAAAAGATACTGTTTGAATGAAAAATTCAAACATTCTAGACATTCCATATAATTCATTTATTTTAAGTGTCATCATAACAATCTTCAAATGATTCTTATGGTGATAGATGTATTTAGAGTATATCAAGATATCATCAATAAATACAACAACAATGTTATCATTATATTCAATGAAATATCTGTGAATTAGATCCCTAAAATTATTGGGTTTATTATTAGTTAAAATGGAATTAGTGTAAGCTCATAATGCCAATACCTAGACCAAATGATATCTTTGTAATATCTTCCTTCCTCATAGGAAACTAAAGATATCCATATCTATGTTCAATATTACAAAAGTATTGAGATCCAGGATGTTTTTTAAATAAATAATAAATACATGGTAGGATATACTAGTTCTTTATTCTAATTGAATTTATCTTCATATTGTTGAAGTATTGTCTCTTTGATCCATATTTCTACTTGACAAAGTGAATAATGAATTTCTATGGAGAAACATTAGGGAGACTAAATAAATTATCACGCAATTGATCTTTTTCTTTATGTAGTTATAATAATGAAAAAATGAAAAATTTATAATGATACTCTAATATATTCCGTAAACATAGAATTAAATAAATAGAAATATCAATTTCCCACATCGGAGGACATCTAGCTAATTCATATAGAGTCACAAAAACAGATTTGTGCACAATTAATAGATCCTCAGTTTTGAATACATCATCCTCACCCATAGATATTGATTTATCATCTCAAAAAATAACGGAATTCATTTGATCTAATGGGGTGGATGTATATTTGAATAACATGACAATGTTTCTTATCTAAAGATACATGATTCAACATCATTATTAAAAATATTAACTTTCGTTTGAATTTAGTATATTTTCATATCATAATTTGAAATTCAATCACTGCCATGTATTATATCAAAGTCAATCATAGGTATGATTAAATGATCTACAACTATAGAACATTTTAGTTTCTTAATGGGGGTTGACTGACCCATATTTTTTTCAAGGATACTTCCCTTAGAAGTTTTGACTCACAACCACTTTATTAAATCAAAAGAAAAATGTTTATTTTAATTGGAAAACTGGGATGATGTAAAATAATGTGATGATGTAGAATAAAATAAATCAGTGTCTATGCTTGAGGAAATGATTAATTTACCTACCACCATATCATTTGTAATCTCAACCTCATTAGATAAAATCGCATAAGCATTACGTTACTCCACTGGCATTTTTGGAGGCTAATTTACTTAAATATTTGGAAAATCATTAGCATAGTTTCCCATCTCCTTAAAATATTACAATTGAACATTTATTGATTCATTATTTCCCTTTCAATCACTATACTAATGGACTTTTTGTCTATAATTATTGAAACCTACATTCATTCAATGTAGGAGATAGGGTTTCTCATTCCACAAGTATCACATGTTATAAAATTCTCATTTTTATTTTTCCTTTATCTGTTATTTCCTCTCACACCATCTTCTTTATTTTTTAGATAATTTTATATGTCTTATATATTTCCCTCTTTGACCTGATACTATATAAGAATATATCTTTGTATGATGGGAAACTGTGGGAGACTAGTTCACTTCAAGAGAAAAGTTTTAAAACATTAATGACTCGACCAATATTCCTCCTTTAATTATATATATATTTCATGACATTCCTCAGTAACCTGGTAGAGTATGATTCATAAATTGAATTATTTTTATCTTATTTTATCCTTATACTTAGAATCTCACTTTCCACATATGAATAATGTTCCCATGGAAAGTATTTTTTTAATCAATGTTCATTAAATTCACCATATTCCATGTTCGTTATTTCTTACATTCCCTTATTGTTTTGAATCAATGAACACAATAGATCAACATATCTCTAATGTTGTTAAATTACCAAAACAACCTTCCCTGATTTTTTATATCTAAATGTGATTTATATCTTCTCTAAATAACATATCCACTCCTCCACTATAAAATGGGTTTGCTCTCCCAATGGAAGCCAGAGGATGTTATAACACAATGCATTCTAACAATGCTCCTCCACAATGTAGATCAGGATGCTCCATACATGTAAGCTTATGGTTCATAATCAGAATCAGCTATTCTAGTATAGTATTTTGTTCCTCAACATAAGTAAAGCTCTTGTACTAGTATCATTATCCATCATTAGAGGGAAGTATCTGAATGAGATACTTATAGTGATTTAGTTTACATTTATTCTACTAAGTTCCATTTCTAAATATTTGAATAAACCATATTTGGTTATTTATCATAATGTATTATATCAAATATAAAAATACATAAAATAAATTTAAATCTATGCATATCTAATATCAAAATCATAAACATGGTATCATTGAGAAAAAATTTACTTTTAAATAAATCATAATGTATTGTAATGAAAATATGAATTATCATAAGCATATCCTTTTGGCTTGTCAATCTAGGTTCATTGTATATATCATTTTCATGTACCAAGTCACCCTAGGATTGGCTCGGGACAACATGTCATATTTGTTACCCCTAGGTACATCTATGATAGAACAAAATAAACTTATAGTATCCAGACATGGATTTATACTCAGAATATCTACATAATCTATTTCTTCCCAAATTCTCATAAATTATTGTATGAATATCCTCAAATACTATCTTAGTGTTTTCTTCTAATCTATATTTTCTAAATATATTTTCCAAATATTCTACTAAACACCTTTCATATGAACTACAAACACCCAGACCTCTATTTATCGGAGCCAGTGCATTATCTCATTACATTGGCATATAAACCAGGAAGAAGCATCTCAAAGGGCCGGATCATTTTGTATATTTGGAAATCAAGATACACATATAAGTTCAATATTAAAAATTTAAATTAAATACAATATATAAATTCATATGGTAAAATACATAACATTGAGATTATATGTGAAGTGAATTCATTATATAGTAATTCACATCCTATAAAAAAATAAAACATATGTAATGGACGAGATAAGTTCCTCAATAAGGCTAAATAAAATAACAGAAGAAAATATATAAGTCATGGGGAATAACTATATGTACACATTCAATTAAAACATAATTTTAGAATAATATGGAAGTAATAAAAGATTATCAAATAATTCCATAATAAAATATAACCATTGAAATTAAACTACTTGAATAATGACATATACATTCAATTATATTCATCATATAGATGGAATGAATAATGAGGGATATTTAAATAATATCTTCAAGGACGTGATAAAGACAACTAAAATTGATTAATTCCTCGTCCAAAAGCATATTTTTAAATGTGAAATGCCATGGACAAGTCCATATCTGAATTGTATCATGATACATACCGAAGAATCAAGGGGATATAGAGGAGCCCAACCATCACTTACTATGTAAAATTCAATACTCAAATGAAAGGGTTTAATTTAAACAAAATATTCATATGAAATGTACATAGCTTACCCCAATCTGTAAATAAATGATCTAACCATTCATAGTAGTATGGTAAATAGTTTCATAAATGAACATCTAGAGTCAAAATGATCATAAACCATTTCATAAAATTTTCTTGATGATTTACATAAGATATAAACGTCAATTAAGAATAAAATTCTACAGAGATGTTGAAATATATGAATATACTCTAATTAAATCACTGAGTAACTCTTTAGATAAATACTATTTTACTTTGCAAAGAAGAGTTATTTTGGTAAAATATCCGAATTAATCCATAATTGAATAAAGATAGTATTTCTATAATAAAATTATTTATTTTATATGAATAATGGTTTCTTTAAATTTATTATATATTTCATTTAATGATACATAAGAATTCTAGAAGTTCACATTAAATAGACTTGTTCATCGAGAAGAAATTGAGAAAGATCATTTTATAACTTGACACTACTCATAAAGGAAAGGATTTTTATATTTTAATATATAAAGAACATTCATATTTATTTTATCATGATTTAATATGAATAATTTTTAATTTCATTTGGGTAAAGAGAGAAAAGGTGTAATAGTAATGAAAATAGAGGATTGGTAGAAACCGTTACATTATGTACGAATGTGTCATTCCAATGAACTTATGGTCTTGGAATATGAAATTTGACTCATTAATAATTTATTTCCAAAACTACTATATAGATCTATAGTTTATAATTATTTTATTAACAACATTTATGGACTTTTTGTAATTTTATATGATTGAATTCTGTCATTCTCAAGAATTCAATACCTTGATTTTCATGACCAGTTCAGTTGATTATATGTAATGGATTAATAAACCTTTGGTATAATTATCTTCAATTTTAATTACATTATATTAATGATAAAATAGAATCATAATTTTTAATATTTTTTAATCATATAGGAGGATAAGTCATTTGATAATAGGCTAATGATAAACAATTAGATTAATCTTAGTAGTTTTTTATCAAAACAAAATTGTTTTATTCTATAATTTAATGTGATGTATATATAATGGTTATATAACATTAAATATGATATAACAAATATTTGATAATATGGTTCACCCATAAATTTGGTTTCATGACCAGTGGAGGAAAAAATTGATGAAAAAAAGTTCATCGTCCATGAAGGTTGTAAATCAACACCTCCTAGATGATGATTTCATATTTAAATTAAAATAAAGAGAGGGTAATGTGAATGTTAATGGAAATTCCATTAACTAGATATAATAATAGTATATAGATAATATTTTTGTTATTATTATAATTTTGAAATGGATGTGAGGATTTAAAAAGAAAAAATAAATAAATTTAATTGATATTAAAAGAAGAAGGAAGAAGATTTACCTCTAGAATTATCTTCCTTGACAACCTCCTTAGATAAAGGGGTTTTGGACTTTTGGTATGGACAAGAGCTTCTATATAGGGGGGAGATAATAGGTAATGGTATTTTGAATGATGTTTTACATGATTCATGATGTAGAGGTGTGACATTAAAATGGGGTGGGGTGGAATTTATAGTGGAGGAGAGGTGTGGTTTTTTAATATTCTAGACATTTGATTAATATTTTGTCTTATGAATATGAATAGATTAAGAATTATAATAAAATTTATTAAAATAATGAAGGGGGTTTAGATTTTATGATGCATAAATCATCCATGACTCAAGGAATAGTTAATTTAACAAATAATATATTTATATAGTAAATTATTCTATTTTACGTTTCCCTCAAAATTCCATTATTTTAAAAAACTCCATAAATTAAAACATATCCATTTATTGAAACTAGAATTAAAATATGAACTCCATATTATTAAAATAATATTCTAAATATTTAAAATCAAATTTCTAAATTAAATAATTATTTACATGAAAAAAACATATTTTAATTTTAAAAATGATCTTATAACACTATTATAATTTAACAACGGTAACATAAAATTATCCCAAAATTATAAGACAAAAAAATATTAATTCATTAATACATTTTTATGAAAATACATATAATTTAAAATAATTCATTAATTATAAAATTGCAATCAAATATTTATGACATACAAAAAATACAAACACTTAATTAATATTTTTTAAAATATTAATTAACTTAAATTATGATATAATTATATAAACCTTTTATTTATGATATATCTAAATTTTATTTATAACTACATATGTGCGGTTACTTTTCATTTACTCAGTTTAAAAATCATAAGTGTCATACCATTGTTCCTATGGTCAAATTACTATTTCATATGTATATGTTCTTTAACATAGTGAAATAACACATATTACATTTTTTTTAATTTATATTGATTTTATTGAGTTCTCAATGTTTTTTATGAGATTCATCATATATAAAAATAAAATGGGGGTGTGGGAAATATCATTTATAGAGTTCGTGGACATTACATAGTTATGTTATGAATCATGAATGGGTACGTACGTTATATTGATCCAATGAATTGTAAATATATGATGGATTTTAAAAAATCCTAAGAGATGTTACAGTTAATAAAAATTTAACAGAATATAGAATTAATTAGATAGATGTTACAGCTAACTTAATATAAGAAATGTCTAGGTAGGAAATTCTGTTATGGAACATTGTGAACAATAACATTCGTAGAAGTGAAACTTTCATACGAATGTGATTTTCTTTTCGTATTTGAATGAAGAAAAACGTATATAGATATCTTATGATATGTATCCATTGATACAGATGGATCATTAATGATTCGGCATAGTAATGTATAATGTTTTTTGGCTAACACATCATTACTCCTTAATTCCTGATTCATGATCTTCGGCTGTTTAGGTATGATGATTTAATATTTTGAAAATGTTATCATACAAATTTTTTTAGAATATGATAACTTCTTATTATTGATTGATATCCATAATTGTTACACTTATTGATCGTCTGATCTCCCCAATTCATATGTTTCCTTTTAGCAGGTCTTGATGAACGGTTTTAAGTAGGGTATATATAGGATGTTTTCATGTTGTGAATAAAATCGGGGAAATAAATTAGATATTTTTGGTAATAGAAGTTTATATACTTATGTTTTCTAAATATAAAAATCTTTTAGGGGTTTAGAATGGATCATAATGATATGTAATGAATATTCATATATTCATATGTGATATTTATGTTTGAAATTTTTTGGGTAGTTATAGTTTCTATCAGATAATGGTTTAATCATTTTTAGAAAATAGAATAACGAGTATTTGATAACCATTAAGATAAACCTATGTATAGGATAATATCCCAAGAGATTATAAATAATGGAGAATAATTTTCCTAAAAAAATTAATCCATGTCTGGATATATCATATACACATTTCAATGGCATAGACACATCTTCGTGTAAAAACCAAAGAATGATTTTGTCAAATATATATCAACCATAATTCCATTTCATGGTGAATGTGACCTTAAAATAAACCTAGTGTATCAATAATCGGGGATATAACATTTTTAACTAATCTTTTTTATGATCCCTATTGAAAAATATATGGTGGCCTCCGTTTTTATATATAGAAAATATCACATCAATAGTTATAAATCATTTAAATGATTCGTATGACTATACAGTTTCCAACTATTTTTATTTTTTATCATATTATAATTTTTTGGTATCATTGAATAGATAGAAAAAGAAGAAACCATGTTAACCATTATTGATAAATAAAATTAAATAATTTTCCTTCTTTGAGAATGAATTATATGGAAGTTAAAATAGAAAATTTGTTTTCTATTCTTACAAAAAAATTATCCAATTAATCATACTAATATTCCAAATGATAAAAGGATTAAACAGTGTATTATTTAACCCTGATTGAGGAAACATCCTCCTTTTTAAACTGGGTCTAAAGATCTAGTAATTATTAAGAAATGGATCATAACTAGAAAAATTTATTATTTTTGTTTTCTAATGATTAGTAAATGAAAAATATTATCTATGTAGTTTTTCATTTAGAAGGTGAAATTGATCAATTGTAGAATCATATCAAGAATGTGAAGCAAAGAGAAGAAATTGACTCCATATAGTGGGAAGAGTTTAGAAGTTTATTTTTCTTTATGTACATTCCCCATATTATTACTAAAAAAATTGTGATTGAATTAATTTATTTCAAGAATAAAATTTATGAATCCATTTGTACACGTGGGAATGATTTTACAGGATATGTTGGGAATGATTATAGTATTATCATAGAACTATAAAGTAAGAATGATTATGTTTTCAATGTATTAAAACCATCTATTTGAATGCTGATATATGTAAGAGACTATAATATTTATTAATGAATTATTATTTGTACTATCAAGGTATATATGGAGACTGAATTCACCCATAAATCAGATGGTTATGACTATAAACCAAATAACGGATTTGAAAAGAAATAGTAATAAAAAATATATGGAAGAAGATGTGGTTTGTTTTATTCTATATGTGTTGAAAGAATCTTGGTGGAAATTATACATAGATTACTAGTAATTTTTTTATGTGTTTGAAGGAATTACATTGATAAAACTAATTTCAATATGACATTGACAATATAGTTAATGAAAGATTCATGTAAATTCATAATAGAATGCAGCAACAATAGTCCAATTTTCTAAATTTATATAGTATGAGAAAAGCACAATCTAGGTCATACATAGGATTGTTAATGATGATTGTTTAAATCAAATACATATTATTCCTTGATAGAAATGAAAAAAATCATGTGATCAACATTGAAGATATTCTTGTTGTAAATGAGAATAATGATATCATTAAATAAGAGTTTCTTAATCTTCCACCAAATCACGATGTTAATATTTCAATAGAACTCAAACCAGGTTCTACACCTATTTCAATGAATCCTTATAGTATAGCCTCCATAGATTTCTAGAAATTGAAGAATAAAATCCATTAGAATTTGGAAAAGTTATCCAGCTGACACAAGGCATTATATTTTGGGGAACATTTTATTTTGGTTAATTATAAATAAGAATCAATGGGTCTCTATATTTATTATTTGGAATTTATCACGATCACAATTAAATAAAGTAACTATTTCATTACATTGATGATTTTTTTGATCAATTACAATGAGAAAATTATTTATTGATGATTTTTCATTGATCATGATAGTATCATTTGATGGTAAATAGTGACGACATGTCTACGACAATAATATAGTTGAGGTATGGAATCAATGAATATATAGTGATGTCATTTTGTCATAGTAAAACCCTTGATTTTTTTGGATTTAATGAAAATTATCTTTAGATATTATATTAATAATTTTTAATAGTATATATATATTATATTATATTATTTTTTATATTGATTTTAATATCATGATGATAACTTGGTTATTGTATTGAATAAAAAAGGAAGGATTCACAAAATTCATATTTTTCCAAATTTTATGTTTTCATAACAAAGGATTCATTTTTGGGTCATATAATCAAATGTGAGGGTATATAAATGGAAATTTCAATGAAAACAGTGATTGAAAACTATCCAAGAACAACCATTGTGATAGAGATTAAATGTTTTCTTCAAATTACTATTTAATATTAATCCTTTATAAATGATTTCTCACAACTATCTAATCCATTAATCTGGTTAACTCCTAATGGAGTTATTTTCACATGGACTGATGAATGTGAATAAAACTATAAGGAATAGAAGTGTTGGAAGGTTAGTGATTCTATGTTCATGATACCATAAAGATTAATATGGTCAATTATTAGGTCTAATGATAACTGAAGTTTCATGATCAAAATTATTAGACTCATGTTTTTATGTTTTCTTAATTAATAATTACATTAATAATATGGAGGAATTATATTGAAGGATAAATTTTTTACCTATATACGCATCATAAATTACTAAAGTATATATTCACCCAAAAATAGAACAATATTTTGAAATGAAAATGGTTTAAGTTGATTGATGATTAAGACCGCTCTACAAATTACTACCTTGCAGTGTAATTTTTTTATTTGACAAGTAGTAAATAACACTATTGTTCTAGGTATTTTAGTTTCATGAATTACATTCATGATGGAAGGATGAAAACATGTGTTTATAGAGGGAGAGAACGCCCCAACCATTGATAAGTTTCAAGAAGGATTCTTTATTGCCTTAAAGAGAGGAGATCCCGCATGAAGGGTATTGAACGTGTGTCTATCGGGTGAATTAGGATCATATAGATGTATTTCATGCATGTATTCACGAATTCATGATGGTTGAGCTATCATAGTGAAGACACATGACATTTAAAGGGATACAACCAATCTTTTCGAGTGTTTTTTTAGAATAGAGGAAGATGAAATAATACACATTAGGTATTTAAAATTAATATGAAGAATTAATTTCCCACAATTTCATTTGGTATTTTATTAAGATAAATAATACAAAAAATTTATGGGTATTTAACTATGAGAAATAATTTTCCAATTATGGTATTATTATTTTTATTAGATGAGAAACTAAAATTTTTTACTGATTAAATCATTTAACTAAGGCATTATATGCTGATTTAAATCATGGAATTTATTGATATCTATGTACAACACGTTTTCAAATAAGTATGTGCAATAATGTAATGAAAAAGTCACACTAATTTTCAAGAACATTTGGATACACCATAATCCATTGATAATGTGGATGTTTTAAGGTGGTTAAAATAAGGGTAATTGCTAATCAAGTAAATTAAATGTACCCAAGGACTTGAAGAAGTCATATAATATTTCACCAAATCCAGATGGAGTCTTGAGGCATGGACTTAGGATGTTCATTAGGATATACCTGAGAGAGACAAATCATGAATTATTATGGAGGAAGATAAAAGATTATCCTATATTAGATCAATGACCTAAATGAGGGTTAATTCTTCTGGTTTGTAATGTGAGTATTTTATGTATCTAGGTTTAATATAGGTGTAGATGTAACCTCTTAGTTATAGTAGGAGTAAGAAATCTTTTGGTTGGACCAAAAAGAAAATGATGTATCTCATTTGGAACTAGATAAATTTTATTCACTTGTGTGATAGTGAATAATACAAGTTGGGGAGTCCAAAAAACATGGCAATACATTTTCCTTTCATTTATGAACAATATAAATACATTTTCCTTCACACTATTTTATTATATCATCACATTAAGCGAGATTCAGAGAAACTATTGAGTGTATTGATAACCTTAACAAGGAGAAGAGGTTAAATTAAAAAGGGTAAAATTCATAATGCAATGGTGCTAATGATCCCACCCCCCATATTAGTGGAATGTATATGACTAGGGTATATAAAAATATAATTATTTACTGAATTAATTTGTTTAAATTAGAAAATTTAATTTCAAGACTACATATATAGTATTCGACTCCTTCAATAGATAAATTTATTTCTAGATTAGGTAGATGAGGTGTTACATGTTTATCATATGTATCACATTCCCATAGAGACATAGAATATATATATATATGATAATAATAACCCAACTTTCCAAATTCAATGTTGTTTACTAGATATATCACCATACATAGTGATTATGGGATTATCATATCATATACAGATTGAATGTTTGTCAACAAGATGGTGAAAGAGTAGCTATGGGAGTCTATAATCATAAAATATATCAGCTGATTGATATTTATCAATTTTTACAAATATTTCATTGTTTAGATGACTAATATATAATTTATCCAATAACATCTAACATTCAATTTTTATGAGTTGAAATAAATTATGGAATTATTTTTATACTTATAGCATGATTGATATAGTGGATTTAAAAAAATTGAAAAAATATTCATATTTGAGAAGTTATAGAGTGAAAACGCCTGTCTCAATAATGGTATTTTAGATGAAAATGAATTGATGCAATTTTTTCTAGTCATCATGATGATACACTTATGGTACGATAATTATTATATATTATAAAATTTATTTTATATTATCTAATTAATTATTTGTTAATATTTATGTATTTATGCCTTAGGATGTACCATAAAAATATACAATTGTAGAATTTATACCCTTATATGTTATCATATAGAGTGAATTATTTACTAGGGGATAGAATTATTTTCTAGAAAATTTTATATATCAAGAGTTCAATCTATTAGTGGTTCAGAAGTGATTCAATTAATATATCCATATCCGACCACTATCCATGAATAAGATAAGAGGGATAGAATGAAAAATGATGGTATCACTCATATAAATCATTAGATTATGTTTAAATAATTATATGATATTTATTATCATTTTACATTACTTTTTTTTTTAAATTGTCAATAATAATATAGAATTTTAGTTTTTCATTTTATGTTGAACATCAGGATAAAGATACACAAGGGGATTTCATCCCTGCACAAAGGATGTAAATTCTAGATACTTAATTTGGAAATACATAAAACCTTTTCTTGATAGATTATATAAGGTGAGTGTCCATATTAAGAATGTTTCTCGTCATAAATTGAAGAAATCATGATACCTAGAAATAGATTTATTAAAATGTTATCTAAAAGACATGAAACATTCCATGTGAGATAATATTCAATCATCCATGGAATATATTTTTCAAAAATCATTGATATCATCACATAATATGAATAATACATAGCTGGTTAAATTTCCACATATTACACATCATACACAGTCTTCCCAGCGAGCTTACACCGAACCTCCACCACCTTGTTTGAGCCTGACCACATATTGTGAGTTGTATGTTGGAGATCCCCATATATGTAATGTAACACTCATAGTAGTATATATATTTTCGGATTATGTACATTCACAGCCTATGTTTCTGGGTTTGGTAAAAAAATCATTACCTGAAGTTATTGAACAAAATAGTTAAAAAACATTTCCTACCATGGAGGTTAATAGAGTTGGAGATTCTAAGTGTCATTTTTTTATAGAATAGACTTATTCATCATATAATATACAATGAGGGAATTTTTTTAAATAAGATTTAAATATTATTTAAAATTACTTATTATAATTTTTGTCATTTAATTTATTTAGGTGTACATAAAATCAAAAGAATATGTAAAAAAGAATCAAAATTTTCATAAACTAATGACTTAAGTTACTTATGAGATATATAATGGGATAAAAATATTATCTGAGGTTTCATCTTCCATGGATAATTTTAATGTGTTTCATAAGACATCTAATATGTGTTTAAAGACTATAAATTTGGAATATTCAAAAATGATATCATGATTTTGGTTGTTTTTGTGGATATCTACATCATTGTGTCTTAGTTTTTTTCAATGTATATAAATTAATGTTTCATTATTGTTACCTTATAAATATATATATTAAACCATGTTATATAATATATTACTTTTTTAATTAGGGATATAGACAATCTTCTTATTAAAAATGAGACAACTGGTATGTTTTCTCTTATTGAATCAGAATACATGTAAACAGATATGATACATATGAATTATTCTTCTCGAGTAAAATATATATCTAAGTGAGTATCAGTTATGGATATTGGTTGAATGTTTTTTTTCCATTAATTTTTTCCTAAAAACTAAGATAATTATAAAAAAAATATTCATTATAATTTCATTAATTGTTTACTTTTTATATTATAGAGATCATTGGATATTTTTTATATTTCTATAAAAAACAATGTATCTTATATTTGTTTTTCACATTAATAGGTGTTGAAAATTTCATAAAGGTGAGTTTTTTTATTTTATATATGATTTTAATTTTTAATTCATATTTTTATACATGTTTTAAGTTGATATATCCGATAATTTATGTAATGAAAAATTTTGAGCAAAGATAACTTATTGATAAATAATCCTAATACAATCCAATAAATGGAAGTCATGATATATATTTTTCATATTTAATAATATTTGTTTCTTGTTATATATATCTATATGTGTTTGTTTTTATTTTAAAACTATTATTTTATATCTTCAATTTCATCATTAAAAAGGGATGAGTGGAATAAGGTTATTATATTTTAAGACACATGTATGATATAATCATTACTCGTTCAATGAATGAATTTTATAAGGTTTTTTATAATGATTATTTATGTTGTATATAAAAATAATATATTTTAAAAACATATTAAATTCCTTATTATTGTATATTTTCAATGATAGTGATTCACATATAAATGATATAAATACCCATCCTTTTGGTTTTTTGAAAACTATTTTTCATGTAAGATTGAGATTTAAATTATCAGGTATGTCTCTTTTAATTAAAGTAAACAATGATTATTTTGTCAATTATTTTCTTCATTATGTTGTAATATTATTTTTATTTTTATTGGGTTTTATATATTGTATAATAGGATATAGATTTATAAAATAATCTACACACTACATAATTCATTAATTTTTTCAAATACATCATGAATACCATCCAATAATTAATCTTCAAATAATGTGTTATTTTTATCATTAATTTTTGTATAAAAAAAGAAGGAATGTTTTAGGAATATCCTGTAAGTTCTATTTATGTTTTAATACCCCATTCTGTATTCATTGTTATAGTATACTCTCAATGATGTTGTGTCATATTAAAAAGTTGAAATAACTCATCTTCATGATATTAATTTTTTTGGTTAGAACTGCTTCCATAAATTGAAACAACATAATGCCAAATTTTAACATTACCATAGTTTGGAGTAAATATAATGATTATTTCATTTTACATTCATATTATTAGTACTATATTGATTATTATAGCATGGATATTAAAATTCACCATCTTTGGGTTTAAATTTTGTCTTCTTCTTAATCATGGGTTAACATCTTCCCTTAAATGGCCTTCTCATTCTATCATACCCATTTATTATTATACTATTTTGGGGAAAATATTATGTTTAATTTCATTACATTTATATTAATTGAATAAAATTTTGGTTTTCATGTGATTCATAATACAAAGGGGATGTACTAATAAGTTTAATAGTTTTCCGTTATCTTCATTTTTTTGTTTTAATCATTATTTTTTCCCATTTTCACATTGATATGTATTTAACTTAGAATAAATAATTCTATAGAAATATACAAATAATTTTTTGTTTTTAATATTATCACTCACTCTATGTCACAATAAAATAAGAATATATCATTCATGGTCCAATTTATTTTATCAATAATTTCAAATTTTCATATATTATATTATGATCCATTATTTTTAAATTTTAAAGTATCATTATAGAAAGAAAATATAATAATTTAGTCTGTTAATATATTCAATAAATTTGAGAAACAAGGTATGAATGTTATAATTTTTATATCTTTAGGTTCACACTCTGTTATATATTTAAATGATAGGAAAATAAATCATTTCATCATTTTTTCAATGATAAAATAATTAACATTTCACATCATATGAATGTATTTTGTTTCAATACGGTTGTTAACATTGTCTCATTATAAAAAAAATTATGTGAAGTTTGAATGCTTTCACTATTGTGATTTTAGTGTCAATAGAGTGTTGTAATCTCAATACTATTACATATGTTTTCAAGGTATTTCATTTTTACTACATAATATATGGGGAAAATATCTGGAAATCATAAGTTTACACTTGGAATATAATAGAACAAAAATAATCTAACATAAATCAAGGAATTACATGATATATTCTAGTAGGATTCATAAATTTTCAACCAAAACATTATGTCTTTAATCTCGATACATTTTTTCCAGTTTATTTTATTTATCAATCTATAGTTTGGATATATTTGATTACTATTCATTTTATTTATGCTATTGTGGTCCAATTAATATATGCAAAATTTCATGTGGTGGCATGAGGAATATTAGATACTCATTGTCATGATCCTAGCTGGATCCTCAACAGACTCAGTGCCTCACCTAGTCAGTTGGATGGACCAAAGGGAATTATCAAACCCCATAGGTAATAATCAAGTGTCTATGTATCAAAACAACAATGAACATTGGAATTATATTACCCAATTTTATAAACACAAGGTTGCAAAAAAATTAATCCACAAAAAAATGAAATACACAAAAAACAAGCCCTTTACAAAATTTCATATTTTATGATTACATCATAAACCGAAAACCCAAATGTAACTACCTCAAAAGAAAAACAAAACTCATACCTGAACATTCAACAACACATGGACCCACATCCTCATGCAATCTTAATCAAAACTGTAAGAGAAGGAAACTAACAACCCATGCCACCCTATCTATGTAAATTTCCATTACCTAGAATACACAAGGAACTAGATATACATACACCCAAATGTTTAGGTAGGGTGTGAGCCAAAGCTTAAGATGATGGAACCAAAAAAAAGAGATTCCATGCTAAAACAATCATAAGACAATATAGTATTCTCATATAAATGGAGAATTTTGAAAAACCTTCTAGGGAAAACATATTTATAGGTAAATAGTTTAAAATGGAACACTTTTTAGCAAATCCATTTCTCAAACTCTTTTCTTGACGGAATGTGGAGTCTATAAATACACACTCACACACATATGTAGACGAGAGGTTCCATATATGACGATGGATGGAACCCCATCATATTATGTAGAGAACCAATAGTGAATCCCATAGTGTTAATCAAGATCGAGTGGGACCATATAAACACATTCCTCAGTGGAAGGTTGTATAATAACCACAACCATCTGCGTCTGAGTGCTTGAGACAATAGGGAAGAGATACTCTTAATATTTTGGTGGTAATCATCCATCATCATTGTTTTTTAGTGTTGTAAATGATAATCCGACAAATGGAAACTGAAATAAGTTACTTTTGTATCAACAACACACTAGATCATATCCTTACATCTAGATATATCGGTCTCCCTTGTGCTTGATTTTTTTTCACATGTCACCCATTCCATCACATACACAATGATGGCCAAACGTTTCAAGGAAATCACCCTTCTTAATAAAACAACCAATTTACCATTTTACATACATCAATGAAAACACCCTTTTAAACACCTTTACCATTAATTACATATTTACCAAATTTACCTTTTAAAACAGAATAAAAACTAAAAACTAAAACCATCTATTTAAATGGGCCAAGAACCTTCATAATCCCACTCATACCCTAGTGCCATTTTTAGAACAATATTTTCATCATTGAAACATTTAACAATTTAAAATCAAAATGAATTAAAAGTTTAATAGGTTGAAAATGATCCATATCAATTGAAAATACGCCTTTACAAACAAGTAAGTCATGTAGACATGAAAATACATTTTTCATCATTAAATCAAGGCATAAAAATCATTTTAAGGGAACGTACATAAAGCATACATAAGATCTAGCCCAATTCCATAATAAAAATTCATTTCCATTACACTTGCATGCCAAATAATAATAAACCATATGTAACACCACCTAAATAGATTATATAACACGTCAAATATCATTGAAAAATATATTTAATTATCAAATAATGGTTGGGCATTGGAATACCCACCTCTTATGACGATCATTCCAAAATAAGGTGGATAAACAAATCTGCACTAGAATGAGGCAAGAAGAAACATCTATGAAGGAGATCAAATCCAATAGCTGGAAATTAAATACATAATTTGAATCCCTTATCGTTGTATATATGAAATCACAATTAGAATATAATAGAACACAATAATAAAGGGCGAAAATAAGAGAGTGAGGACTTATATAGGGTTTTATCAATGAATCCGGATGGAAACCACTAAAAGATGGGATATTAGGCGGAGCTTAGAAAGGGGTAGGGGGTAAATATAGAAGAAGAGGTCGAGGGAGGATGAAAAAAAGAGGGTTTTAGTGTTAAAACCGAGAGGAGAGAGAAAAAAACCCAAAAATTTTAATGACTCTTATAAATCACGTGGTTAGTCTAAATGGTTTCGTAAAATATACGATTACCATGAAGAGAATTTTGAATAATGGAAAACCTAAATGGTTACCTAGGTTGAGGTACATGGTTGTAAAGAATAAGTGAAGTCAGTTCTGTCTCTAACGACCTGATTTATAAGCTGGGTGCACTGTTACTACTAAATATGCCCAAACCATGCGCCTCGTCCATCCAAACCAAAAATTCATTATTTTTTCCAAAAAACATAATGGAAACCAAAATGGAGAAACTAGAAAACAATATATGAAAATGGTACCATAATATTTGAACCATTTCACACCAGGTTCCCGATAAAACTGTTCTAAAACCAAACCCGAACTAGAAAAATGGGATACCTAAATACCCGGTTGTGAAATTTATCTCCACCCTAATTCTTTCTGTCCACATAAATCCATACCAATTTTGTTTAAAAAACAATACCTACTACTAATTTCCAACTCAAGGATAATATAGATATACAATAAATGATGGATAAGTATAATAATTATGAAAATAGAGAGTGATACGTGCAAAATAAACTTAGGGACCCAAAAAAGGACATATCACTATGTTCCACCCACCCCTGAAATTGAAATCACCTCAAACTGATCGATTAAACAAATAGAAACATCAGACAATACATCATCAAACATCTGGAACAATAATTCCTCATATATTATTATATTTCCACCTTATGTCTAATGAATAACCGATCAAAACACATCCATGGAATACTCTCAAAATCTTAATTCAATGAAACCATTAGGGAGCTCCAACCCCAATGTTTACACAAGGATGGAGCTTAGGTAAATATTACTCTGAATGAGACCAGCTACTACTAATCCAACAACAATAGGAAACTGAAATTTTTTCATGGGGAGGGCCTAATGGACTCCCTAAAATATGAAAAAACCAAAAACCAAAGAAATAACTAAGACACCGTCATGGGGAGGCCCACAAGTACTCCCCATAATAAATATTTGGAAAACACCAATTTACTCTTCGGATATTTCATTGAGACCCACAGTTGGCCTCCCCAATATAATAACTGGACCTGATAGCATACCATACAAGCTAGAACTGACATGGGAATCCTAACATGGGACAACTCATATTAATCCCTCACTATATATAATTATACTAGTAGGGACCCTATTTGAGAAACTCAAAAACAAATAGAATTCATTACATGGTTCACCACTCCCAAGGAAATTACCATCTTCTTGGGTTTCCAACAAAAATAGGGATTAGAAAGACCTACATGGCTATTTTTACATGAACATCCCTATTGAGATTCATACCCATAAGGTCATAATCAGTAAGGTTCATGAAAATGAACCAACCATGAAACAAATTAAAAAATGGTAGAATAGGGTCCACATGCATTTTTCTACCCAACAAGACCATTTATGATGAAACAACTATATGGGAGGTTTAACTGCATACACATCCCATACTAATGATAGACACTACACTAGATTCTTTTGCACCCTTGGGGGTCACTAACTACGCGCCTGCTTCACTCCGATACCTATGGATAATGCTCTGGTGATTCAATCATATCATTCCTCATAGACAAGAACTATAGATCACTGAATGTGAATCTTTATTTTTTGTGACATAAGGAACCAAAATGATATTTTGAAGACAATAACAATCACCACAAACCATTGCATCCATTTACTCCCACACGAAACATTCACCAAACCATGTGTTTAGATAGTGCACACAGATCTTGAATTCACGTTAATCATGAACATTGGATGTAAAAACACATGGTAAAAGATTCAATCTGAATAGATAAATTTGAAACACCTGAAGAGGATGGATAACAAATATCAAAATTGTGATTTGCGAATGATTCTATAACATACACCAATTAATTTCAATGAGAACACACGTTGTGATATGTCACAGAACATGATCCTTGAAACTGATGGAAGAGTTATAGTGTAAGGGAACTAAAACCAAGTCCCAAAAAAAGTATTTTTGAAAGTATACATAACATCCTCTTACAATTAGATTCACCACAGTAGTGGCTTTTCCCGCTCCCTTCCTTATAATAAAACAAAGAATGTCCCAATTCCGATTTAAAACAGTAACCTGCACTGACAACTCTAGGTTTGACAAGGTCAAAAAAACCATTGAATATGAAACAACTAAAGGAAATAAATGTTTCATTCCTCCCCTCCATCATATAGACTCTCACTATGAGGGGATCTGCAAAAAAAATAATGAAAATATAATAGACTCAAAACTATCAATCACAAAGAAAATTTCTTTCGTAGATCAATTAGATGGAAGAACAATGGAGAACTTCCAGCGTAAGATCTTCAATCATGCATTAACACTTTGTGGGGACTACATTAGACAATAAGAAAAACCCATGTATCCAATAAATTTGAATCACTGTTCAAAAAGTGCCACAAACTAGAACGTATCACACAAGGGAAACCATCATAATGGTTTCTTGAATCACTCTTGAAAAGAAACCACTCACCATCAACTCAAACAAAAAGAGTATTAAAACTCAAAATACCTTGCATGTAAAAATCCCAATGCTAAAGGAAATACCCCACAGATACACAGATTATCAAACATCAAACCCTTTACATTGATAATAACATGGTAAAAAAAACAAAATGCGAGGTTTGAACATTCTTCAATGGTGCCTCATGAGTGTCACACATGAATTTTTTCATGCCACCCCAGCAACTCATCCACATTTCCTCACATAACCCATTAATTTGGTAACCTATGGGAATACGAAGGTTTAAAAATAGTCATTTACATTTTCCAAAACAATAATCAACTGACACAAATTTTTCATAAATCCACTATCCACAAAAACAAAACCATTTGAGATATCATGAAACACTTCCATAACACACCCATTATTCAAAATAAAATCATTTTCAAACCATACACATCAACATTAAAACACAAAATTTAACTTTAAAAAATATATTTGTTTCAAAACAAAATCCATTTTATCAATATAAATATATTTAAAAAAATCTCATTTACCCTTATTTAAAAAAAATTCAAGAAATTTGTGATACATTTGAAAATCCAACTATGTACCAAATTAAAGTCCATTTCTAGACTCCGCACATAAATTCCAAAATTGTTTCTTCCATTCAATACAATTTTCTAATTGATTAGTAATTTCCATTTAAAACATATTTTTCAATATCCCCTTTACATAATTGAAGATTTTAAAACAATTTAGTTTAATAAAAACATTTTTAGCTTATGAACATACAATCATTATGAACTCACCCCCATTAACTCAAAACCATTTTTAAAAAAATCCTTGTTTCCAATGATCTATTAAATGACATTTTTAAAAACAATTCCTAACCTTTTTAAAATCAAACCATCTTCATTTTATTTCCATATTTTATAAATACTGAAATAAAGGATTTGAAAGTAATATTTAGAACCCGAGGAGAAACAAGACTATGCAAGAGAAAACCAGTGTTGAAGGTTGTTTTGGATGTATGGTTAGCATTCATATTTCAATCAAACCATCGACATAGAGAGTGTTATTGGGTAACATAATTTGGCCTACATGGCATGCTTGGCCCCATGAGTTTCATAAGACAATTGACCTATCCCTATTAATTTCCACAAACAATTTATGACCAGAAGGAAAACATTACTCAAATGAAAACTGAAATCCCCTGGTAATTCATGTCTTGATGCGAGGTTTCCTTGACATGAACCTTACATGTAAATAGAACATCGAGTTATAACAACAACTCTATACTACCCTAGAGCCTCCACAAAGAACATGTCCCAAAAGAGTCGACCTGCTTGGAAACAATTTTTTTTCAAACTAAGATGGATCTCCAACCATCCCGATGCCTGACCTAGTCTGTGGCATGTCCCAAATGGAATTCACGGTCCCCAAAGGATGGCTACAAGTGTCCAGGTATCAACACTACAATGAACATGGGAATGATTTTACCCAATTTAGAGAACATAATGTAACCAAAAAATTAATCAAGTTAAAACTAATAATACACAACCATAGAACCCCTCACAATGTTTTAGATTATAATCTTACAACATTAAACTAAAATCCTAAAGGAAATCCATCAATGTAAAACCAAAAAACCTACCAATACTATCATGCACTATGAGGAGCTACTTCATCAATCCACCAACACCAAACCCATAATAAAATGACATTAGTAACTCATACCACCATCACTAAGCTTGTTTTCCTTCCATGTAATTCACATGGAATTATATATATATTTAAAAAAAGTTTATGTACAGTGGGATTCAAAGCCCATTACGATGCCTCGCAAAAGAAGGTATTATGTCCCCAAACATTCGTAAGATAATCTATCATTTTCATCTAAATTATTGTTTCTTAAAAAATTACCAATGGAAAAATCTTTATTAGTAAAGACATTAAAAAGGGAAATTTTTTTATAAAACCATTTTCTATCACTTTTCATTAAGGAAAAAAGGGGTTTTATAAATACACACACAAATACACATTAGAGGTCCCCCATATGCCGACAGATGGAAGCAATCATATAAGGTATATCACCATAATAGAATCCCATATAGTCAATCTAGCTCGAGTGGGACACTAGAAGCTTGAAAATTGTTTAAATGTGGTATAGTAACACCAATCATCAGTGTCCTCATGCATGGACCACTAGATAAGAGAAACATCTAATGTTATAGTGATGATCATCCATCATCATTATTTTTAAATAATATAAATATATGTCCACAAAAGTGAAACCAGGACAAGACACTTCCATATAACTAGAGCACTAGTTCCCCTCCACCCACCTAAATACCCATGGTTCCTTTGTTCTAGAGTCACTTTTTACATGTCACCCTACCACCACATTCACAAAAAGGACAATGATTTTAATGGAATTACCCTTCATTATAAAACAACAAATTTACCATTTTAGGCACATAAATGAAAAAAACATTTCAAAAACCATTACCATCACATACATATTTCCATAATTTTCCATTTTTAATAAAATAAAAAACACAATTAAAACCAAAATAATAATAGGTCCAATCCCCTTCATAAACCCACCCATACTATAGAACCATTTTTAATACATGTTTTCAACATTCAAACATTTCAAAATTTATAGTAAAAAATCATCACAAGTAATACATGAAATAAATTATCCATTTCAATTTTAAATCACCTTTTTAAAAGAAAACACCTCATGTTCCCATGAAAAGAATTTTTACATCTTCTAATAAGGTATAAAAATCCATCTAATGTGACCTTACATAAAGTATTCACAAGATGTAGTCACTTCATTTATAAAAGATTTTTTCCATTATAAATGTATAAAAATAATAAAAAAATATTTTTCACACCATCCAAATATATTATAAATCATTTGAAAATTCATTGTATAATCAATTTAAATAATCAAATAATGATAGGGCCTAACACCACCTACCTCTCCTGAAGAACAATATGAAATAAGGTGTGAAATGCCATATGCACCACAAGGAGGCATAAAAACCCATAATCAATAAGATCAAAACCAATATCCTGATATTAAAATCCTAATTAAAATTTATAACCATTAGAGATGTGAAATCAAAAATAAAACAATAGAGAACCCAAAAATAGAGAAAGAAAAGAAGAGAAAGAGGACTTACATTAGGTTTTATTTAATAATACTATTGAAAACCACCGTAATATGTAAGATCTAGAGGATAGAAGGAATTAGAATGAGGCTACTAGTGGGGAATAGTCTGAGGGAGAAATATAAAAAATTGATTGGGGTTTAAACTAAGAGGATAGATAAAAAAATCCAAATATTTTAATGACCTGGACACCGCAACACGGTTAGTCAACATGGTATTATATACCATGAGTTAACTGATTGGAGCATTTTGTCTAATGTAAAAACTACACATGGTTACCTAGGTTGAGCAACAATGTCCTGCAGAGTTATTTCTATATGTTCGGTCTCCTACCGTAGGGTGTCCTCACTAGGCACATGGTTACTATTAATAGTTAGAAAATTGAGCATCGATTTTTTCCAAACCAATATATTTTTTCTCAAATAACACAATGGATAACATAAAGGATAATATATACTGTATATATAAGGAACGGTACCTCAATCATTCATATAGGTCACACCCTATTCCCATAAAAAATGGCTGGAAACCCTACCTGAACTAAAACAAATGAAAACCTAAAAACCTAGGAGTGACACTCATCATGATTATTTATATGATTAAATTTAGTTAATTTTATGATTAATAATTTTTATTAGTTGGTTCTTGATTCTATTAATGATTAGATACCTGATCTAATTATGCAGTTTTATGTGGTGTGGGTTATTAAACAATGAGGCATATTAAATCGACTATTACATTCTCTAATTTAGAGTTGATTTTACTGTATTTTGTTGTATAGAAAATACTTTAGGTGAGGAATTTATTTATCACTTACATATAAATTCTATATTAATTTGAAATTTAGGTGAGGTGATTTAATGGTATTCACCATTTTCCATATATTTAATCGATAAAATTCGTGGACTATCATCATCCATTGACTATTATAGACTGATCACATTTCTTATGGAAATATCGCCACATCATCATCCATGTATATTCATTAATAAATAGATACAAATATAGATACACATATATCTAGTTAATGGTTCTTATTAATTTAACAATTATAAAAATACTTCTCAACATAATACATGAACGAATTGTAAAAGTGCCTTCCTTCACAATGGACTATAATTAAAATTTCATTCACTTTTTTGTATTTACTACAACATCAGGAAATTAATCTATAGATAGATCTATTATAATACACCTTAATGTAGTCCATAAATTGAAGGAAATTATGGTAGAAGTATACACCTGATATAAATTATCTAGTATGTGTGTTTTATTATAATTTAATAAAATATCATTTAGAAAATATTTTTATAATTTAAATTGTTAAATAATATTTCGTTTTTAAGGTTATTTCCCTGAAATATATGTTTATTCTTTAAATTATATTTTTAAACATTTTATATGATTTCATATCGGGTCTGTAATTTGATTTTTTATTTAAAAAACGAAACATTCCATGTCATTTTTTATAAACCAACATCAATTAAAAATTATTGTAAATAAAAAATTTGTTTTTCTAAAAAACTGATAGTTAATTTCATAAGATATTTTTAATTGTTATACATTCAATGTTTACTTTTATAAATAACCGACATTGAATGTGAATTTCAAAAAAGGTTATTTTTAAAAGATGATGTTCAAATTTTTATACAAATACTTCCATGTTAAAAATAATACGAATATCAAAGATAGTGTTAAAAAAATTGACATAGAAATTTCCATGAGAACATTTCCAGGTCATTTATACTTTGAAACTAATGTCCAGATATATTTTCATTAATAGATATCAAAAACAAATATAAAATCACTACTGAAATACCCTTTTAGTAAATTGTTATTACTCAATTATTTTAAAATTGAAATTAAAAATGTGATTTATAAATCACTTACATAAACATCAGTTAAAAACCAATGTTAAAAAAAGATATGGAAAAAAATTTTCCACTAGAGTCTATTCATCCTGAACGTAAGAGGATGTGTTGTGATCATAATATGTATTTCTGGTGGGAGAACATAAATTGAGATGTTGTGGATTATATATCTTGATGCATGGTATATTATGATGTTATTATTGAGAGAAATAATTATAAGGTAATGATTTTTACATTAAAAAAATAAAATTGAAAAATGAAATCATCAACATATATTGTTTCATCAAACATGTGAAAATTTATAAAGGATGTAATTCAATTTGGAATATATTAAATGACTATAAAATGTATGAAAGAATCATTTCTATAAAAAAAACTCTCTTGGTTAGAATTCTAGAATATACATTAATTGTTATTGTTTATAAGAGTACCAAATTATGTATAACATGCATTTTATTTCATGAGTATTACATATTTTTAATGATGATTACATAAATAGATTACATAACTAGGATCCAAAGGTGTAGTTTATAGTGAAAATTAGGATCATACATAAACATTACATAATAAAAATTAATCATTATTTAAAATCCTCTTCTCTATCTTATTATTGGTTCTTTAATTATCCTTAGAACATGTAGTTACCTAAGGATATAAATCAATGAAAAGGGTGAGCCAATATCCTACTATGAGGATTTATAAGAATCAATATAAGTGGGTTATAATAATAATCTTCATTGGATCTTAATTTTATTCAATAGAGGTAGAATTAGAGAATTTCATGGAATGTGGAAATGTATACAAATGAAACACTATGTATTACTGGCTAACAACCACAAAGTGGTGAAAGAAATAGAATTATGTTAACACATATTTCACTTTTTCTCACTAGATTAAAAAAATTAATAAATAAATTTGTACACTATATAATTATGGGTGCACTTATCATGTCATTACATTTATACTATGATATATATGTCTTGAACCACCCATCACATCCTAGAATTTACTGTTTCATTCATGACACATACTGAATATATCACCTTTGGATTTAAATTAACCCATGGAAAGTAATGAGCATAATATTAAAGGAATCAAATTAATAAACATTGGTGTTCCTAATATTATAAGGGAAAAATTTCTTGTTATCAAAATCAATTTAAAATAAAATAGTCACACCGAAGGTAAAAGATTTATTTTTCAAAAGAATAGTTCTTTTGGAAAAATCATTGTATTTTATGTAAAATAATATTTCTATCCTGTATATATAAGAAATTATAATATAATAATGATCAAATAATATAAAACTAACAATAAATGAATATCCATACTAAAAATGGGGAGATAGATGTAAACCCTAATGAATGATGGTTGGGTTTGAGAATTGCACTTACAGAATTCCCGAATGATTTCATCATGTTGATATGCTATATAATAATATTAGATTCATTAATTAACAAATAGAAAAAATGAATACATTAATATGATTCATTATGGTTTTGTTATGTTCATTTACGTGGGTTTCGGTGAGTTATAGAGATAAATTTCATCATTTGGGAGTGTCTGTTTTCTTAGTTTACATGATTGGTACACATTTATACATGAATGGAAATTCCTGTAAAATGAGGATAAATATACAGAATTATTATTAAATGTTTTTAGTGGTCTTACATAAGATTATATTTTTTATAAATAATTTTTTTATATGATATATGGATGAATCCTTAAAAAAGTTAATGATGATCCGTTTAGGTTAATTTTTATGGTTTTCATCATTTCAATTTTTTTTAGTGTAGGAGATGCATGAATCAAACATCCCCAGAAAGAAGGGGAGGAGATTAAGGAGATCTAAAATGGTGATGTCCATGTCTATCCCCCCAAATAAGGTTAACCCCTTAGGGTTTCAAAGTGTGAACATTATGTAAACAAACTGGGTCAGGGCCAATGACCTCAAGGGAAGCATGGTGATCCAAAACTTGGTTTCCATCGCATAATGAGTGCATCACTTTAACTTACTTCATGAAAATGCCCTTGAAAATTCAGATGATATATGGAATTTACAATGGAGTTGGACATTGTATCTACAAGATGTCAAGATGTATTTTTATTATATTTCAACCACTGAGATAGCAATATACTATTAGTGGCAAAGGAAGTGAACCACAAGTAGAGACTTGGATTTGGCCCGCCGTGGGGAGACATGGCCTATGAGATAAGTGAAATACAAAATGATAGAACCTTGAGAGTCATGGAAATCCACACTACGGAACAAGACCCCCATACTGTAGGACCTATCAGTATTGGGCTTATGACCCCTGGATGGGGGGTTCTATCTAACCCAATGGCCTCTAGGGATACTGTTATCCTCCTACATACTGTGAGACCATGCATGCATCCAACAGAGAGAGAGAGAGAGAGAGCCTCCCACCAGTTTCTGATAGGATGGGCCATATCAATGAGAATATATTATGTCCTAATGATGAAAGACACTCCAAAGGATATGAAACCATCATTCATTAGCTTGTACCTAAATTATAGATACACCAACACCCAGCCTATGAGATCAAGGTGTGAGCCATTTTATCTGGCCCCATTCTCATGAGTTGTGATACCATCTACTCAAGAATGGGAGGTCCTCCATGTTGGGATCAAGGAGACAGTTGAACTCTCCAATGAAACTCCACAAATCACCTAACAAGGTTCCCCGAAATAAGAGGTGTTATCTAATTTCATCCTTTCTATCTTGAAAACATGGGCATCGAGACACAATCGAAACTTCATGTTGTTTGTTTTTCTTGTCTATGGGGATGGCCCTATACCTTATCCTCTACTGTAGGGAATTATATTTCGAGGGGTAGCATTTGACCACAGGTTATCCTTCCAAGTATTATCATAATCTGGAATATATGAAGTTTGGTGGTAGACATGAGTGGTGGAAACATCAAAGGAAGACAGAGTAAACACAAATTGATCATGATCCGATGATAGTTCGATGAGGTTAAAGGTTTCATCCAACTTCTCGTCCAGCATTGCTTTGATGTGGGCCAGATACAAGCTGGCTTACATGAACATAAGGGTATGAGAAGGGAATCCTGAGAACCTGATCAACTTCCCAACTCAATTTTGATTCCAAAATGAGATTTCATCCTTCCCAATAGTCTATTGTGAATGTGGATGAATATTAGGGATTGGTGAGAGATATCAGAAAAAACGGAGAGCCCCGACATTCTAATGAACTCATTATATTATCATTTACTATTATATACATATTTGAATTATGGAACATAAATAGGGTTGTAACAGAAATGTTTAAATATACTGAATCCATTATAATGGTGTTATTAATATCCTTGAAGGTGTTAATGGAAAATTAATTTGGGTCACCAATTATGTCCGTAAATTGAAACATCACGAGCGATGAATTAATTTTTAGAATAAAAGTGAGGGAAAAGGGAGTTTAATGATTGATCATCCATTATAATTTTTTAATACCTTTATATATAAAAAAATTTTGTTATCAAGCCATTTTAATAATATAAGGAGAGGGGATGTAAATATTATATATTAAATAGAAATAAAATTAAAAGAAAAATGAAGAGGATTTTACATCTTGTATTTACCATTTTGAGAATCCCCTTTGGTTAATGGTACTGAAGATTTGATGATTCCAATAGATCCTGGAAGTGGGACATAGGCATGGGGATTTGTTTTGGTAGAACATAGATATGACTCAACTATGGAGAAGTTGGAATAAAATCAGTTGTGATAGGTGGTATTTATAGTGAAGAATTTGGTAGATTTCTCATTATTATACTCATTAGATTGTTATTACGAATCAAGACTATTAATAGTTTTATAATTATCAGATAAAATGTTAAATTAATTATTGGGAGATTGAAATTATGGTTTCTACATCAGATATGTCTCACAAAATAGTGTATTTAACTTATAATGTATAAATGTTGTAAATTACCGTAATTAACAATTCATGAAAAAATCATGTATTTCAGAAAAATCACAAAAATTCACCCTACCCATATTTCATTGTATACAATTGGAAATGAAAACTATTTCATGAAAATACTAATCTCAATGTGAGTAACTTATTTTTTTATTAAAATAATCATTTACATGGAAATTACAGATTTTAAAATTATAACAGATTTTATAACACATTAAAAAATTATTTTATGTTTGATAAAAAACAATTAGACAAGAAAATATTAATTTATGGATACATTTTATGAAAATTACTTTTATTTTAAATTATTAATTTAATTATTACATACTATTTAAATATTTATGACTGATTGAAATACCGAAAAATGAATTAATTTTTTTGAAAAACTTATTTACATAGAATATGATATTTTTATATCATTAATTAATTTATAAGATGACAAAATTTAATTTATACATTCATGGGTGAGTTTACTAATTATTTGTGCGGTTTACAATAAAAAAGGTTCATATTAATATTCCAAATTCTATTATACTATTTCACCAGTATTAGTTACTTTACTTATAGAAATAATTTTTATTTCATTAATTATTTGTTTGTAATGTTTTTATAGTGGTCTATATTTTATTTTATTTTATTATATTACAATAAGAAGTATAAAATTTCATTGATAAATGATTTGGTCATCATATTCATCCCACTTAAAATTTCTCCCTCAAAATTTTGATTTACATAAAAATTCAGAGGTACTTCTCCTTCATCACCTCATATGAATCATAAGATTATTATTCATAGTTATACTATATCATCAAAAATTTATCATAGATAACTTTCTCTGTGCGTTCAAACTTCTCTCGCTAGTCCAAAATATTTACTAGCTGAGCCTCATAAAAGATATCATCTTCCAGTTGTACAACTTTTGAGTGTCGTACATGTGAGTGTTCTAGTATGTACATCATTAGGAATGATATGTGGAACACATCATGAACTTGAGCCATATTTTGTGGAAGATAAAATCAATAAGACACATCTACTATGTGATTAAAGTTATAAAAAAGTCAATGTACTTTGTACTTATATTCCTATTCGTTCAAAGATGCATGAATCTCTTCCATGGTAAAATTAGAGTGAAGAAGTAATCTATTAGATCGAACTCCAATTCCATTAAATGGTTCCCAACATATCCCTTTCCATGACTCTATAATGATTTGATATTATGTTAGATGGCTTAATCCTTCATTACCATCTATTTTACAAGATCTGGTCCCATTATATTTCCTTCCCCAACGTCATCCAAATAGGATGGAGTTCTAAATCACTTTCAATAAGATGATTCATAGAGGGTCCTCTGAATACTTTAGTGGAATCTACATTTTCTTGATAGAATGTCCAATGGGAGATTCTATTACCATCCACCATTTAATTCTAAATAGCAGTCTCTTAGCATATCTTTGAGAGTTTTAATAGTACATTTTGATTGGTCGTTATTTTGGGGGTGATAAGCCTTCCTCAAATTAAATTCAGTACACAAATCATGTTGAAGACCCCTTTGGAATTTAGATGTAAACCTGTGATAATTATTAGAGACAATTTAGAGATGAACACCATGCAGTCTCACCACATCCTTCATGTATATCTTTTCAGGTTATTCAAGAGAGAGATATTCCTAAGTAGTGATAAAGTGGTCAGTCGTGGTGAGTTGGTCCACCACAAACCATCTCACAATATTTTCATTTGGATATGTTGAGTACACCAATGAAAAAGTACATAATGGCATACTATAATTTCCAAATGATTATAAGAAATTTTTGCATCATCTATTTGAGATTATATCACACTTCTTGAACATGATGACATATCATTCACTGTGACATATATTCATTATCACTTTCTTCATGTTATCCCAGTAAAAGTGTTCTCGAAGGTCATGATACATCTTTGTACTCCCAGGACGGATAGATAAAGTTGAGCAATTTTTATTGTCCAATAGATCATTCATAATCCAATTTCATTAAGACACATAAAAACTTTTTTCAAACCAAATCAATCTATCATAATTGATATGTATGTCTTGTAGCTTCTATTTCATTAGTGCATTCACCAGCTACAATAACTCGGTATCATAAATTTGTCCCATGATAATATTTTATTGGATAAATGGTTGGGAAATAATTCAGGAAACATATGATAAATTTACTCCCATTATGCTTTCCACCTCAATCCTTTCTATACCCATGAAGATATGGTCTTTCTCCATCCACAACATGGATAGAGAAGATGGTTCGTTTCTTCTCGGAGCAGCAACTACCTTAGTTTCCATTCCAAGATGAATATTAATAGAGCATTCATAGTTCATGATTAGCTCTGAACATCTCCATTCCAGAATGTCTATCTATTATTGTGTGAATATATACGTTTCGGATATATTGATCATTATATCTATCACACGTCTCATCATAGAGTTAGTGCCTCTAGATTTTGATGGAAAAATCACAGCAGCTAGCTCTAGATAATTCGTTGGGGAGTTTTTCTGATTGATCTTCAACTGTCGTGAAGTGAATCCTATCAAATGGTTATTTTTCATGAGTAAAAAGCCCATTATATTCATTAAGGAATCATTTCATATCACATAAATATTTTTTGGCATGTATTTTCTAATCAATACTCTATAAATCATCGTGATTATAATGATAAAAAATACCCTTGTTTGTTTTTCATAAGATATTAATTTAGGTTTATTTTAGGAATTTAATATTATTTCCAATATTAATAATTTTATAATACTCAATTTATAAATCTCTTGGATGATTAATCAATGTGTTAGGAAATTTTTTTATGTCTATTTTGAAACAATACTCATACCCTAAATTCAGAACAACGAATAAGGAATGAATCCTTAGTTGGTTAAAGTAGCATAAGTATTTAACACGTCATTCCAAATACTACATATGAATGATAAATCTGATATTATAATGTAACATCAATGTACCTTATTTTATTATAGAACCATACATTTATTATTGGAATAATGTTTTGTTAAGGTTCACTATGTATGTAAGAGACCCTATGTTTGAGAAACTAACATATGGTTTATTATCCTTACCTTTATGACCAAACTTAATTTTTTGATCAACCTTACCTTGTCATCCATATATATGGAAATGAATGCTATTTTTCTGAACACTAAATTTGGTATTTTTTTAATGCTATGAAGGAACCCTCAATTTGACTATTCTATATAGGAAATTTCAATTCTTGTTTTTATCAGGGATTTCTGAAATAGTAATGATAGTATTAATGATCTGATAAAATATTCTTTATAATAAATGGAATGGATCTTTTTTGATCAATTTAAAGAACCCTATTCATAGGAGAAAATAACACATATTCATAAGGTATTCTACTTCATCCCTGATTATTTCATGTTTTGAATATCTTAACTCTATCAAGAAATTTTCATAGATCTTCTCAACCAAAAGATTATATATGAGCAGTGTATTTTCAAAAGAGAAAATGTTATGAGATTTTCCCATCGTATGATTTTAAATCTATTTATATATTTTATAGTCCTACTACAAAAAATGATCAATTCTTTTTATAAATGAGGATACACATTAGAGACATACATCATCTACCACATATTGATACTCATTATTTATATTAAAATTGAAGATCATGGGAGACCATGATTTCTTCAGTGTTATTTTTTTGAAGACACTAATTTATGAATATGAAGATCCATCTATAGTCAGTTGCTACAGATGCAACTATGATGATTAACCTATAAAATCATCATGTCAAACTCTTTTGGTTTATTGGGGTTAAAACTTCTCAGACTTAGTCATGGTGGAGTAGTAACTTCTCAGTCTATTATATAGATAAATTTTTCCCTTTAAAATAACCACAAGGCTCTACTTAGCAGTATTGTAATGGTGTTGACTAGCTACTCTCTGTTTTTGATTTGATTGACTAATTTTAAGAGGACTATTTTAGTGAGAGTCACCATTCTCACAGAGAGAGCGCTGGTGGAGTCGACTAGCAGATCTTCATACCTTTAACCACTTATATCATTATATAAATTTATTAATTTTTCATATTTCATAAAAAATAGGAGGCGTTATATCTACATAAATTTATATGATATTTAAATTATAGAATTTGTCATTTCTTTTGATAAGACTAAATTATCCCTCAATTGTTTTATATGTGTATTATTCTGACCTATCAAATGGTATCATAGGAGAGTTTTTCAATAAAGTTATAACAAGATCAAAAGGATAAGGTCTATAAAATGATGATGGAAATTCCAGATCTGAATGAAGATATTCCTATGGTTCATGGTATATATTTTAATGGGGACAACTATGGATGATGGAAATCAGATATGATCATTTATCTAAAAATATGGGGTTTTATGTGTATTCAATGATTATCAAATCTTATGTGAATCTAGAAAAAATAGAGACTTGGGATATTGCAACAAAAGATGAATATAAAATCAACAAAAAGTAAATGAATACTGTTATCAATGGATGTGGAAATGGTGAATTCAATCGAGTTTAAAAAATCCCTAATGCATATGAGATGACCCAAACTATTTTAGATTCAGAAGATGGAATAGAAAAAATCAGAAAAATGAAGTATGGTATTCCCAAAATAATTATCACAACATTAGGATTTTAAAGACCCTAAATTTATATGGAAATTGTTTTCTTAAATACATGGTTATTTTACGAGTCTGCAAAAATTGACAGTGCATGATTCCGAGTCCCGGTGTGTTCGAAATCAATTTCTAATGTTCTGTTCGAGTACGTTCAGTAAAAGTATGAGGGGTATTTTATATGTAATGACCCATAAATTTCAAGGAAATTTTTTTTTCATAAAATATTTGAAATTTTACAAGTACGCAGTTTCTAACATCACCTGATTCCAAGTCCCGGTGTGCCTGGAATAATCTTCTGAAGTTTTGTTAAGATTAAATTAACGTGCGTAAGCACTTTTCCTGAAAAAGTGGAATAACTCTTAAACGTTTACTCAGATCAGAAACCCGAAGGAACCGTTGTGCTAAGGATGGCGGATTTACCCTAGGCGTGACATATGTTTAGCCAGTGCAGGCCTCCTGTGAGAAAACCCAAAAATGGAATAACCTTAAATAAAATAATTAAATAATGTTATTTTATTTTTCAAATGCTTATAACACACAAACGGTAACTCGGATTAAAAATCTGAGACCACCGATGAACTCGTGCGAGTAAGGTTCTATTATGAAGATACTAACTTTGGTTGGCACGAGCAACCAGAGAAAGTTTGTTTTTGGCGGTAAATAAAATAATTAAGTGATAATTATTTTATTGTAAAATTCATTACATCTAAACGGTAACTCGAATTACAAATCTAAGAGTACCATTGAGTTTTTTGGGAAGTGCTTCTCTTATATAGAGCCTAACATTCACCAAAGTGGGTCAAGGGTGACTGATAATAATTTTCTAAACATTTTTTCAGGTACGTTCAGTAAACGTACGAGCGGTGTTTTATAACTTTTGAACAGTTGCTCAGAATCGAATTCTGAGGGCACCGCTGAACTCGCAGTTCTGATATTCGCTTAAGAAGACATTCACCGCAATGGTAGATGATCGGGTATAAATGTTAGTTTTTGGTGTTTTACGTGGGTTAGTAAAATAAAATAAGTGAATAATTTATTTTATTTTGTTAAACACTTGCAGTGCGGATAAAGTGGATAGAAGTTCCACTTGGGAGTTGGTAGTGGAATCGCCTCACCCTAACCTCCCATTTAATGGGGAGGGAGAGGAAACCTCTCAAACCCCCCATCAATTAATTTCATATGTCGATGTAAAATTAATTGAACTCAATTAATTTTATGGGTCGACGCAAAATTAATTTTTCTCAGTTAAATTTATATGTTGACGTAAAATTAATTGCTCTCATTAAATTTTATTTGTTGACATAAAATTAATTTTTGTCAGTTAATTTTATGGGTCGACGTACAAATTAATTCTTGTGAGTCAATTTTATGTGTCGACGTGAAATTAATTACTGTCAATTAATTTTTATGTGTCAATATAAAAGTAATTCGTGTCATATGTTTTGACGCATGCTATGTGGGGAAAACTTCTTGGCATTCTCTACTCTTAATTTGTGCCAACGCGCGTCTTAAATTGCGCCAACACAATTTAATTCGCCCGACCCCCTTTTTAAATTAAAGAATCACATCGTTGGAATTTAGGAAGGTTCCAAATAAATGAACCGTCATAAATTCCAGGATGGTTACATACCTCTCTACCTCTCATATATATAGGGAACTTGGGAGAAGGTTTTGGGATAGCTTCACCAAGTGACGAAGCGCTGGTAAAGTATTGCGACGCCCAACACTTGGGGAAATTATATCCTCTCCGATGATGAACGTGAAGAACGCCAACAACGATCATCTATGCGATTCTTCTACGACCTTCCTTCCCCAGAAACCTATCCTCTGCAACATCATCAATGAACCAATGCATCTTGGAATTGGGGACATGTGGTGGACATGACGAACGACGGTCGTTATCTTCTTCCTTTCGCGACTCCGCCAACGAGCGACGAGAAAGAAGTATGGGTTTTATTTTTATTTAAAGTATGAATTGTTCCCATATTTTTCCTTTCTCTCAAAATGAATAACGTGGGTTGTTGTGCATCATACATGCGAGAACCTATTTCTAACACCCTAAACGCGGAGGGTACGGTCCAAAAGAATATGGCCCGACCCCTTCGTTGTTTTTTTTGTAATGACTCCACGACAGCATGGCAATGAGGCGACGACGACGAAGGCGACGAACAAAGGCTGCGCTACCCATGACCTCCGTGAACTACACCACCCACGTGGCCCCCTAGCATGCACCTGATGCCCCGCGCCCCTACCGGCGCACCCGCGTTGCCCTGTTGGCGCACCCGCGGCGCCCAACCGGCGCACCCACGACGCCCTGCCGTCCAACCCGCGGCGCCCTGCCGGCGCACCCCCGGCGCCCAGCCGGCACGCCCTTGGTACCCAGCCGGCGCCCCTGGCACCCTGCAGGTGCATCCAGACGCCCCACGATGTGCTTCACTGCCGCCCCGGCGCCCCGCGCCCTTGCCGGTGTCATGACCAGCGCCCCTTCCAGCGGCCTGCCCAGTGCCCCCTGGCGCCCCCTTAGCACCCTGTCGTGCTTCTCGGCGCACCCCCGCGCACTTCCTGGAATTCAGAACCCTTCCGGGAACACCCACGCCCTGGCTAGGGAACCCGCGGCCAGCCGGAGCCTAGCCGGCCCGCCCACGGCCCACGTGGTCTGCCCGCTGGCCTCCCGGTCACCGGCCTGCTGAACCTACCCGCGACACCCCTATGACGTTGCTGGTCGAACCAGCCCGGTCTCCCAGCCCGAGTTACCGAGATGCCTACGTGGAGACTATGGGGCTGAACTGCCCTCACGGTCCACTGGGCCGGGCCCAGTGGACCAGGTCAAAATATAGCGGGCTGACTCTCCCAATGGGCCAGGTCAGACCTAGCGAGTCTGACCAGGTCAACACAGACCAGGTCGGCCCAGTTTGGGTTAGGATGAATTGGTCTAACCGGGTCGGACCGGACCCGGGCTCATTACTGGCCCATTACCTTCATGGGCCATATCATTGGCACCAGACATCCATTTGACAAACCTTCAGTGGCGCCAGTACTGTTGGAGCCTAGTCGTCCCTTTGAGTATACCCCATGAGAGTTTGAGGTATAGTTGAGATACAGATGGGTTGGTTCATATACGAAACCAAATGGGCCCCCATAACATAGAGGCTAATAACTCACAAATCAAGCATCTGATTGATGTGTCATCTGTTGCGTTAAGACCCATGTGACAAGGCTGTAATTTGTGATACTTCTTCATGGGAATTTATGACACTTGTAGTATCGACCATTGTCTCGTTGAGCGGATCCTCTCGGAGGCGAGCATATAGAGTACTGTGACCTTATAGTTGGATGAGGCATGATGACTGCTTTCTCGATTTGATTCGGAGTTACATGCATAGCCTAGTGGGGAGCATTACATTGTGAGGTGGCAGACCCATGGCAGAGGAGCTCTACACTGTGAGGTGGCAGACCCACGGTACTCGACGGGAGGAGTATCTCTGTAGGCTATGAGGGGGAGCACTACTGTTTGAGGTGGAAGACCCATGGCGGAAGAGCACTACATTGTGAGGTGGCAGACCCGCAGTACTCGATAGGAGGAGTACCTCAGTAGTCAAAGGTTAGTGAGTGACACCTCGGAGCCGTGACAGGACTACATCACTCGACATAGGAGGATTTCTTCAGTAGCCGTGTTTTTCGTCATCGTGAATAAAAATCCTGGTTTGAGTTGAGTCAATAACTTTGTGTTTTCTTCATGATTGAGATGGGTTACTTGATAACATAGGTATATGTATGGGAATATACCAAAGTAAATGTTATCTGTTGAGATCTTTCTTTTTGGTTTATCCTTGTTGGATTTAGTGAGACCTTGAGGGTCTCAGGGTACCTACTGAGTATCGTTATACTCACCCACGCACGGGCATTGCCTGCACCTTGTTGTGTTGGATGCAGATGACGGACATCACTGATCATGGTTGAGGCTTGTAGAACTTGATGGTACCTGAAGGTAGACTTCACGATGAGATGGTACCCGGAGGTGACAGACGGACGAAGAGAGATGAGGTTGCCATTTGTACCTACCCATTAGGTAGGAACTCCAGAGGACGATCCAGGAGCAACTTTACACCTTCTTTCTCTTTTGTCTTTTCATTTAACATTACTGTTGGATTTTTATTTCTAACCCCCTTTGTAATTTCATCACACTTGTCTTATTGCTTTACTTAGTTTTTGCTTCCACTTTTACTCTAGTTGTTTGTTTGTTTGCATTTCATAATGGCAATGCCTTCCCTTTTATCAGGATTTACACATTTGGTGCTAGTCGCCAGCCCCTGGCCTATGGAAGGTGGTATTGGGGTAGTCATGACACATGCCCCGATGACGGGTTGTGACAAATTGGCATTAGAGGACGTCGTTTCTACGGTCGAACATATGACTCTGATATTTTTTTTCTATGAACCAATAGTGTTAAGCGTACTGAGTGTGGTTGTCATTTCAGGGAGTCCAGTGTTGGTGCAGCGGCTGGCATATCCATACACCAGGACGCTGACATCTAATTTCGGACTCAGTGCATGAAAACAATGATTACATGTGTGTTTTCAAAAGTATTCCTTTAAATCAGATCAAATCCAGTCACCTCACCAGGTATAGTCTTTTGACAGTGTCACATCTATTTCTTTCAGGATGCATTCCTGAGGATGACCAGTTGGAGCCCTGAGAGTTGTACGTACTGGCAGCCCGCCAAGCTATGAGGCCTTAGTACATGTAGAGACCCGAAGCTTATCGTACATGGAAATTACATTACTTTTGCGGAATACTTAGTACATAACAAAAACACACACACAAGGATCGTAATAGTTTAGTGTCTTTGGAAACTCAGAACGTAATCTTCTAATCGTGGTGAATGATCTTCAATATCTCCCATAAAGATCTTCCCTTTTTTTCCCTACAACCATTCTTTATATCCTGGGGAAAAGAAAACATAAAAGGGTTAGCTCAAATTCTCAGTAAGGGTAAGCAAAAGAAAAAAAATCAATCACATCATATTCGTAAGAACATAACTTTGGGAAATCTTAACCTGCAAAAGAGAGCATAATTTCATATCATGGGATAAATCATAGTAGTGAAATGAAATCCCAATAAACATAAATTAAAACATGAAACTTTGTGGCATACACACATAATCATATAGAATCATTTCTTGTTAGTCAAGGCTCATTGTCAAGACTATCTTAGTGGACAAAGTCCCTTTCTGAACCAAGTCACCCTCGTTTCAGTCCTGTTTCACTGAACCGGTATAACCTACCATTCCAGCCATGTCTATCTCATGAGATATAAAATCTTTACCCAATGCATTGGAGGGAGATATAGGTCCCAACCATCTCATAATGATACCATTCTTATGTGTGCCACAAAATCATAAACTATACATCATTGCATAACTCATGTAATACAAATGGGAATCTTAAACATCATGACATCATAAATCAATTCATATAAGATAAAGGAATTCATAAAAATAATTCCATCACAACATGATCAAATCAATGTAATAATAGGGATAAAAACAGAACCCTTTATTATCTTAGATGGAAAATAATTTTGATAAAACACTTGAACTCCATTCTTGAGGAAAATATCATTTCTTCTTCAAAAATATTTTTCCTTCCATAACATGTCATACGACTTTAAAATATAAGAAGTTGATTAAAAAAAACTTGAAAACTTGTAAAGGAAGATTCTTGGAAATAATGTTTTAAAAATCCATTCATGTCGTATATGTTAAAAAAACATTCTTTTCTTACTTTTGTCGGAAAAGTCAAAAAGTAACTCGTACGAAAAACGACAAAAGATTCCTTTCATATCTTTTACTAAAAACTCACTGAAGGGTAAAATAGGATTTAAAAAATTGTAGGTGAATGGAAATAATATTACATATTGAGGAAACATGGATGTGGATGATAAAATACACCCCAGTAAATTTCAAAGTATAAACAATCTCAGATAAAAATGAGATTGTGATATTTCCCTTACCTTAGGTCCGATTTGCTTCGTAAGTGTCAGAACCTCCTGTATAATGATTTAAATAATGTCATTGACTTATTACAGAATCATATTCATTGTTATGATATCATATATGGTTCACTTATGACATTATATTACCCGTTCTTTTGTAAATTCCATGTTAAAGAGCGTTTTGGGTAAAATTGTTTCAATTGTCGTTCGTGTTTTTAACTTGTAATTATTCATATGATTACTTAGATCATTATTACTTAATTCCAGAATATAAAACATTATTTATATATCTATATTCAGAATATACATATATAATAAATCAGTAAATGGAAAGAAATACACCGTTCATGGAGACGGTAGTCCGTACGTACGCATGAACGCTGTTTTCGTTTCCTTATTGAATTGAATGGAATTAAGTAGATGAAATACATATAAATATAAATAATTCCAGTATCATTATTAGGTCATATATTTCATTATTACTTATTATATATAGTTTATAATCACTCATGAATGGTTAGTCATTGAGAATGATTCTCATCACGTCCTGGAGACGGTAGTCCGTACGTACGCACGAGCGATGATATCGTTCCCATGGTCGTGGAATTGTGTTGAAGTGTATGTATACTATTTCAGTATCAATATCAATTTATAATAATCATATATAGTTACTCATTTCAACTTTATACCCATCCAATTAAGGTGGTGGCGGAAAATAGATTACACCACGGCGTGGAGACGGTATTCCGTACGTACACACGCGCGGTGATTTCCTTTTTCCGTAGGATGGATAGAAGGTTAATTAGAGTTGTTTCATATTTATAATAACATATCAGTATGTAAGTAATACTGATGTTATTACTTTATCATGAAAAAAATAAAGAAGAAGAAGTTGAAGAAGAAAGAAATTGAAAAGATCAGTAATGGATATTACCTCTTCTTTGAAACGCCTCTTTGAATCCTTCACTTAGGGAACAAAGATTGGTCTTTTAAGAAGACCAGGACCTCTAGGATTATTCTAGGGAAGTGGAGAAGGGATTTTGGCAGGGGTTGGCCGAGATTGAGTGCTCAAATTGGTGTGAGGAGGAGGGGGAGGAGGCGCCCTTTTATAAGGGAGGAGAGGGGCACCTTAGGAATATCTCAAAATATTATTTTATATTAAAGTAAAAATCTGTTTATAATGGTTCCAAAGGGTCTTATTTCGAAGATAAAGTGGGTATGGGTCGAAATCCTATCAACCAATAGGATTTAGACAAGTTTAGGGTATTATTTTAACCTTATCAATTAGATTTAACTCTAAGTTAAATAATTTAACTTTTACCGTGTCTTTTTGTTTTCTCTCACTATATGGTTAATACACTTACTATAACATGCCAAACGAACCCCAAATTGTTTATTATTAATATATATATCCTTATGTAAGTCATTTGGCCGATCTTTAGATTTTTAGGAATAAAATAACAATTAGTAATATAATATTTGATTTAAAAACTATTTTGTGTCAATTTTGACACCATTTGATATATGATTTTTGTGAAAGTCATAACAGAATTATATGTTCGAACCAAGTTAATTAAATCAACACTAATATATCACTGTAACCTAGAAAATTAGTGGAATTCATAAAAAGTCTTAAATTACATTTATTTTGGTATTTATAATATAAATTATGTCAATATTTCATTAATAAGATAATTAATGCATCATCTTTGTGTCATAAATAAAATAAATTATTTGATGTCTAAAAATTACAAATAAAATACCATTATGTAGGAAATCATTTCACCTTTCTAATTAATATTTAAAATAGAATTTATCTTATGTATAACCCTATATTAAAATGTTTTAGTAAATAAACATTGATTTTAACTCTTTTAACTCTTCTTTGAATTAAATAATAATAAATGTCCTAATCTAATCCAAGTGGGGATAAATGATAATATTTTACACTTAAGGTTGTTTTTTGTCGAGATACAGTTTTCCAATAGGATTAGGACATGCGTTAGGGTAATATTAATATCATTGTTACCCTTAATTACCCTATTTACTTTTAACCGTGGTAAATAAAAGTAAAAAGTTACTATTCACGAAAAATTATTTTCATCTCATTGAACCACATTTTACTTACTGACATCAACCGTGTCTCTCAGATTTTTGAAATTCCATTCACAGAAGCGGTAAAATTATGTTTTATGAAAAAATTCAGTTTTTTAACTACCACTTAGTAGTTTCACTATTCATCAAAAATTGATGTTTTTCAGAACAATGCCAAAATTTCATCCTAAGCTATATTTCATATTCCGAATACAAAAATGAAGTCTATTTTACCAAATTAATAACATAGAAGTTGCATTAATTAATTTTATAATTAAATCCCGCTGTTAAAACAAATAGCGTGTTTTTAAGAAACAATATCTATCAAAAGATTGACACTTGTTTATGTCTGGTTTAAATGTGAAATTTCATCCAATGACCAACATTGTATTAAATTGTTAAAATATATTCTAAATATACTTTAAAACCACTAAAATTAATAATTTATCACTATTAATTATTTTGTTTAAAAAAGTTGTTTATAATTATAATTTAGTAATTTTCACTATTCATCAGAATATGAAAGTTATCCGAAAAGTACCAAAATTTCACCTTAGGCTAAATTCGATACTACGAATCCGAAAATGAAGTCCATTTTGAGAGCTAAAATTTCTAAAATTATAAAATGTGGTTATTACTATTCATTACGGCTTGTTATAATAATATTTTAATAGCATATCGTTGTTTAGTGAAACTCGGTATTGCATACTACACACGCTATCTAGGAAGGTCGCGATTGCGTGTAATGCAAGGCAAGTCAAGGATGTGTGTTGTGCAAGCTCCTTTTGGTGTAGCGTACAACACAAGACATTAATAAAATTAAAAAGAATATTTTTCATAAAATCTCGGGCTGTTACATTCTACCCCCCTTAAAATGAATTTCGCCCTCGAAATTCGTCGGGGTTATAAATGGTTTACTATTCGAAAGTTTCTTTAATAGAAACCCACATCGTAAAAAGGAATACCAAATCCAATCTTTAAAAACGAAAGTATGAAATGTAACGGTTACCCAAATAAACTAATCACTGGGTTTCCACATCGGTGAAAATATGGATATGGAAGAAAAATCTAACCATAATGTTCTGATGGAGAGTGGTAGAGAATATGGATATGGAAAAGCCAACAGTCACAAATCCATAAATTTGTGAAGATCTAAGGTACCATCCGATTAATCAGATATAAGAGCACTAGGACAACATTTTTGGTTTTCAAGATCATTTCCCTAAAGTTGATGAATTTGAATTAGAATAAATACTCACTTTATTTTGGTACAATATCACTGTTGTTCATGCCTTGAACAATTTCCACTTCATATCTTAAATAAATGAAGTTGAATATGTTATTCGTGAAGTGTTAGCAGATCATGTGATAGAATGACAGGTCATTCCATCTGTCTCAAACAAAAGGTTAGCAAAAGTTATTAAATATACATAAGTCATTCTATAGTGGGATTAATCATATATGGTTCCTAAAATGGACTTATACTTCATATATCATACTGCTTAAAACTAGCTTCTACTAAACAGGGACTTCCTGTAGGCCAGTGGTAGGTGATAAAGGCCAGTCGCACTTCGGTTGTGAGTTCGATTCCCACAGCCTTGTCCGACGCGATGGGCTGTCGCCCGTCCTGCAGGTTGTCCTTTTTCTAAAACTATATTACTATAATATCGAAAAAATTTCTATCCTTAAACAATACTAACTTATGTCCAACATAATCCATTCCAATCTTTAGGCTTATCCATAATACTGCAGTCCACTCTCATAACATATTGAAAACGATTACCAGAGATTTAATACCATCGTTGATCCCCATATATCATAAGATATATCTTGTTGGTCACATTCCAAACATTCAAAGGTCTTAATCATGTATTCTCTTGAATACCCATTGAACCTTAGTGAAAACATGAATGCAGTTAAAAGTTAACACTTTCCACATACCAAAATCCTCAAAACTCTATATACTCAAACCATGATATCACTTAGTCCTTATATAAATCATGAGCTCATGAATACTGTTAAACATTTAATTTTCTCCTCATCCCTTCATTATGCGCATATCATCTACATTCAAAAAATATTTGAATATCCTTTCATGGATCCTGGTAACAGTAATCATACACTTTTAAAACTCAAGGAAAGACAACAATGTAACAATCCTTAGATGTCTCTTTATTCCATAGTACCATGAGGTTTCTTATACAACATTACACATGATAAACATGTAATAATTTCACTATATTCTTAAACCATTAATCGAGCTTCAACAATTCTTTCATCTCACATATCATTTGTAGTCTCTTCATCATCATCCACATAAATACTACCCATAGGACCATACTGATTCTCTTCATGAGTCATTCCCTTAGGGCATTGGTTTTCATAATGCCCATTCATTCCACATTTAAAACACTTATCCATTTTTGATGTCGTAGCAATACCATTATCCTCATCCCTGGTGTTAACTGAACCTTTTCCTTTGCACTTACTTGATTTGTGTCCTTCTTTTCCACACCCAAAGCATCTTCCAGTTCCCTTGAAACATTCTCCTTGATGCCTCTTCCCACATGATTTACATAGGGGAAATTGAACTTTCTTTCCTCTATGATCATCATGAAACTCCATCTTTCTCTTATTAGCCGAGTCAGGAAACTTACCAAATTTTACTTTATTTATCATATTATGAGATTGCTGATTCGGCATAATAATGATGTTTGGACTTCCAAATCCCATTTCATTTGGTTGCTCATAAAGAATATCATTCCATTGTCCATCATATCCTCCATTATCGTGAATCATCTTGTTTCCGGCCATTTTCTAAAACCCAAAAATAATAGTGTCAGAGGAAAAATAATGCTAAGGAAAACAACATAGTAAAGGGGGAGTACCCTTAATATCTAACATCTTAGGTTAAATTCTAAGATCTTTATCATAGTTCTAGGATTATATCCTATATGTATAATTATCCTTAGGGACATCCCTAGACATACCTTAGAAATATCTCTAGGGACCTCACTAAAGTTCTCGCATCCTAGTTTCCAAAGGTTGACTAAACCTTTCCTATGATACCAACTGTAGAGACCCGAAGCTTATCGTACATGGACATTACATTACTTTTGCAGAATACTTAGTACATAACAAAAACACACACACAAGGATCGTAATAGTTTAGTGTCTTTGGAAACTCAGAACGTAATCTTCTAATCGTGGTGAAAGATCTTCAATATCTCCCATAAAGATCTTCCCTTTTTTTACCTAAAACCTTTCTTTATATCCTGGGGAAAAGAAAACATAAAAGGGAGAGCTCAAATGCTCAGTAAGGGTATGAAAAAGAAAAAAAATCAATCACATCATATTCATAAGAACATAACTTTTGGAAATCTTAACCTGCAAAAGAGAGCATAATTTCATATCATGGGATAAATCATAGTAGTGAAATGAAATCCCAATAAGAATAACTTAAAACATGAAACTTTGTGGAATACACACATAATCATATAGAATCATTTCTTGTTAGTCAAGACTCATTGTCAAGACTATCTTAGTGGACAAAGTCCCTTTCTGAACCGAGTCGCCCTCGTTTCAGTCCTGTTTCACTGAACCGGTATAACCTACCATTCCAGCCATGTCTATCTCACGAGATATAAAATCTTTACCCAAAGCATTGGAGGGAGATATAGGTCCCACCCATCTCATAATGATACCATTCTTATGTGTGCACAAAATCATAAACCATACATCATTGCATAACTCATGTAATACAAATGGGAATCTTAAACATCATGACATCATAAATCAATTCATATAAGATAAAGGAATTCATAAAAATAATTCCATCACAACATGATCAAATCAATGTAATAATAGGGATAAAAATAGAACCCTTTATTATCTTAGATGGAAAATAATTTTGATAAAACACCTGAACTCCATTCTTGAGGAAAATATCCTTTCTTCTTCAAAAACATTTTTCCTTTCATAACATGTCATATGACTTTAAAATAAAAGAAGTTGATTAAAAATAAACTTGAAAAAATGTAAAGGAAGCTTCTTGGAAATAATGTTTTAAAAATCCATTCATGTCATATAAGTTATAATAAACATTCTTTTCGTACTTTTGTCGGAAAAGTCAAAAAGTACCTCGTACGAAAAACGACAAAAGATTCCTTTCATATCTTTTACTAAAAACTCACCGAAGGGTAAAATAGGATTTAAAAAATTGTAGGTGAATGGAAATAATATTACATATTGAGGAAACATGGATGTGGATGATAAAATACACCCCAGTAAATTTCAAAGTATAAACAATCTCAGATAAAAATGAGATTGTGATATTTCCCTTACCTTAGGTCCGATTTGCTTCGTAAGTGTCCGAACCTCCTGTATAATGATTTAAATAATGTCATTGACTTATTACAGAATCATATTCATTGTTATTATATCATATATGGTTCACTTATGACATTATATTACCCGTTATTTTGTAAATTCCATGTTAAAGAGCGTTTTGTGTAAAATTGTTTCATTTGTCGTTCGTGTTTTTAACTTGTAATTATTCATATGATTACTTAGATCATGATTACTTAATTCCAGAATATAAAACTTTATTTATATATATATATTCAGAATATACATATATAATAAATCAGTAAATGGAAAGAAATACACCGTTCATGGAGACGGTAGTCCGTACGTACGCATGAACGCTGTTTTCGTTTCCTTATTGAATTGAATGGAATTAAGTAGATGACATACATATAAATATAAATAATTCCAGTATCATTATTAGGTCATATATTTCATTAGTAATTATTATATATAGTTTATAATCACTCATGAATGGTTAATCATTGAGAATGATTCTCATCACGTCCTGGAGACGGTAGTCCGTACGTACGCACGAGCGATGATATCGTTCCCATGGTCGTGGAATTGTGTTGAAGTGTATGTATACTATTTCAGTATCAATATCAATTTATAATAATCATATATATTTACTCATTACAACTTTATACCCATCCAATTAAGGTGGTGGCGGAAAATAGATTACACCACGGCGTGGAGACGGTATTCCGTACGTACACACGCGCGGTGATTTCCTTTTTCCGTAGGATGGATAGAAGGTTAATTAGAGTTGTTTCATATTTATAATAACATATCAGTATGTAAGTAATACTGATGTTATTACTTTATCATGAAACAAATAAAGAAGAAGAAGTTGAAGAAGAAAGAAATTGAAAAGATCAGTAATGGATATTACCTCTTCTTTGAAACGCCTCTTTGAATCCTTCACTTAGGGAACAAAGATTGGTCTTTTAAGAAGACCAGGACCTCTAGGATTATTCTAGGGAAGTGGAGAAGGGATTTTGGCAGGGGTTGGCCGAGATTGAGTGCTCAAATTGGTGTGAGGAGGAGGGGGAGGAGGCGCCCTTTTATATGGGAGGAGAGGGGCACCTTAGGAATATCTCAAAATATTATTTTATATTAAAGTAAAAATCGGTTTATAATGGTTCCAAAGGGTCTTATTTAGAAGCTAAAGTGGGGATGGGTCGAAATCCTATCATCCAATAGGATTTAGACAAGTTTAGGGTATTATTTTAACCTTATCAATTAGATTTAACTCTAAGTTAAATAATTTAACTTTTACCGTGTCTTTTTGTTTTCTCTCACTATATGGTTAATACACATACTATAACATGCCAAACGAACCCCAAATTGTTTATTATTAATATATATATCCTTATCTAAGTCATTTGGCCGAACCTTCGATTTTTAGGAATAAATTAACAATTAGTAATATAATATTTGATTTAAAAACTATTTTGTGTCAATTTTGACACTATTTGATATATGATTTTTGTGAAAGTCATAATAGAATTATATGTTCGAACCAAGTTGATTAAATTAACACTAATATATCATAGTAACCTAGAAAATTAGTGGAATTCATAAAAAGTCTTAAATTACATTTATTTTGGTATTTATAATATCAATTATGTCAATATTTCATTAATAAGATAATTACTTCATCATCTTTGTGTCATAAATAAAATAAATTATTTGATGTCTAAAAATTACAAATAAAATACCATTATGTAGGAAATCATTTTATCTTTCTAATTAATATTTAAAATCGAATTTATCTTATGTATAACCCAATATTAAAATGTTTTAGTAAATAAACTTTGATTTTAACTCTTTTAACTCTTCTTTGAATTAAATAATAATAAATGTCCTAATCTAATCCAAGTGGGGATAAATGATAATATTTTACACTTAAGGTTGTTTTTGGTCGAGATACACTTGTCCAATAGGATTAGGACATGTGTTAGGGTAATATTAATATCATTGTTACCCTTAATTACCCTATTTACTTTTAACCATGGTAAATAAAAGTAAAAAGTTACTATTCACGAAAAATTATTTTCATCTCATTGAACCACATTTAACTTACTGACATCAACCGTGTCTCTCGGATTTTTGAAATTCCATTCACAGAAGTGGTAAAATTATGTTTTATGAAAAAATTCAGTTTTTTAACTACCACTTAGTAGTTTCACTATTCATCAAAAATTGATGTTTTTCAGAACAATGCCAAAATTTCATCCTAAGCTATATTTCATATTCCGAATTCAAAAATGAAGTCTATTTTACCAAATTAATAACATAGAAGTTGCATTAATTAATTTTATAATTAAATCCCGCTGTTAAAACAAATAGCGTGTTTTTAAGAAACAATATCTATCAAAAGATTGACACTTGTTTATGTCTGGTTTAAATGTTAAATTACATCCAATGACCAACATTGTATTGAATTCTAAAAATATATTCTAAATATACTTTAAAACCACTAAAATTAATAATTTATCACTATTAATTTTTTTGTTTAAAAAAGTTGTTTTTAATTATAATTTAGTAATTTTCACTATTCATCAGAATATGAAAGTTATCCGAAAAGTACCAAAATTTCACCTTAGGCTAAATTCGATACTCCAAATCCGAAAATGAAGTCTATTTTGAGAGCTAAAATTTCTAAAATTTTAAAAGGTGGTTATTACTATTCATAACGGCTAGTTATAATAATATTTTAATAGCATATCGTTGTTTAGTGAAACTCGGTATTGCATACTACACACGCTATCGAGGAAGGTCGCGATTGCGTGTAATGCAAGGCAAGTCAAGGATGTGTGTTGTGCAAGATCCTTTTGGTGTAGCTTACAACACAAGACATTAATAAAATTAAAAAGAATAATTTTCATAAAATCTCGGGCTGTTACATTCTACCCCCCTTAAAATGAATTTCGCCCTTGAAATTCGTCGGGGTTATAAATGGTTTACTATTCGAAAGTTTCTTTAATAGAAACCCACATCGTAAAAAGGAATACCAAATCCAATCTTTAAAAACAAAAGTATGAAATGTAACGGTTACCCAAATAAACTAATCACTAGGTTTCCACATCGGTGAAAATATGGATATGGAAGAAAAATCTAACCAAAATGTTCTAATGGAGAGTGGTAGAGAATATGGCTATGGAAAAGCCAACAATCACAAATCCATAAATTTGTGAAGATCTAAGGTACCATCCGATTAATCAGATATAAGAGCACTAGGACAACATTTTTGGTTTTCAAGATCATTTCCCTAAAGTTGATGAATTTGAATTAGAATAAATACTCACTTTATTTTGGTACAATATCACTGTTGTTCATGCCTTGAACAATTTCCACTTCATATCTTAAATAAATGAAGTTGAATATGTTATTCGTGAAGTGTTAGCAGATCATGTGATAGAATGACAGGTCATTCCATCTGTCTCAAACAAAAGGTTAGCAAAAGTTATTAAATATACATAAGTCATTCTATAGTGAGATTAATCATATATGGTTCCTAAAATGGACTTATAATTCATATATCATACTGCTTAAAACTAGCTTCTACTAAACAGGGACTTCCTGTAGGCCAGTGGTAGGTGATAAAGGCCAGTCGCACTTCGGTTGTGGGTTCGATTCCCACAGCCTTGTCCGACGCGATGGGATGTCGCCCATCCTGCAGGTTGTCCTTTTTCTAAAACTATATTACTATAATATCGAAAAAATTTCTATCCATAAACAATACTAACTTATGTCCAACATAATCCATTCCAATCTTTAGGCTTATGCATAATACTGCAGTCCACTCTCATAACATATTGAAAACGATTACCAGAGATTTAATACCATCGTTGATCCCCATATATCATAAGATATATCTTGTTGGTCACATTCCAAACATTCAAAGGTCTTAATCATGTATTCTCTTGAATACCCATTGAACCTTAGTGAAAACATGAATGCAATTAAAAGTTAACACTTTCCACATACCAAAATCCTCAAATTTCTATATACTCAAACCATGATATCACTTAGTCATTATATAAATCATGAGCTCATGAATACTGTTAAACATTTAATTTTATCTGAATCCCTTCATTATGCGCATATCATCTACATTCCAAAAATATTTGAATATCCTTTCAGGGATACTGGTAACAGTAATCATACACTTTTAAAACTCAAGGAAAGACAACAATGTAACAATCCTTAGATGTCTCTTTATTCCATAGTACCATGAGGTTTCTTATACAACATTACACATGATAAACATGTAATCATTTCACTACATTCTTAAACCATTAACCGAGCTTCAACAATTCTTTCATCTCACATATCATTTATAGTCTCTTCATCATCATCCACATAAATGCTACCCATACGACCATACTGATTCTCTTCATGAGTCATTCCCTTAGGGCATTGGTTTTCATAATGCCCATACATTCCACATTTAAAACACTTAACCATTTTTGAAGTCGTAGCAATACCATTATCCTCATCCATGGTGTTAACTGAACCTTTTCCTTTGCACTTACTTGATTTGTGTCCTTCTTTTCCACACCCAAATCATCTTCCAGTTCCCTTGAAACATTCTCCTTGATGCCTCTTCCCACATGATTTACATAGGGGAAATTGAACTTTCTTTCCTCTATGATCATCATGAAACTCCATCTTTCTCTTATTAGCCGAGTCAGGAAACTTACCAAATTTTACTTTATTGATCATATTATGAGATTGCTGATTCGGAATAATAATGATGTTTGGACTTCCAAATCCCATTTCATTTGGTTTCTCATATATAATATCATTCCATTTTCCATCATATCCTCCATTATCGTGAATCATCTTGTTTCCAGCCATTTTCTAAAACCCAAAAATAATCGTGTGAGAGGCAAAATAATGCTAAGGAAAACAACATAGTAAAGGGGGAGTACCCTTAATATCTAACATCTTAGGTCAAATTCTAAGATCTTTATCATAGTTCTAGGATTATATCCTATACGTATACTTATCCTGAGGGTCATCCCTAGACATACCTTAGAAATATCTCTAGGGATCTCACTAAAGTTCTCGCATCCTAGTTTCCAAAGGTTGACTAAACCTTTCCTATGATACCAACTGTAGAGACCCAAAGATTATCGTACATGGAAATTACATTACTTTTGCGGAATACTTAGTACATAACAAAAACACACACACAAGGATCGTAATAGTTTAGTGTCTTTGGAAACTCGGAACGTAATCTTCTAATCGTGGTGAAAGATCCTCAATATCTCCCATAAAGATCTTCCCTTTTTTTTATCCCTAAAACCTTTCTTTATATCTTGGGGAAAAGAAAACATAAAAGGGTGAGCTCAAATGCTCAGTAAGGGTAAGAAAAAGATAAAAAATCAATCACATCATATTCATAAGAACATAACTTTTGGAAATCTTAACCTGCAAAAGAGAGCATAATTTCATATCATGGGATAAATCATAGTAGTGAAATGAAATCCCAATAAGAATAACGTAAAACATGAAACTTTGTGGCATACACACATAATCATATAGAATCATTTCTTGTTAGTCAAGACTCATTGTCAAGACTGTCTTAGTGGAAAAAGTCCCTTTCTGAATCGAGTCACCCTCGTTTCAGTCCTGTTTCACTGAACCGGTATAACCTACCATTCCAGCCATGTCTATCTCATGAGATATAAAATCTTTACCCAATGAATTGGAGGGAGATATAGGTCCCACCCATCTCATAATGATACCATTCTTATGTGTGCCACAAAATCATAAACCATACATCATTGCATAACTCATGTAATACAAATGGGAATCTTAAACATCATGACATCATAAATCAATTCATATAAGATAAAGGAATTCATAAAAATAATTCCATCACAACATGATCAAATCAATGTAATAATATGGATAAAAACAGAACCCTTTATTATCTTAGATGGAAAATAAATTTGATAAAACACTTGAACTCCATTCTTGAGGAAAATATCATTTCTTCTTCAAAAACATTTTTCCTTTCATAACATGTCATACGACTTTAAAATAAAAGAAGTTGATTAAAAATAAACTTGAAAACTTGTAAAGGAAGCTTCTTGGAAATAATTTTTTAAAAATCCATTCATGTCATATAAGTTATAATAAACATTCTTTTCGTACTTTTGTCGGAAAAGTCAAAAAGTACCTCGTACGAAAAACGACAAAAGATTCCTTTCATATCTTTTACTAAAAACTCACCGAAGGGTAAAATAGGATTTACAAAACTGTAGGTGAATGGAAATAATATTACATATTGAGGAAACATGGATGTGGATGATAAAATACACCCCAGTAAATTTCAAAGTATAAACAATCTCAGATAAAAATGAGATTGTGATATTTCCCTTACCTTAGGTCCGATTTGCTTCGTAAGTGTCTGAACCTCCTGTATAATGATTTAAATAATGTCATTGACTTATTACAGAATCATATTCATTGTTATGATATCATATATGGTTCACTTATGACATTATATTACGCGTTCTTTTGAAAATTCCATGTTAAAGAGCGTTTTGGGTAAAATTGTTTCATTTGTCGTTCGTGTATTTAACTTGTAATTATTCATATGATTACTTAGATCATGATTACTTAATTCCAGAATATAAAACATTATTTATATATATATATTCAGAATATACATATATAATAAATCTGTAAATGGAAAGAAATACACCGTTCATGGAGACGGTAGTCCGTACGTACGCATGAACACTGTTTTCGTTTCCTTATTGAATTGAATGGAATTAAGTAGATGACATACATATAAATATAAATAATTCCAGTATCATTATTAGGTCATATATTTCATTATTACTTATTATATATACTTTATAATCACTCATGAATGGTTAATCATTGAGAATGATTCTCATCACGTCATGGAGACGGTAGTCCGTACGTACGCACGAGCGATGATATCGTTCCCATGGTCGTGGAATTGTGTTGAAGTGTATGCATACTATTTCAGTATTTATATCAATTTATAATAATCATATATAGTTACTCATTACAACTTTATACCCATCCAATTAAGGTGGTGGCGGAAAATAGATTACACCACGGCGTGGAGACGGTATTCCGTACGTACGCACGCGCGGTGATTTCCTTTTTCCGTAGAATGGATAGAAGGTTAATTAGAGTTGTTTCATATTTATAATAACATATCAGTATGTAAGTAATACTGATGTTATTACTTTATCATGAAACAAATAAAGAAGAAGAAGTTGAAGAAGAAAGAAATTGAAAAGATCAGTAATGGATATTACCTCTTCTTTGAAATGCCTCTTTGAATCCTTCAATTAGGGAACTAAGATATGTCTTTTAAGAAGACCAGGACCTCTAGGTTTATTCTAGGGAAGTGGAGAAGGGATTTTGGCAGGGGTTGGCCGAGATTGAGTGCTCAAATTGGTGTGATGAGGAGGGGGAGGAGGTGCCCTTTTATAAGGGAGGAGAGGGGCACCTTAGGAATATCTCAAAATATTATTTTATATTAAAGTAAAAATCGGTTTATAATGGTTCCAAAGGGTCTTATTTCGAAGCTAAAGTGGGTATGGGTCGAAATCCTATCAACCAATAGGATTTAGACAAGTTTAGGGTATTATTTTAACCTTATCAATTAGATTTAACTCTAAGTTAAATAATTTAACTTTTACCGTGTCTTTTTGTTTTCTCTTACTATATGGTTAATACACTTACTATAACATGCCAAACGATCCCCAAATTGTTTATTATTAATATATATATCCTTATCTAAGTCATTTGGCCGAACCTTCGATTTTTAGGAATAAAATAACAGTTAGTAATATAATATTTGATTTAAAAACTATTTTGTGTCAATTTTGACACTATTTGATATATGATTTTTGTGAAAGTCATAACAGAATTATATGTTCGAACCAAGTTGATTAAATCAACACTAATATATCATAGTAACCTATAATATTAGTGGAATTCATAAAAAGTCTTAAATTACATTTATTTTGGTATTTATAATATCAATTATGTCAATATTTCATTAATAAGATAATTACAGCATCATCTTTGTGTCATAAATAAAATAAATTATTTGATGTCTAAAAATTACAAATAAAATACCATTATGTAGGAAATCTTTTTAGATTTCTAATTAATATTTAAAATCGAATTTATCTTATGTATAACCCTATATTAAAATGTTTTAGTAAATAAACTTTGATTTTAACTCTTTTAACTCTTCTTTGAATTAAATAATAATAAATGTCCTAATCTAATCCAAGTGGGGCTAAATGATAATATTTTACACTTAAGGTTGTTTTTGGTCGAGATAATCTTGTCCAATAGGATTAGGACATGTGTTAGGGTAATATTAATATCATTGTTAACCTTAATTACCCTATTTACTTTTAACCGTGGTAAATAAAAGTAAAAAGTTACTATTCACGAAAAATTATTTTCATCTCATTGAACCACATTTAACTTACTGACATCAACCGTGTCTCTCGGATTTTTGAAATTCCATTCACAGAAGCGGTAAAATTATGTTTTATGAAAAAATTCAGTTTTTTAACTACCACTTAGTAGTTTCACTATTCATCAAAAATTGATGTTTTTCAGAACAATGCCAAAATTTCATCCTAAGCTATATTTCATATTCCGAATTCAAAAATGAAGTCTATTTTACCAAATTAATAACATAGAAGTTGCATTAATTAATTTTATAATTAAATTCCGCTGTTAAAACAAATAGCGTGTTTTTAAGAAACAATATCTATCAAATGATTGACACTTGTTTATGTATGGTTTAAATGTGAAATTACATCCAATGACCAACATTGTATTAAATTGTAAAAATATATTCTAAATATACTTTAAAACCAATCAAATTAATAATTTATCACTATTAATTATTTTGTTTAAAAAAGATGTTTTTAATTATAATTTATTAATTTTCACTATTCATCAGAATATGAAAGTTATCCGAAAAGTACCAAAATTTCACATTAGGCTAAATTCGATAATCCGAATCCAAAAATGAAGTCCATTTTGAGAGCTAAAATTTCTAAAATTTTAAAAGGTGGTTATTACTATTAATAACGGCTAGTTATAATAATATTTTAATAGCATATCGTTGTTTAGTGAAACTTGGTATTGCGTACTACACACGCTATCGAGGAAGGTCGCGATTGCGTGTAATGAAAGGCAAGGCAAGGATGTGTGTTGTGAAAGCTCCTTTTGGTGTAGCGTACAACACAAGACATTAATAAAATTAAAAAGAATATTTTTCATAAAATCTCGGGCTGTTACAGTACAGGGCCCTCTTCTAGGTGAGGCACCAGCAGAGGCACTAGTGGTACTACCACCCATTGGGCCAGCTATGGCACCAGCCCCAGTAGCAGGCGATGCATGCCGCTTGAGTGCGGTTCACAATTTACAGCGCCAGACGCCACCCATGTTCCGGGGAGAGATGGACCCACAGGCGGCTGAGGATTGGATGGAGGCTGTGGTGAGAGTCTTCAGCTTAGTAAGGAATCCAACAGACTTTTTGGTGATCCTTGTTTCCAGCCTCCTTCAGGCAGTAGCAGGGAGATGGTGGAGCCTGATGCTTCAGATGCATGACGAGGTGACACTTATGTGGTCAGACTTCGAGAGCTTGATCCGTGCAGTGTTTGTACCAGCCACCCTTCAAGCAGTGCGTATACATGAGCTACTGCATCTTCAGTAGCGTATCATTAAAGTGGCATAATATTCAGCGAGGTTCACCGAACTCTCGCACTACTCCACTAATATGGTACGAGACCCTTTCTTCAGGGCCCGTAACTTCGAGTAGGGTCTCAGGCGAGAGATTAGAGCTTCATTTTTTTCTCACCGCATCCCGACACAGACGGGGGTGTTGGACCGAGCCCTCTTTGTGGAGATTTTTTTTGCTGAGCTGTTTCCAGCAGCAGGATCCACTACTAGCCGGTATGCAGCGGAGTCTTCTATAGCTGACAGTAGACAGATGACGTAGAGGTCTAAGAGGGCCATACCTATAGGTTGTCGGCTGCACAACTCAGTGTCGGTAGTCTGAGTCACCAAGGGAAGTGACAGAGCCAGACCTGCCATTATATGTTACACGTGCAGTGGACAGGGTCACATGAATCGTGACTATCCGACCCACCGCTCGGATGATCAGCAGATAGATGAAGGACCTCCCAGGAAAAGGCAGATGTTCGATCAAGGCGGACCGCAAGGAGCCAGAGACCGAGGGAGGGGAGCTGGCCGTGCAGCTGGAGGTGGACGACACTTCGAGGTGTTTCCACAACCACCACCAGGAGGTCCACCCCGACCACAGGGAACGGGTGTACATGGGAGAGCACAGCCTCAGGCAGCTAAAGCTTACGACTATGGAGCTCTAGAATCATGGGGACATGAGCGGGACTAGTTCCATGCATGGTGACATTTGTTCGTGGTGCTTCTAGTATCCGTGATGTTGTTGTTTGTGGTTGTTGTGTGTCTTTGTACTTGAGCCGTAGTAATAAAAGACACTTGTCCTTATGACGTTTTCTTTCCCTCCCTTTTGTGTGGTTTATACTAAATGGTTCCGGTTAAAACTGTTGACATGACCCTCACTTTAGATATTCCTACTGGAGGAGACCCAGTGACAACACAATGATGCCGACTGTGTGACTCAACCCTTGGAGGCTAGAGTGACGGTTGGATCTCTTGGTAGTAGCGTCTAGGCCTTACGATGTCATCCAAGACATGAAATGTACCGTTTATGTCATGATTGACTGATTAGGCAAAGAATGTGGTTCATCCATAGGATGAGAAAAGATTTATCTTTTTTTCGGCAAAGGGGAAATCTTAGTAGCACTTGTAAGACCAAAGATGGGGATGACTATGATGGAGAAGGTGCAGATAATCCATGAGAGAATGAAGACATCACAGAGCATACATAAGTCCTATACTGATAGGAGATGGAGCCTACTGGAGTTTGAGGATGGCGACCACATTTTCTTATGGGTCTCTCCTAGACGTGGACTATGAAGATTTGTCTGGGGAGGCATGTTATCTATGTGCTTCATCTTTCCCTTCAACCTCAGTTGCACCAGGTGCTTGACGTCATTCTACGTATCTCAACTGAAGATGTATGTGCATGACCCGACCCATGACATCGATCACGGGGAGCTGGACATCGACAATGGGGTGACCATTACAGAGGTTATGGTGGAGATCGAGGAACGACATGAGCGGGTCCTTCGTGGACGGTCGATTCCATTATTGTGCCTTCGTTGGCAGCATATGAACCTCCAGGAGATCACTTGGGAGGAGGAGGCTCAGATTCATGCTCGGTACCTTCATTAGTTTCTCTAGTTTCTGTTGTAGCTTTACGGGGATTTAAATCCCTGAGGTGGGAGTAATTTAATGACCCGTAAATTTCAAGTAAATTTTTTTTTCATAAATTCTTTGGAATTTTATGATTACTCAGTTTCTGATGACACCTGATTCCGAGGCCTGGTGTTCCCAAAATAATTTTTTGAAGTTTTGTTAAGCTTAAATTAACGCCCGTAAGTAGTTTTCATGAAAAAGTGGAATAACTCTTAAAAGGTTAATCAGATTAGAAATCTGAGGGCACCATTGTGCTCAATATGCTGTGTTTACCCTAAGCATGACTTATGTATAGTCAGCGGAGACTTCCTGTGAGAAATCCCAAAAATGGAATAACCTTAAATAAAATAAATAAATAAAGTTATTTTATTTTTCAAATACTTATAACTCACAAATGGTAACACAGATAAAAAATCTGATACCACCGCAGAACTCGTACAGGTATACATCCTTTATAAAGATACTAACTTTGGCTGGCACGAGCCACCTGAGAAAGTTAGTTTTTGGACGTAAATAAAATAAATATGTGATAATTATTTTATTGTAAAATTCGTTACTTCTAAACGGTAACTCTAATTGAAAATCCGAGAGTACCGTTGAGTTCATTGGGGAGTGTTTCTCCTAGGCAGAGCCTAACCTTGACCATAGGGGGTCAAGGGTGACTGATAATAATTTTCTGAACTTTTTTTCGGGTACGTTCAGTAAACGTATGAGCGACGTTTTATAACATTTGAACCGGTGATTGGAATTGAATTCTGAAGGCACCGTAGAACTCGCAGTGCCGATATTCGCTTATGAGGATTTTCACCTCAATGACGGATGATCTGGTATGAAACATAGTTTTTGAGGTTTTACGTGGGTTAATAAAATAAAATAAGTGAATAATTTATTTTATTTTTTTGAACACATACAGTGTGGATAAAGTGGTTAGAAGCTCCACTTGGGAGTTGGTGGTGGAACCGACACACCCTAACATCCCGTTTGATGGGGAGGGAGAGGAAACATCTCAAACCACCCATCAATTAATTTTATATTTCGACGTAAAATTAATTGCACTCAATTAGTTTAATGGGTCGATGTAAAATTAATTGTTTTCAGTTAATTTTATATGTTGACGTAAAATTGATTTCTCTCAATTAATTTTCTTAGTGGACGTATAAATAATTGTTGTCTGTTAATTTTATAGGTTGACGTAAAAATTAATTCCTTTGAGTTAATTTTAGGTGTCGATGTGAAATTAATTGATATCAATTAATTTTTATGTGTCATCATAAAATTAATTCGTGTCATATGTTTTGATGCATGATATGTGGGGGAAACTTCTTGGCATCCTCCACTCTTATGTTGTGCCAACGAACCTCTTAAATTGCGCCAACACAATTTACTTCTCCCAACCCCCTTTTTAAATTATGTAATCGCATCATTGGAATTTAGGAAGATTCCAAATAAATAAACCGTCATAAATTCCACGATGGTTACATACCTCTCCCCATCTCATATATATAGGGAGCTTGGGAAAAGGTTTTGGAACGGCTTCACCAAGCGATGAAGCATGGGTAAAGTATTGCGATGCCCAACACTTGGGGAAATCATATCCTCTCCAATGAAGAATGTGAAGAACGCCAACGACGATCATCCACACAATTATTCATCGACCTTCCTTCCCCAGAAACCTATCCTCCGCAACATCGTAAATGAACCGACGCAGCTCGGAATTGGGGACGTGTGGCGGACACGACAAATGAAGGTCTTCATCATCTTCCTTCCGTGACTCCGCCAACGAGCGACGGGCAAGAAGTAGGGGTATTATTTTTATTTAATGTATGAACCTTTCCCATGTTCATACCTTCTCTCAAAATGAGGAACGGTGGTTTTTGTGCTTCATACATGCGAGAACCTATTGCTACCACCCTAAACGCGGAGGGTCCGGGCCAAACCAACATGGCCCGACCCCTTAGTTGTTCTTTTTGTAATGACTCCACGACAGCAGGGCAATGAGGCGAAGATGACGGAGGCGATGAACAAAAGACACGCTACCCAAGACCTTCGTGAACTACGCCACCCCCGAGGCCCCCTAGTGCACACCCGCTGCCCCGCCCCTGCCGGTGCACCCGCAACCCCCTGCCGACGCACCCGCGGAGCCCTGCCGACGCACCCCCGGCGCCCTGCCGGTGCACCTGGCACCCTTCCGGCGCGGCCGAGCACCCCACGACATGCTTCACTACCGGCCCAGCGCCTCACGCCCTTGCCGGCATCATGCCCGACATCCCAGCCGGTGGCCTGCCCAGCACACCCTGGCGGCCCCACAATGCCTTGTCACACAACTCGGTGTGCCCCCGCGCACTGCCCGACCTTCGACACCCTTCCTGGTACACCCGCACCATTCCCGGTGCGCCCATGGCCAGCTAGAGCCCAACAGGCCTGCCCGTGCCCCGCGCGGTCTGCCCAATGGCCTCCGGTCACCAGCCTACAGAACCGGCCTGCGACGCCCCCGCGTGGTCGCTGGTCGAACCAGCTCGGTCTCCTGACCCGAGTTACCGAGATGCCTACGTGGCGACTATCGGGCTGAACCGCCCTCGTGGTCCGCTGGGCCGGGCCCAGTTGACCGGTTCAAACCTTAGCAGGCTGACTCGCCCAATGGGCAAGGTCAGACCTAGCAAGTCTGACCGGGTCAACCCAGACCAGGTCGGCCCAGTTTGGGTTAGGCTGAGTTGGTCTGTCGGGGTCGGACCAGACCCGGGCTCATTACTGGCCCATTAACATCTTGGGCCAAATATTTGGCACCAGACATCCGGTTGATGAACAATCAGCGGCGCCAGTACTCTTGGAGCATAGTCGTCCCATTGAGTATATCTAATGAGAGTTCGGGGTATAGTTGAGATACGACCGGGTTGGTTCGTATATGAAACCAACTGGTCCCCCTGAACAAAGAGGCTAATAACTCATGAACCGGGGCATCCGACTGATGCGCCGTCTGTTACGTTAAGACCCACGTGACGAGGAAGTCCTTTGTGATACTTCTTCGTGGGAATTTTTGATACATGGAGTAACGACCAGTGTCTTGTGAAGCGGATCCTCCCAGAGGAGAGCATACGGAGTACAGTGACCTTGTAGCTAGTTTAGGCCTGATGAATCCTTGCCCGAATTGATTCGGAGTGACATGCCTATCCCAGTGGGGAGAGATACTTTGTGAGGTGGCAGAACCATGGCGGGGGATCACTACATTGTGAGGTTTCAGACCCGCGGTACTCGACAGGTGGAGTGCCTCTATAGGCTATGAGGGGGAGCACTACTGTGTGAGGTGGAAACCCCATGGAGGAGGAGCACTACTTTGTGAGGTGGCAGACCCACATTACTTGACAGGAGGAGTACCTCAGTAGTCTAAGGTTAGTGAGTGACACCTCGGAGTCGTGACATGACTACTTCACTCGACAAAGGAGGACTTCTCCAGCAGCTGTGTTTTTCATCATTGTGAATAAAAATCCTAGTTTGAGATGAGTCAATGACATTTTTTTTCCTCGTGATTAAGATGGGTTACTTGATAACATCGGTATATTTTGGTCATATACCCAAGTAAAGGTTATCTATTGAGATCATCCTTTTTGGTTTATCCTTGTTGGATTTAGTGAGACCTTGAGGGTCTCGGGGTCCCTACTGAGTATCGTTATACTCAACCCTGCACGGGCTATGCCCGCTCCTTGTTGTGTTGGATGTAGACAATGGACAAAACTGATCGTGGTTGAGGCTTGTAGAACTGTACGGTACCTGAAGGTGGACTTCCTGACGAGACAGTACCTGAAGGTGACAGATGGATGCAGAGAGCTGAGGTGGCCATATGTACCTACCCTTCATGTAGGAACTCCGGAGGATGATCTAGGAGCAGCTTGAAACCTTCCTTATATTTTGTCTTTTCCCTGTACATTACTGTTGGGCTTGTATTTCTGTCCCCCTTTGTACTTTCATGACACTTTTCTTATTTCTTTACTTAGTGTTTTCTTCCGCTTTTACTCTAGTTGTGAATTTGTTTGCATTTCATAAAGGCAATATCTTCCCTTTTTATTGAGATTTATGGCTTTGGTGCTAGTCGTCAACCCATTGCCTATGGAAGGCGAGCTTGGGGTAGTCATGACACATGCCCTGAGGACAGGTCGTGACATTATAACATTTGAACCGGTGCTCGGAATTGAAATTTGATGGCACCGTTGTACTCGGAGCATTAACATTCACTTAAGGAGACATTCACCTCGACAACAGTTGGTCGAGAATAAAATTTTGATTTTGACTTTTCATGGAAAAATAATAAAATATAGTGAGTTACACTTTATTTTTTTTGAAAAACCTTTTGGTGTGTGGTGGTTAAAACCTTCTCACGGAGGTGGATGGTGGGACCACTTCACCTTAACCTCCCATGAGAGGTTATGGTGGTGGGTCCCACCCTAACTCAACCTCCCATGTTAGGATAAATGAGGTTGGGACCACCCATGTTGGAATCCTCTTGAACTTCCAATCAAGTGGGGAGAGCCTCTTCAGCTCCACATATTATGGCGCCAATTCACACAAATTAACAAATGGAGCATTAATTAATAAATTTGAACCTTTTTTAATATTTGGGACAACAATTATATAATGGATTAACATAATCCATTATTATTTTGGTTGGCATTTCCATTTGGTGGAGCTTGGGAAATGGGAGAGCATGGGAGAAAAGAATTCTCCAATGAAGAACAATTCTTCTGCCAAAAAAGAACGATCCTCATCCAAAACAAGGGGGGAAGCGTCATCCATGAAGAACACTAACAACATCCACCTCGACTTCTTCATATTATTTCCCAATGTCAAAGAATCGATGTCTGCCTTTCCGTGACTTCATCATAAAACAAAAAATTCGAGGTAGGGGTTCATGCTAGGTAAATTGTTGAGTGTTATTCACCTTGTTTCTAGGATTAGGAATCAGAGCTCCTTGATATCATCCTAACACAGAGGGCACATTCCAAACAAAAGAGGCATGAACCCTCTGCCTTCACTGTGGATGATGATGTTTAACACGACATGAGTCCAGGTTGAGTGAATATCATCAACCATGATATCAGATAGAAGGCGATGTTCCGAGTAAAGTGCGACTACTTTCGGAATGAGAAACGAGCCACCAGAACTCATCCGGTGACCTTTGAAAGATTCACCGGTGATCGGAACCAGCGACGAAGATATGGGAGGATGGAGCTCCAGCCGGATGCATGGTAAATGGTGGTGCAACCATTCCACTGTGGAAAAAGTTCACGGTCGACTAGTCGCAGTGGTGCAGTTGCAACCGACGCAATGTCATCCGTAAAGGAAGCTGGTGGCCTGAGTCGCCAGGTTTCCGGTGAAGGCGCGACGCAACCGCGCTGCGTGATGGAGAAGAAGGGGCCATGGTATTTTTCTGTTGTGATGTAGTAGTGTTCGGCACTAGGCCGACCATGATGAAGATCGGCGGCCCGAGCCGCCAGGTCGCCGGAGGCGGCGCTCCGTAATGGCGCCGCGAGGGAGTCGGTTGGCCGCTCGGTGAACCGGAAGGAGCGGGAACCAGTGGGTCCAGCGTGACATAGACCGACACCATGTGGCACCGGTTGTCTCCCTATCGAACTAAATAGTCATTCGAGAACCCCAAGGGGTGTAGCCTCCCCCCTTGGATGCGGCTAGGGCGGACCCCATGGGTTGCCAGCTGCATGGGCCGCCCACCGCGTCTGCCGCCAGACAAGACACAGTGTGCGCCACCGGACCGAATACAACGCATTCAAGGCCACCCAATGAAGGCCAAACCACCCCCTTGAACCAAGTCGGACCAGCATACAGGGTCGGACCCCAGCCCTGACACGTTTGACCCAATTTCACCTTTTCATCCATATCTTGGGCTACGGGTGTCCGATCGACGAACCGTCTACGACAACAAAAATCGTGGAGAAAAAAGGTTCTTTTTAAATACCCTACATGATTTCTGGACATAGTTGGGGTACCAAAAGGTTGGATTTCAATGTAAATCCTACTGGGCCCTCCGAACAGAAATGGAAACAACTCCCAGACCGGGCATCCGATTGACGCACTGTTTATTGCGTTGAGACCCCTATGACGAGGAAGACATATGAGATAATTCTTCGTTGTACATTGATGTAGTTTATGTATCAAATTTTGCCTTTATTATAATAACCTCCCAAAATGAAGCATGATTTGTTGAAACCCTGAGGCTGGTTGTGCACTGACTACTGTTATGGGATCCTATGTGGGCCCGACAGTTCTAACTGATGTTCTTGGATCTTGTGTTGGTCCGACAGCACTGACTATTGTTCCTAGATCCTATGTGGGTTTGACAGTTCTAAAAACTAGTCCTAGATCTTGTGTTGGTTTGACAACATTGACTTCAGTTCCTGGATCTTGTGTGGGTCCGACATAATAGTTTGTCCTAGATCCTGTGTGGCTCTGACAGATCTGACTACTATTCCTGGATCCTGAGTGGTTCTGACAGTTCTAACCACTTTTCCTAGATCCTATGTGGATCTGACAGCTTAGATCATTCAGTGGAAACATCTGATCATCTCTATCTCACTACAACGATGTATAACTGTGTGAGCTGAGTCTGTGGTTTCTGTGTTTTTACTCATGATTGAGATGGGTTACATGATAACTTAGGTATATGAATAGGCATATACCTATGTAAAGTATATTCTTTGATTTCATACAATGTAGTTTATCCTTGGTGGATTTTGAGAGACCTTTCTGGTCTCGGGGTCCCTACTAAGTATTTTTATACTCGCCCCTTCACGGTCTATGCCCGCACCTCATTGTATTGGATGCAGATGACGGACATCGCGGTCGGAGGCTGAGAGCACCAGGACTGGATGGTACTCGGAGTTGGACATTACGATGAGTCGGTACATGGAGGACTGACATATGTGGAGTGATGAGGAGGATATCTGTATTTACCCTTCATGTAGGATCTGTGGTGGTCGTTCTAGGAGCTGGTTTTCACCTTTCAGTTATTTAGTTACTTTTCAGTTGTAATTATACATTACAGTTGGGATTGTATTTCTGGCCCCTTTTACTTTTAATTACTCTTTTGTATATAGAATTACAGAGTGTTTTACTTATATCTCATACTTTTTTGTGTGAATTTTTAGTATATAAAGGTAATCTCTTCCAGGTGTTAGGGAATTGCACCTTTGGTGCTAGTCGCAAGTCCCCGGCCTATAGAAGGTGGGCTTTGGGTAGTCAAGACACATGCCTCGTGGGACGAGACATGATAAATTGGTTTCATAAGAGACGGTACTAGAGAAAAACTTAGGACTGTTATGTTTCTTTTAAGTGAAGAAATAGTGTTAAGTGTATTGAGTGAGGATTTCAGTCCAGGGAGTCCAGTGTTAGTGAGATGGCCGACATATCCATACACCAGGACCCTAACTTCTTTTTTCCAACTTAGTGCGAAAAATAACTGATTGCGTGTGTGTTTCAAGAGTTTTCTTTTTCATCACATTGAGTCAGATCACCATGTATAACTCATTTACTATGGCTCAATTGTATCTTTTATGGATTTCCACATGAATACAACCAGCCAGGATTTTGAGAGTTGTACAAGATGATAGCCCATCGAGCAATGAGGCCTCAATGTAGAGCCCCAACATAGTGGAGGCACCAACGGTACCACTACCCGTTTGGACATCAATACCACTTGCCCCAATAGCAAAGAGTTCACGTCGCTTGATCGCGTTGCAAGAGTTCCATCACCAGAGGAAACCTAGGTTCTGGGGTGAGATGGACCCAGATGCAACTGAGAATTGGCTGGAGGCTATGGTAAGAGTCTTTAGATTAGTTGGGACACCAGCCGACCTTATGTAGATCTTTTCCGCGAGTCTTCTTCATACAGCAGCAGGAATATGGTGGAGCCTAATGCTCCAGGTTCATGATGAGGTGACACTTCTCTGGGCAGACATCGAGAGCACGTTTCATGTGGAGTCTGTCCCTACCACCATACGTGCGGTGCGGATACAGGAGCTACTGCATCTACAACAGGGTAGCGTGTTGGTGGAGCAGTACTCAGCGAGGCTCACCGACCTCTCCCGCTACTCAACAGATATGTTATGAGACCCATTATTTAGGTCTCAGACTTTAGTTCAGGGGCTCATGCGAGAGATCATGGCTTTGATGATATCCCTTAGCATCTCAATGTAGGAAGTAGTGTTGGAGAAAGACCACATTGTGGAGAGTTTCATTTCTGAGCAGTCACCATCATCGAGACCCATCACTAGTCGACATACAGCAGAGTCTTCTATAGCTGGAAGTAGATAGATGTCGCGGAGGTCCAAGAAGACCAGGCCATCTGGTGGAAAAAGTTACGAGGTGATACCACCACCACCACTATGAGGTCCACCCCGACCATAGAAAGCATGTGGGCATATGAGTGATCAGCTTCATGCAGATAAAGCATACGACCATGGCGCTCAGGAGATGATTTGAGGTACGATCTATGTCAACTACTCCTTAGCTACAGTTCTTATAGACATAGGTTCCAGTCAATCGTTCATCTCCACATTCCTCGTTCAGAGCTCAGAGATTCCGAAGGAGCCTTTAGTTCTATCCTTACAGTTAGAGACTCCTACGTGAGTTGATTTTACGATTACACATTTGGTGTCGGTAGTGTGTGATTACTCTAGGAGGCGAGAGCTTCGGCTGGAATCTCCTAGTAGGGGCGTCTATGCCTTACAACGTCATCTTTGGTATGGAATGGTTATCTACAGTCCATTCTCAGAGAGACTTTATTAGGCTCAAAGTGTTGTGTGTCCGCACAGATGAGACCAGGTTCACCTTTATCGGCATGAAGGGAGCCTTGGAAGCATAGAACAGACTTACTCAGAGGAGGGTGCAGCCGATCACTCATCAGTTGTCTTGCCTTAACCTTGATGTAGTTGATGTGGAGAGTCTGTGATATCCTTTAATGGTGGACCAATAAGCATATGTTTTCCCTAATGTTGTCCTTGGTCTAAATCCTCGCAGAGAGGTGTACTTTTACTTCGACATGTACCCCGGGATGACACCAATATCTACTCAAGCATATCAGATGGATCCCGCTGAGATTCCGGAGCTGTAGGTACAGCTGGAGGACTTGTAAAGGAAGGGATTCATTCAGCCTAGTGTTTCTCGCTGGGTAGCTTTGATTCTGTTTGACAACAAGGATGATGGAAGCTTGAGGCTCTATGTTGACTATTGTCGCCTGAATCAGGTGACTGTGAAGATCAAGTACCCACTCTCGAGGATTAATGACCTCTTTGATCATCTGAAGGCATCACGTTGGCTCTCAAATAAAGACCTCATATTAGGATATCACCATCTCATTGTTCAAGATGAGGATGTGAAGAAGATTGCCTTCAAGTGTCGGTACGACCACTACGAGTTCTTGGATATGCCCTTCTGCGTAACCAACATTCTAGTAGTGTTCACAGGACTCATAAAAAGGATATTCTAGCCAAACATTGATCACTTTTTCATGTTATTCATCGATGAAATCTTGATATACTCGACTACTTAGGAAGAGCATACCTACAATTTGCAAGTAGTACTGGACACACTCCAAAAGAACCTTCTTTATGGTAAGCTCTAGAAGTAATATTTTATGTTCCAAGAGGATAAATTTTTGGGACATGTCATCTCATAGGCTGGAGTTGTAGTGGATCCAGCAAAGATTGAGGTGGTACTTTCTTGAGAGCCATACAGGAGTGAGACGCAAGTACGGAGTTTCCTGTGTTTGGCTGGTTACTTCCAAAGGTTCATACCTGACATCTCTAAAGTGAAACACCACTATCATCAATGACAAAGAAGGGGAAACCCTTCGTGTGGTCTGAGATATGCCAGCAATGTTTTCAGGAGCATAGGTAGAGGTAGACTAGTGCCCCCATCTTGAGGCTTCTAGTGGAGGTTGTAGGGAATGTAGTTTAATATGACATTTCAAGGACCAGACTCGGATGTGTTCGGATGCAGTAGTGAGCATTGATTGCTTATGTTTCTCGTCAGTTGAGACAACATGAGAAGAACTACACTACCCTTGACCGGGATTTAGCAGTAGTGGTCTTCACGTTGATGATGTGGAAGAACTATCTGATGGGTGATCATTTTACCATTTTCTTTGATCAAATGTGTCCTAGGTATATCTTCTCTTAGAAGGACCTGAACCTGAGACAATGACATTGACTTGTGTTCTTTTAGTACTATGACTTCAAGATAGTTTATACTCCTGGGAAGGGGAACTTTTTTGAAGATGTACTCAGAAGATAATCTGGTATACAACTGCTTGGAGAGGTGACAGAGCAGCTGGATGCATTACAGATATCCGTTGTAGACCGATATGGATCATCTACCCTTTTATATCATACAGTAACTCCTATACTTATTCAGTGAGTTAGGGCGACGTAGCATGGTGACACTGATTACGAGACACGACGTGATCATATATGCATAGGGCGGGCACCTGATGGATTTTCTAAAGGTGGGGAGCATGCCATCTTCATCTGAGGACATACTATGGTACCAGTGTCACTTTAGGAGGTTGTTTTGAGGGAGTTTCACACATCTCCTTTAGCGGTAAAACCAGTATTGGCGAAGATGTACCAGGACCATTGATGACATAACAGGTGGCCGGGTATGAAGAAGGCGGTAGAAGAGTTTGTATCTCGATGCCTCACTTGTCAACAAGTGAAGGTGGAGCACTAGGAACAAACAGGCTCGGTCCATCAATTAGAGGTCCCAGAGTGGAAATGGGATGGGATATCCATGGACTTCATGATGGTTCTTCCACATACATCCAAGGGTCAGGACTCGATTTGGGTGATTGTCGACCGACTCACCCAGTCGGGCCACTTCCTACTGATCAGATAGTAGGGTTCAGTAGAGATATTGGGACACCTCTATGTGCAAGAGATTGTGCGTTTACATGGTATACCCTCGATGATTGTATCTGATCATGACAAATGGTTTACTTCCTGGATATTGAAGGGGTTGTAGGAGGCTTTCAGAACACATCTTTGCCTGAGCACCACCTTCCATCCTCAGACAGATGGTCAGACTGAGCGGACCATTTAGAACCATTATGTCATGCTACATGATTGTGTCCTTGACTTTGGTCGTTGTTTGGAGGATCAATTACTGTTGGTGGAGTTTTCGTACAACAACACCCATCACTCTATCACAGGGATGACACCCTTCGAGGTGTTATACGGGAGACCTTTTAGATCACCCATGTGCTTGAAAGACCCCGGGGAGTCCATACTGGTCGGACCAGAGATGGTACGAGTTACCACGGAGAAACTGCAGATCATCTAGGAGCGGATGAAGACTACAGAGAGAAGGAAGAAGTCGTATGCTGACAGGAGACAAAGACCTATAGAGTCTGAGTGTGGTGACCATGTCTTTATACGTGTCTCACCTCGATGAGGATTATGAAGATTTTTATGTGGCGGCAAGTTAGCTCCATGATTCATCTGACGTTTCCAGGTCCTCCGTGGAGTTGGCGGGGTGGCATACCGCTTAGCTCTTCCACCTCAGTTTCACCAGGTACACCACATCTCTCATGTATCCCATTTGAGGAGATACATGAATGACCCTTCCCACATCATCAACCATGGATATATGGACGTTGAAAATAGGGAAACATTAATGGAGGTTCCAGAGGAGATTGAGGATCGACAGGAGAAGGTCCTACGTGGATGGTCGATTCCTCTAGTGCACGTCCGCTGGTAGCACGAGAACCTCCACGAGGGCACATGGGAGAAGGAGGCTCAGATTCATGCTCATTACCCCCACTTGATCCCTTAGTTCTATTTTTAGATTATTGGGACATAAAGCCCTAAGGTGGGGAGAATGTAAAAACCCATAATTTCTATGGAATGTTTTTTAAATACATGGAAATTTTACGAGTCCGTGAAAATAGACGGCATGTGATTCTAAGGCCCAATGTGTCTGGAATCAATTTCTGAATTTTTGTTTGGGTAGATTCAGTAAATTTATGAGGGGGATTTTACAACTTTTGAACTAGTGCTCGGAATTGATATCTGAGGGCACAGTTGTACTCGTAGTGCCGACGTTCAGTTAAGGATACTTTCACCTCGACAACATTTGGTCTAGAATAAAAGTTAGATTTTGGGTTTTCATGAAAAAATATTAAAATAAAGTGAGTTACAGTTTATTTTTTTGAGCAACCTTTTGGTGTGTGGTGGTTAAAACCTCCTCATGGAGGTTGAGGGTGGGACCACCACACCTTAACCTTCCATGAGAGGTTACAGTGGTTTGGCCCACCCGAACTCAACATCCAATGTGTGGATAAATGAGGTGGGGACCACCTATGTTTGAATCCTCTGGAACTTCCCATAAAGTGGGGAGAGCCTCTTATGATCCCCACTTAATGGTGCCAATCCACACAAATTAATTAATGGAGAATTAATTAATTAATTTGAACCTTATTGAATATGTGGGCCAACAATTAAATATTGGATCAACTTAATCAATTATTTTTGGGATTGTCATTTCCATTTGGTGGAGCTTGTGAGAAGGGGGATCATGGGAGAAAAGAATTATCCAGCTAATAACACTTCTTCCACCAACGAATAACGATCTTCTACCGAAATAAGGGAGGAAGCGCCGCTCTTGATAAACACTGATGACATCATCCTCAACTTCATTATCTTCGTTACCGATGTTAACGAATCGACATCTTTTTTTCTAAAACATCATCACCGAACAATGAATCCAGGGTAGGGGTTAAAATTTGGTAATTGTTTCACGTTCATCAATATTCTTATAGGATTAATAATCAATGCCTCTTGAAATCATCCTAACACAGAGGGTGTTGGCTGAACAAACACGACCTGAACCCTTTGCCTTCTTTGTGCATTATGACACTCAACAAAACATGAGTCCAGGTTGAGCGAATATCTTCAACCATGATTGAGGATCGAAAGAGACATTCCGAGTAGGGTGAGAATACATCATGAATGAGAAAAGGGACACTATAACTCATCCGGTGTCCCGCGAATGATTTGTCGGTGATCAGAATCGGCGATGAAGAGAAGGGAGGTCAGCAATTCGGCCGGCTACATGGTCAGTGGTGGCGCAATTGAGCCAATAGAAGAGAGGGTCATGGCCAACTAGCCAGAACGTTCTATCGGCGGCTAGAACAAGGCCGACTATGAAGGAAGCTGGCGGCCCGAGCCACCAGGTTGTCAAAGAATGTGCGGAAAAACTGCACTGCACAATAGAAAAGAAGGGGCTGCCGCCCCTGGCCACGGTGATGCAGGGGTGGCCATTTCTAGGCCAGATGTGATGAAGACTGGAGGCCCGAGCTGCTAGGTGGCCAGAGGAGGCCCGGTGCAACCATGCCGTGTGGGAGTCGGCTGGCTGCTCGTCCCGCAGGGAGGAGCAGTACACAGTGGGTCCCGCGTGACGCAGACCGGCGCCACGTGGCGCCACCTGTCTACCACCCAGATGGCTTTGAAAATAGAGAACCCCATGGGCCGCAGACTCCCCCTGGATGCGGCTATGGCGGTCCCCATGGGACGTCGGGCCCCCAACCGCGTGGGCCGTCCACCGCACGGGCCGCCGGGCCGGACCTAGTGTGGGCCCCCGAGCCAGAACCTGTGCGGGCTGCCGAGCCGAACCCATTGCGGCCTGGGCCGCCCAGTAGGGTCAGGCCTCCCTCGCGGACCGGTTTAGAAACACTGACCGGGTTGGACCCATGAACCGGGTCAGACCCCTGTCCGGACTAATTTGACCTTATTTCACCTTTTCATCCATATATTGGGCTACGTGTGTCCGATCAACAAACCGTCTACCAAGATAGAATTCTTGGAGAGATATGGTTCTTTTCACATATCCCAATTGAGGTTTGTTCATAGTTGGGTTATTACCAGGTTGGATTCGAACATAAATCCAACCGGGCCCTCGGAACGAAAATGCCAATAACTCTCCGACCAGACGTCTGATTTACGTGTTGTCTATTGGGTTGAGACCACAAAGAAGAGGCATACCTCTGAGATACTTCTTAGTGGGACTTTGTAGAAGTTGACATATCAAATTATGGCTTGAGGAGAAGAACCTCCAAGAATCAGGCATGCTTTGTGGAATCCCTATGGCTAGCTATGCTCTGACCATTGTTCCTGCATCCTGTGTGGTTCTGACAGTTCTAACTACTAGTCCTGGATCATTTCTGGGTCCTATAACACTAAATAATTTTATAGAATCTTGTGTGGGTCTAAAAATTCTAACAGTTGGTCCTTGATCTTGTGTGGGTCAGACAGCATTGGATTCTATTCCGAGATCCTGTGTGGGTCTGACAGAATAGCTTGTCCGGGATCCTGTGTGGGTCTGAAAGCTCCGACTACTGTTCCTAGATCATGTGTGGGTATGAAAATTCAAACCACTAGTAATGGATCCTATGTGGGTCCGACATCTTAGATGATTCATTGGATACATCTGATCATCTCTACCTCTCTACAATGTTTTAGACCTTGTGTGAGATGAGTCAGTGGTTTCTATGTTTTTCCTCATGGTTGAGATGGGCTACATGATAGCATAGGTATATGTATGGTTATATACCTATGTAATGGCTATCCGTTGACTTGATACTATGTGGTTTAACCTTGGTCGATTTTGGGAGATCATGGTGGTATCAGGGTCCCTACTGAGTATCGTTATACTCAACCTTGCATGGGCTATACCCGCTCCTCATTGTGTTGGATATATACTATAGACATCGATGACGGGCCTTAAGAGCAGCAGGACTAAACCGTACCCGGAGGTGGATCTTACTAGGAGTCGGTACATGGAGGACTGACGAACAAGGAGTACTAAAAAGGATATTTGTACCTACCCTTCAGGTTGGATCTGCGGTGGTCGTTCTGGGTGCGGCTTTTCACCATTCAGTTTTTTTGTCCCTTTTAAGTTGTACATGTACTTTACAGTTGGGCGTGTATTTCTGGCCCCATTTACATTTTAGTACTATATTTTATACAAATGTACGTAGTGTTTTACTTTCATCTCATATTATGTTGTGTTTGTTTTTAGTAAATAAATGCAATGCCTTGCCAGTTTTAGGGAATTACGACTTTCGTGATAGTTTCCATCCCTTGGCCTATAGAAGGAGGGCTTGGGGTAGTCACGACATGAGCCCCAGGGTACGGGTCGTGACAAGGACGGTTGATGTTGAAACAATCACTTTAACAACCTTTTCTTAATATCTTATTTAATCATGATTTATTTGATAGATTTTACATAATAAAACTCATTATATTGAGAGGTCTAGTGTATTTTATGATTAATAACATTACATAACATCATAAAACATTAAATAAAACATCTTTATTGAAAACGTATTTTACATAACAACAGCATTCATTCATACATAACACTGCATATGATATCCTGAGGTTATAAATAAGAAAAGGTGATATGTAATGTCCATTAAGTGAATAAACATTGAACTACATAAAGAATATAATAAATGTTTGTAAATAGGTATATCAATGGGGCATAAGAGAAACATGAATATGAAGGTTTGATATATAAGGATAGTCCTGACATTAAAATGTGGAATCAACATAAATTATAATATTAGATTGATTCAATAGTCATTTAAAATGGAGGATAAATAGTAAACCCTCACTGAACAAGAATTTTCATGATTAGACCCTCATCACACATAAAATATCATGATTGTAGTCATTACCCAATGCATTGGAGATTTACTAGGGAGAACCCTTCACAAATATTTCATTTTGATGCTTATGTGTGCCACAAGGATTCATTTCACATCATAAATTATTTCACTATTGAGGATTGTGAAATAAATACATGAATGTATACAATAAATAATAGCATGTGCATAAAGTGGAATATATTTGATTATGGAATGTGTATGTTATTCACGACATAGTTATTTTGGTATGGAAGATCATGGTGTAATTTTGGTAGCATAACGACATCATATTGAGATTCGTAAAAAAGATGAATAAAGAGAAAGAGACATCTCAAAATCTTGACATAAAAAGGAAATTATTATGGACATATATTAACATTTCCCAACCTAGGAAATTAGGAACTTTTAATACATAACATAAATGTGTTGCATGTCAAAATAGGCAGTTGGAAGATGTTGAAAGTGGGTGCTCTAGACCCAACTTGTCTTGTACTTTGATTACTGTTACATGTATTCAGTATGGTTTTATGCATGTGTTTATCTTGCCATGATAGTATAGATACTTCTGCATCCACTTCATCAATGGCAATGTCCTAGGATTACCTGTCGCATCAAATGGTTATAGCAGTTCCCAGGCTATAATGAGAACCCTGAGATGCCATGACAGTAATCTTAAAGTAACGTCCTATGGTCCAGTTACATCATTCTGAAATGACACAGATGATGTGTGACCATCAGGTGCTGGGGGCTCATAAGCATTGAGACTTCATCTCATGAAGTTCGCACTTGATGATCTCTAGCTAACGAGATCATGAGGACAGACCCGCTTAATAGGAACACCACATGTTTCTGGTGTCATTGGTCGTTCCTATCTATGGGCATGTGTAATGGTCTCCTGACTTGAGATCATTATCAATGAATGTCATTTAATTACGTACATTTGATATAAGGCGAAAACCATGGCGACAAAGTCGTGGCGAGGTAGTTTGTATTGGGTACGTCATTAATGGCATGGAATTGATTGAATGATCGAGAAAGGATTTGTCGCTTCCAAGTTTAGGAAGAGATATCTCGGGCCTGGTTGATTAGGATGGTTGCACCTTCATTAAATCCATGGCCATGGTAGACGAAGGTAAGACCGTCCGGACAAATCGACAAACAAAGATAAAGCAAATAAAGAATGATGACACTAGTATGCATTCTGCTTTATTGAGATATCGTTTGACGAAGAGATTATATTACACGGACCATGTTCATAGGAAGGCAGTCGTTGCTTTGACTTTGCCTTATCTCTATAGGGGCCTCGATGGGTTGCTAGACCCCGCTCTAGGTCTGTGATATTATTCACTGCTATTGAGATAAGGGCCTAGAGGGTCACACACGATAGCGCCTTGAAAATCTGCCCTATTCTGAGAGTAGGAATTTAGAACTTGGTGGGCCCCGCCAAAGGGTCCGAGTACTATCCAAGTTCTATTGATCACCAAATAATAAATAAGTTCATTAATTATTTGAGTTTAGAATAATTAGTTGAATTTATTTATAACATGTATTTACAAGTTGTATGGTAAATACACGTATTAATATTATTCGACTGGATTTAAATATCCTAGGGTCGTTTAATATTAGTAGGAGGTATGAGTCGAGTTAAAGACTCAAATTTATCACGTAATATATTTATATATTACAAGCAAGTGATAAATTGTAAATTTTATTTATGGCATAATTTTTATTTTCCATAAATAATTATTTACATCACTTATATAGCGGACGTCTGATACACGGGGGCCGGGAACCTACACCGCGTGTTTTAATACTCCCTATATAAGTGAGAGAGATGCTCTCCCACCATAACTATTCATGTGCCAATTTTGAGAGCATCTCTCTCCTCCTGGAATTTAGAGAGAGAGTCTCTCAAGCAAGGAGGATCTTCAAGCTTATCCATCCCGGATCGAAGCATCCTCCCTTGCGGTGATCATCGCTGCGCTGAAGTGTGCGTCGTAAATCCGCGCTAGCACCCGGATCTTGACGAACGGCGCGCGTGCAGATTTGCAAGGCGTGTGTGGACGATCTAGAGGGCTTCGACATCGGAGTCTTCGAGCGACGATCGCCGGTGTCTTACACGTCAATTCTGAACAAAGGTAAACGTTCGATTTTTATTTTGTGCTCCTTATAAACCTTGCGAGATCCTCGGACCAAGCTGGGACGAGATCACCGGAGTCGACAGGGTTATGTCACTCCGATGATGCAGAAAAAATTTTAAATCCCGGCCCATTGGTTTCCGCTGCGCAGTCCCGAAACCAACAGTGGTATCAGAGGGAGCGCAAGGTTTTTTCTGAGTAAAAAATATTAAATTGCATTAAATTTAATTGCGGGGTGTTAAGACGGTTCATTCGGATTCGACCGCGCGTCGTTTCGATTTCAAATGATCAAGATACGATCAGTTGAAAAATTTTAATCGGATCGACGTCGCAAATTTGTGATCGTTTGATGTTATTTCTCAAATTGAGATAAACATCAAAAATATATATTTTATTATAAATAAATTATATTATAATAATAAAATATATAAAATTTAAAATAATTGGAGGAGACCAAGACTTGGGGTCTTCCTCCTTTTTATTTTTTTTAAAAAAAAGGGGAGGAATCAAAGACCCAAGATGGGGTCTTCCTTTAAAAAAAAAAGAAAAAGGAGGGGTGGGGCGGCTGGATTTTTGTGGCAAAGCAAAAAGAAAAAAAAAATTAAAAAAAAAGGGGAAGACCCGTAGGGTCTTCTCCCTCGCGCAGCCAAGGGCCGGCAAACCCTAGGGTTGCCGGCCGCGGATTCCTCCCGGACCGCAACCCCCTCGCCGGACCGGCCCTCCTCCTCCGGCGGTCCAGCACCACGGCGCGCCAGACCTCCTCCTCCGCGCCGCGGCCTCCTCCCGGACCGGCCCTCCTCCTCCGCGCCGCGGCCTTCTCCCGGACCAGCTCTCCTCCTCCGCGCCGGCCCTTCCCCACCGCGCGGCCTCCTCCCCGACTCGCCTCGCCGGACACGGCCCTCGCCGCAGCTCGCCGGACGCGGCCCGCCATCGCCGGACGCGGCCTCCCCTCGCCGGACCTGGCTCGGCTCGCCGGACGCGGCCCGCCGTCGCCGGACGCGGCCTCCCCTCGCCGGACGTGGCTCGGCTCGCCGGATGCGGCCCGGCCTCCTCCCGGACGCGGCCCCTCCTCGCCGGACCGGCCCCTGCCGGCAGCCGCCGGCCACTCCGGCCTCCCCCCTGCCGGACAGCTTCGCTCCGGCCTCACCTCCTGCCGGACTGCCTCGCACAGACCGACCCCTCGCCGGCTCTCCGGAGTTGCGGGCTGCCGGGAGATGCAGTCGTTGCGGGATGCGGTCACGCCGCCGCGGTCACGCCGCGGTCACGCCGCGGTCACGCCGCCGTCACGCCGCGGTCACGCCGCGGTCACGCCGCGGTTCAGGACGACATCCCGCAGCGGTACGCAGTCCCGCCGGACTTTTCTCCGGCGAGAGGTAACCAAGCACTGAATTAATTTTAATTAATTTAGTTTTTTTCCTTTAAATTAAATTAATTGAAATTAATTTAGGGGTTTAGATTATTTTAATCCAAGAATATTAATTTAATTTAAGTTTAGAATTAAAATTAAATTAAACAAATGGAACCGATAAAAATAAATTATTTGAATTTTATCAAATTCATTTAATTTATTAAAACACCCTCGCATAATTTAAATTTATTGCAGTTTAATTTTATTGCACTTTTCCCCGACTGGTCTTGAGCTTTTGACCGACCTTTGCATGTTTGGGATGTATGTATTTATTTAATTATTTATTCAATGCGTGCGATGTTTGTAATAATTAATTAGATAAATGACGGTCTGCGAATCGTCTTTTAATTCAAATATGTATAAGGGCATGCGCGTCCATTGCACTATATGTATATTGTAACCCAGACCCCCTCGCCTGCGTGCGAGTATATTTGTAATATTTCGTGACGATCTGAGAGGCAGACCCCGCCAAGATGAGGCGGTAGTCCAGACATGAGTTGGGCTTTGCACTGGGGCCAGCAGCGACACGAGCCTTGTGTTTACTCAGGTACGTGTGCCCCTAGGTAATGATTGATCAGTTAATGATCAATCATTATAGAATGCTCAAGACCAGTCGGAATGCTTGATTTACTTTATGCATAGTTTATTATTTTTATGCGACTGCATGATTATTGCATGATCACATAGGATAGTAAACAAGAGAAAAATGCATAAAGTTATGACGAATAAATACTCTTTTGAATGTTCAGTTGTGAGCGAGACAACCTAGTTTGAACATAATAAATAGAAAAGGGATTATATTCGTCAATTAATAATTTAAAAAATCCCTCAAAGATATATTAAGTCATAGTGCCTTCCATTTCTCATATCTAAACAAAACCGGCTGTTTGGGTGCTCATCAGCCTCAGTTGAGAGTACCTCTTACTACCGGGGCGTTTCCATGTGAGGAATGGGTCGACTTAACTAAAGTGAGTAATCAAGGTTTAGCCTTAGCTAACTTATTATCACTTTAGAGGCAAGAGGTTGAGGGAATTAAGTATAGATTCCAAAAAGCTGGGACTTTACTCAACCACACAAGGAACCACAAGAACAGGTGGTTGGCCAGCATAGCACCTACCTTGAAACCCTTCAAGTAGTGTCGTAGCCCTAGCTTGTAGACTACGATGGAGGTTTCGAGGATCCTTGCCACTAGAATGCTCAAGCGATAGAGTATTCCGAATCTAATGGTGAGGGCCATTAAGGTTCGTTAAAATAGTGGGAGACATTAAATGATATAATAATTTATTAATCATAAAATGTCAAAAGGTAATCAAGACAAAGTACTAACTGCTAAATGTTTATCTGATGTAGATTTAAAATGGCAATCACCAACACCACTAGTACTTTATCACTGCGATCAATCTTGGATAAAGAAAATATCCTGACCGGCAATAACTTCCAGGAGTGGTACAGGCGCTTGCGCATAGTACTACGCCAAGAAAGGAAGTTCTATGTGCTGGAATCCCCAATTCCTGCTGAGCCTCCTCAGGGAGCAAGCAAGACGGAAAAAGATAAGTGGAAAAAGCATGTAGATGATGCACTTGATGTACAATGCATCATGTTGTCATCCATGTCCAGCCAATTGAAAAAAATGCATGAGGAAGAGGATGCCTACAAGATGCTTTCACACCTCCAAGAACTGTATGAGGAGAGGGCTAGGCAAGAAAGGTATGAGATCTCAAGTGCACTTTATAAGTGCAGGCTAGCAGAAGGGCACCAAGCGGGTCCTCACGTACTCAAGATGATTGGGTATATTGAGAGGCTTGAAGCCCTTGGGTTCAAACTGAACCAAGAACTAGCAGTGGATCTCATTCTTGCCTCTTTACCGTCAAGCTTCTCGACTTTCATTGTCAATTATAATATGAATGATATGACAAAGTCGCTCCCAGATCTTTTGGCTTTAGTTCGCCAAGCTGATAAGGACATGAAAAACACCAATACATCTGTCCTTATGGTGAACAAGAAAAACAAGGGCAAGGCAAAGGCGTCTAAGGCCAAGTCAAGGCCAAAGACACCAATGCATCGTCCTGCCAAGAAGCCAAAGATTCAGAGGCAGAGTAATGAGCAGGAAGCTGTCTGTTTTGGATGTGGCAAGAAAGGCCACTGGAAAAAGAATTGCAGAGCTGGGAAGAAGAAGCAAGCTGACGCTTCTGTTTCAGGTATTTTTGTCATTGAATGCAATCTATCATTATCTATAAGTTGGGTATTGGATACGGCATGTGGCTCACACATTTGTATTCATATACAGGAACCAAGTAGGTTCAAGAAGATTGCAAAAGGTCAAGTGGATCTCCGAGCTGCAAATGGTGCAAGTCTGGCGGCCTTGGCAGTGGGAGACTACCACTTGACTTTACCAACTGGTTTGGTTCTTGTTTTAAACAATTGCTATTATGTACCGTCTGTTACCAGAAACATCATCTCTGTGTCATGTTTAGACACTATGGGTTTTTATTTCAAGTTTGGAAATAAAAGTTGTCTCTTTTATAGGGATAACATATGTTATGGTATGGAACATCTTAACAATGGTTTATATATACTAGAACTAGAAAACTCAGTAATGGACATCAATGACAAAAATAACCAACATGACTCAAATAACACCCGCCTATGGCACTTTAGGCTTGGTCATGTAAACGAGAAGCGATTACAAAAATTACATCAAGAAGGGTATCTAGACTCGCTACAGTTAGAACCCTTAGATGTATGTCAAGCTTGTTTACAAGGAAATATGACCAAAGCACCTTTCTCAGGAAAGGGAGAAAGAGCAAATGCAGTACTGGAATTAATACATACCGATGTATGTGGACCATTTCCAGTAGAGGCAAGGGGTGGTTTTCTATACTTCATCACTTTTACCGATGATTATAGTAGGTATGGCTATATCTACTTAATGCGGCATAAGTCAGATTCCTTTCATTTCTTTAAGGAATATCAAAGTGAAGTAGAAAACCAGCTTGGTAAGAAGATAAAAGCACTTCGCTCAGACCGAGGCGGAGAATATCTTAACCAAGCTTTCATTGATCATTTGAAGGAGTTTGGAATAGTATCTCAACTCACTCCTCCTTATACACCACAATGGAATGGTGTTAGTGAAAGGAGGAATAGGACCTTGCTTGACATGGTCAGATCAATGATGAGTCATACAACTCTTCCATTATCCTTTTGGGGATACGCCTTACAGACAGCAGCATATACCATTAACCGAGTACCAACTAAAGCTACAGATGGGATTCCATATCAGTTATGGTTTGGAAAGAAACCCAATCTGACACACATGCGTGTGTGGGGGTGCGAGGCATTTTTCAAGACTTTGCCAAGTGACAAATTAGCATCCAGAAGCATTAAGTGCATCTTTGTAGGTTATCCTAAGGAAACTAGAGGATACAACCTATATAACCCTTTAGATAGAAAAGTCATTGTGGCAAGATACGCCACATTTCTAGAAAGGGATCACATTTCTACTGGAAATAGTGGGAGCAAGATTGACTTCGATGAAGTCGATGCTCCAGATGCACAAGAGTTGGTAGAGGAACAATCTCTACAAGAACAAGTGGAAGAAGAAATTGTTCCTCAGACACAGATACTGCGTAGGTCTACGCGAGAGGTTAGAGAACCGGAACGTTATGGTTTTCTTGTCACCGAGTCAGGTGACACAATAATCCTTGAGGATGATGAACCTCTGACCTACAAGGAAGCAGTAGAAGGCAAAGAAGCTGCTACATGGCAAGAAGCCATGAATTCTGAGATGGAGTCCATGTACCAAAATCAAGTTTGGATTTTGGTAGACCCTCCAGCTGATGTGAAACCCATTGGTTGTAAATGGGTATTCAAGAAGAAGCTGGACATGGATGGTAAGGTTAATACCTTTAAAGAAAGGCTGGTTGCAAAGGGTTTCAGACAACGTCAAGGCATTGACTATGATGAAACCTTCTCACCAGTGGCAATGCTTAAATCCATCAGAATATTGCTTGCAATAGCAGCCTTTCATGATTATGAAATTTGGCAAATGGATGTCAAAACTGCTTTTCTAAATGGGAAGTTGGTTGAAGACGTCTATATGACACAACCCGAAGGGTTTGTAAAGTCAAAGAGTGTCAATAAAGTATGCAAGTTGCAGAGATCCATTTATGGATTGAAGCAGGCATCAGGATCATGGAATGTACGTTTTGATGAGGCCATAAGAGATTTTGGTTTTGTCAAAAATGAAAGCGAGCCTTGTGTCTATAAAAAGGTTGAAGGGAATGCTATTGTTTTCCTAGTTTTATATGTTGATGACATATTAATCATGGGAAACGAGGTGCAAGTCTTACAGTCAGTTAAGACTTGGTTAAATGAATGCTTCTCCATGAAAGACTTAGGTGAAGCCGCCTACATTCTAGGGATCAAGATCTATCGAGATAGATCTCAAAGGATTCTTGGCCTAAGTCAAAGTACATATATTGACAAGGTACTCAAAAGGTACAATATGGAACAATCCAAGAGAGGATTGTTACCTATGTCACATGGTATTAATCTCTCCAAGAAAATGTGTCCACAAACACAGGAGGAGATTGACAGAATGAGTAGAGTCCCTTATGCTTCAGCAGTGGGTTCTATCATGTATGCCATGCTATGTACTAGGTTTGATGTTGCCTTTGCTTTAAGCATGGTGGGTAGATATCAAGCTAATCCAGGAGAGCTGCACTGGTCAGCTGTTAAAACTATCCTTAAATACTTGAGGTGTACTAAGGATATGTTCCTGGTGTATGGAGGAGATGAGGAACTAGTTGTGAGGGGATACACTGATGCTAGTTTCCAGACAGATCATGATGATATGAAATCGCAGTCAGGCTACATCTTTTGCCTGAATGGTGGTGCAGTGAGCTGGAGAAGCTCAAAACAAGCTGTGGTTGCTGATTCTACAGCAGAGTCCGAATATATTGCAGCTTCCGATGCAGCAAAGGAAGCAGTCTGGATACGTAGCTTTATCTCAGACATTGGTGTAATACCTAGCAGTGCAGACCCTGTTCCAGTATATTGTGACAATACTGCTGCAGTGGTGCTTGCCAAGGAGCCCAGGTCTCACCAGAGGACAAAGCATATTCTTCGGAAGTTCCATCTCTTGAGGGATTTTACTCAGAGAGGTGAAGTAACAGTTAGCAGAGTAGCCACAGAGGACAACGTGGCAGACCCCCTAACTAAAGCCATTTCTCAGCAGAAGCATGATTCACATGTGAGAGCTAGCGGATTGAAACCTGTTAGCAGTTGGCTCTAGTGCAAGTGGGAGTGTTGAAAGTGGGTGCTCTAGACCCAACTTGTCTTGTACTTTGATTACTGTTACATGTATTCAGTATGGTTTTATGCATGTGTTTATCTTGCCATGATAGTATAGATACTTCTGCATCCACTTCATCAATGGCAATGTCCTAGGATTACCTGTCGCATCAAATGGTTATAGCAGTTCCCAGGCTATAATGAGAACCCTGAGATGCCATGACAGTAATCTTAAAGTAACGTCCTATGGTCCAGTTACATCATTCTGAAAGGACACAGATGATGTGTGACCATCAGAAGAACCCTTACTGAATTATCTGCGTAGTAATGTCTGTGATTAAAGGATCATATGGGGTGATTAACGAGAGTGAAGGTAATATGTCATAATTTACACATCAAATGATGTTTAGGGGGATCAAGTAACTTCATACCCCTTCATATAAAAATTTAATTTCAGAATAATAATATAAAAGAGGTGCTTGAATGGAAATGAGAAGATAGAAATCCATTACATAATTACGACATAGTAATGACGTAGGTAATGGTCCAAATTTAGAAGGATAAATTATCCATATATGAAATAACCTGAAATGTATAGTAGGGAATTTCTTATAAAAGTATGTAAAGATAAACAATTTGAATTTAAAACACTACATTAAAACAAGATTCTTGAATTGAAAGGAAGCGCAAAAGGTGAGGATCCCATATGTGGATGTGTGAATGCAAAGGCGTATAAGGGATTCTTGAGAGCTGAGGGAGCCTTGGGAGGACTATAGGGAGTAGAGTGTAGAGTTTTTATGAGAATAATGAAGTTTTAGTGGAGTGTAATGGGATATTTGGGGGGATTATATAGAAAATGATGGAGAAATTCAATATTATTTTGGTTTTTGACATCACGTATGAAAATATTCAAAACCACAAATCCTCCAATTGGTTTTTATATTGATTCTTCGAATAGGTAGTGGTATAAATGCCTTTATGAGGTAAATGGATGATAATATTAAAATATTTCCCTTTCATAGGTGGAGGTGAATCAGACTCTTAATGAAATGAATTTAAAATCATAAAATATATTATAAGACTTGGGGGATTCAAAAAGGCTTTGTAAAAAAATAAAATTAATACAAAATACCTAAAAATTAATTATATAACATATATTTGGATTATTATAACATTTATAGTGTTTATTACAGCATTATTAGGCCATTATGATGTGATAAAAGACATTATAAATTTATATGTTATTTAATATTTACCAAAAAATTCGATTGTCTTAGAAAATTAGAAAAAATTCACTATTAGATAATTTCGACATCCTGATTCCAAAAAAAAATATTCATTTTCACTAAATTATTTTATAAATATGTGATTTTGTACTATTAATATAAAAAATCACATTTATTGAAAATTGATGAGTTTTTACAAAAATGGTTTAGAGCCTTAGAAAAATTTACATTTGACATCATAAAAATTATATGATAATTTATATCTAACAAAATTAATTTTATAATAATTTTACATTAAGATATATTTTATTTCAAAAATATTACAATTCATCAGAATATATTTCTTAAATGAATTCTAATATTAACCAAATAGACTATTTGTGTTTGAAAATTATGTAGCAATGTAACAATAATAGAATGAATTTATTTTCACTATTCAATACAAAATGTTAATTTCCATATTATTTTTTATTCCATATTGATAAATATTCCTTTATTACACTAACATATTACATACGTTAAAGGTGGTCGATAGTGGGGAATTTATTGGGTTGTTTCGGGAACATGGTTTGGGCCATGATCATGATGAGGTTGAACATATCTCATTAAAGATTTAACTCATGCATGACTAGTTGGAGGTGAGAATGGGATTAGTCTAGGGAAAATCCATGTAATTTTGTCTCCCATGGATGCTCTGATAAATGGTCTTTATAAGATATGATCCTAATAATTTAGGTCATCAATAACTTTTCCTTTGTCAAATATAATTTTAAAACCCTATATTTATACAAGTCATTTGATTTACATTCAATGACTATATTATCAACGATAGTGATACATAACAGTCATTTAAATCAAGTTGGATATAGTTAAAAAATAGAGTTGATGTGTTTAATAAATCCATAATAAATTTAATTAAATAAATAATTGGAATATTATTTATAATAGTTTAGGTCATTACAACCTCCACCTCATGAAATTTTACCCTCAAAATTTACTTTACCCATAGTAAAATAGATGAGGGTAATTCTGCTTCATTACTTCCTCTAGTTCCCACATTGTTTCTGTAAGAATTTTATTTCTCTACAATACTTTGACGAGGGGAATTGTATTATTTAATAGAACGTATTCCATGTGATCTATGATTTCACCAGCTTCTCCTCATAGGAAAGGTCATTCTCCCATGGTACCACCTCGGAATTGAGTACATGTGTTTGGCCTTCAATGTAGTTCTTTAAGAGGGTCATTTGGAATACATCATGTACTTCATACATGGTCAGTAGGGTTACTAGTCGATAGGCCACTACTCTAATGTGATCAGAGATATCAAAAGGGTATATGTAACCTAGACTATGATTTCCCTTTTTTCCAAATCAAATCACACTCTTCCATGGGGATATACAGAAGAATACCATTTCTCCAATATCAAACCCATGTACTCATTGATGATTGTTATCATATAACTGTTGTGGAATGTATGAATTTTTTATGTGATAATGGATGGTCTAAACCTTTTACATCATTTCATTATCCATTTTATGACCTAGAATATTATTCTCCCCAACATCATCCCAATAATCCAATTTTCTAAACCTATTCCTATAAAGGTTCAGAACACTCCAATTGATTTCTTGAATATAAAAAGTTGTTTTATGGGAACTCCACCTAAGAAGATGTTTGTCCTATCCTCCAATGATGTCCATTGAGCTAGCTCTAATAATGTCATTGAGTGTTTGAATATAAATCTTCAATTGGAATTCATTTTGAGGTGATATTTTGTACAAATGTTCAGGTCAGTGTTATGAGAGTTTTTTGGAATTTTACAATCCATAGAGGTGAGTCTTGATCATGTAGAATCGATAGTTGTACTCTATGAAACCGTACCAGTTCTCTAATGTATATCCATGCATGTTTATCCAGTGAATAATCATCTTAAATGACAATTAATTGTGTTGTATTTGTAAGGTGATTCAAAAAACCCATAGATCATTGTTTCCATTGGATGTCTCCAAAATACCAGTGACAAATTCCATGGTGATGTTTTCCAATTTCCATGTTTGTATGGGTAAATGTTGTATCATTACCTTATACTTCTACCTTACATACTTAAAATGATGACATAGAATAAAAATTTAATAAAATTATGTTAGTTCCTTCATCATGTTGTCACACAAATAGTTCTTTCATGGATATCGATACATCATTATGTTTCCTTGGTGAATTGTTAAATTTAATCTATGTGAATCACTCAAAAGTTCATTATTTTACTCGGGATTTGTTGTAACACATATTACCGACCCAAATCTCACAATTCCTTCTTCAATAACATTGAACTATGTGGATTTATTTTTTCTAATAGTTTCCACTTTCTTATTAATTCCAACATAATCTTTTTGAGAATCCTTTAACCATTCTAAAAGAGATGGTTGGGGAATATTTTAAGAAAGGATAGTTGATGTTCCTTTCATTACGATTCGTGTTTCCAGCTTCTTCCAAACCATGAATATTCGATCCTTTTTAATTATTGTCAATAATAGAATAAAAATGTCCTTCTTACTTAGATCATCACCTAATTTACCTCTTTTCTATTATGGTAGTGTATTTAGTAGTCATAATTCATGATGATCTCTAACCACAATCATTAGCTCATACTAAAATATTTCTATTTTAATATATATTTGAGACTTTTTTTGGTAGTATATATCAAAAAATTCTCCAAAATAGATAATGAAAACACATATTCAATGCCAATATCTCAACTGCCAACTCTAGATCGTGTGTCGGATATTTTTGCTTATCAATTTTCAACTGCCTTGGGGTGTATGAAGTGAATTTTACATTTTTCATCAAAACACATCGCAATCCCTTAATTGAAGCATTTCTGAAAATTATAAAATATTCACCACTTGTTGATAGTGTGAGAGAAAGGGCATTGATAGGCCACTTTCTCAATAAATTTATGAATTCTACAAATTCATTATTCGATGGAAGCATGGATACCATTTCAGTAAGCTTTGCATGAGGGTGGTATAATCATGATGAAATTATCCAAAATGATGATTGTATCCTATTAACCCTAGGAAGATACGAATATCTATCATTGATGTTATCCTTGACCATCCCCAAATTTCCTTTTTCCTAGAAGGAACTATATATATCATGTTTCTTGTGATTATATTCTGCATGAATGAAAATTTTTTAAACCCAAACTCACTGTTAATTTTTTTTGCATATAGTTTTATTTTCACAAGGTCATTAGAATAGTTTTTAGATTATCCTCAAGCACCTCATTTTTTTGGAGAAAATTATAATATCATATGTAAATAATACCAATAATTTGTCTAGTAAATCTCTAAATAATATATTCATTATGTATATAATGATTTCTAGGGTATTGGTGAGTTTGAATGGCATAACTATTATCTCATAATGTCTGTTCAATGAATGAAAAGTTGTCTTTTGGATATCCTCTTTATTCACCCAAAATTTCTAATATCGCTACCATAGAACCACGTTGGGGAAGTATTGTGCTCTATATAAATGATTGAAAAAGTCTTCTATTCACGGATAATAATACTTGTTCATTTTTGTGATTTTTTACCTCACAATAATCAATGAATAGAAATATTGACCCATCCTACTTCTTGAAGAAGAGGATTGGGGAACTCCATGTTTATCGACATAGATATATAAACCATTTATTTAGTTTCTATTATAGTTGATTTTTTAGTTCCTCTTGTTCCAAAATAACCAACCTAAAAGAAGTATTGGATAATGCACCACATACAAGTTCAATTGAAAACTAATCATTTCTTCTATGAGGAAGACTATGAAATTATATTGGAAACACAACTGTGAATTACATCACAATAAAAATGTATTCATGGATGGAGATTTACTTCGACTTGATCATATGAAAATGATATACACACACATTGGGAAATAGTTTCCATTCTTGGGATCATGTTGTTGTGGATGATTCAAACTGATCCTTTCCCTTATAATTTATTTTGGGTCAATTCACCATATACTGGATGTTTTCCATCTATTAGAAATTGGATACATTGTTCCATATCTCTCCACACATAAAACATATCCTCTCCCCATTGTTAAGATTCACTTAGTACCTGATTCGACACTTGTGGGGTGATGGAATTTGTGTCTTCATTCCCTTATGACATTTTTCAGATGGACTTTTGTGAGATGAAATATTTTTATTCCTTGAATCCATTATGAATTCAATAATGTTCCAATTTTTTGTCATGATTTTTGAAAACTGGTTTGGAATAATCATGATATTTCCTTCTTAATCTCCCATCCGGTTGGGAATGTCATTTTGGCAGTCATCGCATTTCCCTTCACATCGATTGTTAACCTGATTCATCCTATTATAGTTTTTTGTCTAGAATAAAAAGAAAACTAAGAAATATATTGAAAATATGAACATATAAAGGGTTATCAAATAACATTAAATGGATAATTTATAACCTAAATTTATCTCATTAACATATTTTTTTTCTAGGCTTCAATCTTATGTATCCATGATTTATTTCTGAACATATATTCTTATTGAATTTTTTCCCTTAATAATGGTTTGTAATAAGAATATGGATTTAAAAAAGCATATCCCTCAGGAGTGTCAAACCATGAGTGCAGTAAGGATATCTATTGTGCATCAGTTTCTGTTCCAGTCTATATCAATGTAGTGTTTTATGATTTACATATAAATACATAAGTTCAAGAGCGACATCCACATATTTGTATCCAGATAGGGAAGTATTTTCTTGATAAACTATTTTCTCTATACTCTCCAAAGTATAGGTATTCTTTTCATTTAATTAGACTTATACCTAATGATTTCACTATAGTTTTTAAATCATATTCCAAAAAATAACTAACCTATCCTTTTATACCAACTATAGAAAACCTACACTTAATTTCATATTTAAATTTGATTTATTAATCAAATTCCACGTAATAAAACTTAAAAGATTGAGAGGTCTAGTCTAATTAATTTTTAGTAATATTATATAAGAAAATGGTGATATTTAAATCCAATAATTTTAATAAACATGGAATAACATGAGGAATACAATACATGTTAGTCAATAGGAAAATCAATGGAGCATAAGATATATATGAACATAACGACATGATATATCATGATAAATATCACATGAAAATGTGGAAACAACATACAAAATGATATTAGCATGAGTTAAGGCTCATCAAACAAAGAGGATCATGAGTAAAACCTCATTTAACATGAATTATATTGAGTAAACCCCAATTTTACATGAAATGTCATGATACTAAACATTACCCAATGCATTGGAGTGCTATCTGTGAGCACCCATAACAAATATTTCATTTTCATGATTTTGTGCGCCACATGGATTCATTAAACAACATAAATTATTCCATAATCAAGGAATTTGGAATACATACATGTAAGTACATAATAAAGTTTTATATGTTCATAATGGTGAACACCCTTGATAGAGGAATGAGTAAAGAATTCACTACAGATTTATTTTTCAATGGAAGCTCATGTTGCAATTTTGACAGCAGATCGACATAAAAAATATATTATTAAATGGAGAATATAAGAATTATGGAGGTATCTCATCATATAGAAATTAAATATAAATTATTTGGGGTATTGAAGAACATTTCATAAAAAATAATCAAAATGGAAATTATAGAAATAACATAAAACAGATGCATGTTAAAATAGGTGTGTGTAAGATTCCGTTCCAAAATTTCAGCATAATAATTTGTCTGATTAAAGGATCATAGGGGGATATTAATGTGAGTGAAAGGATGACACAATAATTTATACATCAAATTAACAGTAGGGGGATTGTGGAAAATTATAAGCAATCATATGAAAATTTTATTTAAAAATCCTAACATAAAAGAGGATCTTGATTTGAAATGAGCAGAGAGAAATACCTTACAGAATTTTAGCATGGTAACGATGTAGGTAAGGTTCCATATGAGGGAGGATAAATGATACCTCATTAAAATAACATCAAATTTATTATAGGTTATTAATTATAATGGAAAAAAAATTTCCTATTGAAATTTAAAACACTAATTTAATCATGGTTCATTAATTGAATAGAAGAGAGGAAGGTGTGGATCCCTTACTACGATGTGTTACTCCAAAGTATTATAAGGGGATTAATTTGAGCTTTGGGGATCTATAGTAGTAATATTGGGAGTATATAGAATATTTTAGACGAGCTTCAAGGAGTTAGATTGAAGATAAATGGGAGCCTGTGTGGGTTTATATTGAAAATGATGAGGAATTAATTATTATATTGGTTTTGGACACTAAATAATAAAATATTAAAAACGACAAACCATACCATGATTTTATCCCATGTCTTCTACCAATGGGTAGTGTTATAAATTATTTTATTATTTTAAGTGAAAAAATTATAAAACATTTACTTTGATTATGTGGAGGATAGTCACACTCTATGAATTCAATTTAAAATAATTGATTATATTATAATTCTTGTAGGATTCACTAAGGCTATGTAAAATAAATAAAATAAATTTTAAATCATGTTATTTTAAAATTAAAACATATATTTGGCAGATTATAGATTTCATAATATTTATTACATCATTATTGATCAGTTATGATGTCATACAAGACAATATATAAGTATAAGGTATTTAATATTTACCCACAAATTTGACAATCTCAGAAAGTTATGAAAAATTCACCATTAGATAATATATATGGGATGATTACGAACATAATATCCATTTTATCTAAATAATTTTCTAAATATGTGAATTTATACATCTAAAATAAGAAAACAGACATTTATTGAAAATTAATGGGTAATGGAAAAAATAGTTTTCAAGCCATAAAAAAAATTACATTAGACTTTACAGAATTTATATGATCAATTATATTTAATAAATTTATTTAATAATAATATTGTATTAAAATATTATTATTTCCAAAATATTGTTATTCATCAAAATATATTTCTTATTTGAATTCAAATGTAAACAAAAAATAATTTTTGTGCTTTAATAATAATTTAAAAATTATAAAAAATACAATGAAAATAAATTCATTTTTTCAAAACAAAACATATTGTACATGTTATTATTTATAGGGTCTTGATACATATATCTTTATTAAACAATAATATTACCTATGTATAAGGCGTTTTATGGTGTGAATTTCATTTGGATGTTCAGTGAACAATGTTTGGGCCATGATCTCTATGAGGATTAACTTCACCCATAAATGGTTGAACTCATGTTTAGGTTATTTGATCACATATTGGTATTTGCATAAGAACAATCCGTGTAATGTGATCACCCTTTTAATCTCTGAAAAATGGGCTTCATAGGGTGCAATCCTACTAGTTTAGGCCATCACATTATTTCTCTAGGTCGAATGTATTTGTAAAAATCCTATATATATTCTAGTCATGTAATCCCTATTCAACGACTATATAATAACTGGTAATGATATTTAATGGTTATTAAAATCCAATTGGATATAATAAAATAAATGGATTGTATATGTTTTCTATAACAATAATAAATTTAATTAAATAAAAAGTGGGATTTTATTAATAACAGTTTGGGTGGTTAAAATCACACAAATGAATGGACTATTATTAGATATTGAAATAATATTAATAAATTGGGTGTTCCCATCGATCAATCTGATCAAGCTCAGAATTAATTTATAGTACTAACCGCAAACCAGAATCACATACCATCATCAATTATACATTCATCACAAGTTTAAAATTAATCATTGATGGAATTGATTGTATGATTGATGATATAGGAAGAAGAAATGAAATATGATAATAAAGATTATAATTTAGTAAAAAGGGAAAATATTTACCGTAACGTGACATCTCTGAAACATGAAATAATGTCAAAAAAAGATGTCAAACCCTAAAATATATATACTCAAATTCTGAATTGGAACTAAAATAGCATGCCAACAAATTCAGTGAAATCCACATAAAAAATAGGGGCTTTCGAAAATACATTCATTAGGATGAAAGAGAACATCAAGATGTTTGATGCTACAAATGAAATAAGTTGGCTCACATTAGAACATACTCTCCTCAACTCTATGATGAATGGAGAATAAGAAACAATAAAAATAAGAAGAAAACATATTATGAACATAATGTGAATAATGATATGAAATCTACGTGGAGTGTGTGTATATACACATGTAGCACCTCAATATATGATTCCCTAAAAGAGCCAAAAAAATATACAAGCCAATATTTACCAAATTCTTAATGATTATGAATTGTAAAAACTTTTTATTATTATTCCCTTGACTCTAATATTTTTTCAAATAACAAATTTGATGCTTATTGATTTATTCATGATGAAAAATATAATTCTTTTTAAATGAAACATAAATCATTTAAAAATATTCACCATGATTTTTCTGGTGAAAGATAATATGTGATAAAAAACACTAATATTAAATTCAATAATTCATCCCATCCCGATTAAAACTATATTGATCATGAGAAAATGATAAAATAATTATAATGACATTAAATCCTATAAATATGATTCTCTTTTTTTTACAAATAGAGAAAAAATTTGAATTATATTCTTTGAAATAATGATTCTAAAATAGAAAAATTTCGAATATGGGGAAATATTGAAGAATAACTATTATATAAAAATTATTTTTTTTCTAATTTAAAACATGCAATATTTTTTACAGTTGAAAAAAATTCCATTATAATAAAAACTATAACATGAGAAATCCAAAAATAATTTGAATTAATAAGATCATATAGTTATAAATATATAAATGAATAATGTTATTTGAATTATGTAAATATGAAGTAGATCTCGATTCCTTGATCATTCTTTTTTAACACTACTAGACCAAAGAAAACAAATATGTGTATAAATTATTTTACAGGAGAATGGCTGATGAAAAAAGTTGTATGGTATATAAATGTTACAAATTCCATATACCTAAGTGGAAACACATCAAATTTCTATATACTAACCGAATTGGATGGAGGATTAGTAACATTTACATACAATGAAAATGGAAATATAGTTGTAGTAGAAAATGTTTGAGATCCAAAAACTATCACAATCAAAAAAGTATTTTATTTACAAGGGTTAAAGAAAAACAAGATAAATATTTATGAAAATTTTGATGATTAATTATATATTGATATCTCTAACATTCATATTCAGTTTTCTATGATAAACTTCTTAATTTTAGAGCACCTCAAACTGATAATATTTATAATATGAATTCTAATTACTTATGTAAAAATAATTTATAGTTTAACTGTTAGGAAAAAGGAGTCATGGATCTAGAATAGAGTACATGGACCTTTGATTATATACTCTCTATATAAAATTTCCAATAAAGTGTTATTTTCTAATCTTCCTTCATTATTTTGACAATTATAGAAGTTTTTGTACCAAAAAATCAGAAGACAACACAAATTATCAATCAAGTAAATTTTCAAAATTTATAATTCTATGACATTAGAACACATCCATATGGATTTTTTTGGACCGTCGAGAGAATTAGGTTTTGATGGAAAATTATATTTTTATGTTTTAGATGATTATTTGTTTTAAATACAAATGTTTCATTTCTTAAAGCAAAAAAGTGAGGTATTCACTATTTTGGAAATTATTTGTTAAATAAATCAAAATTAAAAAGGTTCTAAATTAATTTCATTGAAAACATATCATTATGGAGTGTTTATTAATTGATACTTATATTCCTTTTTCTCAAACCTAGGTATTAGACCCACATAATCTCCACCACGAATAGCTCAAAAAAATGTAATTATTAGAAGAAGAAAGAGAACTATTCAAGAAATGGAAAGGACTAAGCTAAAAAAATCTTGTCATCGAACCTATATTTTGGTTGAAAATTTATGTAAAACTTCATATATCATGAATTGATTTTTAAAAAGAAAAAATATTAAAAAGACACTCTATCAGATTTGGAATAAGATTAATTCTAATGTAATGTAAATTACTATTTTTGGATGCAAGGTGTATATCTAGAATACTAAAAAACATGGTTAATTTGATGAAAAACCTAACGAGGGAATAGTTTTTGTATATTTATTAATTATAATGTCAATTGTGTGTTTAATAAAATTTCAAGAATTTTTTAAGAATCAATTCATGTGAATTTAGATGAAACTAACCATTTTATTAAAATTAAATATCTGAAAAATGAAATTACTAACTCGTTTGGAAACATGAGATATGAAACCCCTAAAGGTGAAAATTAAAATGATATCAATGAAATTAAATATAGTTTAGAATATCATGAAACTGATGAACCTGGTAGTTACTTACATAAAAAGTATAGAATCTTAAATAACCATCATTTAGAAACTAACATAGGTGGCCAAGATACAAGAATTAAAAATAAAAGAATTGTATGAAGCCTAGTTGAATTCTCTAACTTACTATTTAAATTAAAACAAATAAATATTTAGTATGTGATAATATATGAGAGTTTACAATTATATATAAAATAATAACTAAACCAATTAAAAAGAAATGATGTTTTGGATTTAGTGGAAGGAAATACAGATTATCCAGGAATAAGAACAATGTGGATCTTCAGAAATAAACAAAATTATCTTGGGATCATAATAATAAATTAATATATATTAGTTTATAAAGGATATAACCATGGAGACAAAATAAATTATGATGAATCCTTTTTAGATATAGCTCAATTTTAATACATTAAAATAATTTTATACTATTCATCTCATATGAATTTTAAACTATACCCTATGGATGTTAAATATTATTTTTTAAAGAGATATTTAAATAATGAATTTTATGTTGAACAACCTCCTAGTCATGAAAACTTCTTAATCCAAATTTTATTTTAATTATATTTATTTTTATTATGGCCCTAAATAAGAACATACATCATGGAATGAATGATTAATCTTTTTTGTGGAAAAAAGGATTTTATATATGATTTGTTGATCTTACATTATTTATGAATTTTTTTTGTTCTAATATTATATTAGTAAAAATTTATTTTGATGATGTTATTTTCTATTCAATAAATAAATTACAGTGTAACAATATATCAAATTTATTGAAAAATGAAATTGAAATCACTATGATGGGATAACTTGTTTTTTTTGGATTTCATATTTTTGAATAATATTTATGAAATATTCTAAATTTAAATAAATATATTATATATTTGTATAAAAATTATGGACTTCAAAATAGTAATTATTATAGAACTCTGATGAGTACAAATATAAAACATGATTTGGATTATGTTAGAAACAAGTTGACAAAAATCTCTATAGAGGTATGATTGGTAGTTTATTGTGTCATACTAATCATAGACATGAACTAATGTTTTTTATATGTATTTGTGAAAGATTATATTTAATCCCAAAATAATACCATCCTACTATAGTAAAATGAATTTTTAGATATTTAACTGAAATAGTTTCAGAATATTTTATTTTACCTAAAACATCTAATTTTAATTTATTTCTATTTTGTGATTCTGATATTGGAGAATGTATATTATATAGAAAAATCACCTCATAAATTTATCTCTTTTTAGTAATATAATTAGTATTATGATCATGAGATAAAGAACACTTTGTTGCCTTATCAATTTCCGTGGAAGAATATGTGTATGCTGGCTGTTTCTGTACATAAGTCTTGTTGATGAAACCCAGTCTAAGTGATTTTGAGAAAAAAATTAATAATATACATATTTTATTTTATAATACATTTGGAATAAATATTTCTAAAAAACCTATAATAGATTTTATGAACAATTATATTGATATAAGGGATCATTTTCTAGGGGATCATGTTTTTAAGAATGATTTCTCATTAGAATTTATAAATACTGAATATTAATTAGTTGTTATGTTAAATAAACTACTTCCCCCTGTATATTTTTTTTTTATTACGGGGGATTTAGGTTTATTTATTTTTTAATAAATATTTTCCAATTTATTTTGATTAATTTTTTTACCCTTTTTCCTAATCTAAATTAATTTAATGTGTCATTTTCTCTATCGAAATATTATTTCATTTATATGATTATATAAATTTTTCATCTTTTTATATTTTGAAATGTATGTTTTCAAAAACCAAAAAAAATTATTAACCTACGTAATCGTCATAAGATACCCAACCATTTCTCCATCAATCATAAAACACTTCATCATTCCTTACCCTTTGTATTCAAACCCTTTATTCTACTAGATCCACCTTATTTCATCCAAACCCTTGAATCCAAAAGCCTTAAATATTCATATTCATAGAAATAAAAAAGTCCAAGTGAAAATTCATTGATTTTGATTAGTTGTATGAGATGAACCGTCTTTTCAAGTACGCTTAACCATTTCACGGTATGAAATTCTTATTTAACTAGGTAAATAAAAATATTCTATATGATATATAAAATAAACATTATTTATGGAATATTTATTTTATCATTGGTTAATCATAAGATACAATATTTTATATATTGGATGATATGGAGTTTTGAAATTCCAAAGTTGAATGTTCTCAGATTTTCATATTCCCTCATGAAGGAGTATTCCATTGTAATCATCAATAAAATATAAATTAGGATCAAAATCAGAAGATATCATGTCCTTTAATTTTGGTCCAATAGATATTTGGAATTTTTTGTAAAAAATATCAAGGAATATAAGTTTGTTTTAGTAAAGGGTATTAATGTTTTTATGGATCAAAGGGTTTTTGAGATGGAAAATATTTTTTACCCAGACATGTATATTATTTTTTATTGGTGACATCAGGTTGTTATTTACCAAATATATTATGGGATAAATTAATTACTAATGCGAATGAGAGAAAATTATGATATTCTATCCATATGGTTGAATCATTTCTCTTCTTTTGTATCGAAAAAAATTAGTTCTTCATTTTTATTATCAAGAAAAATTTCACCACAATAATATTTTGAAGTCTAGTACACTATGAAATTTTGGTTTTATTTGGTGTACAATAAAATTTAAATTGATGCATATTAGTGGGTATGAACAAAAAAAAAATCCCGAACATTTACTTTGGGGGAAAAAGAACACCACAATTCTATAAGTTATATTTGATTAAGACATCATCAATTTGGAGAATCGAGAGAAGAAGTAATTACTCAACCTATAAGAAGATTTATTCAATACTATGATGAAAATAATAATGAGGAATGTTTAGAAGAATGAAAATATGTGGAACATGTCTAAATACCAATGATTTTGGTTGAATCACATCACGAGGATTCATTATTTTGATCAAGAGATGAAACACATTTATTCCATTTTGAATAACCACATCATGATACATATCATCAAGAACAAAGTCTTGCTCGAGAACGTCAGGTGGATCCAAAACGTGATAAAAAGAAATTAACATTTCAATAAGATAATCATGTTTACTAAATGATAATTTAACTGACTAAGATCATTGAAATTCAGGCAGTCCCATCCATTGGTTATTCCATAGAAAAATACTGATCTTTTACTCATGAACATGAAAATCCTATGATAGTATTAATTTTTCATGTGAAGTGACTTAGATAATCCATTTTCTATTTTTGATGAGGCTCCTTATTCAAAGAATCATGATGAAGGGGAAACTGATTCACTGAAAAATCAAGTTTATTGTATTATAATTATGTATAACAAGGTTTTGGATGAGATATCCAGTCATCGATAATAACTGGAAGCATTAAGAAATTATTTTAATGATTTAAGAAACTAATATATTTAAGGAATGGAATTATATTTTTCTTAGACTCATGTTCGAGAGATCAGGAAAAATGTAGTGTCAATGAGATATTTTAATGCATTTAATAGTTATTTTTTGGATCCAATTTGTAATCCAAATGTAGAATATTTTTCGGAAAAAAATATCTCAAATTTAATATGGTATTTTGGAAGTCAAAATTAATCGATAATGGGAAGTATCAATTAGTCTAGTGGTTCTACTTCTTCAACTTTAACATCACTGGACCTGATCAACATATTTTAGGGTATCACGATAGTATATATTGATAGAAATGAAATACTTTTGGATCTTCAATGTAATAGTGCACCTTTTTCAGTTCTAGTGCACAATAAAATTTATATTTTTGAGAAACTATAATCAATTTAGAATGGAATTAGGCTGCTTCTTAATAAGTTCATTTATAAACTAACATAGTTTTTGATAATATAGGAATATATTCCCAAACTTTTGAAATTCAAATTGATTAAAAGTTTGAATGTTATTAAAGATTCAAGAATGATGAACAGGTAGTTGGTAGGAAGTATTTTAGAATGGTTTCAATCTCTATTTCATGAGATGACAGAAGCTTTTAAAGTTACATAGGATTAACAAGAATTATAAAATACTCTTGATAATTATGTTTCACCTTCTACCACACCTGTTTTTCAAAACTTTTCCAAGAGCCAAAACAAATCCGATAATTATACATTTATTTATTATAAAAATTTGCATGCTTTGTCATGTTGTGAATATTTTCTATATTTTATTATTTGTTTTACTGTACTGCCAAAACCCAGGTATTATTTTTCAATATAGTACAATATATAAATTCATTTATTATTCTGTAAAACGTTAAATGTGTTTTAATCCATTTTATAATACTTTATTTATTGAATCATAAAAGGCGTAGAATTTTTGGTCAAAACAACATTAATTTATTTTAATAAAAATTGTTCTGTAAAATTAAAATAACAATTTATTAAAATTTATCTTTAATAAAATTACAGTTTTATTTTAAATATTATTCCTTCCATGTTTACAAAATTCAAGACTTATTTAAAATATTTTATTGGTTTTTTATCATAAAAAGGGGATAGATTGGTGGGAATGTATCGTATCAACAATACCTTATAAATATTATCACTGTTGACTCTCACAAATACCCTTTTAGGTTTTACAAATTGTACTAAATTATGTTTATTTTAAGAAATTAACATTCTTTTCAATAGTTTTTGATGGAATTTTATTGATGTTATTAATCTTCATGGATTATTTTTCGAAATGTTAGGAACACATTTTTATGTTCTATGGAAACATTTTTCATTCCATACATTCAGAAAAACACATATGGATTGATCCTAACATCGATAAAAATAATATAAGTAATGAAACCTATGATCATAATAGTAGGTCTGGATCATCGAAAATAAATTTTCATAAAATGAGGGTTAAATAACCATACATATTAATGGAACATTATGCTTATTAAGAGAATAATTCATAATTAAGGAACCCTATGGATGTATGGAACCCTACATTTGATAAAAAATGTTTGGTTCATAATACCTAAATTTATTATCAACCATAATTTTTTATCAACATTATGTTATCGACATTACATTTGGAGAATTATAATTGTGAAGATGAATCCTAAATTTAGTATTTTTTTCATTTGATGAAGGAATCATATGTTTTAATATTCAACGTCAGAGATTTAATTCAATGATATTATCATGGATTTCATTAACGGTGATGACAATATTAAATATCTGATAAAATAACATTTATAAATGATTAAAGTCTATACTTTATCACTTAGAATAATAATATTTATCTAATAAAATAACTCATATTCTTACGGGAAGTTATGCCTTCCCCGAATAAGTCATAATTTTAATGTCATTGACATGTTATGAGATTTTCCTTGATATGCTCATAAAAAATATTATAAACAAATGGATTTTTCTTGAAATAGATTGTGTTATGAGTTTCATCATGAATATGAAAATATATCTATGAATATATTTTATAAAGCTGCTACATCGAACAATCATTTATATTTCTAAAAGTGGCTACAAAATGGATACATTAATGTTATTCCTTGAAATGCTACTATTTGACGATATTCAAATTTATGATCATTTGAAACTGTGATCAAATATGATTTATTATTTCATGATTAAATTAAAATCCAATGAATAAGATCCCTCTACAATAAGTTTTTTCAACTATAATTGTTAATATCTACCAAATTCATTGTCAAATAAAAATGTTTTGATTTAAATGATTTTTGACAGCTCAGAGTTAGTTTTTGATGAGTATCAGCTTCTTAGTCAAATTTTTTGGTAAAATGTTCCTATTAAAATAACTATAAGTCTATATTTATATTTTTTTAAATGTATAAACGTCCTTCACATAGTTGTGGATTTGAAGGGATTTTGATAAGAAGACCTCTCTAGTGAAATTCCCCATGATTGTAGAGTGGGCTTTGGTGGAGTGGAGTAGGGGATCTATGTTCCCCCAAACCGCTATAAAATTTCTGTTTTTATTAATTATGTTTACATAATTCTAATATTTCATACATAATATGACCCTACATATCATCATAAATCAGTATGAGCTTTAAAATCCATGATTTGTCATGTTTTTTTCCCAAAAAGTCTCAATTCTCACACTCTTGTTTTATCTTTTTATTATTCCATCCTAACAACATTATCTATATTTCAATAATGTGTGTATACATGTAGATATCAAAATCTTATTTTTCTCCTTGAATATTTCCTCACATTATTACACTATGAAATTTTTTACCCCTTTCCTTGATAACATGGTAGGGAGTTTTATAATATTAATTTTTTCCCAAATGTTGATAATTCCATGATAATCAAATAAAATATTATATTTATAAGAAAATAGATAGTCTAGGTCATTAAAAAATTCATTTCTATTTTAGGGGCCCACAAAAAATTCACCCACATGTCTTCACATGTTCTAAGAATTTGATTTTCTAGATCCAAATATCAATCATTCTTAACATAGAACACTTCTTCCCCTTATTTAATGTTTCTAACACAAGACTTGTATTTTCATTAGGTTTTACCTTTCTCTAAGAGTAGATGAGAATATGGTAAATAATAAAAACAAAAAAAATCACAAGGTATTTTCTAATGACACTGTCAATCAATTTCTTTTATATTTCATTTCCATTTTTATGAATAAAGGGAATCGCCATTAATTCATTGTACCCATACCTTTTATCGTAGCCAGTCTTCATAAAATCATACATGTTCACCTTTAGCTGATGATGTATATAAAAAAAATCCTCCTTTGAGAAATATTTATCTCTTCACAACTAAATGAAAAAATAATCAATCTTGGGATGATGATACTTCTTCATTATAGTGATCTTCTGTAGTTCACGATAATGGATACACCACCACATTGTTCCATCCATCATCTTCAAAAAGATAATATATGCACCCCATGTTGTTTTATAGTGTATATGAAGCCTTTTTTTATATTATATTGTAGCTAATTCTTTAACTCCACCAGTTTGATAGGAACCATCATATAGGGGCACATTGAGATATTATTAGCTCCACATATGAGTTCTATTAAGAAGTCTTCCTCATGATTTAAGAGAAGGCTGGGTAATACTTTAGTAAATAAATCACTGTATTACCTCACAATGGGGTTTTCCGTAGGTTGATACATTCTTTTGACCCGTCCATTTGGATGATGAATTTTTATTTAATGGGAATCAACATGCACACCATTGAAGGATTTTATAAAGGGGATTTGTGATATTTCATTCATTTTTATAGGAAAATTGGATGGATAAGAATAAGAAAAGAAATTTTTTCCTAAATTGGTTTTATGTTCTAAATATAACGAGAGAAATTCCATTCCCATTATAAAGTCAAATTCCACCAAGGAAAGTATCATGAGATTATCTCGATAAATCTTCTCACATATTTGAGTAAGAGAAGAGTCCAGCACTTGGGTTGCAATTATTTCACCACTAGGTTTATTAAAAGAAATATGTACATTAAGGTTTTCAGGATTCAATTAAATAGATATAGCAGACATGAATCATATATAGGAATGTGTATAACAATAATAATATATGGCTTTTTCCATTATTTAGTTAATTTAATGTGTACACTATATGAAATTGTTTTATTACTACACTAAAACAGTGGCGATGGAATAATCCATGATTTTTTCCACTGGAATTGGTGGATTCAAACACTTATTAACCTTGTGGAGTCATGGTATAGTATATTGGATTTCATAGTTGTCATTCTCCATACAATCTTATCATTGAACTGTGGGCGGTGTCCTCCTTTCCACCATAAAATATTACTGCTTCCTCATTTCGTTTCGGAATTCACGAGATTAGTTTCCTTCTCTCACACATTTGATGAGTTTCCACATTCCGTTTAGGAATTTACCAATATGTTTCTTCCCACATATTTGGCTTGTAGGTGGATATGTATTCTTTCAACATTTTTCATTACATCCTCTGACATGGAATTCGATTAGTCATTTATTATCACAATATCCCCGAGAACATTATCAAAAATACATATCCACTTTGAGATCACATATATGAATTTCTTTTTAAAAACCAATATCTCAAATTTATAGAGAATTTTGAATTTGTGGTTTTAATATATTAAATAATATTTCAATTTTTCTATCATTAATAATAACAAAATGAAAAGAATACCTTGAATCCGTGTGAAATTTTATTTGTACAATGTAATAGATTCTCCTACTTTTTCATCATATCTATGAATTCTCTCTGCATATTTGTATGAAGATTTCATGGGAAATACCTTTTATGAAACATTATATTAACGTAATACAACTCTACCTCTTTAATTTCGTCATTAAACATGGTGTTCTTACTCACCAGCATCCATTGGTCGGCCTATTCAACTAGACGATAAATAAAAATATTACACATCTACATCTTTGGACAGTGATGTACAAAAAATATATTCTACTTTGATATTATCTAATTTTCCATATCTTGTAGATCAGATTATTCACTCAAATTTGGTGGTCATTTTCCCACAATAGGATCAATTTCTATTTGTAAACTCTTAGGTGATGTTTTATGCTCCACATTATTCAGGTTATTGTTTATAACCCGACATAGATAGTAAGAATCACCATGATATTTTGAGTTCCACACCCAAGGAATTGGTGATGTATTTAAAACAATCAATGCATTGACCCTATTATTTTCTGTTAGCCTAGTTTCCACTTGTTCCCACCATTTTTTAAAATATAAACTGTTATAACAATATATAAGTCAATATGTTATGAATATATAATTTATTAATTTTTGAAATGAAATCAAATGTCTTAGAATATGGGACCACTATGTAATAATTTTTATAAAACAATGAATCCTAGGATCTTTATTATAATTAGTATCATTCTAAAGGGTTTAACTAATGTTATCTAATCATAATTCCCAAATTAACTAAATAGTTCTCTAATATGATCTTCAGGGACCTTAATTTTTCTTACATGACAATTATATATTTTAAATAATATTATTGTAAAAAATTACAATACCAGGACCCATTTTATTAGTGTATTTGGAATATTATAACCATACATTAAGATTAAAAAATAATACATAGAAATTATTTAATTACCTCTCCTATTTCTTTTTATTGGGAAATGAATTTCCATTGTACATGTAGTAACCGATTGATATACATAAAATAAAGGGGTGAGTTAAAATCATAGTAAGAGGATAGATAAAAATAAATATAAAATTGGTGATAATAATAATATCCATAGGTTCATAATAATAGTCAATATATGAATAAGATTATTATGTCATGGAATGTGGGAATGCATAAAAAACAAAACATCATGTCTTAGTGGTCAAATAGCACACATAGTTGTGAAAAAACTAGCATCATGATCTTGCATATTGCACTTTTTCTCACATGATACATCAAATTTCCAAGTGCATTTTAGTTATATAGAAATCATGGCTCTCCTATCACATCATTGAATTTACATTTTTCTATATAATTCTAGGTGGGCCAATAAAATCCTAACATTGACATTACCATGCATGTCCCATATAATGTATATCAAACATGGGAATAAACTAACACATGGAATGTAATTAGAATTATTATATGAACAACAAATTCATAATTATTAATTTTATCAATATAAAAAGGGAATAAGTGACTTTGCATCCCTCTGGATTGAATAATAAATAGTCACATGAGAGGCAAAATATATATTTTTTGAAAGAATAGTTCTTCTAGATAAATATTTTCATTTTTCATAAAACATTATTCATAACATGTAAATACCATAAATAATAAGATAATGATAAATATTTTATATAACAGGAACAATAAAGTTATATATATACAGAAAATTGGGTGAAAGATAGAAAACCCAAAGAAATAGAGGTGGTTTCGATAATTCCCCTGACACTATGTCTGAATGCATTATTCACACTAATATTGTTTAAATTGACATTACATTCATTAATTAACAAATAAAAAAACATTTATACATTTATATTATTAATTTTTGTTTTATTATGATCATTTAAAAGCAATTATAATAATTATATAGTTTAATTTCATCATCAAGGATTGTTTGTTTTCGTAGTTTTCATGACCAGTTCACCAGTATAAATGAATGGAAGTTCATGTAAAATGATAATAAATATACAAAATTGTTATAACATGTTAGAAATTATATTCTATAACTTAAAATTATCTTAAAATTATTTTTTTATTCTATGAGGTTGAATCATTAGATAAATGTTATTAATGATCGTTTTAGGTTAATTTTTTTGTTTTTTCGATCACAATGAACTCATTTTGTATTATCGTTTAGGTATATGTATAAATGTTAGTTACATGAAATAAAAAGGGTTGTATCATAAAATTATTATTTTTTCTACAATTATAATAGTATTATTAATACTATTAGCGGCATTAAAGAAAAATTAATGTGTTTCGCCCACGATGTCGGTAAATTAACACACCACGTGCACTAATTTAATTTTTACATTAATTGGGAGATAAAGACTATTATGGTGATGGATCATCCATTGAAATAATATAATGCAGTTATATCTAACATAATGGAGTTATCATACCCTTTGTATGAATAACGTGATCATAAGAGAATTAAAGAAATGAAATTGAAAATAAGTTAATAGAAAAGGAAGAAGATTTTAACTCTTGTACTTATCCTTCTTGAGAACATCCTTCAGTCAATGGATTTGGTATTATGATGATAAAAATAGCTCTTAGACAAAGGGGAGGGGATTGGGGAGTGTCTTGGGAAGAATTTGGACAATTATCAAATCTTGAGAGGTGTGATGAATAGTGGTGGTAAATTGTAATATTTCTAGTTGATGGGAGGGGTGTATTCTCCTAATTATATTCACTAGTTTGTTATTTTTTCTCAAGACAATGAATAGATTGATAATTATCACTAAATATATTAAAATAATGTAGGTGAGTTTAAGAATTTGGTTCTTACATAAGTGATGTCATATGAAAAAATGTATTTAAATTTTAATGTATAAATATAGTAAATTACCATATATTACTAATAATAGAAATTTACGTATTTCAGAATAATTCCAAAAATAAACGGAATCATTTTTCAACATGTGTAATTTAATAATTGACATAACATTTTGAAAATAAATTTCTAAATATTATTGCTTTTATATTTTATTAAAATAATCATTTACATCGAAAATACAAATTTTAAATTGTTAACTAATTTTATAAACATTGAAAAATTATATAAGGTCTTTTAAAACTATTTCATAACCAAAAGATATCAAAATATTAATTTATTTATACAATTTATGGAAATAAAATTTCTATTAAATGATTATGTTAATCCAAAAATTGTAATTATATATTAATGACATATAAAAATTCAAAATGTTATTACATGATTTTTTAAAAACATTTTTACTTAGAATATGAAATAATTATACAATTTATTCATTAATAAGATGTCTAAATTTTATTTATACTTTGATGGGTGATATGTCTATAAATGTGGATGGAGTACTATTCATAATGGTCATATTACAATTCCTAATGTTATTTTTCTAATTCATTATCATTGGTTCCTTAAATTATATAAATAAATTTTATTTAATTATTTATTCAATTTTTATGTTTTTTTCATGGCCTATATGTGATTTGATGTTATCACATTACTATATGAAGATATAAATTTCCTTGAAAAAATTTTGGGTTGTTATACACATTCTGTTTTATCTGATAATCATATGTGGTTTACCTCTATTTTATGAAAATGTATTTGACAATGTTGTTGATACAAAGTTTTGTTTTAGTACTTCATATCATCCAAAAACATATGTCCAGTCATAGAGGAGTATTGAAACCATGGATAATATGTTAAGATTCTATTATCTATAATTTCATTCTAGTGAGGATCAATATATTTCTAAGGGTAAATCTACTCATGATAATTTATTTCACGTGATAATTCAATTAGATATTTATAAATACTTATATGCGTGACGTACAAAACATAGAAATTATAGGATAATGTTAGAGAAATTATTTTATTTGGACATGGGCTAGTGTATAACGTAATGAATAATGTTACATCCGTCCAAATGCACAACATGGAACCTTATAGCCTAAATAATATTTACTCTCACAATCATTGGTGATATTAGGAATTTGATGTTATTTATAAGGTATTTCTATGAATTTAAACAAGGAATAATGATATGAAATTATTAATGAATTGAATACAGATCCCTATTTATATTAGTCATTTGAAGATTCATTATTGGATTAGTATGGTTTCTTATTACGTGACACTCCCATGAAATTAATCTCAAGATCACAATGTGTTTGATGTATCTATTCTAAGTACATACTTGTTCCTTTAGTGTTAATGAATTCATATTTCTTACCATTAGACTATTATATTTCTTATAATGAAAAAATAGAATAACTATTGGATAATAAATATGCTGGTCTATAGAATATGACTAACAAAGTAAAAAAAATTCTATGGTGGAATATGAAATTTTACGAATTAACATGGGAACCGAAGGATGTGATGAAACAATGATACAATTATTTTTTTTAAGGAGTTTAATTTATTTATGTATAGATTCATTTTAAAGGTATTATAATTTTACAACATAATATTCTATCTGTATTTAATGAAAAAACCATAATATACTTGATATATTTACATATACATAAACTCATGTCAATATAGCCCAAAATATAGTAAACATTTATAACGTAGTTGTCAAATTGGGAGATTAGAATATTAATAAATAAATTTAAATAATATATAAAAATTTAATATAGGTAAAATTTATTGCAATATATTTAATACAAAATTACTAAGTTTTGAATAAAATATAATAATGCTTGAAAATTATGTTTCTTTAATTTTTTTTCATCCATGATTATTTATATGAAGATAATAAGATGTTTCCAATATTTTTAAAAATATTTCAAGTTGAAATTAATATATGTTTTTGAAGTCATCATGTAAATATATTATTGGGGTAAATTTTTATGAATTTTTTAAAATATATCTATTTAGTGAATAATTAAAAAAATATATTTACTAAAAATATTAAATTTATTTTGAACTAAATTTCCAATTTTATTTTCAAATATGATATTAAATTTATATAACATTGCATTAATTAAAAATAATAATATTAATTACTTAGTAATAATCAATATACTTTATTTAGATATTAATTCATTATTATCCTAAAAATTCCTTCATCGAAAAACTATTTTTATGCTTAAATTGTGTTTTTATTAGTAAATTAAATTAATATCAGTTGATTAATTATTTTAATAAAATTTTATTATAGTTTATTTCATCAAAATTTTTAACATCTATTTTTTCTATAAAATTAAATGAATATAATTGAATTATGATTTATTATTAAAAAAATTTATATAAAATCATAATTTTTTTTGCAGTTTGCACACATAGTTATAATTAAATGATTCCACATATTCAAATTGAATTGAGAAAAATAGATTAAATATTGTTAATAACAATTTTCAATATAATTAAATAGGATGAGATTATTATTTTTTCATTGATAATTGTTAAAAAATTAATATTATTGTCGATGGATAGGGTTAAAACTGATTTACTAAGGGGGGAAAACTAAAATATGAGGATATGATTTACACCAACACATTTATAATTTTTTTTAATATAATTGAAATTTTACTTCTCCTAAAATCAATTAAATATCAATTTAGAGTGACATTTTAATGAATTTTTCCTTATATCGTTGATACACATTAATAAATACATTATGCATCCCACCCATCATATATAAATGGAAACCACTTATCCTCCATTTTCTAAAAAAATGTGTATTCTAATGTGAAGAATACCTACTGAAAACCCTTTATGGAATCCTCCCCTTCATCCTAGATCTTATTTCATCATCTTAATAGTAATCCTTAAAGGTTCAATGTTTAATAAAAAATAGGACACCCAAAGTATAGGTATTGATTCAACCAAGCTATAAAAATGTTATTTATTATTCTAAATACTCTAAAAATGTTGTATCCATCAAAACATGATTAATAAATTACCATTAATATAATTTAATTTTATTATTCCTATGTATGAAACAATAATCACATATTATAAATAAATATGGAGATGAATGTATTTCATTTATGTATTTGTGGTATCCTTCCTCATGTATTGATACGATACATTTTCCACCATCGTTATCCATTTCTTTTGTTATTATGATTATTTAATATATATATTTATATTATATATATGATGTAAACATATATTCTTATGAATTAATTATTATTTACTTTTCATTCGTTCCCAGTATCGAGAGATTAATACATCACTCATTCAAATTTGTCTGCTACAGTCTCTACATAGTGATGTAATATCCATCTCATCGCTACTTTTTATGAAAGATTAAAAATATGTTTGAAATAAATAAATATTTAATTTATATCATGGTTATATTTCTATATATGAATAAACTATGATCAAAGTTTAGGGGCTATACCTACCCATAGATAAGATAACCTTTTCAAATATTATTCTATTATTTTAACCATATTTAATCATCAAATATAAACCTATGATCCTAAATTATTGTCTTATAGTATAATTTGGAACATAAAATAAATTTTTTAAATGATAATAAATACATTATTTATTTTAACATCATAATTATCTTCTATCATCCATTGAGCTCATAACTCTACACAAGATAACCTATAAAATAAAAAAATATTAGGAGGAGCTAAAAATCCTAGTGGGGGAATAATCATGGGAATAAATCAAAGGAAATGGGTAATAAGTAAATACATTATGAAATATATGTGCATGGAACATGATAAATCGTATAAAATAAAAACATTTAGAACATGGGATCATATAATCATGGATTCATTAGAATATGGATGATATATGTAATATGGCATAATCTTAAATCAAGGATAACAGCCATGACTATACCACATGGTGGAAAAATTCCAGTAAAGGAATTAAGTTTACTCCTTAACCCTATATGATATCTCATGAGACTAAACATTTCAAAATTCATTGGTGGTCATTATGGGTAAAACCATCATAACATGTTCATTCATATGTGTGCCACATGAAGAATAAAACATAAGGAATATTCATAAGGGTAACCAATGGAATCAAATGGGTTTCCTAATCATGTCATAAGGTATAATGAATGGGAATATCAAAATGGTTTCAATTAAATAATATATTTAAATCATACATAGACATTCAAAAGGAAAAATCGCCCTATAACATGATAATTTATATCTACATGATGTTATAACAAGTAAAAGATCACTTTAGAATCATTATAAATGATCTAATCTGTTTTATTTTTATATAAGATAAGACCTTTATTAGAAAACAAAGGATCCATTATTTAATAAAAAGAACAAACTTACAGAAGTCTAAAAATTGGATTCTTCTCATAATACCTCTTAAGAAGAGGTAATAACTCATTAATAAGATGACCTCACTATAAAAAATCAACCCCACGGGTCCCCTTGTTTTATATTCCATCCACCACCAAATTATATTATCTATAAGTATGAGTGATGATATAATTCATATAGTGAAGAGAGTCTATGAATTTGTCCAAATGAATTTGAGAGCTTCCTAGATAAGTGAAAAGAACACAACCTGATATAAAAAATAATGGTAGTATAATCTCTCTCACGCCAACTGTTTTTTGAGCCATGTCTTTGTTCCTGCTCCACCACTATAATAATGTCAAGAATCTAAGCCTCATGAGAGAATTCAAAACACCAAAAACCATGGAGTCATTAAATAATGCTTTCTATATGATCCCTAAAATTAACAAAGATATTTTTTAATGACAATGGTTTATTTATTTTATATATATTGGTCGAATAAAAAATAATATATAGTGTACTTGAAAATTGGAAAGAAATAGAGATGTTACCATTAATTGTGCTTGTTTATCAGGATGAAATGAAAGGGTACCCTTATAAATGATATTATACCCATGAACTAATGATGAATTGGTCTGGATACATATGTATAGTTCTCATAAAATGAATATAAAGAATGTTTTTAATAATAATTGATTATTAATTTGGTGTAGATTGGTAGAAAGCATAACCCAAAGGTAATTGGGAGGTTTAGAAAGAACACTTACCTAATATATGAAATAATTAGGAACATCCACGTATTGAATTGGATAATTAAATTAGAGCCATTAATTAATTTTATAATTATGTCATAAAAAGTAATTTTATTTATTATTATTTTCTAATGGTTTCACTAGGGTGCGACCACCTTGAGTTTTATTACTCACTGACATCATATTTTACCGTACAATTCCCATTTCCAATGGTGGGAAACATTCATCACTTCCTCAGAGATATGATCCCCCTTATTAAAAATGGATGATGAGATGCCAGTTCCTCCATCGTTGTATTTAACCTCAAAATTCATCTCTATGTTTTTGACTCCAACATAGACATATGTTGTTTTCGTGAAACACATTCTCGATGAAATCTATTTCTCAATGCATTTTAATTACGTTGCTTCGATCTAGAAATTCCAATGGGTCATGATAGGGCATCAACCCTCGGTTAGTAGAGTATTCATGATGAGAATGAATAATATTCATAAATTCTTGAACACTGGTATCACGTATTCTTCATCATTGGAGGGATTTTAAAGGGTACAGAACCTAGAGGCATCCCATTTCGATCTTATCGTTGCAGGTACCTAATGAAAATCATCTATGGATTTCTCCTCGTGGATCCCTTGATCGGAATGATGTAGCTAACATCATAGGAAACAATTCTACAATATCTTCACCTCAGACATCCCATACATGTAATTGGGTAACAATGGGACATGTCAAAATTCAAACATAGTACAGAGATAGAAAAGGTGGTTCAGAATGCCCCATCATGGAAGATAAGGGAGGTGAATCCCCATAACAGAGCACATGAATGATTTACCGATGGATGGATTATGAACCCATGTGAGGAAGGACATTGGGTGGTTTCCTATTAATGGAATGTGTCACAATAAGAATGCGTACATCCCTAGGAGGGTGGCACCATGGTTTATAAGATAGATGGGTCAGGATTCCCTATGAGGGTGACCTCAGGTGGTGTGTCCCATAAAGGGATGGTATCACACCTTTATCGGGTGCATCCCAAGAATAGATTCAATGAGGATTATTCCCTATAATTGTGGACCCCTATTGATGTGTCCCATATAGGTACGGTGTCACATAGTAATGTGGTGTATCCCAAGAAGGGAGAATCCAAGGTTTAATAGATGGATGAGTTACAATTCCTTATGAGGGTCGACCCGAGGTGGTGTTTCCAATAAATGGAAGGGGTAACACCATGAAGGGATGTGTTTATTTGTGGTAGGCATAAAAGTTTAATTGAGTGATAGGTCAGAACAACATATGAAGTAGGACATTCATTGGTGTCTGTAACAACCCAAGATTTTATCAGAATTATTCTTTTTAATTTCATTGATGTCTTGTGTTGTACGCTACACCAATATTAGCTTGTTCTATATGCAACACGTTATTATCTTGTAGTATACGCAACAATATTCATGGATCGTGTTACAAACAAATTCCTGTTCATATTTTTAAAAATTACTCTACAAAAAATTAATAATAGATTCTGTTTAATGTATAAATTAAATAAGTTTTGATTATGTTATACACAACAATAAAGAGAGCTTTCACTACACACAACCCTAATATGGCTTGCATTTCATGCAATCGCGACATTCCTCGATAGCGTGTGTAGTACACAATACCAGATTTCAGTATACAATGATATATTGTCACAATATTATTATGAACTAGTCATTATGAATAGTAGTATCTACATTTTGACTCTTATGAAATTATTATTCATCATACACATTTTATATAACATGGTATGAGAACAAAATAAATTTGTCAGGTAAAATAATTATTTTTAAAAAAATGTAGTTTGCCCCCTTTTAATGGTGCACCCATATTAAATATTGTTTTTGACATGTTTATAAGTTCTACATGACAAAATAAAATTATTATTTTGAATTATTATATAAAAATTTACTTTTGATAAATTTTTCATTTTATTCTGATAACTTTCATATTTTAATGAATAGTAAAAACATAGTATATTTTAATTAAAAACAACATTTTTCATCGCAAAAATTTATATCATTAAATTATAATATTTAATGATTTTAAAGTATAAATAGAATATATTTTTACCTTTTTATATAATTTATCTAATTACCATTTATTTTACGTTGAATTCATAGGTAAAAGCATTTCAATATTTGGCAATGTTTTAACTTTTAAAACACGTTTTCTTAACAATGGGATTAATTTTAAATTAATTACTAAATCAAACGTGTTTTGAATTTTTAAAAATGGATTCTATATTTGTATTTACTAGGCCCAAATTATGTTAATATATTACTTTTTTTTGATATTACGAATAGTAACTACGGTAATTTTTATTTACTCTAGTTAAAGGTAAATTGGGTAATTAAGGGTAAAAATAAGATTATAAAATTTCCTTAAAACCATAAAAAATTAAATTTGATGACTAAATGTCGAACCATATCACCTAAGGGTCAGAATAGATTCATTTTATTTTACAGACTCAAAAATTTCAAGGAAATATTTTTAAATACATTGAAATTTTATAGGTTTGTGGCTTCTGACGACATTTGATTCTGAGGCCTAGTGTGCCCGGAATCAATTCTTGATGTTTATCTCAGGTATGTTCAGTAAACAAACGAGTGGGTTTTTCTATCTTTTGAACCGGTGCTCGGAATTTAAATCTAAGCGCACCAATGAACTCACAGTGCCAGTAATTGCTTAAGGGGACACTTACCGTAGATGCATTCACAAAAGAGGAGAAGATAATTTTAGGGGGCTTGTTTTAGAAATAAATAAAAATTCTCAGAACTATTTCTATTTTATTAAGGTGGTTTTCTCTCTCATTGGTAGATAAGAGTGGGGCCCATAGCCACTTAACTACCCAAGGGGGGATGTTAGAGAGGAGGGGGCCCGCATGAGCACCACCATTTAATTCCTTCTAAATATCCAAAAGAAACCCCGTTAATTTGACAAACCTCCATTAAATGTCACCACAATCCATTAAATTATGTCAACCCATAATTTAATGAGGAACCTTCATTTCCCCCTTTTTAATTTAAACTTCCAAAGCATTTAATTATGGGGAACCTTCTCTCTCTATTCTTTAATTAAATGTCAACCCATTATAATTAGTGTGGTGAATTAATTATAGGAGTTTTTCTTTGCGTATAATAAAATAATAGAGGGAACCTATTATTTTATCAAGGGGAGAGCTTCATTGTGCAAGGAAGAACACCATATTCCAATGAAGAATGACGAAGAACTCCGGCCTCCAACGAAGAACGATGAAGAACTCTCGTTCCTCGGAGATCGTCGACGCCCCACCAAAACTCTTCCCCACTATTAGAGAGGAGACACCACTTCATCCTCGGCGTGCCCCGACAATGCCTACAATCCTCTTACCCGTGATGACGTGTACCGCGACGCCGACGATCGTCTTCCTTGTTGAGGTAGTGGTTTTTGTATAAATTTCATCATGTGATTTTATATACGCTCGGCATGGCATGCTTTATTGATGGTGTTTTTTAAAACCACTAACTCGGTGGGTGTGGACTAACCAACAAATCCGCACCCACCACTATTTTGTCCCTGATGCGCGGAATCCATGGCGATGATGAAACATGACTGTTTGGAGATTGAAGGTCGTCGCAGTGATGTACGGTTCCCGAGATGACCACTGGAACATACGGAAGCAAGAACGGACCACCGCAACGAATCCTATGGCCCTTGGAAATCACCAGCGATGTGGGTCACCGGCGCAGCGACACCAGCAGCTAGAGGTGGTGGTGCCTCGGCGCCCCGCCGGCAGGAGCCCGCCGCGACGGCGAGGGGAAGGATCCCGCGACCACCCGTGATCCGGGGGAGAGGCGGCACCAGGCGCCGTGTCAGCGGAACTAAGGGGGGACCGCATCCCGCCTGATCAACCCGATGGCCAGGCCGGCGCACCCCCCCGTCCGGGCCGTGGTGGGTCATGCGGACCGGGCGGGCTGCGCCCAGGGGGGGTTGGACCTAGTCGGGCCGGTTCCATACCCCCCACTTCGAACCACTTTCGGTATTTTTACCATAACATGTGCTACAAATGTTGGATCGATGCACCGTTAGTTGTGTATGAATCCCTAGACCGAGACGGTGGTTTCGGTATATTACATTTTAGGTTTCGGAAAATTTTACATATGGCATGGTGGGTTCGAAATCGAATCCAACCGGGGCTTTGGAGAAGAAACACTTATATATTAGGGACCGGACATCCGATTGATGTACTGTCAATTGAGTTGGGATCCTTTATTTGAGACAATCCTTTTGTCTTACTCCGCTTGCTGTTTGGTTACCGATGGAGTATAGTTAGGTTGTTTTTAGTTTAAAAACCAACCAGACCCCTGGAACATAAAAACCAATAACTCTCAGACCAGCTGTCTGATTGACACACCGTTTGTTGCGTTGGATTTCTTTGGACAAGACAAAACTTGAGGATACATCAAATCTTGAATTCATGATAGTTGATGTATTGGCTGTCTTTTTCTCAAGGAGTGGACCCTCCCAGAATCGAGCGTGTTGTGTGCGGGAACCCGAGAGCTTGCTACGATTGCATCGACTTCTGTATTAGAATCCTCTATGGGTTCGACAATGATGACTACCGTACTAGAATACTTCATGGGTTCAACGCCGATGACTACTAATAGTGTATCCTATATGGATACGGTAGTATAGGAATATGTACTTTTATCCTGTGTGGGTCCGGTAGAGTAGCTGGTCTTGTATCCTGTGTGGGTCAGACAGCTTAGGTGTTCTTGTATCCTTTGTGGGTCCGAAAACTTAGACGAATCAGTTGTTATGTCTAATCACCTCTATCCCCATACGAAGTGTATAGCTATGTGAACTAAGTCTTGATTCTCAATCATTATCATTGATGTGGTTGACTTGCATTCCTGTGTGGATTGGGTTGTGCTTTCCTGTGAGGACTGGGTTGTGCTTTCCTCTATGGTCTGGGTTGTGCTTGGGCTTGGGAGCTGGAGACGAACTGTAACTGATGACTTAGGTATATGTATGGGCATACACCTAATTAGTTTTTTTGATACTTCATGATTGTATCATTCATTTGTGGTTTATCCTTTGTGGATTCTGAGACACCATCGAGGGTCTTGGGGTCCCTACTGAGTATCGTATACTCACCCCTGCATGGGCTATGCCCATAATACATTTTGTTGGATGTGGGCAACAGACAACACTAATTGAGGTGGAGGCTTGTGGAGCTAGACGGTACCCGGACATGGACCACTTTGCGACACATACACGTAGCGGACGGTCGGACCCGAGGAGCTGAAGAGACTATCTTTACCCACCCTTCAAGTGGGACTTCTAGAGGATTAATCGGTGTTGATATTTTACATATTGTTGTTGTTCTTTCCTTTTAGTTGTATTGTGCATTCAGTTGGGTTTGTATACTGGCCCATTTAATTTTTCAGCACTTACCTTGTACTCAGTTTTACATAGTGTTTACTTCACTTGCGTACTCTATTGTGTATGTAACTTCATAAAGGAAATTCCTTCCCTTCTTTTGTGATTTACGTCTTTTGTGCTAGTCTCTATCCCATATCCTATGGAAGGCAGGCTTGGGGTAGTCTCGGCATGGGCCCCGAGGACCGGTCCTGAAAAATTATTATAAGAGGAGTTAATTATACCACAGAACTGAAGACTCTAATAATTTATTCTCTATGAAGCAATAATGTAAAGATTAACGAGTGTAGTTATCAGTACAGGGAGTCCACTATTGGTGCGGCTGCCGAGACCCACCGTAGGACGGCATGGAGCAGAGTCTTCTACATCTGGAAGTCGACAGATGACGAATGGTTCCAAGCGGACCAGTTCGTCGGGTGAGCGACATCAGGACACAGGTTCGGCTGTGCATGGATCAAGACACAGATCAAGCCTTCCTAAGAGAATACAGTGTTATGCATGTGGCGGGCAGGGCCATATGGCTCGTGACGGCCCGACCCGCCATGCAGACAAGCAGAAGATAGTGGAGGGACCTCCCATGGAGAGGTAGAGGTTCGACTATGGCGGTCTGCAGGGAGCAGGCTGACGAGGCAGAGGAGCCAGCCGAGCAGCGGGTGGTGGACGACGCTTCAAAGCTCTACCACCACCACCCCCAGGAGGTCCACCCCGACCACAGAGAGCTAGAGGGAAGAGGAAGGCTCAACACCAGGTAGTAGAGGATTATGACCACGGCTCACCCTAGATGATTCAAGGTACTATCTGTGTCTACTCCACCCTTTATGAAGTTCTTATAGACAAATGTGTGAGTCATTATTTTATTTCGGCTGCCCTTGTTCGGAGCTCGGACATTCCGACGGAGCTGTTGGCTCGATCCTTGTGGCTAGAGACTCTTACGGGAGAAGACTCGATGATTACGAACTGGTGCCGCCAGTGTGAGCTTACTCCCGGAGACAATAGCATCAGCTGAGATCTTCTGGTAGTGGCGTCGAGGCCTTACGACGTCATCTTGGGTATGGACGGGTTATCTATAGTCCATGCTCAGATCGACTGTATTAGGCACAAGTTGCGGTTTGTCTACATGGATTGGACCTGGTTAACCTTCACCGGTAAGAAGGGAACCTTCACATCACATGATGGACTCAAACAGAGGAGAGGGTAGCTGATTACACATCAGTTGGCTAGTCTCATCCTCAGAACAGTTGACGTGCGGAGTCCGAGTTTTCCTGTAGTGGTGGATCAGTATGCGGACGTTTTTCCTGACGATGTTCCAGGACTACCTCCTCATAGGGAGAATGATTTCTATATTGACATGTACCATGGGACATCACCGAAATCCACTCCAGCATATCGGATGTCTCCCGCCGAGCATCGTGAGCTGCGGGTACTGCTGGAGGACATACAAGGGAAAGGTTTCATCCAACCCAGTGTTCCACCCAAGGCTTCTCTTGTCCTATTCGCCAAGAAGGCCGATGGGGGCTTGCAACTGTTTTTGTATTACCGTCGCCTAAACCGGGTGACTGTGAGGAACAAGTATCCTCTTCCAAGGATTGATGAACTCTTTGATTAGCTCAAGAGATCATGTTGGTTCTTGAAGATAGACCTCAGGTCAGACTATCATTAGCTCCGTGTTCAGGAAGAGGATGTTCAGAAGATGAACATCAGGTGTCGGTACGACCACTATGAGTTCGTGGTCATTCACTTTGGTGTGACCAATGCTCCATCATTGTTCATGAGTCTCAGGAACAGGATCTTCCAGCCCTACCTCGATCAGTATTTCATAGTCTTCATTGACGACATACTGATTTACTCGACGACTGGGGAGGAGCACAGCTACCACCTACAGATTGTACTGGATACACTCTGATGGAACCGGCTTTATGGTATTCACTTGAAGTGCCAGTTCTAGCTTTGAGATGTTCACTTCATTGGGCAGCCTGTCTACAGTCACTCATCCACTTCTTCAGAGGGTTATATAAGCACAACGTGGAGACGTTGACTGTGAGCCACGACATGCTCATATATCCTCAGCGTTAGCACACGATGGATTTTCTAAAGGAGGGGAGAATATAATCCTCCTACTGGGGCGTACTATGGTACCAATTGCACTACTGGAGGAGGTGTTTAGGGAGTTCCACACTTCCCCTCTAGCGGTACATCCTGGAGTAACGGAGATGTTTTAGGACCTCAGACGACAGTAATGGGGGCCGGGTATAAATAAAGTTGTGGAAGAGTTCGTTTCTCGATGCCTCACTTTCCAGCAAGGGAAGGAGGTGCACCAGGTACCTGCTTCGTACATACCTTAGAGGTCCCATAGTAGAAGTGGTATGGGATAATTATGAATTTCGTGATGGGGCTTCCACGTACTTCTAGAGGACACAACATCATCTGGGTGATCGTAGACCGACTCACCATGTTGGCCCATTTCCTACTGATCAGAGAGCAGGGCACAATAGAGATATTGGGACACCTATACATTCAAAAGATCATATGGCTTGATGGTGTTCCATCTTCTATCATTTTCGATCAAGATTCTCGCATTACTTCTCGGTTATGGAAGGGGTTATAGGAGGATTTTAGGACGCAACTACGCCTGAGCAGTGCATTTCACCCTCATACAGATGGCCAGACAGAGAGAACCATTCAGACACATGAGGACATGCTCTGTGCATGTGTCCTTGACTTTGGTCACAGTTGGGAGGATCACCTAACCTTTGTGGAGTTTGCGTACAACAACTGCTACCTCTCCACCATCAGGAGGGAACCTTACATGGAACTATACGACCGACCTTACAGATTAGTTCTGCGCTGGACTGACCCAGGGGAGTCAGCACTCGTAAGACTAGATATGGTTCGGTCTACCACGGAGAATGTTCAGGTCATCCAGGAGCGGATGGGGACTGCACAGAGTAGAGAGAAGTCATATGCTGATAGGAGGTGGAGACCACTGATGTTCAAGGATGGTGACAACATTTTTTTACGAGTCTCACCTCGACATGGGTTTCAGAGAGTTGGATGGGGCATCAAGTTATCTCCACGCTTCATCGGGCCTTTTCAGGTCCTCAGCAGGGTAGGCGAGGTGGTTTACCTCCTTGCCCTTCCACCTCAGTTGCACCGGGTGCACAACGTCTTATACGTATCTCAGCTCAGGACATACGTTCACGACCTGACGCACATAATCGACAACGAAGAGGTGCACATCAATGATGGGGTGAATTTTGCAGAGGTCCCGGTGGAGATCGAGTATCGACAGGAGTGGGTCCTACATTGATTATTGATTCCTCTGGTGCACATTCATTGGAATCACGGGAACCTCCAAGAGATCACATGGGAGCGGGAGGCTCATATGCGTGCTCAATACCCTCATTTTTTCCCTAGTTTATATTGTAGCATTACAGGGATGTAAAGCCCTAATGTGGGAGTATTTTAAAGCCCCATAAATTTCAAGGAATTTATTTTTAAATAATTCAGAATTTTATGAGTTTGTGGCTTCTGACGGCGTTTGATTCAGAGGCCCGGTGTGCCCATAATGAATTCTCGAAGTTTAGATCGAGTACGTTCTGTGAACGAATGAGCGGGTTTTTCTATCTTTTGAACCAGTGCTCGGAATTAAAATCCAAGGGCACCGATGAACTCACAACACTGATACTTGCTTAAGGAGACACATACCGTAGTTGCGTTCGCAATAGTGTGGGAGATAATTTTTGGTGGTTTGTTTAAGAAATAAATAAAAGTTGTCGGAACCATTTCTATTTTATTAAGGTGGTTTTTCCCTCCCATGGGTAGTTAAGAGTGGGGTCTATAGCCACTTAACTACCCAACTATGGATGTTATAAAGGTGGGGGCCCGCACGAGCCCCACCATTAAATTCCATCTAAATCTCCTTTATAAACCCCATTAATTTGACAAACCTCCATTAAATGTCACCTCAATCCATTAAATTATGTCAACCCCTAATTTAACGAGGAACCTTCCTTTTCCCCTTTTGAATTTAAATTACCAACAAGTTTAATTATGAGTAACCTTCTCTCTCCCTTCTTTAATTAAATTTCAACACATTTTAATTAGTGTGGTGAATTAATTAAGGGGGTGTTTCTTTGCATATAACAAAATAATAGGGGGAACCTATTATTTTTCAAGGGGAGAGCTTCGTTGTTTGAGGAATAACACCCGCCTCCAATGAATAATGACAAAGAACACAGGTCACCGAAAAAGAATGATGAAGAACTCCAGTTCCTTGGAGATCGAAAATGCGCCAAAAATCCTCTTCCCCACTGCTAGAGAGGAGACGTCGCTTCCTCCTTGGTGTGCCCGAACGACGCCTACAATACTCTTCTCTATGACGCCATGTACCACGATGCTGACGATCGTCTTCCTTGTTGAGGTAGGGGTTTTTTATATAAATTTATTCATGTGATTTTTTATACCCTTGGAATGACATGCTTTATTGATGGTGATTTTTTAAAACCACTAACACGGTGGGTGTGGACTAACAAACAAGTCCAAACCCATTGATTTTTTGTTCCCGATGCGCGAAATCCTTGGAAATGATGAAACATGACCATTTTGGCGATTGAAGGTCATAATAGTGACATATGGGTCTGGAGATGACTGCAGGCACAGACGAGAGCATGAACGGGCCACCAGAATGATGCCAGTGGCCCGCGGAAATGACCGGCAGCGGTGCCCCGGCGCCACACCGGCACGAGCCCAGCGGCGAAGGGCCTGATCCCACGGCCGCGCGAGATCCAGGGGAGACACGGCGCTATATGCCTTGTTGGTGGAACAAAGGGGGGAACACGTCCCCCCAACTCCCCCCGGCCGGGCCAGGGTGGGTCGCGCGGACTGGGCCGCGCCCTACCGGGCCGGACAAAGACCTGGGTCGGGTCCACCCAGTTCGGGCTGACCCGGGGGGGGGGGGGGGGGTGGTCTGGGCCCAGACCCCCCTCTTCGGATCACTTTAGGTCTTTTGCCCATAACATGTGCTACGGACCTCCGATAGATCCACTGTCAGTTGAGTATGAATCCTTGGATCGAGATGGTCGTTTCAATATATTACACTTGAGGGTTGGGCCATGTTTTTGTACGACCTGGTTGGTTAGAACTCGAAACTAACATGGCCCTTGGAGTGGAAACACTTATATCTTAGGGAAAAGACATCCAATTGATGTTCCGTCAATTGCATTGGGATACTATTATTGAGACGGTCCTATTGGCTTACTCCGCATGAGTTTTGGACGTAGCTAGAGTATGTTCGGAATGGTTTTATATTAAAAACCAACAGGGCCCCTGGAATGGAAAAGCCAATAACTCTCAGACCGGGCGTCCGATTGACGCCCCGTCTGTCGCATTGGGTTTCATTTGACAAGATAGAACATTGGGATACATCAAATCTGGACTTCGTGACATTTTATGTAGTGGATCTCTTTTTCTCGAGGTATGGACCCTCCCAGAATTGAGCATGTTGTGTGAGGGAACCCTAGAGCTGGCTGCGACTGAATCGACTTCTGTACTAGAATCCTCTGTGGGTTCGACAGCGATGACTACCATACTAGAATCCTCCGTGGGTTCGACAATGATGACTACTGTTCTTGTTTCCTATGTGGGTCTGGAAGTATTGGACTCTGTACATGTATCATGTGTGGGTCCGGCAGAGTAGCCAGTCCTGTATCTTATGTGGGTCCGACAGCTTAGCTGGTCTTGTATCCTCTGTGGGTCGGACAACATTGATGAATCAGTGGAGACATCTAATCATCTCTATCCCCTTACAAAGTGTATACCTATGTGGGATGAGTCTTGATTCTCAATCATTATCATTGATGTGGTTTACTTTCTTTCCTGTGTGGATTGGGTTATTCTTTCCTTTGTGTACTGGGTTGTGCTTTCCTATGTGAAATGGGTTGTGCTTGGGCTCGGGAGCTGGAGACGAACAGTAAATAATGACGTATGTATATTTATGGGAATATACCTAAGTAGTGTTGTTGATACTTCGTGATTTTATCTTTCCTTTGTGGTTTATCTTTCGTGGATTATGAGAGACCTTCAGGGGTCTCGTGGTCCCTACTGAGTATCATATACTCACCCCTACACGGGATATGCCTGCACTATGTTGTGTTGGATGCAGATATTGGACAAAACTGATCAAGGTGGAGGCTTGTGGAGCTGGAAGGTACCCAGAGGTGGAACACTTGGTGGGATGTACACGGAGAGGACGGTCGGACCCGAGGAGCTGAGAAGACTATCTGTACACACCTTTCATGTTGGATTTCTAGAGGACGACTCGGTGTTTTTGTTATACTTATTGTTGTTGTACATTCCTTTCAGTTGTACTGTACTTCTTGTTGGGTTTTTATACTATCCCATTTATGTTTTCAGCACTTACCTTGTACTCAGTTTTATTTAGTGTTTACTTCACTTGCGTACTATGTTGTGTATGTTATTTCATAATGGCAATGCATTCCCTTCTTTTCAAATTTATGCCATTGGTTCTAGTCGCCAGCCCCTGGCCTATGAAAGGCGGGCTAGGGGTAGTCACAAAATGGGCCCTAAGGATGGGTCGTGACAATTATGGACATTTTACCCTGAAAATAATTTAATTATTATTAAAACCAAAGAATGTGACAACATGTTACTCTCGTAAACCTTATAAGTACAATGACTTTAGATTAGTGATAAACATCATGAAACATAGAACATGGATAGTCTCCAAAAATCTAATGCAATTATCTACATCATGTGAAATTATTTAGAATTTTTATGGATTAAATAATTATCATTAAAGGTGAAAAAATAGTCATGTTGATATTATTTTATTGATTGAAATATCAAATAAATTCTTTTAAAAATATTAAAATAAATATTATATAAAATATTTAACATGCTACACAAATTTTCTTGATAAATATGACATGTTATTGATCTATTATATATTTTATTTCAGAAATATCATTAGTGTGGATTTTATTTAAATTAAAATAAGTGAATAGTATCAAAATTGACAATATTGTTATTTTATAGATATAACATAATATAAAATTGATTAAAAATCCCAAAAATATTTAAAAATTAAAAATTAAAATTTATATTGTCTACAATGTCATAAATAATACAATTATTGACAATTAAAAACACATAAGTAATTACTTATAACAATTTATAATTGATAATATTATAACCACAAAGAAAATTAAATAGATTAAATAAGGCTAAATCAAGTTGATAATGATTAAAATAAATTACCAACATTTATAAATTTTATTTGTTGATGATATTACAACCCTATCACATCTATATTCAAATTTGAGTAATTTTGGAAGTTTTTAAGTGGGGTTTGAATTTATTATAAATTAATATTTTATAGGTTTCTAATGGTGCTCCTCTCCTCCCTTATAAAAGGGCACCTCCTCCCTCTTCTCTTTACACAATTTTGGGCCTTCATGCTGGGCCAACCCCTTCCCATTTACCTTATCAACTTCTGTAGAAACATTATAGAGGCTCTGGTCTCCTCAAACGACCAACTCTATTGCTTTAAGAGGAGGTTAAAAAGAGGTGCGTAAAAATGCATGGCATTTTTGGAAAAAAATGATTTTGAATAAGAAAGGATATTTTCGTTAAGAATATATTTCAACTGTTTTATCAAAACAGTTTCCATATAAGATGTCATTATTTCATATGTGTATGTTTTAAGTATAATGTCTCTTTGACTTACATGGTTTCACTTCTCTTATGATGAAACGATATCCATTGATTTTATATGGATAATGTTATGATGGGATGATGTTTATGAAACACATTTTATTCATTGGGTTATGATGAATGATTTATGTTTATGTTAAGGCACATGTAAGAATGATTACATTATGAGATGGGTGGGACCTATAACTCCCTCCAATACATTGGGTAAAGATCTACATGTCATGAGATAGACATGGTTGGGACGGTATATTAATCTGGTTCAGTGTTACATGACTGGAATGAGGAGTGAACTCGATTCCAAAAGGTTCTGTACACTAGGATGGTCTTGGCAGCAATGCCTTTCCTACTATGGAAATCATACCACGTGATTAATGGTTTTCCAAAATATAATGTTTTATTCCCATGGTATTTTATCATGATTGATGTTCCATTATGATCTATGCCTTACGTACTGCCATGTTTTATGTCATTTCTCAAGATTTTGATGTTCGAAAATTATGTTCATGTTTATAAATTCAACTGTATATGATTTGTTTTATTTTCACCATGATTACCCTTGCTAAGCATTTGAGCTCACCCTTTATATGTTTTCTTTTCCCTAGGATATAAAGAAAGGTTTTAGGTAAGAAAAAAAGGGGAATATCATTATGGGAGATGTTGAAGATCTATCCCCAGGATTAAAAGATTATATTCAGAGTTTCAAAAGACACTAAACTATAACAGTCCTTTGGTGTCTGTTTTTGTTATGTATTAGATATTCCGCAAAAGTAATGTAATGCTCATGTATTTCATGATTCGGGTCTCTACTGTTGGTATCAGAGGAAAGGATTAGTTAACCTTTGTAAACATGGATGTGAAAACGTTTGTGTAATCCCTAGTGGTATTTCTAATGTATGTCTAGGGATATCCCTATGGTTTAGTATAACTATAGGTTACAGTCTTATAGTTATGTTGACAATCATTAATAATCTTGGGTGAACATAATATATCATCGATTAAAGAATGTGTGATATGTTTGAAATTCCATACGTGACTTTTAATGATTATGTGGTTCTTCATTATTTTAAATTTTTCTTACTCTATGGTTTCTAGTTTTATTCAATGGAGGAAATGAGAAGTAATTCAGTTAACCTTGCTTCTGATGGAGAAATTAGTTACTGTGATCAACAAAATCGTGTAATGCCTAGAGGGAAAGATATTATGATTATTCCGAATAAGACATCACAATATTTGATTAACAAGGTGAATTGGGGTGGTATTCCTAAGTAATAAAATAATATGAAGATGAACTTTTATACATGATCCGATGGAGAGGAACATAGAGGAAGGAATATGAAGCTTTCTATATATAAAGAATAAGGGAAGAAGAACCTTGAGGAATACCTCAAATGGTGGTGAAGATGTTATTTGTGTGGAGAAAGGGTCATAGAGTGACAGACTGTTATGGAGTTCAATGTCTTAATTGTGGAGAACATGGGAATTTCCCAACTCAACGCCCTGACTAAATAGGTTACTTATGTATCATGGAATGATATATTCCATGAAAATCATTGAATTTTATGGATTGAAGTATCAATTAATTTTTATTCAAGAATAATGTTGTTGATGTACTTTTATTGTATATTGGAATATTTTTGTATTAGTATATTATGGTTTTCAATAATTTTATTGTACTGGTAACCATGAAATGTGATTGAAATATTTTTGGAAAGGAGATGATATGTGCATAATGAAGGGATAAAGAAAAAATGAAATGCGCTCATGAGTGATATAAGTACAAAGTTATATCATGGTTTGAGTATATAAAATTTTTGTGATTTTGGTACGTGGAAAGTGTTAAATTATGACAGCATTCATGTTTTAACTAAGGTTAAATGGGTATTCATTTTTCAAGAGAATACATGATTAAGGTATTCACATGTTTGTAATGTGACCATTAAGATATATCGTATGATATATGGGGGATAAGTGATGGTATTCACATGCTCGACAGATGACATTTCTAGTAATTGATTTTTTTATACTATGAGCTTGGACAGAAGTATTTTGGATAAGCCTAAATATTGGAATGGATTATGTTAGACATAAGTTAGTATTGTTTAAGGATATGAATTTTTTCGATATTATTGATGGAGTTTTATAATAATGTAGTTTTTGAAAAATGACAACCTACGAGACGGGCGACAACTCATCGCGTCGGATAAGGTTATGGGAATCAAACCCACAACCAAAGTGCGACATGCCTTTATCACCTAGAACTGGCCTACAGGAAGTCCCTGGTTAGTATAAACACGTTTTATTTTATTAATCGGGATGATAGATGAAGTATAAGTACATTTTGGAACCATATCCAATTAATCTCACCATGGAAGGACTTATGTATATTTAATATCTTTTGATAGATGCAGATGGAATGACCTATCTTTCTATCTCATGATCCGATAACACATCTAGAATGAAAAATTTAACTTCATTTCTTTAAATAATAGTTGAAGTTGAAATTGATTATAGGATTACCAACAATGATATTACAAAGAAATCAAGTAAGTATTTATTCTAATTCAAATAAATCAACTTTAGCGAAATGATATGGAAAAACAAAAATGTTGTCATTATGATCTTATATTTGATGAATCAGATGGTACCGTAGATCATCAAAAAAAATTTTCTTGGTGATTGTTGTATTTTTCATATCCATGTTCTCTACCACTCTCCATCAGAACTTGATGGTTAGATTTCTCTTCCATATCCATATTTTCACCTATGTTCTCCTATGTCGAAACCGAGGGATGAGTAAATTTGGGAAACTATTTTTTTCATACTTCACATTTTAAAATTAAGTTTTAGTATTCATTTTTTTGATGTGGGTTTCTAGGAAAGAAACTTTCAAGTAGTAATCCATTTATAACCACGATGAATTTCGAGGGAGAAAATCATTTTAAGGGGGGTAGAATGTAACAACACGAGATTTTATTGTAATTATTCTTTTTAATTTCATTGATTTCTTGTGTTTTATGTTACACCAAAATTATCTTGTGCTATACGCAACACTTATTAGCTTGCAGTATACACAACACTATTCTTGGCTCATGTTACACACAATTTCAAATTCATTTTGTAATAATTAATATATGAAACATTAAGTATATATTATGTTTAAAGTATAAATGAAATAAGTTATGATTATGTTATTCTCTATAACAAAGGGATCTTACACTACACGTAACCCTGACTTGGCTTGCATTACACGCAATCACGACTTTCCTCGATAGCTTGTGTAGTACGCAATACCGGGTTTTACTAAACAACGATATATTATCATAATATTATTATTAACTAGAAATTATGAATAGTAGTATCAAAATTTTGAATTTTATGACATTAGAATTCATCTTAAACATTTTATATAACATTGTATGAGAACAAAATAAAATTTTCTGGTAAAATAATTATTTTTCAAAAAATGCAGTTTTGCCGCCATTTGATGGTGCACCCACATTAAATTTAGTTTTTCACATGTTTATAAGTTCAATTTGAAAAAATAAAATTCTTATTTTGAATGAGGATATAAAAATTTAATTTGGATAAATTTTACATATTATTCTGATAACTTTCATATTTTAATGAATAGTAAAAACACGCTATATTTTAATTAACAACATCTTTTTTCATCGCAATAATTTATATGGTAAAATTATAATACTTAATGATTTTAAAGTATAAATAAAATATATTTTTACTATTTAATATAATTTATGTCATTACCATTAATTTTAAATTGAATTCATAGGTAAAAACATTTCAATCTTTGGAAATGTTTTAACTTTTAAAACCCATTTTCTAAACAACGGGATTAATTTTAAATTAATTAATGCATATTCTGTGTTTTTAATTTTGGAAAATTTATTCCATATTTGAATTCTGTGGGTCCAAATTATGTTAATAGTTTACATTTTTTTATATTATGAATAATAACTACGACAATTTGTATTTACTGTAGTTAAAGGTAAATTGTGTAATTAAGTGTAAAAATAAGATTATAAAATAACCCTAAAACCTGCCAAAATTCTATTGGATGACTAAAATTCGACCCATATCACCTTAGGTTCTGAATAGATCATTTTATGGGATTTTTACCATGATATAAATTAATTATTATTAAAATAAAGAAAGTGACAACATGTCACTATCTTAAATGTTATAAGTATAATAATTTTAATTTAGTGATAAAATTCATGAAACTTCTAAAATGAATAGTCTCTAGAAATATAGTAAAATTATATATATCCTGAAAATTTATTTAAAATTTTTAGCGATTATATAAGTATCATTAAAGGTGACAATATAGTGATGTTGAAATTTTTTAATTGATTGAAATATCAAATAAATGGTTTTAAAAATATTAAAATAAATATTATATGAACTATTTAATGTGCTCCACTAATTTTATAGATAAATATTACATGCTATGAATCTATTAAAACTTTTATTTCGACCATATCTTCTGTGTGAATTTTATTTAAATTCAAATAACCAAGTTGTGTCAAAATTGACACAATTATTACTTCATAAAAAAATAATAATATAAAATTGTTTAAAAATTACAAAAGTATTTAAAAATTATAAATTAAAATTAATATGGTCTAAAATTCCATTAATTATCCAATTATGAATAATTCACAACACATAAGTAATTATTTATAATAATTTGAAATTTCGAATCTTATAACCACAAATAAAATTAAATAGAAAAAATAAAGATAAATCTAGTCAATAACTTTTAAAATAAATTACCAACATGTCTAAATTTTATTGGTTGAAGAGAATACAAACCTATATCATATAAGTTTGGATTTGATACATTTTGGAAGTTTTTATGTTGGGTTTGAATTTATTATAAATTAATATTTTTGAGGTTTCTAAAGGTGCCCCTCTCCTCCCTTATAAAAGGGCACCTCCTCCCTCTTCTATTTAGACAATTTTAAGCCTTCACTCTCGGCCAACACATGAAAATTTCCCTTATAAACTTCTCTAGAAACATTATAGTGGTTTTGGTCTCTTGAAAAGGAAACTCTAGTGCCATAAGTGACTGTTAAGAAGAGGTGCGTCAAAGAAGAGGTAATATCCTTTTCCGATTCATTCCAATTTATTTCTTCTTATACCTCTTCTCCATTATTTTATTAATCATAAATTAATAACATCAGTATCACTCATATATTGATATGTTATTATAAATATGAAACAACCCTATTTCATCTTCTATCCATCATACAGAATATGAAATCACCGTGTGTGCGTACGTATGGAATACCGTCTCCACGCCGTGGTGTAATCTGTTTTCCACCACCACCTTACACGGATAGGTATAATGGTGTAAATATATAACTATATATTATTATTTTAATTTAAAATTTATTCTGAAATATTATACATACACTTCAATACAATTCCACAATCATGGGAATGATATCATCGCTTGTGCGTACGTACGGACTACCGTCTCCACGAACGCGATGAGATACATTTTCCATGATTAACAATTCAAGTATGATTATAATGTATATATAATAAATAATCATGAAATATATTAGATAAAAATGATACATTATTTATGTACATATATGTTTCATTTACTTAATTCCATTTAATTCAATAAGGAAATGAAAACAGCGTTAACACATACGTACGACATACCATCTCCATGAACAGTATATTTCATTCCATTTATCGATATATCATATATATTTATATGATGAAGATATATTATATATATATATATATATCAGGTTTTTCATTCTATAATTATGTAAATTATGATATAAATACTAATATCAAGTACAACATGTTGAAACAAGTACGATAAATGAAACGATTTTACCCAAAACACTGCTATAACATGGAATTTATAAAAGAACGGGTAATATAAAGTCATAAGTGAACCATATATGATATCATAATAATTAATATGATTATGTAATAAAAAAATGATATTATTTAAATCATTATATAGGAGATTTAGATACACACGAAACATATCAGACATAAGGTAAGGGACAACCTTTCCAATCTCGTTCTTATCTAAAATTGTTTATTCATAAGTATTTAATGTGGTTATTGTTATCATCGATGTCCATGTTTTATAAAAGTGTATTAATTTATTTTTAAATTACTTTTTACACATTTTTGGCTTTTACCACATGTTATAAAAGGAATATTTCTTTTTCATACCATAGGAGGAACTTTTTGACTTTTTCGACAAAAGTACATGGAGAATTTTTATTTATCTTATACGGAATGAATAAATTTTTACGGTTTCATGTGTTTTATCAAAACCATTTTCCATATAAGATGACATTATATCATATGTGTATGTTTCAAATATAATGTGTATATGATTTACATGGTTTCACTTCTATTATTATGAAATGATATCCATTTATTTTATATCGATTATGTTATGATGGGATGATGTTTATGAAACCCATTTTATTCTTTGGGTTATGAATAATGATTTATTTTTATGTTGTGGCACATGTAAGAATGATTTCATTATGAAATGTGTGGGACCTATATCTCCCTCCAATTCATTGTGTAAAGATTTATATCTCATGATATATACATGGATGGAAAGGTATGATAATTCGGTTCAGTGTTACCGGACTGGAACTAGGAGTGAACTCAATTATGAAAGGGACATTGTCCACTAAGATGGTTTTATCAACAATACCATGGCTACTATGAAAATCATATCATGTGCATAATGGTTTTACACAATTAAATGTTTTATTCCCATGCTATTGTATCATGATTGATGTTCTATTATGATCTATTCCTTATGTACTGCCATGTTTTAGGTCATTGGTCAAGATTTTGATGTTTAAACATTATGTTCATGTTTTTAAGTTAAAATGTATATGGGTTGTTTTATTTTCTCCATGCTTACCCTTACTGAGCATTTGAGATCTCCCATTATATTTTTCCCTATCATATAAAGAATGATTTGAGGTGTGAAAATATAACATCCCAAGTAATTAAAGAATAATGAATTTTCATATATATTAATATTTACGAATTAAATATTAATTTTAATTAAAAGGGGTTTCTACATTCGATAGCGTACTCGATACACAACGATGAGTTTCATTGAAAACTTACGTTGCACACAAGTAATAAAATAATATTATTTTAAATGTTAGTTAACAAGTAGTTGTTGTACTGGCGGGAATGGATAGAAATAACTAAAATATGATTATATATGTTTTTAAATGTTTTTACATTTACCCAATAAAAGATAAAGGCTTAAAATACGGAAAGAGTTCAATTTTAGGCATTTATACCCTAATTCTCACTAAGGTTCACTTATCACCTTTTGAAGGTGAACCGTCATTAAATATAGTTTTTATCAATATTATAAATTCAATTGGAACAAAAATAACTCTTCTTAAGAATTGGGACATCAATATTTACTTTGTGTAAATTTTTGGTATCTTTCCGATAAAGTTTATTTTTTTAATGAATAGTGTAAAATGTTGTATTTTAATTCAAAAATTTCTTTTTAATCTAATATATTTATATGATTATATTATCTTTTGAATTGGTTTTAAAGTGAAATTAGAATATATTTTTACCATTTAATCCAATGGTGGTCATTGGAATCAATTTCACTTTGAAATTAGACTTAAACTGGTGTCAATATTTTGATACTTATTGTTTTATAAAAAACACGCTATTTGTTGTGACAGCGGAAATTAATTATTAAATTAATTAATGTGACTTATATATTTTGAATTTTGTAAAATAGACTTCATTTTTGTATTCGTAATATCAAATATAGCTTAGGGTGAATTTTTGTTAATTTTCTGAAAAACTTAAATTTTTGATGAATAGTGAAACCACTAAGTGGTACTTATAAATACTGATTTTTCCGTTTAAATGAAATTTTTCCATCATTGTGTTTTGATTTTCAAAAATCAGACAGACATGGTTGTCATTGAGAAGTAAAATGTGGTTCAATGAGATTAAAATAAATTTTTTTGGTGAATAGTAACTTATTATGTTTTTAATCGCGATTAGTGGTAATTAGTGTCGTTTAAGGTAAAAATAATATTTTAATAATATGAGATGACCTAGACACATGTACTACCCTCATTGGATGTGTCATGGCCGACCACGACAAGCCATGGGTCATCTTGGGGACCCCATGGAGCCACTTTGGTAGGAAAATGACATAAATACCTTTTATTTAATGTTAAAAGTAAAAATGACACAAACATCATATGTTTTACGAAAACAATTTTTACATGGGGTTATAAAGATCAGAGTTTTGATTATAAATAGTCATTGGAAAGTTAAAACGATTTCCTACATCATAGTAATTTTTTTATAATTTTTAGACATTAAATAAATTAAATTATTTATGATATAATAATGATGCAGTGATGACATCATTATTTGACGATTTAAATAAAATGGAAAGATAATGTAATATCTATGAACTAAACATGTCCAAAACTTATTGGATGGGTGGATTTCGAACCCTTATCACCTTATACACGAATTATATCAATGTGGTACCTTTTAAAACTGAAAAACATTTTCAAATAAAGTAATATTTCTTTACTTTCCAAAAGTGCCCCTCCTCTCCTCTTATAAAAGGCCCCCACCTCTACCTCATTTCACACACTCCTCAAGCCTTTGACTCGGCCATACCCTGCCCATTTAATCTCTCCACATCCCTCTACTAACCCTAGAGGATTCCCTTTGGGCATAATCCTTTCAAAGGAAGCCTTTAGGCTCAAATCAAAAGAAGTTACACTTTTAAAGGTAATTCATTCTCTCTTGTTCATTTGTTTTATTTTGCTTCTCCACCCCCCTAAACTCTTTTTATTTACTTCTCTTGTAACAACACCAGTATCTCCAATATACTAGGATGTTGTTATAAGATTTATTCAAGCTACACTCTCACACAACTACATCAAATGGTTAAAGAACATACGGTTTCCGTGGATGGTGAAATTCTGCCTCCCGAAACGATGATTGTTCAATACTCATTTAACACCTTCAAAGGTGGCCATTATGATGTCACTATTTTTATATATGATATGTAATATGTTTATGATTTCCTTCAACTTCGGTATTTTTCATTTATGGCATACCATTATTGTTTCCATTATGGGTAAACACGATATCTTCATTTTAGGAAGTGCGGACTACTGCCCCCTGAAAGTGATTTGATTCATTAATACCATATGTGGGATGTGTAGAGGATAAAGTTAATGATATTATATATGTTATTAGACTGTAATTATAATATACTCTTATATCATTATGATTCCATTCTATAAAATATGAAATAGAAATGTAAGTAGCGTTCATGTGTACGTACGGCTTACCGTCTCCATGAACAGTGCATTTCATTTCTTACCTCTAAATGATTATGTAATATTATAAATACATGTATATGCTGGATATATATGATATATATGATATCCAAATCAGGAATGTCATTTTGGATATAAAGAACCTTTGACCACACGAACAACATGTAATTGTAAGAAATCCACTTTCGACTTAAGAACCAAATATTGACAAAACATACATTATTAACATAAATGGTTACATAATGTTTATAACATGGAAATAAGTGATATAAAAGGAATAATTAACTTTAAAAAGGTTCTTAATCAAGTATAAATTAACTAAAGTTTATTATACCGGACGTTAAATAACGATCGAGTCATGTCGGACCCGAGGTAAGGGACTTCGTCTCAATCTCCTTTCAATGAGGAATATTATGTTTTATACACAACATTATTTTATACGGTGTATAAAACACTTTGAATTATAATTTTATACAAAAGGAATCTTTTTCTACGAAGCAATTTATTAAGCAACAAAAAGGAATGTTTTTTTAACGTACGCGGTGACAATGACCTTTTCCGCCGCCGCGAGTATTATTTGGTCATTGGCTTCCTCAACAGGCCGTTATGTTTTTAAAATGAAGTAAATACCATATACTCTTTTATGTATTTTGGTATTGAAAATGGTTTTGATAAAGGATTATATTATAATATATTGTGATTTAAATGTGTAAATGTTATCATTCCTTTATATTGGTTTTATGTTTTATGATTTTATATTGGTACTTGGACATTTGACGGGTGGTTACGTGATAAACCATATGACGGGTGGTGCTGTGAATACGAGGAAGGGTTGTTATGTTATAACCTCCAATGCATTGGGTATGGAAGTCGGCTGTATGGCTATTCCATTAAGTATGTATGGAAATTGTTCGTATGGCTATTCCATTTAAGTGATATGTGTAGAAGTCGACCGTATGGTTATTCCACTTAAGTATGTTTATGTCCCAAGTTACCTTTATATATTTTATGTGTTCTTTATATGGGTTTATGGTAATCCCTTGGTTACAAAAAGATAAGTAATGATACTTTATTCAGTGAAGAGTTTTTACTACATCATGAAGGTGAAGGTATTACTTTGATAGAGTATACATGGATTACTTGATGTTTGAAAAACTAACAATTTTCATTCTTTGTGTATCCCTTACTGAGCTTTTTATGCTCACCCCAAGTTTTTTTGAAATGTTTTTCATAGGACTTAATGTGGAATAAGGTGAAGGATGGAATCAAGGGAATGTCATGCTATATAAAACATGGAACTAGACATGTTTCTTTTAAGAGTTTTTTTATTATGGAAACTTAGTAGAAGTGACTACTTTGTAATCTTTTGAGATGTAATAGTTATGATCTAATTCTCTAAAACTCTAAACCTGAAAAGATCCTCAACGTGAATAATTCATTTAATTCAATATTAAGTAAGGTTTATGGTCGGGGCCTTATAGTTGGTATCAGAGGTCGGTTTAGATAACATTAGGAGTTAGAAAAGTGTTAAAATATAATATGATTGAAATGATATAGCATTTACGGATTACCATGTTGTTTCGCTTAAGATATTTCTGTTTTCATAATGGTTTTCCGCAGAGGATACAAAGAAACTATGTTGGGACGACATCAGGAGGAAGACAACCTTCCAAATCAGCAACCTGAGATGGTCGGAATCGGAACTGAACAGTTTGTTGCAGTGATGGCCCATTTGACTCAGGCTATAAATGGTGGTGGTATCCATGCACGAGATCAGCCAGATCAACCGCAGAGGAACATGTCAGTGGTGGAACATTTCATGAGGCAACATCCCCCATCATTCAGAGGATCATCTGACCCTGTGCAAGATGAAGGGTGGATTAAAGAACTATAGAAGATTTTTGATGTCATGGGTTGTTCAGAACATCAAAAAGTTAGTCTTGCTGTTTACCGTTTTGAAGGTGAAGCTGATCAGTGGTGGTCGATGGTGAAAAATATTAGGGATAGTGATAAAATTGAGGATCTTCACTGGGAAGAATTCAAAGGTATGTTTAATGAGAAATATTTTCCTAAGGTGGTTCGTCTTAGGATGGAAAAACAGTTCCTATAATTGAGGCAGGAGGATGATTCAGTGGCTGCTTATGATGAAATGTTCACTCGATTGACAAGGTATGATCCAAACTTCATACGAGATCTTGATACTAAAATAAACCATTTTTACTCATGATTAAAGCCAAAATATCGAAGGGCAATAGATTCTCGTGAGTTTAAAAGTTATGAAAATCTTGTTCGATGTGTTGAGAAGGTGGAAATAGAGTTTGCCGATGATCAAGTGTTTTATAACAACCAACAGAAGAGGAGTCCGAGGTGGCGGGAGAAAGGTAAGAATTCTTCAAAAAAGTTTGATGGTAAGAAAACTAAGTTTCCAGTTTGTGATAAATTTGGAAAAAGGCATGCTGGGGAATGTCTACTGAATTCTGAAAAGTGCTACCAATGTGGTAATATGGGACATAAGGCTCGTGATTTCACTGAAAAGGATCAAGGTGAAGGTAACACCAAATTTGATTTACAGTTAGTGAAATGTTATAAGTGCAATGATATGGGATAAATGTTGATCCTGCAAAAACAAAAGTTGTGGAAGAAAATCCAAGACACACAAATGTAACCGAGATTCGTAGATTCATTGGTTTGGTAGGCTATTACCGAAGGTTTGTTAGAAATTTTTCACGGTTATCTGGTCCAATGACTAAGCTAACTCGGGAGGGTGTTATGTTTATCGGGATAAAAGAATGTGATGATTGTTTTCAGGAGTTGAAGAGAAGATTGGTGAATGCTCCAGTTTTGGAACTTCCTTCCAGGAATGGTGAGTTTGTTATATACAGTGATGCTTCGTTGAAGGGAATTGGCTGTTTCCTTATGCAGAATGATCAGGTAATTGCTTATGCTTCACGACAGTTGAAAACTCATGATGTAAATTACCCTACACATGATTTCGAATTAGCTGCTGTTGTCTTTGCTTTAAAAATTTGGAGGCATCATTTGTATGGAGTAAAGTGTCAAATATATACTGATCACAAAAGTATAGAGTATATATTCACTTAGAAAGAATTGAACATGAGACAGAGGAGATGGCTGGAATTAATCAAGGATTATGATTGCATAATTCATTACCATCCGGGAAAAGAAAATAAAGTGGCTGATTCTTTGAGTCGAAAAAGTAATGCTTCATTAGAAATGTTGCGTTTGGAACGTGATCCTTTGGTTAAAGATTTGATGAAATTTGGTATAGAAGTTGTTGGTATAGGATGTTCTTCTGTTTTGTTTTAGGTATTAGTGAAATCTTATCTATCAGACAGAATCAAGAAAGCACAGAAGCGAGACAGTGAGTTGAAGAAAAAGGTAGAGCTGGTTTAGAAAGGTAAGTTTTATGAATTCAACATTGATAATGATTGTGTTTTGAGGATTGGGAAGAGGTTATGTGTGCCTTGTGATTCACAGTATAAGAATGAGTTGTTATGTGAGGCTCATAGTTCCCCGTTTTCAGTTCATCCTGGCAGTACTAAGATGTACAGAGATCTGCGGGAGTATTACTGGTGGGATGGAATGAAAAGAGATATTGCTGATTTTACTGTGAAGTGTCTGACTTTTCAGCAGGTTAAAGCAGAGCGGCAGTTACCGAAAGGGATGCTTCAGCCTTTACCAGTGCCAGAGTGGAAATGGGAAAACATATCCATGGACTTTGTTATGGGATTACCGAGGACATATCGAGGTAATAATGCAATCTGGGTTATTGTTGATCTCTTGACTAAATCTGCTCATTTCCTTGATATACGAGATAATTTTTCCCTAGATAGACTTTCCTGTTTGTATCTTAAAGATATAGTTAGGTTACATGGATTTCCCCTCTCCATTGTATCTGATCGTGATCCCAAGTTCACATCTAACATTTGGAAAGGCCTTCAGAAGTCGTTGGGTACTGAATTAAATTATAGTACAGCTTTTCATCCTCAATCTGATGGGCAGTCAGAATGAACAATTCAGACCTTGGAGGATATGCTACGAGCTTGTCTGATGGATTATCAGAGAAGTTGGGACCAACATATTTCTTTGGCTGAGTTTTCGTATAATAACAGCTTTCATTCCAGTATACAGATGGCACAATTTGAGGCATTATATGGGAAGTGGTGTCGAACTCTAGCATTTTGGGTTGAAGTGGGTGAAAGGAAGCTGATGGGACCAGAATTGGTAGAAGTGATGGAAGAAAAAGTTCAGTTGATTCAGAAGCACATGAGAACAGCTCAGAGCAGGAAGAAGAGTTATGCGGATAACCGGAGGAAGGATCTATCTTTCGAGGTAGGTGATCATGTTTTTCTCAAAGTTTCTCCTTGGAAAAGTGTGATGAGATTTGGTAAGAAAGGAAAGCTGAGTCCAAGGTTCATTGGACCATATAAAATTCTAGATAAAGTTGGATCAGTTTCTTACCGTGTGGCTTTACTCCTAATTTTATCTCAGGTACACACTGTTTTTCATGTTTCAATGTTGAGTAAGTATATTGCAGATCCATCTCATGTTTTTAGTCTAGAGGTAGTTCAGTTGGAAGAGAACCTATCTTATGAAGAACAACTAGTCCAGATTCTTGATCACAGGGAGCAGGTGTTACAGAATAAGGTGATTCATCAGGTAAAGGTTTTGTGGAAAAATCATGTGATTGAAGAGGCAATGTGGGAATCTGAAAATGCTATGAGGGATAAATACCCCCACTTATTTTGATAAGTGAATAAAATTGCGAGGATGCAATTCCCAAAAGGGGGGAAGGATGTAACATCCCAGGTAATTAAAGAAAAAATAATTTTCATATTTATTAATAATTACGAATTAAATATTAATTTTAATTAAAAGGGGTTTCTACGTTCGATAGCGTACTCGATACGCAATGATGAGTTTCTTTGAAAACATACTTTGCACACAAGTAATAAAATAATATTATATTAAATGTTAGTTAACATGTAGACGTTGTACTAGAGGGAATGTATAAAAATAACTAAAATATGATTATATATGTTTTTAAATGTTTTTACATTTACCCAATAAAAGATAAAGGCTTAAAATACAGAAAGAGTTCAATTTTAGGCATTTATACCCTAATTTTCACTAAGGGTTCACTTATCACCTTTTGACGGAGAACCGTCATTAAATATAGTTTTGATCAATCTTATAAATTCTATTGGACCAAAAATAACTCTTCTTATGAATTGGGACATCATAATTTACTTTGTGTAAATTTTTGGTATCTTTCCGAGAAAGTTCATTTTTTTAATGAATAGTGTAAAATGTTGTATTTTAATTCAAAACCTCTTTTTAATATAATTTATTTATATGATTAGATTATCTTTTGAAATGTTTTTAAAGTGAAATTAGAATATATTTTTACCATTTAATCCAATGGTGGTCATTGGAATCAATTTCACTTTGATATTAGACTTAAACTGGTGTCAATCTTTTGATACTTATTGTTTTATAAAAACACGCTATTTGCTCTGACAGCGGGAATTAATTATTAAATTAATTAATGTGACTTATATATTTTGAATTTTGTAAAATAGACTTAATTTCCGTTTAAATGATATTTTTCCATCATTGTGTTTTCATTTTCAAAAATCAGACATACATGGTTGTCATTAAGAAGTAAAATGTTGTTCAATGAGATTAAAATAATTTTTTGGTGAATAGTAACTTATTAAGTTTTTAATCGCAATTAGTGGTAATTAGTGTTGTTTAAGGTAAAAATAATAATGTAATAATATGAGATGACCTAGACACATGTCCTACCCTCATTGGATGTGTCATGGAAGACCAAGACAAGCCATGGGTCAACTTGGGGACCCCATGGAGCCACTTTGGTTGGAAAATGACATAAATAACTTTTATTTAAAGTTAAAAGTAAAAATGACACAAACATCAAATGTTTTACGAAAACAATTTTTACATGGGGTTATGAAGATCGGATTTTTGATTATAAATAGTCATTGGAAAGCTAAAAAGATTTCATACATCATAGTAATTTTTTTATAGTTTTTATACATTAAATAAATTAAATTATTTATGACATAATAATGATGCATCGATGACATCATTATTTGACGATTTAAATAAAATGGAAAGATAATGTAATATCAATGAACTACAAATGTCCAAAACTTATTGTATGGGTGGATGTCGAACCCTTATCACCTTATCCACGAATTATATCAATGTGGGACATTTTAATTCCGAAAAACATTTTCAAATAATGTAATGTTTCTTTACTTTCCAAAAGTGCCCCTCCTCTCCTCTTATAAAAGGCCCCCACCTATACCTCATTTCACACACTCCTCAAGCCTTTGTCTCGGACATACCCTGCCCATTAACTCTCTCCAAATCCCTCTCCTCATCCTATAGGATTCCCTTTGGGCAGAATCTTTTCAAAGTAAGCCTTTAGGCTCAAATCAAAAGGAGTTACACTTTTAAAGGTAATTCATTCTCTCTTGTTCATTTGTTTTATTTTGCTTCTCCATCCCCCTAAACTCTATTTATTTACTTCTTTTGTAAGAACAATAGTATCTTCAATATACTAGGATGTTGTTATAAGATTTATTCGAGCTACACTCTCACACAACTACATCAAATGGTTAAAGAACATACGGTTTCCGTGGATGGCGAAATTCTGCCTCCCGAAACGATGATTGTTCAATACTCGTTTAACACCTTCAAAGGTGGCCATTATGATGTAACTATTTATATATATGATATGTAATATTTTTATTCTTTCCTTAAGCTTCTGTATTTTCCATTTATGGCATACCATTATTGTTTCCATTATGGGTAAACACGATATCTTCATTTTATGAAGTGCGGACTACCGCCCCCTGAAAGTGATTTGATTCGTTAATACCATATGTGAGATGTGTAAAGGATAAAGTTAATGATATTATATATGTTATTATACTGGAATTATAATATACTCTTATATCATTATGATTCATTCAATAAAATATGAAATAGAAATGAATGTAGCGTTCATGCGTACGTACGGCTTACCGTCTCCATGAACGGTGCATTTCATTTCTTACCTATAAATGATTATGTAATATTATAAATACATGTACATGCTGGATATATATGATATATATGATATCCAAATCAGGAATGTCATTCTGGATATAAAGAACCTTTGACCACACCAACAACATATAATTGTATGAAGTCCACTTTCGACTTAAGAACCAAATATTGACAAAACTAACATTATTAACAGAAATGGTTACATAATGTTTATAACATGGCAATAAGTGATATAAAAGAAATAATGAACATTAAAAAGGTTCTTAATCAAGTATAAATTAACTCAAGTTTATTATTCAGGACGTTAAAGAACGATCGAGTCAAGTCGGACCCGAGGTAAGGGACATCGTCTCAATCTCCTTTCAATGAGGAATATTTCGTTTTATACACAACATTCTTTTATACGGTGTATAAAACCATTTGAATTATACTTTTATACAAAAGGAATCATTTTCTATGAAGCATTTTACTAAGCGACAAAAATGAATGTTTTTTTTAACGTATGCGGTGACAACGACCTTTTCAGCCGCCGCGAGTATTATTTGGCCTTTGGCTCCCTCAACAAGCCGTTATGTTTTTTAAATGAAATAAATACCATATACTCTTTTATGTATTTTGGTATTGAAAATGGTTTTGATAAAGGATTCTATTATGATATATTGTGATTGAAATGTGGAAATGTTATCATTCCTTTATATAGGTTTTATGTTTTATGATTTTATATTGGTACTTGGACATTTGAAGGGTGGTTACGTGATAAACCATATGATGGGTGGTGCCGTGAATACCAGGACGGGTGGTTACATTATAACCTCAAATTCATTAGGTATGGAAGTCGGCCGTATGGCTATTCCATTAAGTATGTATGGAAATTGGCCGTATGGATATTCCATTTAAGTGATATGTGTGGAAGTCGATCGTATGGTTATTCCACTTAAGTATGTTTATGTCACATGTTACCTTTATATATGTTATGTGTTCTTTATATGGGTTTTATGGTAATCCCTTGGTTACAAAAAGGTAAGTAATGATACTTTATTCAGTGAAGAGTTTTTACTACTTCATGAAGGTGAAGGTATTACTTTGATAGAGTATACATGGTTTACTTGATGTTTGAAAAACTAACAGTTTTCATTCGTTGTGTATCCCTTACTGAGCTTTTTATGCTCACCCCAAGTTTTTTTGAAATGTTTTTCACAGGACTTAATGTGGAATAAGGTCAAGGATGGAATCAAGGGAATGTCATTCTATATAAAACATGGAAGTAGACATGTTTCTTTTAAGAGTTTTTTTTAATTATGGAAACTTAGTAGAAGTGACTACTTTGTAATCTTTTGAGATGTAATAGTTATGTTCTAATTCTCTAAAACTCTAAACCTGAAAAGATCCTCAACGTGAATTATTCATTTAATTCAATATTAAGTAAGGTTTAAGGTCGGGGCCTTATAGAAAACAAATGGGGTAGATCCTTATGGGAGATGTTGAAGATCATTCACCAAGATTAGAAGATAATATTCTATGTTTCCAAAGACCCTAAACTATTACGGTCTATTGGGGTTTGTTTTTTTATGTATTAGATATTCTGCACCATTAATGTAATGTCCATGTATGTCAATATTCAGGTAAATATAGTGTATCCATAAAAATGAAGGTGTCATGCTATGATGGGATTCCTCCTTATGAGGGAGGCATGCCAATTTACCATTGGTCAAGATTGAACCTCAAGGGAGTGACCTAGATAACCTATATATATGATAAATATCAATCCCCATGTAGTTTAGAGAGTTATGGTGTATGATTTATGCATTATAACTTCCTGTTTCCTGAGTATCACTCTTTTGTGTATCATGATTCAAGCGGGGCTTAATGATGGTTATTCAGAAGTGTGCTTCTAGGAGCAGCGATGACGTGGATGAAATAATTCCACTATGACTTGGAATCCAGGGTAAAAAAAATGTTGGATGTGCGTGACGTGAGGGTGGTATAGATGGATTGAATTGGTTGTTTGGGGTTTTGGTCTTGATCCTCAAGGAGGATTCCTACATATCCCAGTAGGTATGGAATAAAACTACACTTAGCTCAAAAAGTAGTTTAGGGCATACAACTGAGTAAGAGGCCCATAGAGATGTAGTGTGGTTGGGTCTTACTCATAGGAGTGGCCCATGGGTACCCGTAAGAGACGTTACCACATAGCGTGGGGTCATGATCCTCTAGAGACATATGGACTTGAGGTAAATTCCATGATGGATGTTGGTGGTGGGTGTTGAGGTTTACACATGGTCCGCAAGCCCAAGAGGCCTAGAAGAGATGATGTCTCCCAGGTGAGGGGAATGAAATTATCGGGTTGTGTACTAGAGAGGATCATGATGGATGATGATGAATGGTTCTTATATTGGACCTAAGGATGGATTACTACATATTTTTTTAATTGGGAATCAATGAATACATAGATCTGGAAGCTGGGGAATATGAATAGTTAACAACCTAATGGATGAGACATGGCTAGAGCTTGTGAATGGTTAGCGACTTAGATGAATTATGTAATTGTGTTTTATACATATAGAGTAGGACCATTGTGGAAATAGTGGTTGGATGGGTTTCATATTCATTATAAACCCTTAATCCCTTTCAAATAATGATCAATGTTATAAACAAGAGAATGCATCATACCCTAAAATTGAGTCACAAAAGATGCGTGTACAAGATATGGTGTGGGGATTACTCATAGAAGCCTCCCATTCAGGATTCCGCATTTCATGTCTTGAGGGAATCCCATGTAAATTACATGGGGTATTATTATAGTTTAAAATCATCTAAATGGAAGAGGTCTATCAGGATTATGAATGGAAGCATACCATTTAGGTTTCCACATGTCTAGTCATGAGGTAATCCCATGTGCATTTCATGGGGTAACATTATAGTTTATCATCATGTAAATGGATGAGGAGTATGTGTCTTATGCATGGATGTTGCCCATCTAGGATTCCTAATGTCATGTCGTGAGGGAATCTATACTTAATAATTTGTAAATGAGAATGGACGGGAATACACAAGATGAGGAAACCCATGATTACTATTTGGTGGTCATATCAGGTTAATTCATCTTATTCATGATGCATATGTGATTGTCTTCTTATCATAGGATGCATCATATTAATTAATGATAGTTTATTCCAAATATTAATGTCATGATGTGAGATATATTTAATATCATTTCACGGTTGTGACATGAGAAATATTGTTCACGCCGTATAAGAATCATATTCATGAATATTAGGGTATTCTATAGTTTAATTTCATGTAGTCGAGACATCTAAGTAAAAGATTCATAGAAATGTCTTGTTCGTGACTAACGCGAGGGGGGACCTTTCTGGATCAACCCAACATATGGGCCATGAGATGATGTATGAATAGTTTCTTGAGGAATTTTTTGACTCATGGTTCTTAGGGAGTCCAAGATGAGAAGCTCAACTCACGTAATGGGAAATACACAAAGATGAATATGTTGAATGATGGTATTTTAAGGTGTGTGGATGAGTATCTCCAATCATGGAATTCTGTGGGTTGGTGATGAAGCCACATAAGGGAATATTGGAAAATGTCGTCAACCTGGCCCAAAAATTGTGGGATGCGGCATTGGATTTTTCATGGGGGTATGAGATGGTAGAGACAGAACAAGGCCATAGACTAGGACTGTAACTTTTCTATGATTATAAGTGTGGTTGAGATGGTATAGTAACCATGGTATATACTAGTGGGTGCATCTAAGGAACCAACCTAAAAACATTGAATAATATTGAAATAAATATATAATTCACATTGAGTATCCTTTCAGGTTTATAGTTTTAAAGAATTAGTCCATAAATGTTACATTACATCTCAAAAATTACACTATAGACATTTTTACTCAGTTTCTGTTTTTTAATTAAATAAATTTTTTTGAAAGAAAGACTCATTTCTAGTTCCATATTTTAGACTGCATGATTTTTCATTGATTCCATCCTTGACCGTATTCATCATTACGTCCTATGAAAAACATTTCAAAAAACATGGGATGAGAAAAAAAATCTCAATATGGGTTATAAAATAAAGAAATAAAAACTTAGTCTATAAAATCATATTATTTTTAACATAAATCATAAAATGATAAGATTTGTTAATAACACATAGTAATCTTAAATCATAATGATTACTTGTCGTATCCATATAATACTTACATTGTAGCTATCAAAACTACATAGGGAGTTACGTTTGGAATACCCAACATAATATATTCCATAAATCTCTTAGGAGAAACATTCACGTTCACCTCTATCACGTTACCCAATGCATTGGAGAGATATCTAATGCTCACCCACCATAGGTTTATCAAGAAACCACCAATATGAATTAAAAATGCTCAAGAACCATAACATAATCATAACACAGAACATAAGCATAAAGGAAAAGATAACATTTCCACATTACGATCAAAATATATAATTTATCATATTGACGTAATAAATCCATTACCAAACCTGTTTTCAATACCAAAATACGTAAAAGTGTATATGGTATTTTATTTTCCTTTAAAAAAACAATACAACTTTTTATGGAAGCTGCAGATCAGATAATACTCACAGCAGCAGAAAAGGTCGTTGTCAATACTTACGTTAAAAAAACATTCTCTTTTTATTGTTTAGTAAAGTACCTCATAGAAAAATATTCCATTTGAATGAAATGAAAATTTAGTGTTGAATATACACTGTATAAAATAATGTCGTGTATAAACCAAAATATGCCTCAATGAAATGATATTTTGGATGAAGTCCGTTACCTCATGTCCGAATTGATGAGTTCATTTTTTAATACGCTGAATAAATGTTAACTTGTACTTGATTAAGATAATTTTACATGTTTTTTATTCTTATTATATGACTTATAAACATGTTATAAGAATTATGTGATCATTGATGTTAATAACTATCATTTTGTCTATATTTGGTAGTTGAGTCAAAAATGAACTTCTTGTAAGTTGAACGCACGCATGAATTCTACACTCATTTCTATTTCATATTTAATGGAATAAACAGTTATTGGTAAATAGGTATATTATAATTCATGTATAATATAATATATATTTTAAGTAACTCCATCCTTTATATGTTCTATTTTTTTAAGGAATGAGTCATATCACTTTGAGGGGGAGATAGTCCGCACTTCCTCAAATTAAATTATCGCGTTTACCGATTATGGAAACTATATAGTTATTATATAAATGGAAAATACTAAATCATGGAGAAAACATTAAAATAATATATATCATATATAAATAAAATTCCATCATAATGTCAAACATAGGATGTGGTATAAGATAATTAAACAATCATCGTTTTGGGAGGCGTTAGTTCGCAGTCCAGAGAAACAATATGTTCTTTACCCATTAGACTGAGGTTTTTGTAAGTATATATCAAATCCATATCAAAGCAAAAACAAATTATATTGAGGATATTGGCAGTGTTATATAAGATAGGAATAAATATATTTTAGTGGGTTGAAGATGTAAAAAAATATAATAGAACTTAAGAGAATACTTTACATTTTAATCAGGTAATTCCCTTGGGTTTGAACCAAAACGATTTCTTGAAGTGCCTTCTGCCTAAGGTAAGGCTTCTAGGTGGAAAATAGGTATCTTGAGAGATTATTTGGGTAGATTATAGATGAGACAAGGGGCTTGATAGGTGTGTGTAATGGGTTATAGGTGAGGGAGTTTTATCAGGGGGAGGGGCTCTTAAGAAATGCTTGAAAATATTATTTTATTATATAATGATTTTAGGTTTTTAAATGTCCAAAACATATTAATGTCAACGATTAGATTCCTCTTGTTCGAAATAATATCATCCTGTAAAAATTGAACAGTGTTTGGATATTTTTTTAATCATTATAATCTTATTTATTTCAATAATTCATTAATGAGGTAAACACTCAATCATTATTGTTTCATAAATTATATTATTTATATGATATCTAAAAATTATAAATAAAATACCTTTATGTAGTAAATATTTTATCATAATAATTAATATTTTTAGTCAAATATATTGATATATATAACCCCAAATTAAAATTGTTTTAGCAAAATAATACTTGTTTATGATATTTTTATTTTTACATTAAATAAAAAGTTATTAATATCATTATATTTCCCAAGTGACATTAAAAGGCCAAAGTTCTCACCCAAGATTTTCTTGGTCGTCAATTACTCATCCAATATGGTTAGGACAAGTTTTAAGATAATTTTATATTATTATAATATTGTTTTTAACTTGAATTACGCTATTTACCCTTAACTGTGGTAAATAATAGTCAAAAGGTACAATTCACCATAAATTATTTTCCACTTATTGAACCACATTATAGATAATGAAAACAACAATGTGTGTCATATTTTACAAATACAATTCGCAGAAGTGGAAAAATATTCTTTAAATGAAAAATTCTGCTTTCGGACTACTACTTAGTGATTTCTGTATTCATAAAAATTGTTGTTTATTAGGAAAAATAACAAAAATTAAGCCTAATATATAATTGACATAACAAATTAAATATTTTTGTATATTTTAAAAAATTCATAACATATTATTATCATTATTTAATTTAAAATTAATTTCCTTTGTCAAAACAAAAAGCGTGTTTTTATGAAATAATAACTATCAAAAGATTGACACTTGTTTATGACCAATTTCAAAGTAAAATTACTTCACATTTACAAAATTGGACTAAATGGAAATAATATTATATAATTAAACTATAAAACAAATTTAAAAAAAAATATTTTAACCATATAAATAAATTTTATTAAAAGGAAATTTTGAAATAAAATATAGTATTTTTCATTATTCATTAAAAAATGAATTTTACCTGAAAAGTTCCATAAATTTACCCAATGAAAATTTTGATGTCCCGATTATAAATAAGAATTTTATTTTGTCAAATATAAAATAAAAATGTAACAAAAATTATATTTAAACAAGGTTCTCCATTAAAAGGTGGTAAATCGACCTTTTAAAATATTCTAGAGTATTTATGATTAAAATTTGATTAATTCACATTTTTAGCCTATAACGTTTATTGGATAAATATAAAGATATTTATAAAACATGTATGATCCTATTTTATTTAGTTCTATTAATTCCTTAAAATTCAATGGCTAGGAATTAACTACAATTTAAAATAATATTATATTTTTATTTTTCAGTATGACTCAGCATTGTGTGTAACATTAGACTTCAAAGAAACCCGTTGTTGTGTATCAGGTAAGAAATCGATCATAGCATCCCCTTTAAATTAAAATTAATATTTTATTCAAAAATATTAACAAATATGTAAATTTATTATAATTTATTTAATTGTGATGTTACATCCTACCCCTTTTGAAAATTGTATTCTCTCAATTTTTATTCACTTATCAATTAAGTGGGGGTATTTATCACTCATAGAATTTTAATAATCCCACGTTGCCTCTTCAACCATATTGTTTTTACACAAAACTCTTATCTGATAAATTACCTTATTTTGCAACACTTTCTCTCTTCGGTCAAGAATCTGGACTGGTTGTTCCTCATAAGAAGGATTCTCTTCCAAATTAACTACCTTTGGGCCCAAAAAATGAGATGGATCAGGAAAATACATTTTCAAAATAGAAACATGAAAAACATTGTATACCTGGGATAATCATGGATGTAAAGCCACTTTGTAGGCAACTGATCCGACTTTCTCCATGATTTAATAGCGTCCAATGAACTCTGACTCAACTTTCCCTTCTCCCCAAAATGAATAATAATTTTCCATGGAGAACCTTTGAGAATACATGATCACATACCTCAAAAGAAAGATCCTTCCTTCAATTATCCACATAACTTTTATGCTTTCTCTGAGATGTTCACATGTGCTTCTGAATAAACTGATCATTTTCTTCCATCTTTTCTACCAATTCTAGTCCAATCAGTTTCCTTTCACCTACATCATTCCAAAAATCAAGAGTTTGACCCCGCTTCCCATATAATGCCTCAAATGGAGAAATATATATACTGGAATAAATACTGTTATTATATGAAAATTCAACCAATGAATGATGTTGGTACCAAATTACATGGTAATTCAGTAAACACGCTCCTAGAATTCCTCCATGGTGTAAATTGTTCGTTCTGAATGCATATCTGATTGAGGATGAAAATCTATAATAAAATTAAATTCATTACCCAACGACTTCAGAAGGCCTTTCCAAAAGTAATCAGTAAACCAGGGATTATGATCAGAAACAATGGAGATGGGAACATCATGAAACATGATTATCACTTTAACATATAACCAAGAAAGCTGACCTAGGAAAAAAGTATATCAAATAGGAAGAAAATTAGTAGATTTAGTCAATCGATCAATAATAACCCATATAACAGTATTACCTCGAAATGTATTTTCTAACCCCATAATGAATTCATTGGATATATTTTCCCCTTTCATGTGTTGCACCAGAAAATGCTGAGCATCTAATTTGGTAACTGCTGCTCTTCTTTAACATGTTGACAAGTCAAACATTTCACAGTATAGTCAGCAATATCTCTTTTCGTTCAAACCGACTAGTAATACTTTTGATGATCTTAGTAGATCATATTATTTCCGAGATGAACTGAAAACAGAGAACTATGTGCTTCACATATCAACTCTTTTTTCAACTATGAATCACAAGGAACACATAATCTCTTCCCAAACATTGAATCACAATCATTATCAATGTTAAAATAATACAACATACCCTTCTATACCAACAGTACCTTGTTTCTATAACTCATGGTGTTCCTTATATGCTTGCTTAATTCTATCTGATAGTGATGATTTTACTACACCAGAAAAAATACAGAGGAATTTCTTGCCCCAAAAAAATCTATTCCAAATTTCATCAAGTCATTAATAAAATGATATTGTTCCAAACATATCATGATTAATATAGCATTACTTTTAAGACTTAATGAATCGACCACTTTGTTAGCCTTTCCTGGATGGTAATGAATCATGCAGCCCTAATCTTTTGATTAATTCCAGCCATCTCCTCTGTCTCTTGTTTAATTATTTATGACTGAATATATACATTAAACATTTTTGGTCAATATATTTTTCACATTTTACTCTACAGAGATGATGCCCCCAAATTTTTAAAGAATAGTAGCAGCTAATTCCAAATCATGTGTTGGGTAATTTTTCTAATGAGCATTCAAATGAACTGAAGCATAAGAAATTACCTGATCATTTTTCATTAGGACACAACCTAGTCATTTCAAATAAGAATCACTATAGATAAAAAACACATCGTTTCTAGAAGGCAGTGCCAAAACTGGAGCATTCACCAATCTTCTTCTCAATTCATAAAAAAATCATCCCATTATTTTGTCCAGATGAACTTAACACCATTATGAGTTAACATAGTTATATAGATAGATAACCGTGAAATATTTTCATCAAACCTCTGGTAATAACTTTCAAACCCATGAAAATACGAATCTATGTTATATTTGTGGATCTCGGCCATTCTTCAAAAACATTTTTTTAGAAGGATCAAACGTTAATCCATTTTTTGAAAACATGTAACCATATAATGTAATTTTTTGTAACAAAAACTCACACTTTCTGATTTTCCCATACAGTTTAATTTACGTAAAGGTTTTAAAATCGACCCTTAAACGAGTTTCATATTTCTATTTACTTTTGTAATAGACCAAAATATCTTTAATAAACATGAACAAAAACTTATCCAAAAACTCACAGAAAATTATATTCATAAGATCCATGAATAAAGTAAATGCATTAGTTAACCAAAAAGGCATAACAAAAAATTCCTAATGGCCATATCTAGTATCAAATGTGGTGTTTGGAATTTCTTCTTCCTTTACATTCAACTGATGCTACCTCAACCTCAATTCAATTTTTAAAAAATACTATTCCCCGTGGAGCTGATCTATCAAATCATCGATATGAGGGAAATGATATATGTTCTTAATAGTAATTTTATTCTATGCTATATAATCAATGAATAGTCTCATTGAACCATCTTTATATTTGAAAAATGGGGCAGGAGCACCCCATGGTGATGTTATAGGTTTAATTAATCATTTTTCTAATAACAACTACAATTTATTCATAAAATCAGAATTTTCAATTTTATCCATTCGATAAGAGGGTTTTGAAATTGGATTAGAAAAAGAAACTAAGTAAATTTTAAATTCAACATTCCTCTTAGGTATAATACCATGAAACTCAACAATGAAAACATCGAGATACTCATCTAAAACTAGAAAATCATTAATCTGGACAGTTTATTTGGTTTCAACAAAATTTTCAAGGTAAAATTCATTTTCTTTCTTTGACTAGTCTCCCACCTTCCTGATATCTTATCATAATTAATTGTTCATCATTGTACAAAAAACTGAAAATATTTCTGAAATGAATCCTCATTAGCTCTATAGTCAATCTTAGAATGATAAACATAAAGCAAATCCATACCAAAGCAACATAAAACTCTATTAGATGAAAAAAATATGTTTGTCATGTAGATTCTTTCTACACACAAGGACATGAACGTAATTATAATTACTTTTTGTCTCAAAATTCCCCCCGGTGATTTTACCATCAGTTACGAATTAATATAATGAGATGGAATTAACAATTTACTAGAAAAAATCTCAAAAATGAATGAATGTGTAGACCTAGAATAAAACAACACATTGGCATAATCTGAAAAAAAAATAGTGTCCCTGATACTACTTCATTTTATGGCCCCACATCTGCTGATGTAGTTTCAAATAATTTCTTCACCCCTTTCTACTTGTAGTCTGGTTGCTTTCTATTAGTTGAGTTCTTCAATAGAAACTCATTTGAATAATGACACATTTAATTTCACTTAAAATATTTTTCTAGTTGTAAATAAGATTATCTTTTACCATTGACTTGATCATTTTCAGTGTAATTATGACCCTTATGTCCCACAATACCCCATGGTTAGCACTTAATAAAATTCAAATGAAATTTCCCATCATGATTTTTACCAAAATTATCTCAAGCATTAATCTTATGTTTATTACTATCAGACATTTTTGAAGAGTTCGGACATTTCATCTTCCACCTCGACTAATTATTCTTCTGTTTTTCAAAGAACACCTCATCATCATCAAACTCTATTTCCACCTTCTCCACAAATCGAACAAGTTTTTCCTAACTTTTTAACTAATGAGAATCTAAAGCCCTTCGATACTTTGGCATTAATCCAGAGTAAAAATAGTTGACCATACTATCAAGATCTCATATAAAATTTAAGGAATACCTTTCTAATCGAGTGAATTTTTCTTCATATGCAGCCACTGAGTCATCCTCTTCCCTCAATTCTAGGTATTGTTTTTCTATCCTAAGACAAATCACCATAGGAAAATATTTCTCAAGAAACATACCTTTGAATTCATCCCAATCAAGATCATTAATCTACTCACTATCCCTGATATTTTTCACCATCGACCACCACTGGTCAACTTCACACTTAAAAATAGGAAACAATGATACTATCCTTTTGATGTTATGAACACCCAATGACATCAACAATATTTTCCAGTGATTTAATCCATCCATCTTCTTACACTAGGTCAAATTATCCTGTGAATGATGGGGGTTGTTGCATCATGAAATACTCTACTATTGACATGTTTCATTGTGGTTGATAAGGATGATTTCCTTCATAGACACCAACACCATTTATAGACCAATTCAACAGTGAAATCACATAAAAAATACTATTCAGTTCCGATTCCGACCATATTAGGTTGCATATTTGGAAGGTTGTCTTCCTCCTGATGTCGTCGCAACATAACTACCCTATTTCCATAGTAGAAAACCATCCTGAACACAAAATTATCTATGGTGAAGAAACATGGTAACTTGTAAATGCTATATTATTTTATACTTATTAATTTAGCATTATTTAATCTATTAATGTTTTTTAAACCTTTTTCTATTACCAAGTATAAGGTCCCAGCCTTAATACATTAAATACTCTTGAATTAAATGGATAATTCCCATTGATTATCTTTTCTGGTTTAGAGTTTTTGGGAATTAGGCCATTACTATTACATTACATCTAAAAAATTACAACGTAGACACTTCTACTCAGTTTCCATTTTTTTCATTAAATAAACACTCTTCAAAAAAAAGAACCATGTCTAGTTACATGTTTTAGACAACATGAATTTTCCTTGATTCCATCCATGACCATATTCATTATTATGTCCTGTGAAAAACATTTCAGAAACATGGGATGAACATTAAAAGCTCAGTATGGGTTATAAAATAATGAAATAAAACATTAGTCCATCAAATCATATGATTTTTAACATACCACATAAATTCATAAGATTTATGAGTAACCCATTGTAATAAAAAATCAAAAAGGTAACTTGTAGATTCCATATCATACATAAATTGTAGCTATCACAACTACATAGGGATTTACGTTTGGAATACCCATCCCATTATATTCCCTAAATATCATAGGAGAAACAATCATGTTTACCTCCGTCGCTTTATCCAATACATGGGAGATATAACTCAGGCTTACCCACCATAAGATTATCATAGAACCGCCCATATATGTAAACAATTCACAAGATCCATAACATTATCATAACACATAACATAATCATAAAGGAATGAAAACACTTCCTGTAACAACTAAAGACATCATAGTGTGTATTTCTTCAAAAAAATTCAATAACTTCCACTACACGTAACACCGAGTTCAATCACACCATGACTTACCAAAAAAATCCATTCAAAAGAGTTTATGAATAGTATTAACTAAATATTAAACATTATATAATCCTTATAATTTTAGAATCCATATTATGAGTTTCTTAGACATAATGAAAGAACAAATTCATTTTCAGTATTGCACTTTTATCAACTTTTAATAGTGAACCCTTTTTAAATACAATATTTTAAACGTTTTGACTAAATGGGGAAATCAAAAATTTAAAATGAAACATCTCAAGCTTCCACGGTACGCTTTCCTTTGAATAATACAGTAGCGTGTGTTGTACGCAACTTCGAGTTTCAACACACACCACAACCGATCATACTATTCATTATGAATAGTGATACCAACTTTTTAAAATTTTATCTATCAAAATGGACTTCATTTTTTGATTCGGAATATCGAATTTAGCCTATGGTGAAATTTTGGAACTCTTCGGATAACTTTAATATTTTGATGAATAGTGAAAATTACTAAATTTTAATTAAAAACAACTTTTTTAATCAAAATAATTAGTAGAGATAAATTATGAATTTGAGTGGTTTTAAAGTATATTTAGAATATATTTTTTCCTTTTAATACAATTTTGGTCATCAGACATAATTTCACAATTAAACCGAATATAAACAAGTATCAATCTTTTGATAGTTATTATATCTTAAAAACACGCTTTTTGTTTTAACAGTGGGAATTAATTTTAAATTAATTTCTACCGCTTCTGTTTTTTGAATTTGGAAAAATGGATTCCATATTTGGAATCAGGATTTTCATATTTTGTTAATAGGTAACTTTTATTTTGAATAATTACTGCTGTAAATACTTTATTTACCATTGTTAAGGGTAAATCCGGTAAATAAGGGTTAAAAAATAATATTATAATAACAAAACATTACTCTGAAACGTGTCCTAGCCTTATTGGTTGATACATGTCCGACCATGGGTATCTTTGGGTCGATTTTGAGACCCCATGGAGCCACTTGTAGGTGATAGGGACACTTTATTTTAATTAAGTTAAAATTAATACAAAAATGACACAAGCATATATCTTTTAGCAAAACAATTTTTACATAGGGTTATATATGTTGTATTTTTTACTATAAATATTCATTAGAAATATAAAATGATTTCCTACATAATTATATTTTATTTATAATTTTTAAAGATTAAATAATTTAATTTATTTAGGACACAATGATGATGCAGTAATTACAATAATAGTGACAAATTAAATTAATTGATATTATAAATACCCAAATAAATATAATTTGAGACTTTTAATTCATTAAACTCATTTTCTAGGATAATATTACATATTAGTATTGATTTAATTGTCTTTTTTGAAGTAATAATTCTGTTATGAGTTTCACAAAAATCAACTATTGAATAGTGTCAAAATTGACATAAAAAGGTTTTTAAAACAAATATTATATTATTAATTTATTTTTAATTTCTAAAAATCTAAGGTTCGGCCAAGAGACTTATATAATGATATGTTTATCATTAATGGACCACTTGGGGGTCTCTTGGATGTATATGGTAAGTTTATTAACAATATAATGTAAAAATACAAAGAGACATTGTAAAAGTGAAGCTAACTAACTTAGAGTTAATACTTAAAGATAAGGTTAATATAATTACCCAAACCTATCTAAATTATATTTGTTGAGTGTTTTTCGACCCATACCCACCTTAACATTTAAATAATCCACTTTGCAGCCATTATAAACCGAATATGAATTTATTAAAAATTAATATTTCTAGCATTTCCAAAGGTGCCCCTCACCCCTCTTATAAAAGGGCACTCCTCCTTCTCATTTATTCATACATTAAAAGCTTTTTGGTTTGGCCAAACTCTGCCCAATTACTCTCCCAACATCCCTCACTACAACCTAGATTCCATAGTTTGATCAGAAAGCCAACATATGGATCCCTTTTGATCAAATCAAAATGAAGAACCTGAAGAAGAGTTAACGATTTCACCACCCTTTTCCAAGTTCCTTTCTTCTTCCACTTTTTCTTCCTTTGTTATTACCATTATAAAATAATAACTCCAGTATCATATATATACTGTGATGTTATTAAAATATGGTACAACCATATTCAGTATTCTATCTACCCTTTGAATAAAATGTCACCATACGTGCGTACGTAAGGCTTACCGTCTCCACGTCGTGGTGCAATTGTTATTCAATATATTATTATTTGGATGGGTATAATATTGATGTGTAACTCAATTAAATAATAAATATAACATGTTAATGATTCTTTATATATGATATATGATCCATTTATATAATATTTTAATATCAAAAGAATGATATTGTCGCTCGTGTGTACGTACGGACTACCTTCTCCACGAACGCGATGAGATTCATTCTCCATCGTATCCATTCAAGTATCATTATCATTTGATGATTTAAAAATAATGTTTAAGGACTTGATATCATTATGTATATGAATAATATACAACCTATCCATGAAAAACATGGCTTATGTAACAAAACATATAAAAGAAAACGAGTAAGTTAACACCCGAAACGACGATAATACTAAGATATTATTAACAAAGCAATGTTAAAAGATCATATATGGTATCATAAGAATGTATATGATTCTGGTATAAATTAATAAATATTGTTTCACTATTATACAGGAGGTTAAACTACCCCAACAAAGGAAAAGTACAAGGTAAGGGTTTATTTCACAATCTCTTCATTATCCGAGGTTGTTTATACGTAATTATCTACTAGGAGCCTTTATCATCCACATCCATGTTCCTTAATAATGTATTTAAAAACATTTTTACTATTTTATAGAAAATGGGTTAAATTAATTTATACCCTTATGTGTTTTTAATGTAATCTTTCCATCGTTTTCCAAACAAGGCACTTTTAACCTTTTTGACAAATTTAAGGTAAGAATGTCTTTTCTTAACTTATACGGCGGGTGCGGCTATTTACCGCCGTTATAAATCGTCAAAGCATTCCTTACATGATTATAAGATTATTTTTAAAATAAATGTTTTATTTTATAATTATTTTACTTTTAAATGATTTCAAAATGATTATTTTAAGAATTTGTGAAATGTACTCTTTATCAATATCATAATTTTAAATGTTTTAAAGATTTATCTTTCTAAATATTTTTAATTAATGTTTATGTTTTCAAAATGATTTTAAGGATTTATTTATATGGACATGAAGGTTTTGAAATGATATTTATTTTCAAAAGTTTCAAAATGGTATGGGACACTTTGATTCAAAAATCTCTTTCAAATTACTTCCTTTATAAATGTGTGACTTTTCAGTGATTTTGAGAAAAGAGATATTTCTCTAAAATAGTTTTGATTTCATCCATGTCAACATCCATTGATGGATTTTAAGCTTAATTGAAGTTGTTTTATTATAATATAAAACTTCTATATTGTATTGAAGGTTTTGTGAGATGTTTTACTGTGGATGTGCTATTTTTATACCATTCATGGTTTATGGTGAAAGTATTGACATTTCGTATGCTAGTTTTAATACGAATGTTTGTGTTATGTTTAAACCTTTTCATATGGGAATGCATTGGACATAGTAAGTGACAGGTGGAGCCCGCTATAGCTTCTCGATGCATCGGTAGGTCTCATGAGATAAACTAGTGTCTTGGCACAAGGCCTTGGCAAAATCTTATTTGTATTCTTGGCACGAGGCTTTGTCTATGCGGTTATGATAGTCTGGAAATATGCATTCAATCATTATGAAAGTGGTTATTGATATTGCATGTGATTATTCGATTAGTCGAATATCCTTGTGAATAAGTAAATGGAATTATTTAATTTTACTTTTTCCATACTATGTTGATGTTCATGTTTAAAAGGCTTTTGTTTTAGTTATACATTTCCTTAAATGATTATGATTATTTTTGAAAGTTTCCGTTATATTGTTATCTTTACTGGGCATTAGAGCTCACCCCTTTTCTCTGTTTTGTTTTTCCCCGAATGTGAAGAAGTAAATTATGAATGACATGTAGGGATATTATGAGGGGATAATAGTGTGGACTATATTGACATTATGTTGTTATAGTAGTTTTTCACTTTATGATGTAATGTAAAACATTATGAAAATATCTAGGGTTTCCAAGGCTACTAAACCAATCGGTCATTCGAGATTTGATCTTTCTTGTGATCATGCCAATGTTATGTAATAATGCACCGACTCTAGGTAACTGGGTTCAGGGTGTTACAGTTGGTATCAGAGAAAGTGTAGTACAAACCTTGGAAGCTAGATTTAGATAAACTCTGATTAGAGCATGTAGACCTTAAATGAACTTTGAGGATTAGTATAGAATAACTTCCTAGAATTTTGGTATTGTATAGATTTTGTGAGTTTTCCGAGAAATACATCCCTATCTGGATACGAGCAGGTAGAGGCGTCTCTGGCACAGATGTACATAGGGGTAAAACCCAAAAACAACGCTTTGAGCTAGACTCGAACGGGAACTGGTGCATGACAGCGGGCCTTGCTGCACTCTTGGTTACAACACTCTCGGGGGATATTCTTAGGATAACTCTCATTTTCATTACAAACCATTATGAAGGGTTTATGAGAATATACATCCTCAAAGGAAATTTTTTTATGATTATGGATTATATCCATAAACTATTTAATTTATGTTATGTGTTTTACAAGTTTGGGATTATGTATTGTTATTCATAATCTAATCTAGTGTATGCCATTGTTTAGAAATGGTGCCCAATAGAAGGAATGAGAACTCCAGCAATGCACATGATCCAATGAGAAAGAAGGATCATATCTTTCATGGTCTTAAGAAAGAATTTATAATAGAAATATTCTCCCATGTATTGTCATCATATGAAGAAATAATATCATGCATTGATAAGATAAGTAAAGAGTTTACTGAGTCCTATGGCTTTGAAGGGAAGCAAGAGATGAAAAGGATGGAAGAGAGAAATATGGATAAAGGGTAGAGGGAAAAGAAGAATTTTCCCATATGTGATAAATGTGGGAAGAAACACCCTGGATCTTGCCTGAAAGGAATGGGAGTTTGTTATATGTGTGGAGGAAAATGGCACAAAGTACGTGACCGCAATGGTAATAAAATGGTTTCAAATGTACAATGCTTCATTTTCAAGGAGTTTGGACACTATGCAAAGCTATGTACCAGTCATCAGACTATGCCACAAATGATGATATTGGATAATAACCAAGTTATGATACTACCACAGATGAAGAGGAATGATTAGAGTACATATGTTGATTATTTCATTTGAGTGTTGTATCGACAATGTACTTGTTATAATAATTATGGAGTATATAAGGATTGTACAGAAGTACTATTTCATTAAGGACTTGAGATTGTGTGGAACAAAGAAAAGTGACTCAATAGCAGGTTAAATTTTTGGAAAATATATGGTTGAGAGAAAGATAAACCATTATATGGTTCTGATACCGAGGTGTTGATTTTAGAATAATACATGATTGATTTGGATAAATTATATTGGATATTCATGACTACCTTGAAACTGATTAATGATTTGTATATTCCGTCATTGTTGGGGTTTACAACATTTTTGGATTGAAGGAATATATCTATTATTCTATAAGGAATAAGGGATCATGAATGCAATCAATAAGGTTTTATGATAATTCAGGATTTTGCAGTGTTTTAAAATAATACATGATGATGGTGATCACATGTTATTACGCGAAAAAAAGGATCTTCATTGTGTTTACCTTCCTTATAAATTTTGGACTGAAGTATTTTGGATAGTTCTAGTTTGTATTATTTGGGATTGCCAAAAAAGGACAACCCGGAGGTCGGGCGGCAACCTGTCACATCTGGAAAGGCCGCGAGACTTGAACCCACAACCGAAGGGAGACAAGGTTGTATCACCTACCACTGACCCACGTGATGTCCGAGATTAAATAATGTAGTTTTTTTAAATGATCTGGTAGATGAATTATAAATTCGTTTTGTAACCCTATACGAATAGGATAAATAGAATATTTTTTTTACGTTCTATTATCTTTTAGAGTAAAAGATGAGTTTGTGGTAGAAATTAGTTAAAGGATGGAACTGTACTTGTCAAGAATATATTTTTCTTCTTCTCTTATTCTATGAAGAAATTAATTCTTATACTTTATTTAAGGAATCCTAAAACCAAAAATGTGTTATCCTAATACCCTATGTTTTGTTGAACCGATGGTATTTCAAATCACCATAGATTGATGAATTTAAGGACCTAATTTTTACAATTGTTTGTGATTGATGACCTCAATCACTACCTATAAATATTTACACTTTTTCTCCAATTATATGTCTCTAATTGCCACCAATGTTCTCCTAATCGAGATCATAAATTGGTGGTGACCCTTTCAATTCCCTTTTCCTCATATTAAGACTAAATTTTAGTGACATAATTTCGGATGTGGGTTTTCCCACAAAGATATTTTCTATTTTCAACCTTTTATTTTCGAAGAACAATTTCAAATTGCGAGGACGCAATTTATTGAAGGAAGGGAGAATGTAACACCCCAAGAATTCATATTGTGTACTTCTTCAAAACAATTGAATAAATTCCACTACATGTAACAATGAGTTCAATCGCACCATGACTTACCAAAAAAAGTCATTCAAAAGAGGTTATGAATAGTATTAACTAAATTTTAAACTTTATATAATCCTTATAAATTTAGAATCTATATTATGAGTTTCTTAGACATAATGGAAGAACAAATTCATTTTCAGTATTGCACTTTTATCAACTTTTAATAGTGAACCATTTTTAAATACAATATTTTAAACTTTTTGACTAAATGGGGACATCAAAAATTTAAAATGAAACATCCCAAGCTTCCACGGTAGGCTTTCCATTGAATAATACAGCAACGTGTGGTGTACGCAACTTTGAGTTTTAACGGACACCACAACCGATCAAACTACTCGTTATGAATAGTAATACCTACTTTTTGAAACTTTATCTCTCAAAATCGACTTCATTTTTGGATTCGGAATATCGAATTTAGCCTGTGGTGAAATTTTGGAACTTTTCGGATAACTTTAATATTTTGATAAATAGTGAATATTACTAAATTTTAATTAAAAATAACTTTTTTAATAAAAATAATTAATAGTGATAAATTATGAATTTGAGTGTTTTTAAAGTATATTTAGAGTATATTTTTACCATTGAATACAATGTTGGTCATTGGACATAATTTCACAATTAAAACGAACATAAACAAGTATCAATCTTTTGATAGTTATTATATCTTAAAAACACGCTTTTTTGTTTTAACAGCGGGAATTAATTTTAAATTAATTTCTGCCAATTCTGTGTTTTGAATTTGGATAAATGGATTCCATATTTGGAATCAGGATGTTCATATTGTGTGAATAGGTATATTTTATTTTGAATAATTATTGCGGTAAATATTTTATTTACCATGGTTAAGGGTAAATCCGGTAAATAAGGGTTAAAAAATAATATTATAATCACAAACAATTACTCTAAAACGTTTCCTAACCTTATTGGATGATAAATGGCTGACCATGGTCATATTTGGGTCGATTTTGGGACCCCATGGAGCCACTTGTAGGTGATAGGGACACTTTATTTTAATTAAGTTAAAATTAATACAAAAATGACACAAGCATATATCTTCTAGAAAAACAATTTTTACATAGGGTTATATATGTTGGATTTTCGGATATAAATATTCATTAGAAAGATAAAAAGATTTATTACATAATGATATTTTATTTATAATTTTTAGAGATTAAATAATTTAATTTATTTATGACACAATGATGATTCAGTAATTACCATAATAGTAAAAAATTAAAATAATTGATATTAGAAATAACCAAATAAATATAATTTGAGACTTTTAATGCATTACACTAATTTTATAGGATAATATGACATATTATTATTTATTTAATGGACGTTTTTCGAAGTAATCATTCTGTTATGAATTTCACAAAAAATAATCTATTGAATAGTGTCAAAATTGACATAAAAGAGTTTTTAAAAACAATATTATATTATTAATTGATATTAAATTCCTAAAAATCTAAGGTTCGGCCAAGAGACTTATATCATAACAAGTTTATAATTAATGGACCACATGGGGGTCCTTTTGATGTAAATGGTATGTTTATTAACCATATAATATAAAAATACAAAGAGACATTATAAAAGTGAATCTAATTAACTTAGAGTTAATACCTAAAGATAAGGTTAATATAAGTACCAAAACCTATCTAAATTATTTGTTTTTTGTGGTTTTCGACCCATACACACCTTAATATTTAAATAATACACTTTTGAGCCATTAGAAACCGAATATGAATTTATTATAAATTAATATTTCTAGCTTTTCCAAAGGTGACCCTCACCCCTCTTATAAAAGGGCACTCCACCTTCTCATTTATTCACACCATAAAAGCCTTTTGGATCAGCCAAAATCTAACCAAATACTCTCCAAACTTCCTTCACTACAACCTAGAGGCCTTATTTTGATCATAAAGCCAACCTATTGAGCCATTTTGATCAAATCAAAAGGATGAACCCGAAGAAGAGGTAATGATTTCACCACCCTCTTCCAAGTTCCTTTCTTCTTCCACTTCTTCTTCCTTTGTTATTACCATTCTAAAATAATAAATCCAGTATCATATATATACTGTGATGTTATTATAAATATGTTAAAACCATATTCAGTATTCTACCCACCCTTTGAATAACATGTCACCATACGTGCGTACGTGCGGCTTACCGTCTTCACATCGTGGTGTAATTGTTATTCAATATATTATTATTTTGATGGGTATAATAATGATGTCTAACTCATGTAAATAATAAATATAACATGTTAAAGATTCTGTATATATGATATACCATCCATTTATATATTATTTTAATATCAAAAGAATGATATTGTCGCTCATGTGTATGTACGGACTACCGTCTCCACGAACGCGATGAGATTCATTCTCCATCGTATCCATTCAAGTATCATTATCATTTGATGATTTAAAAATAATGTTTAAGGACTTGATATCATTATGTATATGAATAATATAAAACCTATCCATGACAAACATGGCTTATGTAACAAAACATATAAAAGAAAACGAGTAAGTTAACACCCGAAACGACGATAATACTAAGATATTATTAACAAAGCAATGTTAAAAGATCATATATGATATGATATGAATGTATATGATTATTTTATAATTTAATAATAATTATTTCACTATTATACAGGAGGTTAACCTACCCCAACCAAGGAAAAGTGCAAGGTAAGGGTTTATTTCACAATCTCTTCATTATCTGAGGTTGTTTATACGTAATTATCTACTGGAAGCTTTTATCATCCACATCCATGTTCCTTAATAAAGTATTTAAAAACATTTGTACTGTTTACTAGACAATGGGTTAAAGTCATTTATACCCTTATGTGTTTTTAAAGTAATCTTTCCATCATTTTCCAAAAAATACACTTTTAACCATTTCGACAAATTTAAGGTAAGAATGTCTTTTTTTAACTTATACGGCGGGTGCGGCTATTTACCGCCGTTATAAATTGTCAAAGATTCTCATACATGCTTATAAGAGTATTTTCAAAATAAATGTTATATTTTATAATTATGTTACTTTTAAATGAGATCAAAATTAATATTTTAAGAATTTGTGAAAGGTACTCTTTATCAATATCATAATTATAAGTGTTTTAACGATTTATCTTTCTAAATATTTTTAATTAATGTCTATGTTTTCAAAATGATTTTAAGGATTTATTTATATGGACATGAAGGTATTGAAATGATATTTCTTTTCAAAAGTTTCAAAATGGTATGGGACACTTTGATTTAAAAATATTTTTTAAATTACTTCCTTTATAAATGTGTGACTTTTCAATGATTTCGAGAAAAGAGATATTTCTATCAATAGTTTTGATTTCATCTATGTCAACATCCTTTTATGGATTTTAAGCATATTTGAAGTTGATTTATTATGATACAAAACTTCTATATTTTATTGAAGGTTTTTTTATATGTTTGACTGTGGATGTGCTATTTTTATACCATTCATGTTTTATGGTGAATGTATTGACATTTCGTACGCTAGTTTTAATAATAATGTTTATGTTATGTTTAAACCATTTCAAATGGGAATTAATTGGACTTAGTATGTGACGGGTAGATACTGCTATATCTCCTCGATGCATCGGTAGGTCTCATGAGACAAACTAGTGTCTTGGCACAAGGCCTTCAGAAAATCTTATTTGTAGTCTTGGCAGGAGGCCTTGCCTATGTGGTTATGATAGTCTGGCATTATGAAATCCATCATTATGAAAGTTTTTATTTATATTTAATGTGATTATTCGATTAGTAGAATATCCATGTGAATAAGTTAATGGCATTATTTCATTTTACATTTGCCATAACATATTGAAGTTAAAGTTTAAAAGGCTTTTGTTTTAGTTATACATTGCCTTAAATGATTATGATTATTTTTGAATGTTTCCGCTATATTGTTATCCTTAGTGGGCATTTGATCTCACCCCTTTTATATGTTTTATTTTTCCGAAGATGTGAAGAAGTAAATTATGAATGACCTACAGGGATATTATGAGGGGATAATAGTGTGGACTATGGAGACATTATGTTGTTAAGGTAGTTTTTCACTTTATGATGTAATGTAAAACTTTATGAATATATCTAGTGTTTCCAAGGCTACTAAACCAATTGGTCTATAGAGATTTGATCTTTCTCGTGATCATGCCAATGTTATGTAATAATGCACCGACTCTAGATAACTGGGGTCGGGGCGTTACACTTCCACATTACATTATCTATATATCATTTAACATATTGAAAAAAAATCCATTATCAAACCCATTTTCATTACCAAAATTCATAAAAGAGTATATGGTATTTATATTACATTGAAAAACATTACTACTTGTTTAGGAATCCATAGATCAAAAAAAATCTAGGCAGCAGAAAAGGTCGTTGTCATCACTTACGTCAAAAAATACATTCTCTATTTTTCATTTATTAAAACACCCTGTAGAAAAATATTCCCTTTGAATTAAATTAATATTCAAAGGTTTATATACACCATATAAAATAAATTCATGTATAAATCAAAATATTTCTCAATGAATGGAGATTGAGGAGAAGTCCCTTAAATCATGTCCAAATCGACCCGTTCGTTCTATAATCTCATGAATAAGAAAAAAAATAAATTTCTACTTTCCTAAGAACTTTTTTCATGTTTATTATTCATTTTATATTACTTATTACCATGATATAAAAATTATGTAATCATTTATTTTTATAATAGTCATTTTGTCGATATTTTGTACTTGAGTAAAAATTGAACTTCTTTTAATTACAAGATGTTAATGTGGTAAAAGTTCCATTATCTATAGAATGATTTTATGATGTATATATCATATATATCTTATATATAGAGTATATATATATATTTAATATATTACATATAATGTGGAGATACTAAATGAAATGCATTGTTTATGGAGACAGTAAGCTGTACTTACGCATGAACGCTACTTTCATTTATATTAATGATTTTAATGGAATGAAACATTAATGAAACATAGGTATATTAAAATTCTGGTATAATATCATATATAATTTCAATAACTACATAATTTATTCATTCCACTTATTGCATGAACATGATATATTACATTGTGGGGGTGATAGTCTGCAATTCCTTAATGGAAATTATCGCATTTACAGATTACAGAAGCAATAAAGTTATCATATAAATGAAAAATACATAAGCATAGAGAAAAAATAAAAATAATACATATCATATATAAATACAATTCAATCATAATGGCCACTAGAATAGGAGGTATAAGATAATTGATCAATCGTCATTTCATGTGGTGTTAGTTCATCGTCCCCAAAAATGATATATTCGTTACTCATTAGATAGAGGTGTGTGTAAGTGTAGTTATAATACATATCATAAAAACAACCTAGTATATTGAGGATACCACTATTTTTAGAAATTAATGGAATTAATAGAGTTTAAGGTGTTGGAGAAGTAAAATAAATGAAAATAACATTTCAGAATACAATAACATTAAATTAGGTAACTCACTTTGGCTTAAACCAAAATGATTTCTTGAAGTGCCTTATTCCTATGTTATGTATTCTAGGTGGAATAAAGGGATCTTGAGAGATTATTTGGGTAGTTTTTGTATGATCCAAGGTTCTTGAGATGTCTGAGTAATGGGTTATAGGTGAGCGGTTTTTATAAGCGGGAGGAGGGGATCCTTAGGAAATCCTGAAAATATTATTTTATTATATAATGATTTTTGGTTTATAAATTCAAAATAAGTATTCAAGTATAATATAAGATTATTATTTTTTGAAATAAAATCATATAATAATAAATGTAAAGGTTTTGGGTATAGTTTTAATATTTATAATGTTATTTATTTAAATCATTCATTAATGACGTAAACACTACATAATTATTGTGTCATAAATAATTTTATTTATTTGATCTTTAAAAATTATAAATAAAAAAACATGATGTAGGAAATATTTATAGACTTATATAGAATATTTATATTCAAATATATCAGTTATATAACCCCACAATAATATTGTTTTAGCAAAACAATACAAGTATATGAAATTTTAATTTTTACTTTAAATGAAAAGTTGTTAATATCATTATCTTACCCAAGTTGAATTATAAGGCCAAAAGTTTCAAACAAGGATTTCCTTGGCTAGCCAATACTTATCCAATATGGTTAGGATATGTGTTAAGATAAATTTATATTAATATAATTTTGTTTTTACCTTCAATTACATTATTTACATTTAGTCTCGTTAAATAATAGTCAACATTAACTATTCAAAAAATATTATTTTCATCTCATTGAACCAAATTTTACTAACTAATAACAACTATGTATGTCGGGTTTTCAAAATTAAACTCACTGAAGTGCTAAAATTTCATTTAAATGAATGAGTCACCTTTTTAACTACTACTTATTGTTTTCACTATTCATAAAAAATTGATGTTTTTTAGGAAAATACCAAAAATTTAGCCTATGATATATATGATATATCAAATTCAAAAATTATTCCTATTTTAACAAAAAAAACATAGAAGTTTAATTAATTAATTCAAAATTAATTCCAGTTGTCAAAACAAAAAGTGTATTCTTAAGAATCAATAACTATCAAAATAATAACACTTATTTATATCCAATTTCATAGTGAGATTACTTCCAATGACCAAAATTGGAGTTAATGGTAAAAATATAATCTAATTACACATTAAAACCAATTAAAATGATAATATAACAATATAAATAAATTATATTAAAATTAAATTTTGAATTAAAATAATGTTTTTTTCATTATTCAATTAAAAATGTATTTTATCAGAAAAATACCAAAAAATTACCCAATGTAAATTTTCATGTCCTGATTCAAAATATGGATATTATTTTTTTCAATAGAATATATAAAAGTTACCAAAAATATATTTAATGAGAGTTCTCCATTAAAAGAAAGTAAATCGACAATTTAAATAATATTATAGTCTTTATGCTTAAAAATAGATTATTTCATATTTTACGGCACTAACATTTTTTGGATAAATGTAAAAACATTTAAAAAACAAGTATAATAATATTGTTGTTATTTTTACTTATTCTCTCCAATACAAAAGATAGGTGTTAACCTTCATTGAAATTAATATTATATTATTATTTTTCAGTATGACTCAGCATTGTGTGTAACATTAGAAATCAAATAAACCTATTTTCGCATATCAGGTACGCCCTTGAACCTAGCATCCCCTTTAACAAAAAAATTTAATTAAAAATATTAATAAATATGTTAATGTGTTATTCAGTATTTACATGGGATTATACTGTGCATTCCTAGATTATGTTGTCCCCAAGATGGTTATGAAAAAGGCGGACAACATGCATGATTGGGCATCGAGACACTGTTTTATTTAAGACTGGGAATGCATGAAATGTTGTGCACAATATTGTATGTGTGGAACTATTCGGTGCATTATTAAGGGTTTCACAGATGTCTAGAATCTTGCAAGCACCGATCATGGATAAAAAAGGGCCAGATGAGGGTTAACCAACAATGGTCCCACTCAAGGGGTGAAAATAGGGAACTTGTAGTCCACGATCCTATACCTTGTGGGACATTATATATCTCACTATAATGGAAGATCTGAATTATGCATAATAGAGTGGTGGTCGAACTCTAGATCATGGGCCTGAAGAGGGGGGGGGGTGGCATCGTTATATAGGTAAAATCAGTCACAGCTACGTGTAAGATTTCAGTCTTAGAAGAGGTATTTCTCAAAACCTTATCCTTATCTGTAGAAAGCACATACATAAGTGGTTGTTTCACATATCCTTTTTCATGCAAGAGTCTAACGTGATGTATAGTCTTTTTTACAGAATATATAAATCTTGTACACAACCTCTTTAGCAATTTTCAATTGTATACATGAAAAGGATCCCAAATACATCATATTTGGCATATAAGAGTATTATGATTAGATTTTCCATTAAAAAAATTACTATTTTGGTGAGAATGATTTTATTGTGGGGTTCATGATTTCATTCTTACACACACCTCCATTCTTACTATAGAATCCCCTAATATGTTCATTTTCACTATCCTCACTTCTAATGGCCATAAATTCTAATATGTAACTCTATTAGAGCTCTACATCTAGTCAAATAAAAGCTTGTGGACATAGATATGAGGATGGATCAAGTTTAGTAGCATTTAGTTCATTTTTGGTCATTTTTACAGTTTCATCATTATTATTTTATTATGACCATTTTTTTCATTTCAATGAGTTTTAATGTATTTTAATTTTTATAGTTGTTCTTGTTTCATGATTTTATGATTGGTTCCCTTGATTTTAATTATGAAACTTCATGTAATGTGGAAATAAAACTCCAAAATTAAAACTATATGATATTTGTTAACCTCTACAAATTTATATGGTCCCATATAATATTTTGTCTCAAATTATAGAAGTATTAATTATATAATATGACGAGGATGAAAAATTGTAATTTTTTATCATCACAAACTATTTTTGTTTTTTTAATTACTATATTGTATATATAATAGAAATAGAACATAAGAAAAGTATTAAAATAAAATTTAAATTTTTTTAACCATTATAATGTTTTTAAGACCATCCAAAATAGAAATGATATAAATCAAGAAATTGTTATCTATATAAGTGGTGAATGGACATATTATGGATTATGTTTTCATATTTAATATAAATTGATAAGAGAAGAAATTTGATGATGGATATCAAATTAACATATTAAAATTCATAAATATTTGTGATATTTGAGTTATCATGTGACTCTGGATGGTAGCAGAATGGATGAGGATGGATAAAAGATTTATTGAAAAGTGAAAAGAGGATGATTATAATTATAAAATAACGCCTTCATCAGAACATACAAAATTTTCATGGAAAAGGAATTTTGGTGATAACAATAATCCAATAATGTGGGGAAATGATTGTAATTTTACTTGTATATAATATTAGAAAAATTAAAAAATTATAAGGTGTAAGGAGAAGTGGTGGTGAGGGGTGGTATTTATTGGGGCAATAGATGGGTGTTTTTTATTATTCTGTTCATTAGTTACAAATTTTGTATCATGATAATTAATAGTGTGGATTCATGTTACAATATATTTTAACTAGTGTAATTTATTAATAACTATTTGATTCTTACATCAACCATGACTCAAAAATTCACATATTTGGCTTAAAATGTTAAATACCATAAATTAATGCATTTCACTATACAAAAAAAACAACTATTTTATAAAAATGTAAAAAAAAACCCACCAATTTATAATGATTTTATAAAAAAAATTACGAAAAATACTATAAAAATAGTTATCTATATATGAAAATTTTACTTTTTAATTAAAATAATCATTGAGTAGAATAATGAAAATAATAATATTATAAATCAATTTTCTATAGATTGGAAAATTAATTAAGGTCTCAAAAATTATTCTTATAATTATAAGACAAGAAAATATAAATTTCAGAATTTATTTTACAAATATTTATTTTTATTTAAATATTTATATTAATTATGAAACTGAAAATAGTCATTTAGGATTCACAATCATACCAAAACCAAATTTATCAATAGTAAAACATTTATTTACTTAATCCTTAAAATATTTATATAAGGTTTTCATTTATTAGATACATGAATTTTATTTAACAATTGGTAGATGAGGTAAAAAATCATTTTTTTGGGTCACTGTTATTAGTTTTAATATTACTATTCCAACTTTCATGTTATTATTCTATTGGTATATGTTCTTAAATTTCAATAACTACCACATATTTAATTATTCATTTTTGATAAAAAAATGTTTTTTTTGTGTTCTCAATGTGATGTATTATATTTATATTATATGAAATAATTATAATAATTAAATATATTTTGATTTTATTTTGGGTCATTGAATACTTCCATTTTATGAACATTCTCCCTCGATATTTTATTTTACATTATCACGGGAAAACATGTGAGGGTACTTCTCTTCCATCTCTTTCTCTAGTTCCAATCATACCTCCTAATACATAATGTTTCCACATAATAATTTAACCAGATCAATAATCATGATGATTAGTAGATTATATCTATGGTCAAAGATCACCACAAGCTAAACCTCATAAGATAGGTCATTTTCAAACTATACAACATATGAATTCATCACATGTGAGGGATACGATATATACTTTATCAAGAGGGATACGTGGAATAAATCATCCACATGAGACATTTTTTGGGAAAGGCATATTCAATAGGCCATATCTTAGACACAATAAATATTCTCTAATGGGATTGTATAACTATGAATTTTCTTTATTTATTCCCAAATCCCATGATCCTCATTCATGGAGACAAGAAGAGGAATACCATGACTCCAAACATAAACCATTGTTCTTCTATGTCTTTGAAATCATTGATCATCGATCAAATTTTTTCTTCCCTGATGTATCTCTGAATGATTTTCCCCATTTATTTCATTTCATTGAGAATGTCATGTTCTATAAGATTATTTTCACCAAATTTATCCCATGATGTAGGTGTTCCACATATTTTCTAATAAGGGGATTGAAATTCAGCCATTTGGATACACAATTGGAAACTATTATTGTATGACTACATGACTAGAGTCCTATGTTAGTTCCATCCTCCATAAAACCCCATAAAACATTATCTAAATATGTCCTCTAGTTTCTGATTATTTATATCAGATTGGGAATCAGTTTGTGGATGATAAACATTATTGAAGATTATCACATTGTATAGATAATGTTGGAGAATTTTCTATAACATGGTTGTGAATCTAAAATCTCAAAAAATTAAAATATATTGTTGTAATGTTTGTAGAATTACCAATTCATTGAGGTGTATTTTCAAAATTTTATATAGTGAGAAGTACACCCGAATAGTAACAATGTGATCAGTCTTCGTATGACGATCTAATGAAAATAATTTAGCATTTTTTTCTTTGGATTTCTTTAGATGTATGTGAAAATGTCCATGGTGATGTATTCTGATTTACATTCTTTTATGGGTAATGGTTTCGTCATATCCGTAGACTTTCTCCAGTAATCCATAACATCGTGACATACTAAGAACATTAATCTATATTCTGTGATATATTTATTCATATTTTCTGGACACTAGTTCTCTCGGTTATCTCAATACATCTTTGTAATACCATGCTGAATAGAGATTTTTTAGCTATATGAGTCATTCAAAATATATGTCTTTATAAATGGATTGGATTGTAAAATTTTTCATGTCTTAAATATTATTAATTGTCCCTTATTAATTTAAATCATTTTGTATTTCTCTCCACGTGCATCTAAATTTCCATTTCATTTAATTGAGAATTCATTACATTATCCATCAGGGAAGGTTGAGAATTCATTTATGATAGGATTTATTATGTACCTACATTAACGAATCCCATTTACATTTATTAAAAATATAAAATGATTATTTCCATATCAATTATCATGATTGATAATGTTCATGATCCTTCCTACTTAGAGCATCTACTATTTTATTTTCTTTACTAGGATATTAGGTAATTGAGCACTACTGTAAAATAGGTCTATACCCACAGTTTTGCAAAAAATATGGGTATAGGGATAGTACGTGAACCTATACCCACGGTTCTCAAAACCCGTGGGTATAGGGTACCCCTATAGCCACAGTTTTGGAGAACCATGGTTATATAGTACTTTCCGAAGACCTATTCCCATGGTTCTGGATAACTGTGGGTATAGATTATGGCAGGGAATGAAAATTAGGCGGGGAACGAAAATAAATTTGGTGGGAATATATTTTTTCATAGTGTATTTAAATATATTTATATAAATATAAATTTAAAAACACAAAATTTCCTTATCTCGGTTGGTCAATAAGGGTGGTGTGGGCGTTAGACTGGGGTTTGAATGCCGCGGTCTGCATTATTAAATTTACCTAATGTGGATTATATTAATATATATATATATATATGTTGATGTATCAATATGTATCAAAATGATTTTGTAGCCTGGTTGGTTACGTGGTGGCGCGCAGAAGTGAAGCCCTGCGTGAGATGCAGATTCGAATCCCAGCTATGGCATTTTTAAATATTAAGTGAATTAAATAAATATATATACGTTGATTTATGGATATATAACAAATAAATTCGCAGCATGTTTGGTCCTTTAGTGGTGTGTAGTTGTGAGGCGCTGTGGGATTGTTGGTTCCAATCCCAGCTCCTGTATTTTTTTTTGTATTTAAATACCCCACGGTTTAGAAACAATGGGCTCTTTTGTGTTCCACGCTGTACATCTGTGGTGAACACATTGACCCCCCTATACCCACAGTTCTCCAAAAACGATGGTATAGGTTGATAACCCTTTACCGACATTGTTCCTGCCCATGGTTCGCAAAACCGTGGGTATAGGCTATACCCATAATTTTGGGGGCTATACCCACGGTTTTGAACCGTGGGTATAGGTCATTTTTCCAGTAGTGGAGTAATAATCTGTGATGATATATAACCATCATGGTTGAAACATATTAATCATTTTATTTTAAATATAAATATTTGAAGATCTTATGATCAGTATATATATCTCACATCTCTTCATAGAGAAACTTCCACAATATTTTCAATGTGAATATCACATCCTGCTTACACCAGATTTTGTTGGGGATAGTTTTTCTCATTAACATTAAACTACCATGAAACATATGATATCACATTATAAATTTTCATTTTTAATAAATAACCTCCATTATTTTAGTTATTTTTTTACCATAATTGGTTCCCAACTTTCTTGAAGAGTGACTATTGGTGTGGTGATAAGATTGTAACTCAACTCATTGAATCATTCATCAAATTCATCAGTCTATAAAAAATATAATTATGTACAAGTAATCAAGTTTAGTGTTTTATAAAATAATTAAAATTTCATCAAAAATCATTGATAATAAATAAATTGTCCATGGAAACTGTGGATCTCCATTACCGATGTTGTCCCATGCCACTATATGATTTAATTTTTTTAGAAGGGTACACACATTTTCCTTTGTAGGTGATAATAATTTATATAAATGATATATAATCCATACAAAAATAACATTTATTGTGTATTATATATTTCTTATCCCTTCAAAATATCTTATAAAAAAGATTAAAATTATCCCAATGTTCATCCATTATATTAGAGTATATTTTAATGTCATATATTATGTGTATCAAAATTTGTCAAGGAAATATCTTAGGACTCTATCCCTTATGTATATGATAATAAATATAGAATTATTTATTATTAATTGTGTCACTATAAACTCATAGTTTCCATGTGTCATTTGAAATGCAGTCTTGGGAGTATATTCATTCATTAACATGAGTTGGTGATATCCTGAATGAAGTTCCACCATAGAGAAATACTTGGCCCTAAAAAGTAGATCGAACAAATTATCTATCAATGGCAAGGGATACTTATTATCTATTGTTATCTTTTTTTTATCTTGATATTTAATGTATAAAAGCATTGATCCATCATTCTTGTTGATGAAGATGAATGGAACACTGTATGTTGAAGCATGCAGGCTTATGAAACCGTTGTCTACATTCTATTGTAATAACTTCATTAGTTTTTCAATATCAATGGTGGAAATTAAATATGTATTCTTTGAAAAATTAAGATATCTTGTAATGATATGTCTTGAGAACTCAACCTATCAGTCAAGATAATGACCATACTGATCTTTAGAGAAAACATTAGTGCATTCCCCCCTAATGGGAATGTCTTCATGCATGATTTGCTCCTATGTCTCAATCATCTGTTTTAAATATTAATTCTACTATGGAAATAATATCCACACATGAAAAAGTTTATTTTGATGTAGATTCATCATCATCCTTATCATAATACATAATTGTAGGATTTTGTGGTCTATGAAGAGTGTCCTCCTTTCCCAAAAGTAAATGTTAAATTCATATAAGGATAACCAATAAATGCCTATTAGAGCATAATACTCTACCAAAGGGATAATAGATTTTATTGGAGGTTATGCCCACAAACAAAAACAAAGGAGTAGTTGTATACATTTTAAACAATAATTTCCTATTTTTCCATTCTCAAAAATAAGCCAACCATCAAATATTGATATGGTTTTTGAATATTTCCACTAAACGTTCTAGATATAAAAGACTGTATAGAACCATTATAAAATTTTATGTCATCTATTCTTGAATGAATAAATATCATACATGAACCACAACATTGTTTGTCACCACATCAATTTTATTTATAAAGTAGTCCCTTTTATGTTCTCATGGATGTAGTTGTTCTTGATTTCCTCTGAAAACCCATGGATTAGTGCATTTTCCTGAAAAATTCCCATGTTACATTCCGTTGAGACTCATCAGTATAGGATGATTGTTGATCTAAACGATCAATTATTCTTCCACACATGTTAGATTCTTCATATCAATTCTTCAATAATTATCATAATTCCTCTATCTTCTATATGTGAAGAATCTATTGTATCCCTTAAGACGGTTCTCATGTTTTATCTTCCCAGAGCAATGAGACAAAGGATGATGGGGTTTCATCCCATTATTGGATTTATCTATTAATCCTCCCATATTAAACTCTATTTTATACTTTTTATCTCCAATACCAATAGTCTAAAGAGAATCTCCAATCTCCATCTCAACATAAAGGGATGAATGGAATGTCTCTTCACAGATTTGAAAGTCTCATACATGCAACAAGGATTTTAGACTGGTCTTTTGTCCAGTTATGATCTGATATAAATTTTTCTGCGGTTCATGATAATGTCGGAGACGTTTTTTAAATGTCTGGTGATTTTTTCGTCATACATCCCAATGGAATCATATTCTATTTTCATCAACCAGAGGAAGAACCATTCCCTCTTATGAATGTTAGTTTAGTGAAAATATTTATTGAAAAATATTTTCCTTAATGAATCCCAATCCATGGAATAAATTTCATTATTTAAATTTGTGTTTTTTGATCAATTTACACCATTGATCGTCTTCCTAGTCAAAATGATAGACTGCCCAAATTAATTTCTCTTCATTTAACCATTACAGGATAATGTATATTTTCACAAAAAAGTTACTCAGTAGTTTCGTGATAAGGCGATCGTAAAATTTATTTACTATTTGAGGCCTTTGTTGAATAAAGGATGCAATTGTAACATGATCACTAATAGTAGAGTGAGTCCATTTAACATGATTCATGTTATTATTCATAACAAGAGATATTTTTTCTAGTTCATTCATGAAGTTTTGAGTATATGTTCCAATCACATTTTACATATCTCATTGGAAAATGTAACATTTCATATAACAATGATTGTTGCAATGGGTTCTATAATTTACATGTATTAAAAATGTAAGTTAAATTTCAATAAGACAAGTATTAAATAATTAGGTAATCAGTATAAAATACATTAGACATAGAGGAATTTACAGAAAAATGAAAATTATATCCAAACATGGGATTCTCCATATTTCCATCCAGGTTATCCATGGTGATTTATTTATCTCTAGGGTTCATAGTAATGTTCTCCAGTCAGAATCTCCAATAAAATAGAAGATCATGCAATGATATGAACTATTGAAAAACTATACATTCAAAATTATTATCACTAGAATTTATAAATAATTAATCACAAAACATAGAATATGGATCATAATGTCCTGAGTATTTGGAAGACATGGTACATAATTAGAATTCACCTAACCAAAATAATGAAATTTTTATATAAACATCGTCATGAGATCCTAACCTTATTTAATCTCCTACATCTTCATATGAAAACCTAGGGAATACATAAAAATGGGATGAGATAAAAATTCTAGTAAGGGAATAATAATTTGAAGAAAAAATAGACCATAGGTTAGATGGAATAACATAATGACATGTAAAGGCATGAAACATTACTAATCATTGGGAATAATAACATTTAGAGGATTATATCATATTATCTTGGATACATAGTAATGTGGGAGTAACCTAAAACATTAGATAAACATGAGTCAATGAAAAATAAAAATACAATATCACATTGTGGATAATGTCCTATACAATAATTTGTTTTAATCCCTATCCCAACATGATGACTCAAGTGACTAAACACTACCCAATTCTTTAGAGAACTATCTGTGCACACCCATTATAAATTTTTGATTAATAAGTGTTCCACATGAATATTTAATCATTAGAAATAAATACAAATTTTACCCGTATAAACGAATGCGTATCATAATCTTTTCATAATCCATAAAAAAATGGAAATATCATAATGGTTTCAATGATTGAATGTATTTAAACAATACAAGTATATTAAAAAGTAAAAATAGACATAGAATATCATTATAATTTCCAATGAAAATGAGAAAATGGTAAATAGTGGGTAAGAATCATTATAATCAAGCCACTACAGTTATATTTATGGATAATGATTTTGGAGTCATTGAAAATGGATAAGGTTTAATGATTTTTGTCTAAAATCTTGTAACACCCTGAAATTCAATATTTCAACTTTATATTATATAGTAGTTATGAAATGTAATAGAATTTATAAATATGTAACATATATATCTGATAAATTACAATATATTTACTATATGAAGTAAATAAAATATATTCTGTAGATTATAATTCACACAACATCATGTTTTCTATCATTTCACATAAGTGTGACCTTTCTTGATATTTTGTGTTACACGTAAGAATGTGTTTCACCAAATTAAAATATATTTTTGAAATAATATTATTTATTAAAAAAACTAGTCATTAATTTATATGTTATTAATAGTAATAACTAAATTATAAATATTCTACTTTATATAAATATTAAATTAATTTATTAGTTGACAATTACTAAGAAATGAAAATAAGAACAAATTAGATATAAAAAATATATTTTTTTATTTTTATGATTCCAAAAGTGTTTTATGTTAATAAAACTAATTATTTACAAGTAGTAAATGGTTTTAATTTAATATATATATTAGATATTAAGTCCAATAATTTTGATATTCGTCCATTATTTTTGATATGTATATGATAAAAACAATCATTGTCTAACATATAAAAACAAATATTTTTATAAATGTAGTTTTACATCTTCTTAATGGATAACCCATTTTCAATGTGAATTTTTACACATTAGATGATTTTATATGTCAAAAAAAACATAATATATGAAATCTATACATATAAATTAGTTTATAGTGAAATTTTTATATTTTTGTAAAATATATCATTATTTAATGAATTGTTTAAATTACTGAATATTCGTTCAAAATATTTTTGTCAAAAAATTTATTAATAATGTTAAATTATACATTAAATTGGTTTTAATGATTAATAAGATAAAAATGTTATAAATTAAAAAAATATTTTTCATTTGAATCTATTTCAATTTGAAATTCATTTTAAAAACATAGAATACTTTCAGTGAATTTTTCCTTAAAAATTGGCTTTGTCGTCTGGCTTAAGGTATGTATTTTAATTAAATTTACCAAACAAATGTGATTAGAATATGGAAAAAAGAATTCATTTTTGGAATCAGAATACGTTATAATGTATAAAAAGTAAATATTTTGTTGAGAAAAAATAATACTTAAATTATTTAAAATTAATTACAATTATTAAGGTAAAATTATGCTTTATAAATGACTAAGCCTATGAAAAAAGGAACCACGAGACCAATAAACCTTTCCAACAGCAATTGTGGGGACATTAATTTGCCTTTAAAATTCCATTTTTTTGGTTGTTTTTATTAAATTTTTTAGAAATTATCATGTGTATACCTAACTTGTTTCCAAATGATCCATGTGACTCATTTTCCATCCCAATAAAAGGCCACCACCTCACCACATTCCTCACACCTCTGAGACTAATTAGGATCATACATGATCTACCCAAATATATTCCAGAAATCCCTCCCCTCCACCTTTTATAATCTTTTTTGGTGGAAATACTTTCAAGTAACCCTTTTGGAATAAATGAAAAGAACATACCTAATTAATATATAACACCTTCTATCATGACTTGTAGTCTTATATCCATTTCATACTCACTATAATATTGTTAATATATGAGTACATAAAAAATAAAAATATTTAATATAATTGGATTTTATTAATCACTGTGACCATCATATACTTGCACACACCTCTATCTAATGGATATTGAATATACTTGTTCTATGTACAGTGAATTTAGGCCTCGCAAAGCCATGATTGTTCAATTCACATTTATCAACTCACGTTGTTTCCATTATGAAAAAAATATAATTTTACATGATATATATTATATTATTAATATATCTATTAGTCATTACTTTTTATTTATAATATTCCTTTATTCCTTCCATATTTTGTAAAGGTGATAATTTTTTTTCTGGAAGTGTGGACTACCTTCCCCTCAAAGAAATATGACTCATTCATGCCATACATGGAATGTATTAATGATGGGTTTAATAATCCAAAAAACATCTATAACCTAGATATGATCCTGGAATAATGATATACATATTCATTATTTAATTTTCATTCTTCTATTACAATAATGAAATGAAATTAGCGTTCATGCTACTTATGGTCTCTCGTCTCAATGAATGGTTCTCTTCATTAATAACCTCCAAATATGATGTAATGTTATAAATAAATATGTAATGAATATATAATATTATTTCTTCCTGGTTTACATTCTTCTAATGGTGAAATAATGATATAAGAAATAGAAATATCATGGAAAAAATCAAAACATACTTACTAATACATGGTAATTGACAAAAGAAATAATTAAAATAATGAAAGGGTTTTTAAAAGGGTAATAAAATGTCGTAAAAATCAATATATGTCATTTTAAAAAATATTATAGTTCTATTATAAATTCTTAATTTATAATAAACCAATATATATGAGGATAAATACCACACAAGAAATATAAGGTTTAGGTAAGGGAATTTTATATCAATTGACATTTAATTGATACATTATTGTTATTAAGAGCCAATTCACTTTTATATGGTGTGTATAAATTTTTTTCATATTATATAATGAATATAATTGTTGAAAAAGTATTATATGTTTTATTTATTTTCATTCCATAATGGGGTTTATGATTTAAATATTTCAATTACCTATAAGATACATTGCAATGTTTAAAGGTTATCATCCTCAAGAATGTTCTTAATGATTATAATTCTAATCTTAAGTCCTTTTGTGATTTATAACTCTCTATTAAAACAATAAATTTATTGTAATTTATTTTCATTTGAAATTTACATGAATATCCATATTATCATATGATGGATAATAGTATTTCCTAAACTGTATATCGTTTCCCATAAAGTGTTGACTTTGATCATTTTTTGATTATTTGGGGAAAGATTAATAATTCTGTAATATTTATGCAATGAAGATATTTGATAAGGAATATTATTTATTTTGATTATTCAATATTAGGAAATATATGGAAATGAAAATATAGGTGGTCTCTAGACTTCATATTGCTTTTCGATACATCTAAAGGTTCTCATGAGAGAAATAATTTGGCTAAATGAAAGGGGCTTCTATTATTAGATTTGAATGTACTTATGAAAGTTAGTGATGGTAATAAGTTTTAATGTTCCTATAACATGATTTTAATTTAGAGTTAATTACCCAAATTTTGTTTTAAATATTATTTACTTATGATATTTTTCATCGACATGTCTATGAATGTAATTTATTCTCAGTTTATTTATTTAGGGAATGGCAGTTATTTTGATAAATTACATATTATTTTTCCTTTATCGAGTTATGTTATTGGAATGTATGATCAGATATTTACCATTCCATAAAGTATGATTCCTTATTTCATCCATTCTATATACCCATGGTAATAATTTCAGATCACCCTTATTATGTTTTATTACTTAGGTTATGAAAAAGAATAAATTGAATAAGATTATAATGATGATATTTATTTCTAGTTAATTGTATAACATGTATTGTTTTTTCTTCCCAATGTATTATGGGTATCATGTATGCATTTTGGATTTCCAAGACTATTAAATCGATTGGTCGTTTATGATTTGAATCCTCATAATTGTGCTAATGTAATGTAATAATGAACTGGCTCTAGGATTGGAGGGTCAGAGAATTACAATTGGTATCAGAGAAAGTTTAGCAGCAACTTTGGAATCATGTTTTTTAAATTATAGATAATGGAGGATAAAAATAAGGTATATGTTGATTATAATTATATATAAACATCCTAGAACATATTGACAGTACATCTTATATGGTTATTTCTATAAATACAAACCTATATGAATACTATAAATGGACCCGGTTTTAGAACAGATGTACCTATGTGTAATAACTCTCATAAGTTGTGATGGGCTTGACTCGAGTTATCTTGGTACGTGAAAACGAGACTCACCACACACTAGGTTTGACACTCATGAGGTATATTATTTGGATAATTCACATTATATTTAAAAACCATTATAATGAATATTGATGTAATGATGACCTCCATAAATCCATAATTATGATTATGAGATTATTAGTGAATAAAGTTTTCAGTTTATGTTATGTGTTTCACTATTTGTTGGATTATAACTTACATTAGGATTTAATCATATATATTACGTTTTTCCAATAATTGAACCTAGAATACGGAATTAGAACTCCACCAATGAACATGATCCATAAAATAATTATGAACATATGATTTGTGGTCATAAGACGCCATTTTGAAGAGAAATAGTCCCCCCTATGTATTCTCATCATATAGTGAAATTGTATAAAAAATTTAACAATATGTGTAATGAATTATCTGAGTCCTATGGATTTGAAGAGAAGAATGAGACGATGATATTATAGAGGAAAATATGGATAAATGGAAGAATGGGAAGAAGGTTTTTCTGACATGTGATAATTGTAGGAAGAATAACACTAGTAAATTCATGTAGCGAATGAGAATTTCTTATATGTGTATTGAATAAGGACACCATTTTCATGATTTATAGTGTAATAAAAGGGTTCCCAATGTACAATAATTGAACTGTAGGGATATGAGATACAATGTGAATAAATTTTCAAAACATCAAAAGAATATAACTCAAATGATGTTATAGATAATGAACAAGTTATTCTAAAAAATTATATCAATATGAATGGTGAATATGACAACTATATTATTATGTCCCATGAATTTTCTATCATTAATATAATAATTATAATAATTATGGAATATATGAGGATTTTTCTGTAGTATTTGTTTGTTATGCATTTGAGATCATATTCTGACTTGTACTAAGAAAATATAGTCATTAGTAAGTTACAATTTCCCGAAAATACACGATTAAGGTATATAAACAGTTAATATATTCATGATGAAAAGATCATGGAGAAGAAATGATTTTTTGGATGAGATCTATCTATATTGGAACTATGTAATGTCTTCTTAAAAAGTGGTGTATTCTATTATTGATAGAGATTAAAACAATTTCGATTTAATGGATATATCCAATAATATGTGTCTTAATTAATTAATAAGGAAGAATTTTTGTTGGCAATAAGGGTTTATAGTAATTTGAATCATTAACATATCTCATGATTTTACATATTGAACTTATTTTCATGTTTGGGAAGTGAGAATTTAGATCTGATTCATATTTCGTAATTACTATTGATAAATTAATATTGAAAATTTAGTGAAATTCATTAATAAGTGACAAGATTATAATCTATTACAAAATTTTATCTTTTTTATTAAAAGAGTTAATATGATCATTGGATGAGATTTTTTAGGGCAATGTATTATATAAAAATATGTCACATAATATTCTATGTGGTTATGTAGATAAATTTCAAGGCATATTAAAAGAAAAAGATTATGTTTCCAGAAATGTATATTTACTTATATTTATATGGATTTAAAGAATTCCTTAACTCTAGAGAAAATGGTTCTAAAACAATTTTTTTTCTTATTATAATCACTTATTATAATAGTAATGAACCATAATCACAAATATGGTTTAATGTTATTTGGGCTATAACTTTTAACTAAACATGTTCTCTAGTACTCTCCATTAAAACTTGATTGATATATTTTTTTCTGTATCCTTTGTTCCATTTTCCACAAATGTTCTCCAACATGGGAACATAGTTACGTGACCATTGTGCATTGATTTCCATCTTATAATGAATATGTGATATTAAATCATTTTACCATGTGTATCCTCTAAAATAGTATATTTTCAATTCCTATATTACCGAGATATGTTTTAAATTGTGAGGAAACAATTTAATTGATGTGGGTAGAATGTGACACACAATATTTCTTAGGTACATTATATATTCCATAGTATTTTTGACAGGTAAATACTAGTTTAAAAAAGAATATAAAAACCTAATAAATTAAAATATATTTACTATCTTATATAGATATAATGTATTATATAGGTTATAATTCACACAACTTCGAGTCATTATCCCATTCACGCATGAGTTACCTTCCTCAATAGTATGTGTTACACAGAAGAATTAGTTTAACCATATAACAATGTATTAATAAAATATTATTACTTAATATAATATAAAGTTGAAATATAATTAGTAGTTATAAATATAAATAAATAACATATAAATTTATATATTAAATAAATATAAAAGGAATTAATTTGTTTACAATTAATATGAACCGAAAATAAGAACCTAGTGGATATAAAAAGAAATATTATTTTTTATATGATTCTAATTTTGTTATCTTAATAAATATAATTAATTAAAAATAGTGAATTGTTTCATTGAAATATATATGTTATATATTTAATAAAATTATTTTTTTATTTCATCCATTATGTTAGATATTTATAAGATAAGAATAAACTCTACATTACACCTAAATACCTTAATTTTTTTAAAGTTTGTTTTACAAATGTTTAATAATAACCACATTTAAAATCTGAATTTGACACTTTAATTTATTTAATATATAAAAATAAACATTATATGAGATTTAAATATATAAAAATTTGTTTTTGATGAATTTTAGATTTTTTTTAGAAAACTATGATTTTATAATGAATAGTTAAAAATACGAAATTTTTATTCAAAACAACTTTTTCATGTAATTTAATTATAAAGATAAATTATAATTTTTTTGATGTTTAATTAGATAATGTTTTTTCAATTAATAAAATTTAGGTAATATGATTCAATTAAACATAAAATTTGATTATAACAACATAAAAATCATTCATATGTTTATACTTAAAAAACATGCATTGTCATCCCTCCAAATAGATAAATAATAATTTCATTTCATCCACAAATATGATTTAAATTTGGAAAAATGGGTTCCATGTTTTTAATTTGTATATATTATAATTTTCAATAAGACCATCATTGTTTTTGACAAAAAAATATTTGCAAATTTAACTAACATTACTTACAATTATTAAGGTAAAATTAAGCATAGTAATGAATTAAACCTTTAACAGAAGGTCCCAAATGACAGATAAACATGAAAAACACTGATTTTATGGAAATTATTTTTCTAAGTACCTTCCATAATTTATTTTGGGTGTTTTTTCTCTACTTATTATTTTTAATAACATCTGTACGACAAATATTTTTTCCAACAATTCCATGTGAGTCATTTTCCATCCAGATAAATGTCCACTACCTCTCCCTATTCACCACCCATATCTATCAACATTGGTTTTGAAAATATATTCTCAAATAGATTCCCAAAATCCTTACCCTATATCATGAATCATCCCAATTTCCCAAAATCCTTTCAAGTAAGCATTTTGGAACAATCCAAAAGATGTTACGCGATGATAAGGTAACCCAATTTGTCCCACTTTTTAGATTCATTTCAAAAATCTACTCCATATACTCTTATTAATATAAGATCAAATAAAAACACCAGTATCCTCAATATAATATGATGTTTTTATGTAAAGGTATATACATTCAATTACAAACACCTCTATCTAATAGATAATTAACATACTGTTTCTTTTTATGATGAACTACGACCTCACAAAACAATAATGGTTTAATATTTTTTTACCACTTATAATAGTAACAATTATGATAGAAACTATACCTAGATATGAAATATAATATTTTTATAATGACTATATGCTTATATAATTTATATTTTTAACATAACTTCATTCTTCCCATATGTTTTGTAAATATAATAATTTAATTTGAGGATGTGTGGACTATTTCCCCCTCCAAATGAAATGATTTATTCATGCAAAAAATGAAACATATAATGGTTGATTTAAATAAACCAATATAACATATATAATATTTATATTATATTGTAATTATATTATACATATGTACCATTTATTTTTCATTCTTTCAATACAAAATTTAAATTAATCTAGCATTCATGAGTACATATGACCTACCATGTCCATGAATGGTGCCCCTAATTTATAAACACCAAATATTATGAACAATTATAAAATGAATTTTAATGAATATATAGGATAATTTATTCCTTTTTTAAATTACAAATATGATAAAAAATTATATATGAAATTGTAGAAACATTTATCAAGTCAAAACATAATTAAAAAAACTAGTCTATTAACACCCAAAATAGTAAAAATAATGATTGAGTATTAGAAAAAGTGTAATAAAATATTGAAAGAAGTTAATTTATGATATTATAAGAATGATTGATTTTATGTATAATTAAGTAACTTTTTTAATCACTATACATGATGATAAATACCACACACAAAAATTAGTTTTAAGGTATAATACTTTCGTCTCAATTTACATTTCATTGAGAAATAATTGTTATTATACGTCAATTAAATTTTATTTAGCGTATGCAATGATTTTTTTTTATATCATTGATTTGATTATTATTATGTTATTATATGTTACATTTAATGTCATCCCTTTTCTAGGATTATGATTTTAATGTTTTAATGTGGTCTGGGAAACATTCGAATTTTTAAAGATTATTCCCCTCAAGTATGGTCACAATGATTATCCTTGAAATATCACTTACATTTGTAACAGTTCAATATATCATAAAACAATAAATTTATTTAAAAATAATAATTTTATATTTACTTGACTATCCATATTTTCATATGATGGATATTAGTATTTCCTAAACTGTATACCGTTTTACATATGGTGTCGACATTGAAAATTATTTGATAATTTAGGGAAATATTGAATATTCCCTATTAATTATTCAGTATAAATATTTTATAAGGTGTATTATTTATTTATATTATACAATATGAGGAATTATTTGTTATGAAAATTATTGGAAGCACTGGGACATTATATAGCTCTTTGATGCGTCGACAGGTTCTCAGGAGACAAATAATTTGGCCAAATTAAGATGGTTTCCATACATAGTTTTAAACCATCATTTGATTTGTCTTGAAAATAGTGGGAATTTTTATTACTCAATCATGGAATCCATTAATAAATAACTTCCCTCATTTAGTTTGAGTTATTTTATTTATTCATGATGTTTTCATCAGCATTTCTATAGATGTAATTCATTCTTAGTTTATTGATTTATGACATGTGTTTTTGTTTCTTTGATTCAAATTTATTTTTAACTTATCTAGTTATATTAATAGAATGTTTTATAAATTATATACCATTCCATATATATGTATTCATTAGTTCTTACTTTTTATTTACCATTACTACAAAATTGATCTCATTGTTATTATGTTTCTTTCTCTAGATTATGATGATATGGACTCTGAATAGTCTTAATATGATGAAGTTTATATCAATTTATTGTTTATCAAGATTTATTTAATCTTCATAATGTATTATGTGTATCATTTATGTAATTTGGATTTCTAAGACAACTAAACTAAATGGTCCTTCAAGATTTTATTCCTGGTAATCATGACTATTAAAATTAATAATTCTCCATCTGTGTGCTTTTAGGGTCAGAGCTTTTAAAAATTAAATGTCACGAAGATTATTTTTCAGGATTAAATGAGGTATTTTTTGAAAATATTGGTGGATTAAAAAATAATATAGAGGTTACGTGGAATTTTTGAAGAAATAGAGATATTCCTATATATAAGACGTTCCTATAAGTGAGAATCAAGAAGGGAACATTATAAAACATGTATTTCCCATTAATTTAGGATGAAAGTATTTGGAAAAACAATTTCGTACAATAAATCAGAATATGGATTTTTTATATAAGAATATTTTAGTTTTGTATTAGTGTCAAGAGAGATAAATCAAAACATAAATGTAAATTGGAGGTTCAATGTGATCCCTTACATTATGTTTTAAATGTTTCATCAATTGAAATTAATGAAAAATATAGTCAATTTATATCAATTAATTAACGGACTAATAACTTGTTGAACTTGAAACTGGTTTACTATAATTTTAATAAATTATTTTATTGTCATTTGGATGTGCTGTAGTTTTTAATTTCATTGTTCTAGTTGCGTTTGTATCTGGAATTTATGATAAGTTCCATTGACATTAATTATAATAGTTCTTTTAAAAAGAATGAAAAACACCAGAAGTGGGATTATATGATATTTACGAACCTGAATAATTTTTAATGGCCCCATTAATCTTTTTTTAATATGATATTGATTCATTAGTTAAATTTTTTATGATGTATGTTGCTTTATTTTGGTGAATTTTTTATCGTCACAAAATAGTTTCGATATATTATTTAATAAATATATATATATTTTTTCCATGACATAAAAAAATTTAATATATAATTTAAAATAATTTTCATCCATTATTATGATTTTACATACATTTATGTATGTTATAAGTGAAAATGAAAAATCATCATCTATGAAGGTGATGAAATGGTAAATCACAAAATTTGTGTTCATTTTTATGATAAAAATATAAGATATGAGATTTTATGGTGGATATCATAATAAAATAATAATATGATAGTACAATTATGATAATGGAGTTATCATGTATAATTTTATTATTTAGTAATGGATGAGGGTAAAAGAAATAAGGAATTTAAAAGGGAATGGTGGATAATTTTATATCTTGTATAACATCTTTTTAAGGAACTCCTTAAGGAACATGAAATTGTATTTTTTGCGAAACCAATATGAAAAAATATGGAGAAGAGTCTATAGAGATGATTTGGTCAAAATATAAGAAATATCAAATCCCAATAATGTGTAATGAGAAGTGGTGGGGAAGGATGTTATTTATAGGGGAGGAGATGAGTTTATTTGATAATCTCATTCATTACTTTATTAATTTATCTCAAGAATATCAATAATGTTTATTTATAGGAATATTTTTAGTAAAGAGAAAATTTTATTTCAATTTAATGTGTAATTACAAAATCTATGTCTTAAAAAATATGCATTTTTATTTTGAAAATCTTAAATACTGTATTTCGTTATTCACCAAAAGTTATTATTTTTTAGGAAAATCCCAAAAATTCACCATAAACATTCAAAAATGACTATATTTAAATAATTTAATTTATTTAATGAATATAAGTTTATAAATATGTGAAATTATATTTTTAGTTAAAATCATCATTTATTCAAAAAATACGGATTTCAATATTATAACTGATTTTATGACACATTGAAATATTAATTTAGTTCTCATAAAATTATTTTATAATACTAGACAAGAAAATATTAATTTATGAATCAATAAAATGAATATAAATTTTCTTTTATATCATAATATTAATAATAAAATTGAAAATAAAAATTTCAATTTCAATTAAATTCCCATTCTTAATTTGTCACTTTAAAAAAAAATTATTTACTTAATCCTATATATAATTATATCATGATATGATTAATAGGACAACTAAATGTTAGTTATAAAATAATTGGTGATTATATAATTATATTGACTGGTATACTCTTCATAATGGTCATATTACTATTCCAATAATCAGGTTACCATTTCATCCATATAGATTTCTTAATTTTAACAAATTTCACGTATTTTGTTATTAATTTATTATTAAATTGTTTTTTAGGTTATCTATTTGATTTATTATATTTATAATATAGGAAATAGTTATGTGAAATGAATCTATGTTGACATTTTTTGGGTTGTTACACTATCAAACTAAAATGTAAATGAAAAATTAAGTAGTTAACACCCAAAAAGTTGATGATGTGGAAATTTTGTTAATTAGTGTCTCATAAAAAAGTATCTGTAAACCATTTTTGGTATAATAGGGATTTATATTTCTATATTATAGAATAATGACAAATTTAAAATCATTAACCAGGAGGTTAGATTTCTGATGGAGCAAGACCGGCTTGAAGTAAGGGCTTTATGTTATAATCACATTTTTATAAAGATAGTTTACGATTAAATATTTTATGGTAGAATTATATAATCTATATATATATATATATATCCAAAATCATTATTATTTTCATATATTTCTTTTGAGATTACATATTTTTTTCCATTTTAATCTCATTAATTTCCATAGATTCTAACTGAATGTTTTTATGGAATATTTTATTTCTTCTTCAGATCTGTCAAAAATATTTTCATCAATGTCTATAATTATATTATAAAAATTTCAAGAATATTTATTAACAACTATTTAAATAATATTTATTTTCATTAATAACTATATATTTTATGTCATTACAATATTTTGAAAATTAATCTTATTTAAAGTAAAAATACATTGTAACATTGTAATTTTTTTAAAATGTGAATAATATTTTTGTTTTAAGGTATACCACCAAAATAAAGTTTCACTAAATAATGAATTTTAATTTCATTTAAAAATTAATTATATGTATTTATGTTAATTTTCAATGAATATACTGACCATAATGTTTTATAATTTTTAGATTTTAAATAATTACATCAGAAATTAAAATGGTAATGCACTCTATAATTGTTTGACTGTATTTTTATAAAATGGAAATTCTTATATAACCACATAATTTAATGCTATATATTTTATATAGGTAATATAATCAAATTTTACAATATTTATTATTTATATTTATTGAATATTCTTTTGATGATGAAATATTGATGAAACGCAAATTCTATTCAATATGTTATGCTTTGATGAAATGATAAATGTGAAAATCTAATTCTCTTCACATGAATGGATTTTATTATTCGATCGATGATTTTGTTATTATTATTGATATTGGTTATGTTATAAAAAATGGTGTTTCCATATTTCCTACTAATGAAATGGGAAATGAAGAAAAAGATGAATAACTACTAAGAGAGGATTATGTAAATAATATTCTAATAGATGATCAAAGAACACAAGTATATTATTAAATTTTATATTTATTTTAAATATGTTGATAATTTAAAAATTCAATAAGTTATAAATGTGATTAGGGTAGGGAATTTCATAACATTTGAGGAAATGGGCTTTTATGGTTTCACATCATTACTAAAAAATATGCCCGTGAAAAAATGAGGTTTTGACTTCATATTTTAGGATTCATGTTTGTATTGGAATTTTATTATATTAAGGAATTATTTTTTATTATGTTAATTATAATTTTTCAATGTTTCAAATTGGTCGTCACTCAAAAAAATCTGGTCCATAAGGTAGCCATAGAAACATCAACACCATACCTATGTGGGACCCCTGGTGGGTCACCCAAGACATAGGCATCCAGCCTAAGAAATGCTAGTAAGAGTCATGTTGATCAAAGGTGTACGAATGCATGACAGAATCGGGGGATAATTGAGTCACTGTATGTGGTTGAATAATGGTGGGATATTGTTCCAACAAAGTGGAGTAAGGTACATATGAGTTATGGACTAGTAACCATTTTATGTTTTATTGGGAGTTAAATTATAGAATAAAGAGGCATAAGATTAAATTAAATTTTGATGTGGGATTAGTTTTAGTGGTAATGTTTTCCTATCCCATTAGAAATTCAGGAAAAAACATCACCACGCGCTCTGACCCTTATAGTTCATTGTATCATGTCTATGTGTTTTATAATTTATCATGCCTCTTTAATGTTCATATGTATAACTAGTTCTTCTATGTTATGTCAAAATTAGATTGAACAAAATCATTTATGTATAATTTGAGTTTATGATTATTCCAATTATTTCAAAATCAAAAGGAACATTGCATTCATGTTTAAATGATTATCATGTTGATGAAAAACGAAAATAAATCAAAAAATTATTTTTTCTAATAGTGGTTCCATGAAAAGAGCATATTACCTATGAGCTTATTGAGTGTAAAATAACCTAGGTGGATTACTCTATTTTAAATGGTGTGATTTTCTAAGAAATATAGAATATTTTTAAGTCAAGAAGACATAGAACTATGGAAAAAAGGTTTTCCTTGGAGATGGATTGAATAAGATTTAACATATGTAAATAAGGCCACATACAAAAAATTATTTCATTTCATAGTCATTTTATTCATTAAGAACATTATTTCAAGAATAATGAATGATAATACAATACTATTTTTCTTCTATCTATAGATTCTTGATTGAAATATATTAATTTATTGTGTTCTCGAACATGCATAAAAATTATATAGATTAAAAAACATTCTTTTTAGTGTATATCATACATTGTCCTTTTATAATAACAATTATAGTTGTGCATGATGTGATGTGAACATGGCATACATTGAATAATTACATCTGCATATAAAGAATGTATATTATTTCTGAATTTAATGTTCGAATAATGAAGGGATATTATTTATAATCAAATCATGCTTGTCTGAGATTATGTACAAATAACATTTTTTTCAAATACAGATGTAAAAAATGGGTATTTCCATTTATACTTGAATAATAATATGACAGTATATGTGAAAGGAAAAAAATTATAGTGAGTTTATATAGAAAAATAAATCTTGATAGTGTGTATTTTTTAGATTTTGTTGAAAAAAATAATTAGAAGTTGAATAAAAGACACATATATAAGATATATGATGATAAAAAATTCAGTTTTTACACATGCATGTAGAAGTCTACATTTATTAATTCATATACACGTATGAAGATTGATATTTTTACCAGCTATATAATTTTATAATTAGTGTGCAGCTATTTTTATTAAATATGGAGATTTATTTTTTATGAAGTCATTTATAAATGAGTTATTCATAGATTATGTGTCTTTGTATTCTTTGTAAGATTTAATTTTTCCTAAGAAGTATTTCACTAAGATAGATAATATTATATAGTGATCATAATATATATGAGGATGACTAGCAATAGTGAAAAGGTATGTGGATTGTAAATGATCTAGTTTGACCCAAAATGACCATAGAGGAACATCAATTGATCATCAAATCATTAGATTGGGACATATAAAGATGAAGAAGGATCACGTTACTAGGGGTTTAACCGGTTTTTAATGAGGCTTTATTGACTGGGTTGACAGACCAATCAAATGATTATAGTGTCTAACACACTATGGAAGAATAAATGGATTGATGTGGGTTTCAACCAGGATAAATAGAAGGATCAACTAACTGTGGGTTTTACCATTTTCTTTTTTAACTGTTATAATTTATAATTGAAATTCCATGTCAAGGGTTCTGAGAAAGATGGAATATATATTAGTCTATGTGATGAACCACGTCAAAATAAATTATGTTATTTTTCATTTACCATTCTAATTCCATGCATGATCCACACCTCATAATAGGTGATAGTAGTTTGAAACTAAATTGAAAAATAATTCGGTAAATTTTGTCACACAGGATTCACCCCCTCTCAATGTAACTCCATGTTCTATGAAAACATCAATTATTATTAGAGTGAATTCCACCTTTGGTTGGATATAAATTGGTTGTCTATTTGTTTTTATCATTAGTAAATAATGTGCATATTTGATATTGAAGAAAATTATTATCACACAAAAACATAAAATCATATATGTACTCTTGATTTTAGAAATTTTTGGTTTAATTCAAGAATCTGAAAAACATTTATAAATGTTTCAAGCAGAAGAAAAATAAGAATTTAGATAAAAATAATGATTAAATTATTTTTTATGGTTCATAGAGTGGTATCTCTTTAGTGAGATATGTTTATTATATTTTGGAGGAATAAAGTACAGGATATAGATTTGATCATTGTTGAAATAATAGATTATATAATAAAATTAAAAAAAGTATTCATATCTATGATCAATGTATTTAAGAAACATTGGGATGAATAATTACATCTAGATGAACTGTTTAATGTTGGGGAAGAGCAATGGACTAAAACGGTTTTCATATTAAACAATAAAAAACATTTTAAATGAATGAAAGAAACAATATAACATTATAATGAATGATATAATGAATCTATGACTGAATCCAATATGTTATCAATGCACTATAAATGATTAAAAATAAATATATAAATGATAATGATGCTCAGTTAGATGTAAATGCAGAAGGAATGAAGGAAAATGAAAATTTAATACGAATATCAAATCAAATGCATGATGATGAGTTTCATATGATGATTATTAATGGGGATGAATGCATGAAATACTATGAAGATTAAAATATTTCTCTGAACATAACATTTCGTTAATTAGAAATGAAATAAAGGAATATGGAAGAGAAACACACTGAGACTTCCTAAATTCCTATGAAAAGAATTATTGACAATAATTCCTATAATAAGACTCATATTTATAAAAAGACTCATTATTGTATAATGAATAAACATATATTATCAAATGATAAATATACTATAGGCTCATTATATAAGGAAACACTTTGCCGTGATAAATCATTATGTACTAATGTTATATCAGTTACTCATGTAGAATAATTTTTTATTTTTGAAAATAAAAGGGTGAATAATGATACAAAAATGTCTATTAGATCATAAATTATGGGTGAGAAGAAGTTTTTAAATTCGTCATCCCATAAGAAAACACATTAGAAGAACTATGATGCCCAAAGAAACAAAAATTAAGTTTTAGTTAGAATGTGTCACAAAATAATAAATCTAGATTTGGTGGATACTATTTGTTTTGTTTGATGATCGAGAATCAAGAAAAATAATTTATGGAATGATATTTCATTGTAGGAAATTTGAAACATAACTTCACGTTGGGGGGAGATGAATAAAATTGGAAACCAACATAACATAAGGATAACTAAAAGAAATAAAATCAGTTAATAAATAATATATATGATTATTTTAAAAATATCATTGATTATTAAAAGAAATTCGTTATATTTTATGATTAGTGATGGTATACACCAATCAAGAGCCTATCATCTATTGATGTGAATAATGTTGAAAACATGAAGTGAAGCATTTATTACATGAAAATGATATGTCTTACTTGGGATGTGAAAAAATGATGAATGTTGTGAAAAAATTAAATCCAAATAATATTGTATATAATTATATAATGATTATAAAACAAAATAAATTATTCTTCTAATATGGTATTAAAGGTCACATAATGGATCATTGTGCCTTTTCAATGAAAAAAAATACTGATGGGAGGAAGATATAATGGAAGAGAGAATCAATCCAGAATAGAAACAACCTGATTGATGTTGTAAAAGAAAACTGTAATTATGAATATGTATATTTTCATATATTGGGTGATTTTATAAAAAATAATTTTGTGTGTGGAAGTTGTAAAATGTCTTGAAATAAATATAAAAATGCATTTACGAGGTTTCCTATAAAATATGAAATCTTGATGAAGAATGAGAAAGAACATGTGACTTATACTATTGGGAAAAAAATGTCTACAGGCAAAGTGATGACTGGGCATGTTCTTGAAAAATGAATGATCATATGTCCAAAAATAGTTGTAATTTGTTAGAATGATAGAAAATATACAGAAAAATGAGAATTATTTTCTCAAAAATATGAATAATCCCTTTTCATCTAAGAATATTATTAGTCTAAGAAAACACTCTCAACCTTATTTTTATAACTAAGAATGATTTCAAAAGTTATTTCTAAACATATAAACATTATATTTGTTTTTTATATTTATTTTTTAAAGTAGGAAATTTATGTTGATGAAGGAATTTAGTGGGAGACATGAATTTAATAAAATAATATTATAGTTTATTCTTCAAGAAACCCAATCATGATTTTGATTCTCTTAAGGGGTCAATAGAAGATCAACTTGTAGATATTTCTATTTAGATAATATATTTTTAATATCAATATTTTTATTGATATACGCATATGATAATTCTTATAGATAATGAATGGAAATTAATGATTTTCATCATTAAGGTATATTGTCTATAAAATATTGTTTTAATAGGAAAAAATTAATCAATCCAAAAATAAAGTTATTTTTTTGATAAAGGTGAATAAATATTATTCATTGGATTTTTTTAATAATAATATTGATATGTATATATGATATTAGTATTATTTATTTTTATAAATCCATGAAATTAGTTTTAGTGATTGTTTTTACATGATTAATGTTTATTTACAAAATTGATGTTAAATTATACCACTCTTTTTCTCTACACTGATAATTTCTCACGTAGACATATATTGGAATAAATTGATAACATTTCTATGCTAGTATTAATTACTTACCTCTATGGAGTAAATCATATTACAATTTCCTTAAGGGAATAAGATGTTCATAAAACATTAATTTTTTAAAAAAGAATTTCTTCCTGATTATATATCATTGAAATTATTGGAAATTTGGGGAGAAGGTATAATTTATTTTTAAAATGAATTTGGTATTTCAAACTATTCATATGTGGGTAATTAAAGTACCGAAGTAGATTGTTGAAGATAAATTTGATATCTATTTTTTTGAAGTTGGAATATAATGAGTTGTAATGTGAGGATTTTGGAGCTCTTCTTATAAATTGAATGTTTTTCTATGAAAGTTTCACAATGTACCTTCAAAATATGTCAATGAATAAAATGAGTGTTAAGTTATTTTAGAAGTTGATTCTTCCTTTTTTATTTCATTTTATAATGTATTTGTATTTTATTATATTAGATGACTGTTTTATAACTATTCAATTTGTGCTTAGTTAAAAACTATCATCGCACATGAAATCCATAGGTTGATCAACCGTAGACATATGTTGGAAATCATAGGGGTCATCTATTGGAAAAAAAGAAACTATTGGAAAATCCATTAGTCAGAATGGTCAGTGATGGAGGGATCCCACAAGGGTGAATGGGAGAAGTGGTGATCCACTATGTGGGGCGACATAACGAAAAATGAGATTATCGGTTCAGTGTAATGTTACAAATAAGTGTATAGGACTAGTAACCATTTTTTGTTGCAATTGGTGATGCCTTGTATTATAAATGATAATTTTATCACATTACATTTCAATTACGGATCAATTTATTGGGTGTAGTGTTTCTCCACAATTAAAAATATGAGCAAAACGATCACCATTTGATCTGATTAATTGGGGTCATTGTATCAACTCCTAGTTTCATCTTCTTCATTGAGCCTCATAAAATTTCTTCCATACACACACATATATATATATATATAACATTTATATATAATGGAATATAATCTTCATGGAACCATGTCCGTTATTTGAGAATTTAATGTGATCTATATCATGTGTAACATTATTTTCAACTGTAAATGAAGATCAATATGAATATAGATAAAAATAAATAAAAAATAATTCTTCAATGATATAGATTTCATGCGATGTCTGCATTACATGAGACATAAAGTTCATCATATTATGAAATGGGTGGATCTCAATGAATATCTAATAATTAAGTTATGTGAATTAATTTTTTATAAATTCCCTTTTATATTTAATATATTGTGAGAAAATTATCACATAACTGAGTGTTTCATGAGAAATAAACATATCCAAGGGATACTTCTAATCTTATAGGTTTTAGTTTTTTGTTAACTAGTCATGGTATCCAACCTTTTGTATTTTGAACGATATATAAAGTTACAAAACTAGTGTTTCGTGAGTAAAAGGTTCCCAAATGTTTTATCTTATGAGATAAAGTCCAATTCCAGCCGATATATCAGTTTTATACCAGTCTAATTCATGAAAAAACTAGGTTCTATGAAGTAACCAATATTTAAAACCATATACATGTCTATTATTAGTTCTCAAGTGAACTTTTTTGACATAATATTACCCAACATTTATAGATGAATAAAAATGTTTGAAAAAAATGTGGCATTGTATATCACACACTATGATTTGCCAATAAGGAGGAGAGTCGTAGATGTTATCATGCATGCTTGATCCACTTGGAAGAAATACTTTCATGATTATATAAAGTCGATTGTGTGTGATAGTAATGTTAAAATATGGGTGATATTTCCATGATAATCAAAACATACACATGTTATATTTAATTTATTTTATTTTTTGTGCAATTAAATAAGTTGATATTGTGTATGTTCAAGCATCTGTGAACTAGAACCTAAAAATGATAGTGCAAAAAAAAGGACAATGAATTTTCATAAAATGTGTAATGTGTGTGTTTTTGGGTGCGAATGAAACTAATATGTACATTCTTATCCCAAAGCACTTAAATAAGAAATTAATTTTTAAAAACTGAATGTTTTACACAATCACGAAGACTGATAAATCCATTCATTAATGTTTATGCATGATGATTTAGCAGTGAAAATAAATCATAAAATTCTTAATTAGTGTGCAATTATTTGAGACTAATGACAAATTTCTTTTATTTCTGAACACATTTACAACTAATTAATTCATAGACGGTTGAGGTCGGGGATTGAACATGATAACTTATTTTTTCCTGACTACTATTTCGTTGGAGAAGACAATTATATTTAATGATAAGAATTTATTTTATCACGAATAACTTAAGTGGAAATATTCCTCTATTTGTACATAATCTAGTGCGACCCAATAAGCTCATGTAGGAAGATCTTGTGATCATCCTATCAATGTATTTGAACAACAATATATGAAGAAGGATCATGAGGCTATGTGGGATAACATGTTAATAAAATTTTCCTAGAGACTAGGGGATGGTTTTTAACCTGTCAGACAATTGTGGTTTATATATAACTAAGGAAAAAATTTGGATTACTGGGGTTATAATTATGATCAAAATAAGGATAAACAAATGGGGTTTATAACTTGTTTCTTAAAAACCATTTTAATTGATAGAATCATTTCAATGGAGACTCCATGTTTGTGTGTCTAAAAAATGTAATAAATGTATGTCTAAGAACCAACCATTTAAAAAATACACTGTGTTTTAATTCATCGACCTTATATATTGTATGTAGGTTCCCCTCTTATTAATAGGTTAAATTTTTTTTAATTAAATGGAGAAAAATAATTTTGTAAAATAGGTCACACCTAATTCACCCCTATCATTGTGAATACACGATCCATGGAAACATCAATGATGGAGTAAAATATATGGATGTTAATCAAAAAATAATGTTAGAAATGTTTTCCTATCTATTTTTAGTTTTGGAAATTTCTTACAAAGATATACCTAAGAGTGAACCATGAATTAGGGTGTTAATTTATATTCTTATGTGAATAAAAAAAATATTATTTCTTATTCTTATGATCTATTCCACTAACTCATGATTGACTATTCATTATTCAACACAATTTTTTATTATTCCTTATATTTTAAAAAACTATATGAAACAATTGCTGATTAAAGATCGTTCACAATGGGGTATGTTTTTTATTTTTCATGCTCATGTTCTTTTATAATAATTATAATTTTACGATCACTTATTTTCATTGGGGGATATCTCTTATTATTTCACATAATGAGAATCTACGATAAAATTTTCATATATTTCTAATATATAGGATATTAAAAAAAACCTAGAATGTTTTTTCATTATTGAGTGAAAATTATGATTAACACAATAAGAAAGGATATATATCATTTATGAACACATTTTTTATATATCAATGTTTTCTAAATAAAATTATCTATAATGGTCCTATATTACATTATAATGTTATGTAATGAAATTTAATATATTAATAAGTTGTATTTAGGTTTGAAATTTTTGTATAGCTATATCTAGATTCAAATGAAACTAAAATATATATTTATAAGAACTGTATTCTTATGATATGTATTCAATATTTATCAAAATTATGTAATATTTTTGTATATTATGCTCATGTATCCTTAAGGAAGTCCCAATTTGGGAACATGAGTATCTACTTTAAGGGGATATTATAGAGTGTTCAACCCTCACAAACTTTTAGCTGCAAGGTCCTCACAATGAGGGTTGCACAAGGTCTTGTGAAAAAAGTGATTGAGGAATGGGTTGGTTATCTATTGATGTTGGTGGTGTAGATGAGGAATAAGATATAGAGGGTGTTTTTCATTTCATTGGTGGTGTCTACTCCAGAATTTGTTGGGATACTTGAAGAGTGTTGATATCATAAATATTTATTGAAAGAGTAAAATTACTCATCAATTTCATCATTTGACATCATTATAATCCCGATATCACTACGTTGAGTAACAATTTGGGATGATGATATGCATGTGTGGTGAATGATTTATTAAAATAATATATCAAATTTTATTCCAAAAACCAATTTATGATATTATAACACTGAATGTTTTTAATATACGTATATGAAAATAAAATTAGCCTTAACACCAACCCATTAGAGGTATATAACTCAAATAGTTAATACGAATAAAAATATTTGAATTATAATTTCGATAAGTTAATAGATTTGATTGATACATTCTTAGAAAATAAAATCATATGTCATGCTATAGATACCATTTCAAATCAGTGGTATTATTTAATTACTAAAATTATGATGGAACCATTTACTTATGAGGGAGAATGTAACTATATGGTCTTGACCATATACATGACATGTTATTGTGTCTATAAAAAATAATTACCATTATTTCCAAATGATCGATTAGGTTTATAGTTTTAGTGAATTTTTTTATAATTAATACATATTAAACACATATATTACAAAGAGGACACTTCAAAGCAGTATCCATTTTAAAAAAATCATTTAAACAAAACACATATTCTCTTAATGAATGTTCTTTTGTTCTTCAACAAGACTTCTTCTTCTCCTTTACCCATCTTTATATCATATTTAAAATATTCAAAAAACATTGGATGAATTAAAAATTCTATGAATGGTACATAAAAATAATAAATCCATTATTCCACTAAAATAAAAGACAACCTATGAAAAAACATTTCTTCAATAAATAACATTAACCCACATTCGGAATCATGATTCTTTTAAAAAGATAAATTTTCTAACCCTTTTAAATTTAATTATTTCCATTAAATCTCATTACGAACCATTTAAAATAATATATGTTCATTATGAAATTATCTTTATAAAATACTTACAAAACGATTACAAAATGGAATCACTATACGAGCGACTTTCAATATAATTCTCCAGAGATCATGATCAATAGCCAATGTACCAGAGATTTATAATGGGCCTCACACTTCATATCATGAGTGAAAATAGAGATCACCCTACAATATTAATGATATAATTGGGATCAAACTATCATATATTGAGTTATGATATTGCTCAACCAATATTATAATCTGTAAGAAGACCATTCATTACCATAAATAATTTACTTGGACAACATCATGAATAAAATTTTTTAATCATGCACTATTTCATCAAAAATATATATAAATATAAATTTAAACACATATCAAAATGACTTATATGTATCAAAATAAAAATTTTCATTACAATCAAAATTTTTAATACCAAAATACAATAAAAAGGGAAATATATATTTTTTTGAATAAAATAGGAAATATTATAATGGAAACCAAATTTATAATAATAGTTGTGATCAAGGGAAAACTCATTATAACCGTATAATATAAAAGAGATCATTCCATTTTCCCTTTGTAATGAAATTCATATCATTCAATGAAAATATTGCTTTTACAAAAAATTAATAAAAAAAAATTCATAAAATTTCATTTCTAGTTATTTAATTTCAACATATATAAATCTGAAAAATAAATTTTAAAAACATGTAGATGGAAAAAAATATTTGAAAAAGTAATACATGAAAAGTTTATTTAAAAAAGAGACAATTATAATAATATATTAAAATATACTTTCATTAAAAAATTTATATGATGTCATTTCATGTAAAATATGATCCTTGGAAACTATTTAGGAATAAATAATATTTTTTGTTGAATTTTTTTTAACATGGAAATTAAATAGAATTATATTGAAATTAAATATTTACAAAATATAAAATGAAGGTTTTTTTACAATTCACATTATTTTAATTTCAAATCACCTATTCCATTGTTTATCTTCCTAAATAAAAAATATTTGTCAGATATTTTGTATGATATGTATATTAGCCATACTTATTATTCCCTTAATTTTGACTCTTAACACAGTATTAAAAATCAAGTCATTAATTTATGTTCACTTCTGATGTTTTGATTGTGTTATAATTATAAGTAAATAATGAATTCATTAGGTTTAATATGGTCAAATAGTTCGTTATTATTTCATATCATGAATAAAAGTCATGAAATAATTATTTTTTAGTACAAAAAATATACATTTAACACAAATAATGAAACTAGGTTATGAAAAAATAACTACACTACAATATTGATGATGGTAGGTCATACGTATGAATTAGTAAAATTGGAATTTCAAAAATATAATTATAGAATGAGGTTAAATGTAATTAATTTTCAAATAATGATACTTATATTTTTTATATGTAATTATTCATTTAAATATAATTATATATATCATCCATGTGACATGGTGATTAAAAAATAATCACATCGCATCATGGTTATTGATTCCACACATTAGAATTAATGAATTTATCAATTTTCAGTGAATGGAAAGGTAAAAAATTAAATGATCATTTGTCATCACTGGATATTTAATTGTAATTATTATCATATATAAACTATAATTATATCATTATAAAAATCTATGAAGGCGATGATGAAAAAAAATATATATTGATTCCCGAGCTGGTATTCCTTTGAACACACGATTGTTTGTATCATTTATAATTTAATTGAGGAGGATATTGATATAGTTTATTAATATAACAAAATAAAATAAAATTATTAATTATATACTGTTATTTTTATATCATAATCTTTTATGAAGATTTAATGTCTGTGGAAGATGATACAAAAAACTTCCTCATGTAAGAATGATATGTCTTTTGTAGAAATCATTGTTATGATTATATCTAAAAACATCCATGATTGGATTTGTGAGAAGAATATGAATATATTAAATATATAGGGATATATGGAATATATAAAATTGGTATTGTATTATCCAAATTTATTTTATATGGTTATGAAGATACAATAGGGGTGGCCTTTTATAAGTTCGGGAGATGGAACACATTGAAATTTTGAAAAGAAAAAGATATAAAAAATTTCACACATTCCAAAATGATACAAAATTCATCAATACCATGAATTATATTATAAATTCTCTAAATATTTTTATAAAATAAAATTTGTTCATGTTTATTGATCATTTTAAATATATTATTTTTTAAAGCACTTGGTAAACCTATTTTCTAATTAACGGTATTAAAAGTTTTTTTCAGAAATAATTATGGAAAAATATGTTTAATATATTATATAATATATATTATGATGATTCCAAATATTGAATATATAATAAAAAAATTTAGATAAAATATAATATAATTAGAATTTAAATTAAACCTGTAGACGCGATGAAAATGAATGTTTTCAAGAAATGTATTCTTCTAGCATATGAAGATTTTATATTTACTCTATGAATATCAATCATCATTATATGAATTTCAATAAATATATACATATTCTGTGAATTTCATTTATATAATTTCTCATTAAGGGTAATTATAAATAAATGAAATAGAGAAACATTATTCCCATTAAAATAGATGTTAGGAAAAGGTGTCTTTATATCTAAAAATATAAATTAACAAAATTTTAGTAAAAATATATTTTATATCTAATAAATTGGATTAAATATTACTAAATAATTATTATCGTACAAGAATTAAATTAATTAAAAAAAAGGATTCGAAATTAATAATGTTTTTATAGTAATTATTGTTTTACAAAAATCAAGAATTTTCACTCTTCATTGATAAATTTATATTTTTTTAAAATAAAAATAATTTATAAACAATTTTTTTGGGTATTTTGATTTAAAAATTTATATTAATTTTATAAAATAAAATTTCTAAATGTCATAGATATTATTTAAAATATTTTTCTACAAAAATGAATAAAAATCATTATTGATGAAATCATTTTTTTGATGAATAAAATACCATTCCTAAAAATCAAGTGAAATATTACTATGAATTTATCAATAAAAATATTTTGAGTGGGCTATTTATATTTATATATATTTCATAAATTATATAATCATTTCAATAACATCAATATTAACAATTATGATATATGATTCATATATTTCATGGGTATTCTAATCGCTCTATTGCGTGTTGTATACAATATTTACTATACATCCCTTCCTAAAAAATATCTATTTGTAACAGTAATAAACTATGATCCTACTACATATTTTCCTTAGAGAAATAATATATGTGATAATTTTTTTGTCAAACTATACCAATCAAAAATATAAATGACATGATATATTTTTAGTATTGAATATTACTGTTAAAACATATCCATTAAATTGGGATGTATAAATTAAAGTAATCCTATTACAAATAAAAAAATAAGGAATAAATAGTATACCCGAGATGAAGGATTATTTATGAATCCCAGTTTTCTATTCTTGGAATGTTGGTAACATGTGTAATTTTTTCACTTGACAAATAATAATCCAAATTCACCAATTTCTATTTTAGAAAAAACTATATTTAGGAAGACTATATGATCATGGAGACTGCCATAAGATCCATGATAGCTGGAACACCACCCATAACCACATCCCAAAAATATATACAACTTTTGTCTTAAGTTGATATCATATGATGATATGTAAGTAAAAATTACGTTTATATAAACATGTAATAATGTATTATATTTATAGATATATCATGAATTTTTATAGTTTTGAAGGTTCATTTTTTACCAATATACATTATACATAAATAAGGATAATCCTAGAAATTGGTACTTCAATTAAAGGAACTATGTTTTAAAATGATTGAACAAAACTTTATATACTTATTTTATTAATAATATATTAACACAAGATTAATTAAAATTTTAGTTGAAAATGAATTTATAATTTCTGAAAGGTCGTGTTCCCATTAAAATATCATTATGTGATGGTTAATGTTTTTATTTATAAATATTAACATTCAATTTGAGGATGTGAATAAAAAAATATTATCCATAAAATATTATGACATTTTATTATATGAGTGGTTAAAGACAAAAAAAATTAGGTGGACCTAAAATATTGAAACCCGAAGTACTCAGCTCATACGTGATTGACACACTGCAGAGGATTTGGATCTGATGGAATTAATGAGGGTACATGGGTCGGCAGGGTAATTCCAGATAGACAGGGAGTATGGAACCATATTTCCATCTCTCTAGGTGTGACGGATATTTGTGCAATTAAATAGAAGATTACTACATCAAAAAAAGGTTGTTAATATCATAAGGAATTTATATGGCTGATGTAATCTCTCCAAATGAATGGGAGAGTATATTTCCACCTTGTGAATTTTGGTTTCTTTATTTAGAATAATAGTTTATTTCAAATTAAAATTGTTATTTAATATGAATTATTCAGATTCAATTTAACGATTACATCAATTTTTTTACTACATTTTTTAAAATCGGTCTCCACTATTTTATGTTCTCCCTAATTCAAACGTTGGAAACCCATTTGTGTTGGCTAGAAGAAATGAAAATATTGATTCCATTGTGCCAGGTGTTTTGTGTTTCCCTTCCACTTGTTCTATTTACGGTTTCTCTACTTGGGATCATGAAAACCCTATATTGGGTGTTTTGTTAGGACTCACAAGGGTTTAATTTGTATTTCATTTCTTCTTGATCAGTGCATCACTACTTCAGTTCTTCAGTGGCTCTTCCCTTGGCTTAGGTGATCCATTCTTTCATCAATGGAACCTTATTTCTCCCTTTATTCCCAGATTTCATTAATACCCACTTCAATGGATTTAAATAAATCGTGTTACTCTCCCTTATCATCACTGAAAATCCATTTAATAGTGGAGATTAAAAACCATCCTATCATTGATGAAATGTTTCTATATGCTTGACGAAACCCAAAGTTCCAAGAGTGGTTGTGAGGGAGAAACACCATCAGATCTAAGGGGTTACGAATTCGTTGTACCCTTGAAGTGATCAGTACTTCAAGACTAATTTATGTCTGGAACTGTATGTATAATCTATTATGTTCTTCTTCAATCATGATTTTTATCGTTTTTGTTTCATTCTTCTAGTTGGTCTATCTATTGTAATCAATCCTAATATAAATGTTCTTTTTAACATCATTGTGTGGGTATGGTGGTGTTCTTGTCCTACAGATGGTCCCCACATTTAAATGTTTGTATTAATGTGTTCTATTTCATTTATCCTGGAAAACATGTGGTTACTCTTTGGAATTACATCAATATACTAATAATAGATCATTTATATTAGATTCCATGTTTCTATGTAATTATTTCTTACACACACAACACCATTCACCAATGGTGTCAGAGCCTCTATGATTTTATGTATAGAATTATCGATTGAACCCCTTAACACTGTGTATATTGTTATTGTTTGAAAATCTTCTGCTACTATTTGGAATCTCCATCTTAGTATTCTGTAAAATTTATGCTTCTTTTTCTTGCATAGCCTTGCAGTCTCTAGTTTAGAAGTTTTCTTACTGTTTTTTTTTTCTAAAAAAAAATTACCTCATTCGTAAATTTCAATAGTGTTTAACTAAATTTCATTTCATAAAACATAATCATGTTTAACACTTCTATGTATCCCATATTCCTTCATTGAAGAATCGTTTACCAAAGGGATTGGTCGGTTGTCCGAGACCTACACATAGCGTTGTCTATAGGAACATGATATCTTCCTTTTGGGTAAACCTATCCACAATGAGGTATGAAGTCAAGATATTTGATGACAAAAAATATTTTAACCAATCGAGTTATAAGATGAGGTCTATTCATGTACATCATGGCTTAATTGATGCTATATGTGGGTCTAAGAAACCTATTATCATTGGTAAGGATACCAAGAAGACTAGTAATGAATATATAGATGTCCCTTCAGATGTTATTTTTAATGATCATAGTCCTCTCTGGTTTTCCTTACGTTATAATTTCCATAATGTGGTTTTCTTTGAGTCCATCATTGTTGGTATACATATAATGTTTGAAAAACTATATATGACTACCTCGATGGTTGTAAGACTCTATAAATGAAATCGTATGTTCACTTTTAAGATGAAACATAATGATTCAATTAAATACAATCATAATGAGTTTAGTAAAATTATGTTAGTCCTTGCCAACATAAACGTAATAGTCAATGATGAGGATCAAGAGATAATCGTAAAAAAAAATTCTACGTCACAATTATAGCTCTTTAGTCAAAACCATGATGTATTGATGATATACATTAACCCTAGATGAAGTTAAGTCATCTCTCTTATCTATGAAAATACACACCAAGCCAAGAGTTAACGGTGAGGTGAGACCCTATACACTAGTGGTATACCATAATTCAAGGGATCAAATAAAAAATATACCAAAGTCATAGACAGGAACAAGAAACACCCAAAACCGAAAAAATGATTCTAAGGAAATAATAGTTACGTGCTTCTATTGGGGAAACCTTGGTAATACTAAGACCGAGTGTAGAAAACTCAACAAAGAGTTATAATCTAAAAAACACACTAAAAAATATCTTTTGTATGAAACAGGGTATGGAAATGATGAAGTTCTAAATGTTTCCATTCATACAATCAACAGAGAGTGGGTATTAGTCTGTAGTTGTTCTTTCCAAAGGAGTCTCCATAGAGATTCTTCTTTTCAGCGGTTTGAAAGAGAGGAAGGGTATTTAATATTGGGATAAAAAAATAAGTGCATGTTTTATGGTAGATTTTCTTTCACGATTGAATTGGATGATCTATCATTCATCACCCAACTTGATTTGAGGTGGGTCCCTAACCTGCAATAGAACATGATTTACATAGGATTAATTGATCAAAAGTGATAATCCATTAGATCAGAATTTGGATCTATTAAAATAAATATGGGATCTAGAACCATATTAAGAGGGTCTCTCATAGACATATTTATGTCATGAATGGAAGGACCAACTCGATATAGTTGGGTAGTGTTGACAATACAAACAACGACTACACTATGCACAGGTATAGACTTTTGGGGCATGTATTCTCCAAAGGGATTGAGGATCTCAACAACCTTGGGTTCTTGAGAGACATCACTCCTTCTAATCATCCATTTTTTAAAGATTGTGTGATGGGTAATGATAAAAGTATGAGGTTGAATAGGTCCTCCATCCAGGATGCCTCCCCAATTGAGTACATCTATTTGGTTTTATAAGGTCCATCCTGGACCACCTCTCATGGTGGAGGATCATATTTCATAACCTCAATTATTGATTACTCTAGGAAAGTTTGGGTTTATATCCTTATTAATAAATCTAATGTTTTCCAAGCATTCAAAACCATGAAAGCTTTAGTAGAGAATCAATTTTGAAAGAAAATCAATATCATGAGAATGGATAATGGGATTTAGTACATGTCCATTGTGTTTGTTCAATATTGTGAGTATGAAGGTATTAAATTTTATAAAACTCTAATGGAAACTCCCCAATAAAATGGCCTAGAATATAAGATGAATCAGAGTATACATGAAAAAGTCGTAAGTATACATTCATACTCAGGACTCACTAAATCCTTTTTGATAGAGGCCACCAAAACAGCTGTGTACTTAATTAACAGGTCTCCCACTTCTATGAATCAATTCGAAACTCTTGATGAAATCGGGATAGGCATCCCGCTTCATATTCCTACCTAAAGGTTTTTGGGTCTATAGCCTATGAACATGTCAAAAACAATAAACTAGAACATTGATCCCTCATGTACATTGACATTGGTTATCTCGAAGGAGTTTATGTATATTAAATCATGGTTGATATGTTGGGATACCTAATGTGCATTGTCAGTATTGATGTGGTCTTTCATGACTCATCTTCTCTTAAGACCATGAATGTCACATCGGGATGTTGTGAACAAAACCATCATACGACTGTTGAAAATTTTCCACCAACTCATTTTGATACTGATGTCTAGACTACTCCACGTCTTCCTTAGCACACTCATGCTGCTGCTTTTGAGTGTAGGTCTTGTTCAGATTTTGATTCTTTTCCTTCTACCATTCATGAGGATAATCTATTGACATGAGATAGACAAAAGGGAGTTATAAGACCTCTTACTCAGTTCATCCAGTATGATATGGATTCATACTCCTTTTATGTGGCCCAAGATCTCATGGATGATGATCCTCAATCCTATTGTAACGATTTAATAGATAATGAATCAAAATATTGGATATTTCCCATGAAAGAAGAGAAGCTATATCTAATGAAAAATCACACATATACCATTGTCAACAAAACACCTAATCCTATAGTGATTGTGTCTAGGTGGATATATAATATAAAGGGAGAAAAAAGCATGGGAAATAATGTCAAGTATAATGTAATGCTAGTCGAAAAAGGATTTATTCAATGGGAATTAATTTACTATGCTGAAATTTTTCAACTGTTGTCCAGTACTCTTCTATTAGGCTATTACAACCCTTTACTACCAATCTTTATCTTCATAGTGAGCAATAAGATGTTAAGAATTTCTTCTTACATTGGTATTTGAATGAAAAAAACTATATGAAAGCTCATGATGGTTATTCAGATGAATTAAATCCAAAAAATGTATTCCTATTAATAAATTCCTTATATGGATTACAGAAAGTTTATACGTAATGGTATAAAAAATTTGATTCCTTCATGATAAATAACCATTTAACTAGGAGTCAATATGATGGACATTTCTACATTAAATCCATCAAATGTTGTATAATTTACCTACTAATATACATTGATGAAATGCTAATCAAATGTAAAAATATGATATTTATCACTTATATTAAATCCCAATTAAAATAACTGTGATATACTACATCACTGTAGGAAAGAATATATTAACTGTTGAAATAATTATAGATCGACCAAAAATATTTCTATATTTATCTCATTCACATACATCTTATTGATTCTAATGAGATACATGCTTGAATATCTCAAACCTATCAATGTACCTCTTACGCAATATGTTATGTTTTCTTTAACCAAAGAACCTATTGATGATGATGAAGGTAAATTTATGTATATAATTACATATTCTAAGATTATTGGTAGTATAATGTACTCAATGATTTTTACTAGCCCTATCATTTCCTATTCAATATAAACCTTAAACATATTTATGGCCTCAACATAGGAGCCACACTGGCCAGACCATATGTGGATTATTTTATATCTATCATGTACATATAATTAATATTTGTGCTATGGTAAAAACATTTATGCTTCCGATAGTTTGGTATGATTTATTTATTCTAATAATTTTGGTAACAATAAAACCATAAAATCATTGAATGGATATGTGTTTACTACTTTTTGTGGCCCTGTCTCTTGGAAGTGCAACATGAAATCCATGGTATCCCTTTCAATGATAGAGTCCAAGTACATTTCCCTTTCTAATGTGGTAAAAGAATCCTTATGGTTGATATGGTTTCCTTCGAAATTCATACTATTTAATTCAGTCAGGAATGTTCATTATGATAGTTATTAAGCACTCCATTTATCTAGAAATTTAGGTTTCCATGTAAAATAAAAACACATAGATAGTAGATGAAATTTTAATAGAGATTTTATATAATATGGAACTGTGTGTAAATAAGATACATAATAGAAAAAACTCAGCTGATAGATCGACTACAGTTGTTGATTTATCTATGTTCATGTTTTGTTTAGATAAAATGAACTTGTTTTCTATTCTTTAACATTAGGTTCATGAACATCACCAAATTGTATTTGAAAATGTTTGAGATTTCTGAATTATGTTTTCTTAATTTCATCATATTAGTATTTTTTATATTAAATTTATTATTTAATATGCATTATTTGTTTGTCATTTTTATGTTACAATTATATTGGTTTTATGGATTTTTGTTATAACATTGTGCCACTATTTTATTTTCTCTATTATTGAAATGGTGGAATTCCAGTTGTATTAGCAGGATGAATTATGACTGTTGATTCCTTTGAGAAGGTTGTAACATGTTGATTGTCCACGTATGATGTTTTTTATTATATTGTATAGGATCATGGAAGCCTTGTATTGGGTGTTATATTATTTCTCACATGGAGTTTGATTTCTCATTCTTGTCCGCTCGATGAGTGCATCATCTCTTCAGTTATTTGGTGGTTATTCCCCTGGCGCAAGTGATCCTTAATTGCTTATATGAACCCCTATTTCTCTCTTGGATCTTGGATTAGGTTTTTACCATCTTCATTGTAGTTAAATGAAGAATAATATTCTGCATTGGCTTAATCACAAATCCTTTTTGGGGTAGATATTGACGACCTTTCAATCATGGAAGATGTGGAACTCTATGATTGATGAAACATTGAGTTCTACCATAGGATGTGTTGTGGATCCACCCTTAGATCTGGGAGGCTATGCATTCTTTGTATGGTTGAAGTGATCAGGACAATCAGACAAATTTGGGTCTGGAACAATAAGTACCAGTTGTTTTGTTCTTCTTCATTCTTGATTGTCTATGATTTCATTTCATTTTATTGGTGGGTTCTTCTGTTGTAATATGTTTTAATTTCATTTTAATTTTTAATAAAAACATTTTGGTATGGTGTTGTTCTTATCATGTAGTAGGTCCCAAATTGGTCGAATCATGTAAATCATTGTGTTCTTGTGTTCTATTTCATTTTTCCTTTCTTTATGGTTGTTATTCAATGTAATTTCATCAAAATACTAATAATTAATAATTATTCATATAATAGTGGTTGATATGTTATTATTTCTTGCACAAATTGAACCCTCAACACACCTCAGCAAGTAAAATTGTGTGACAAGAGATCAAATCCAAACCATCTTACATGGAGAGGGTCTCTGTTAGGAAAGAATCATCATTCCCAATAGAGACACTGAATGCAAGGATGTATGATCCGGTTGGGTTATGGATCACACATCCGCCTTTCATAATACGATTAGAACAAGTCCCATTTTCATTTATATTGAGGCCACAAGCGGGGGGTGACCGTAAAACCCAATTACCCAACAAATGTGGGATTCTGAGATGATAAATATATTATTTTACCATGGATAATCCTACACAGAGATGGTAATTTTTCCTATAATTTGATAAGAAGATCCAACACCACAACCGATGAATGATCCTTGACAATAAAAACAAGCTGAAAACTCACAGACTCCTCATATCTGAATTTTTTTCGAGCATTCCAAGTCATCCATCATCTGATGGACAAGATGAGGGTTTGTGTAATAATCTCTTTGTTTTATTCTTGATTATCACTGAACCAACCATGATGAAACACAATGGGGGGAGGGAAAGGACCAGGTCTTTAATAGAAACAACTATGACTGGTCCATATAAAATTTTACTAGTTTCCTTCAAAGAATACGTTAGTTCTAGATTCCTCTTGAAGTAAGGTATAACAGCTACTGCGGGAGGTGAGGAAGAAATTCCTACAACGAACCTATTCATTAGTAGAAAACTTGTGGTTATGAATTCCCATGAGGAGGAAGATGATCTTAGAATGAATAAATTTACACCACAAGGCATTACCCCCAGCATTATGATCATGATTTTCAAGGAGGTTCTTCCTATACTTCATTGATGAGAAAATATTTAATCTAGATGTGGTGAGGACCAACCTATTTGGTTCCATAGTGGTTTCAATTGTACTAAAAAAAATCCTTTTTTTGTTGGTCAAGAGTTACATGGATAAAAGAGGGCAAGTTGTTGTCATATGATAAGGAAAATTTAAGAACAGGAAATCCCAGGAAGGCTATTATCCTCCTGAATCACTTATAATTCCAGTGGTAGATAGATACACATCCCACTATCCAATGCGAGTTTGGCATAAGGATAGATATTTGGCACTAGATTGTGTTCCCCAATTTGGATCCCCTGATTCCTGGCATGTCCATACCCGCCTTGTATTTTCCTACCATAAATATTCAAAAAATGATCAAACATCCTTGATATCAGAAGACAACCTTACTGTGAGCCTTTCCATGGTTTCCTTTGCACTCCATTAGACAATACCCCCACAATAAACATCGCGATCCATTCTATTCGAAGAAGGCCAGCGATATTTTACTTCACCATGAGCATCCCAAATGATGGAAGATATGGTTTTTATTTGTTGGGGATAAAAAAATTAGGAATGATGAGAATATACAAGACATGCATAGGGATAATGGAGAGGAACCTGTATACAATTTTGATGCATCCACCGAAATAAAAGATGGTGTTTTTTCTAATTTAGAATTATGATAGATATTTTATCAACAAGACCATCATATTGGTGGATTTGAACCCTATGTGGTCCAATAGGTGACCTTGTTACTCCAAAGGGAACCGTTTTTAATCCTAATTTATCTAAAATAAACGTTCTTATAGCGTTAGAGCATGAGTTGAAGAGTTTAGAACAACCCTTCTACTGTTTAATGGATTTCCATGTCCATTTTCAATATACAAAAATTATTTGATATAGATGATTAATTGTCTAAATATTAACATTAACAAATTGAATCATATTATCCATAAATAAAATGTGTGAGGGCCCTATAACATTATGCACGTATTTAATATAACCAAAGTGTCCTTCCTCAATGTTATTTTGAGAAATATACTAAACATATACTGCCCCAGGATGAAGACAATTGGAGATAGGTGGTCTCCCTTCCTATGGCCACAAACAATTTATTAAAATCAATATCATCCCACCATGAATTTGATGGAGACCATGGGGGTGTAGATGAACCTAAAAATAAGATCAATAACATGATCCGAGAACCCCATGTAGCACATCACCCTTTTGATGAAACTACACTTCATTCTATCATATGAATTATTTATATCCATTTGGTAGAAATATACGATCTGGGAGTATCCTTGTTGGTATAATTGATTATTTCTAACACGGTGGTAATGGAATGCTGAGAAGATCGTACCTATAAAAAAACCATGTTGCTCATATGAACTCCAATTCTAACGGTGAATGGATTCTCCAGTTTATAATTGTTTCAATGATTTTATATGTAAAATTACACAAGCTGATCATGTGATACTGCATAATAGTGGAGGGATTAATGACTTTATCAATGAGAATAAGGGTGGATTCATAAGAAACTAGGGAAAAAATGCCACCAAATAAGATATATTTGATGGTGCCCAAATCCCTTTCTTGATGATATTTCATGAATTAATGTAGGAGGTTCTTAGAATACCATTCAGGATAGGGGAACTTCTAGCATTAAAAGATGAATCAGCCTCCAAAATCAATTTCTCACTTGAGAAGCATTCAAATATATTGTTATCATTAAGAAAATCACTTGGATAAATACAATGAAAGATGTCTGAATGGCCTGAGGTGTATCCTTCTTGAATGGAAGGGTTAAAAAAAGCAAGAGATGAGCCAATAAATAATACATACATACCTCCCCCAACTTGAGGGTCATTAGTGAAGGATCTATCATTGAGAATAATGTTTGGAGCAGAAGTCTACTACCTCTATTGAATATATGCATGTAAATAAATAGATTGGAAACCCCCCTCTTGGAGCCACATCACTCTAGCCCGTTACATAGTTTTTATTTCTAGCTCGAGATGAACCTAGAACACTATTCTTAATTTTAATATTATTTTGGAATGATTCATCATCCATGATTACTTCATTTTCCTAGTCAAAACATTAAAAATCTTCCTTAAGGGCATCAATATCCTAATAATGAGAGAGTTTCTTGGAGTCCAAGGTAGGGAGGTTGGATTCCAGGCATCCTAGTATATTTTGAATGTTGATCGATGATCCATCACCCATATGTTTCTCCAATGAAGTACACAAAATAGAATGATATCTTCACTCCAAAGTCCATTGTTCTGAGTAGATTTTTTTTTCACACCTAACGTTGAATCTCCTAGATAGGCCAGAAATGAAGAATGATTAGCCAAAGGTTGAACCAAGTGATCATCTATAACATTAGGAAAGGATTAAATATCATAAATATTACCCAATCATTAATCAATGCCACATCACCAATGATGATCACTATTATGATTTTTACAACTAGTGTAGGTTTCCCATGTCTATCCCATGTCCAAAACAGTATTGAAATATATGAAGCTGATGAAATCATGTCTATCCTTCCTGGGGTAAATCCATCCTCCCTTTTCTCTAATGGTCCATTGTGAAATTAAATTCACCCCTAACATGCCAAGATAAACCACTTTAATAATATATATCAATTTATATAAAAAGATCACCAAATTCTCCCAGGTTTTATTTAGAATAAAAAATGGAAATATAGGTACTAGAAGAGCCAAAACTAGATTTCATGTAGGTTTCCACAAGGACATGAGTGACAAGATCTATGTCAAACCATTGATCATCCTCCGCAAGTATGCTTCATGTGGTGTTTTGATCCAATATAGTCTAATCGACATGGAAGATAGGCTCTTTGATCGAATAGTGCTCAGTCAACTCAGGGTTGTTGATAGAAGGATTCACTACCAGGCCATCTTGATCTTGATTCATATTGAAATCAAATGGGATAGCATGCTGAAAAATAACATGAATAATGAATGAACCATATGATTCTTAATAACTATAGCTAAGAGAAATGTTGGGGGAGGAAATTGGGGAGGAAGAAGGAAAATACGAGTCAATATCTAGAGGGACAGACCTAGATGGGACACAATGATCAACAATAACATGTCTCAAGGGAAATAGATCTTAATGATCCAAATGAGGAGGCACAACCGAAGCAAACAGAATCTACTTCACCAGTGTGGGTGAGGCAGGATCCAGAATAGAATATTTCTAGAGGGGAGTATTCCTAAACCTAGAATGATGCCTTCTATATAATGGTAGAGAGTTTCCCTGGATACAACTCCCCATGTAGAAGTGTATGAGAGAATGGAATACTAGAGGCTACCCCCCTGATAGACAATCTCATGCACGAAGAAGAATATGATTCAAGAGACAACGAGATAGATCTTATTCCACACAGAAATGAGACACTCCTACATATAATAGTTGAAGAGTGAATTCATATAAACATTAGAATGAACTGATGGAATTTTAAATACCTTACAGAAATACATAATGAAGGTAGAATCATAAACCACATATACCTTTTTTATTTCATAAATCAAAAACATCATTCCAGTATTATCTAAAATACCCCCCACAACTCAATGTGTTTCATTTTTCATAACCTTCATACAGGTTTTGTATAAATATGGTATTTTAATATATAATTATAGAATTTTGTTAATATTTAATATTTTATTATTATATAACATATTACTCATTTTTTCAATTCAATGGAAAACGAAATTAGCATCATTGTGTTGGTTTGGACTATCGCAACCATCGAATGATTACTTTTTGTTTGTAATTTCACAAACTAGAATAATTTGATTGTCATGAAAATGTTGTTAATAGATAAATAATATTTTCATTACATTATTAATTATCATGAATGAAAAATTAGACATACTATTAATAATATGATCAATAAAAAAATATGGTTAATTTAATTGTCTGAAGTAGATTCATAAGAGAAAAAAGGATTTATTCATACTATTGAATAGAGTTATATATGTTAATTTATGAAAATTATTCTTTATATTTATGATACTATATAATAAATCATACTAAATATAATCATTTTTCTTATGGTTAAATGACATGAATACTAAATCACATCATAATCAATGATTTCACATGGTATCTTTTTTATTTGGGTTTGAATAACTACATTCATGAATAATGATAATAATTAATATCATGGATGACTATTGGAAATTAATTTCAATTAATATATGATATAAATAAGTATGTAATGAAATTTTGGTTCATAAAAGTTAATATAAAAATTTACCTAATTTTTTTATAAAAATATAGTTGGTTCAATAGGAATCATCAAATCATGGTAATCATCAAATTAACCATTAAGGATCAAAAGAAAAATTCAAATGGAATGAAATTATAAAGTTATTAATAATTATAAAGAAAAATTTAAATTATATTTTTTGATATTATAATGATAAAGATTAATAAAAAATGAATAAGAACACTATTATTAGTATCCTTGTTTAAAATAGTAATGATTATTAACAACTGATACAAAAAAATGGATTATAGTAATAAAATACCTAAACAATACCACTAATAATGATGTGAATAACAGAAATAAAATATGATTATGTTTTTTAAATAGGTAATTAATTTTTTATCTTTATTACATAATAGTATAAGGATCTTATATATAAATAAATGGTAAATGTTATGGACATGGTAACTCCGACTACATTTATTGAGTAATACAATTTCATAATGATCATTGAACATCCATGATTTTCCATTAAAAAAAATATATTATGTCATTTATTATTAGGAAAATGATTTTTTATCTAAATACATTTATATATAAGTATTTGTTTTCATTTATTTAATAAAAAATCATACACTTTAAAGAAGAAGCATAACTATGAATTTTACACCGATGAATATATATTATTGTCAAGAAATCAATTTTTATGATTTCAGTTTATTTTCATGTCTATTTCCAAAAATATCATCTTCCAATGGAGTTATGATTCACGTTTCACTGAATATTTTTATTCTGTTATGTTATTATTTATGGTGATGACTTTTTCATTATAAAATAATATATTTCATGAATTTATATTATACCACATGTATTTTCTATGTAACCTATTTTATTTACTTGTTTTGTTTGACAATAATTAATGATTTCCATATGAATGTATTTTAATACCATTTTATTTCCATGGGATTTTTATAAAAAGTGAATAATTTCTATTTGAATTTTAATTGAATTTTATTTAATAAACATGGTTTCTTTACAAAAATTTATTTCTCTCATTTTATATATTTAAGTAAAACTAATATATTTCCATTTGATATTATGAAAACTAAATGATTTTCCTTTTTTGTGAAACACAATAAAATTTTACATTTGTTTTTTATGATGGGGAAATTGAATTCATGTATGTGGCACAGTTATGAATAAATGAATGGTGTTTGAGGCACTATATAACTCTCTAATGCATTGGTTATGTGTGTATATCATATGTTATAGACAATCAAATGTAAATTTTAGATTATCATATGCTTGGTACTGATGGTGTGACTCATGATTGCAATGATTCCCTATAATAATGTCAAATCCATATTTATAGGATGATTATCATAGTGCTCGTATGCTCTAAGAATCACAGTTATCATAAATATTTTAAAACATGTTATAGCTATTTTGTATCATTATTGATATTTGTGGATTTGTGTTATTATTCCATGAACATTGATGTTTTAATATGTCTTATGATTATTAGACATGATGTTACTATATTTACTTTATCATCATGTGTTGACCATATAATTATGAAATAATCCTTGATGAAATTCTTATTCACTACATACAATGATTTGAATTTTAATCATTTCTTATGTGTTTATTACCATGGGATTGTGGATGGATATTAATAATGAAATATCTAGTAGGAGTTCTAATATTGTTCCATTAAGTATAATGGATTATTATTTTTTAAAAATACACTTTTTATGTTTCTATTTTACAAATACACATTTGATAAGTTCTTGGGATATTATTATTTTGAAATTTAGTGTTTATATCATGTGAATGATTTAAAATAAAGGAATATTTCTCTCCATTTAATATAGATTATATCATATAAAGGATTATTGATTTATAGATATATTTTAGACAATATGTTTATAAAAACATATGATAAATATATTGTTTGACAATATATATAGTATAATATCAATATATTTGAGTAAATTATTCAGGAGGTGGGTTTCCTACATATTATATCCCTGTCTAGATGCTACAAGTGGATGAAGGATCTAGATAATATGCATGTTGGATTAGTAACCCAAAATTTTTGGATTGGTTATAACTAGATTGAAATATGGTGCACGATTAGGAGGCATAATGACAAGGCTAGTTTCGAACTCCTTGGTGATATTATTTTTTATAGTATTGTAATTACAAATCACTAAAGAGAATTTATTTCCTAGTAACATTATGGGATAAGGTTACAAAAAATGAGAGATACAAAATAAGTAACCTACCTGAAACTATGAAATATATTGGTTGAAATAATGGAATTTAATAATAAATTAGATAATATAAATAGAGAACAAATATTAAGGGTTATTTAATATTATTATTATATTCATTTTCTAATATTTTTATTGTTTCATCAATAATGATCATCTATCTTGTTTTATTGTTGGATGGAACATAATAAAAGGATAAAAATAATCATTTTGGGTAGAATATAGTTATTGTTTCAATGATTAATCCAATAGAGTAGGAGAGAGTCTGAGAAATAAACTAATTATAAAAAATAAACTATCATGAAATTTGATTAGTAATGTTACTATAGTTTAAAATAAATGATCACAAAAGAATAGAATGATTGAGACTAATAACATTTTATCCAATTTAGATGATGATTATTGGATAAATCAACAATATATATGGGAAAATATTTGAATAAACATGTAACGACTTGAAATTTTTTATTATATTTGTTTCCTAATTTTGTAGGTACAATTTAAATGAGACTGTTGGGTTTCAACTAGTATATGATCGTTGGTCAATATGACCATTAAAAACTATAATATTAATGTTGTGTTTTTATAAATAGGGTTATCTTTGTTAATTAATACAAAAAGAAGATTGAATGGCCTCATCCAGTGGACTCGAGCCATATGAAGCCCATCTGTCGATGTTTAGGAAGAAGGTAGCATCACTGAGCTTTACTCTGGACCAATCACAAGCTGAACTTCAATGTATGAATCATGAATGAAATCGCCTAAGGGAGAAGTTCAAGCTGATAGAAATCACCACTCGAGAAATTTTGTCTGAGCCACCCCAATATTCTATCACCATTGCACACCAAACACTTAGGTCATATGATGGTGTCAAAAGTTTCTATGTAACGAGACCTTTTCTTCATGGAATAATCCTTTTATATAAATAAAATTGTTACTTATTATTATGGAAATGTTTGAAAATTTCAAATATTTGGATGAATATAGGATGTGTATTATTGATGAATTTATGAAAAAAGGGTATTTTAAAATATTTTTGTATTAATTATATAATTAATAATGTGAATTTATTTTAAAAAAATGGTCTTCTACAGTTGTGAGCAGTGAGAAGTTTATAGTCTATTAAGATCAAATTGGTTTTTATTGAATAGTAATGTAGTAATAGTATCATACCCCTATGGATATAAATGAATAGTTATTTAAAAAAAATAGAAACCTCACCCATGAATGTATAAATACATTTTAGACATCTTAAAAGAGAAAGAATGATCCTAGTTTAAGATTTGGTATTTTTGTATGCCATAAATATTTTATTTAAAATTTTATAATTTATTTAATAATTTAAAATGGAAATATATCTTCATAAAATTTAATCATAAATTATTACATTATTTTCTTATGATTATATGATAATTTTATTGGACCTTAATTACATTATTATGGTGTTACAAAATGAGTTATAGTTTTAAAGATCTATTTTTTTGCAATAAATAATGATTTTATTTTAAAATTAAATTAAAATTAATTAGAAAATTACTTTCATGAAATAGAGATTATTTTTTATTTCAGACCATCGATATGGGGTTAGGGTGAATTATTGTGTTTTTTCTGAAACAATTGATTTTTCGGTGAATAGTAAAAATGAAAATTTTTAGTTTCAGGTGTTTAATGAAATCATTAATGAAGTAATAATGATGTAATATTTATGGTCGACATATGAATAGTGATATATTCTATGAGGTGTCCCAAGTGTCCAATACCATGGTCAAGGCCAGGGTTTTGCAAATACCACCGATGAGGTGTCCCTTGGAAATTAAAAATTTATTTACTCACATTTCCTATATATACCAATCCATTTCCCTCATTAATTTCATTCCAAAATATCCTAAACTATGATCTAGTCTCCTTAACTTCTGAGGATTTCCCCATGGTGCCCTCATGCCACCCAAGGTCCTGATCATCAAGCATTCAAAGTTACTCTTAAAGGTAATTGATTCTTTCACCCTCCTCTTTTATGTCATGACTTCTTTTATGTTGTGACTTATATTTTCCATCTCTTTATGTTTAGAGTATGTTCTTATATGTTCTTATTACTGTCCATTTTTTGTCCAAATTATGATAGACCCTTTCTTCTATCATAAATGTTTTCTCTAAATTTTTAAGTGACACTATTAGGATGCTAAATTTCTCGTAAAAGAAATCATATCATCTCATTTCGTTTATGTTTACTTTTCATTTGGTATTTCATTAAAATATCCATACCTTGATCTTTTTCTTTACCCATACTGTATTTTTAATTATTAATGAGTGGGTGACCCTTTTCCACTCTCTGTTTAATGTTTTCTAAAACCATGTTATATAGTCGTTATGCTGAAGAAATTTTGTCCCAAAATTTATATATGTTTCTCTCCTAAAATTCCCTTGTTTATTTATGTGAATACCCATAACTATTTCATTTCCATGAGTGTTCATAAATATAAAAAAATTATATATTTTATTATGGAATTGACATACATGTTACCCTCACTCCCTTTCAATGGGTTATAAAGGAAATAATGATCTTATTTTTAAGAACTTTTAAAACATCAAGATTTGGAAATGAAACACATTTCTTTTATTCTGTATGGGTTATTTATGAAATGTTTGATTATGATATATGTGGATCACATTATAATAATGATATATTAATGTTGCACCCTGATAGCATTCCAATTCATTGGGTAAAGAAATAATATCTAGATATGACATGTTTCATGACACATTGGTGAATAAATTTTGTAAATTTTTAACACCTTAGGGATGGACCTTGGTGATATGTTCATGAATGTCTATGTGAAATGTTGTGTGCACATATTCAAGTTCTTATTCATGTTTTTTTCATTATGATCTGGCTATACTTTCATTTCATTGGTAATCATTTTTTTACTCAAGTACTTATTGATGTCACAAGTAAACTGATTCCCTTGTTTACTCTTACTGGGACTTCTGCAAACCCTTTCCTTTAAATGTTTTATGTTGTTATTCATGTATTATGTTCCTGATTGGGATCTATTTCATGAAAATGGGCCCTGCTGCACTCTTGGATATGACACTCCTAAGGGATATGTTTGGTTAATCACAATATTTTTATAAATCATTATAAAAGAATTATAGAGAAATGTAATTGTTTAAGCATGATGTTTAAATACAAAAAATCATTTATAGTTAAAAGATTCATAAATGATTAATGTTTCTCACTAAGTTTTTATTCTTTTAGAATGTGGCAGGAAAATAGGATAAACCATGATGGTGAAAGTAATGGACAATGTGCTGACGGCCCTCCGATGGATTCCAGAATGGAAACATTCATGTGAATGATGAACCAACTAACTCATGTTATGGGAAATATCATGAATTAAGAAGAGAGACTAATCCCACCATGAATGGAACAACATTATGTTGAGTCCTTTATGAAACAATGACCACCAAACATTAGTGGATCGGCAGACCCATTGATTTCTAAGCAGTTGATCAGCTCTATCGAAAAGATCTTTTCTATGGTCCGTTGTTTAGAGTAAGAGAAGGTCACCCGGGCCATCTATCGCTTAGATGGGGAAGATGATTAGTGGTGTGAAATGATTAAAAACACAAGGAAAAGAGTGGTAGTTGAATCTTTGGAGTGGTATGAGTTCAGAGGGATCTTTTTCAGAAAGTACTTCCCTCATTCCATGAGAACAAGAATAGAGAAGGCGTTTCTTGAGCTGAAGCAGAATGATAAAGAATATGTCAGAAACTATGAGATAAACTTCCCATGAAATTCATGATATACCTCTAGCATTGTCATGGATCCAAATGGTAAGGTTGGTAGATTCTTCGGTGGAATGAGAACTCATCTACGGAAGAATCTAGCCAACTGAGACTATGACAGCTATGCGGAGATCGTGCGAAGTGTGATTATAGTCGAACTGAAGTTTTGTGAGATGCAGTGGTATCATAAATCCAATGAAAAAAGAGATCCATATAGCCATGATTAGGGATGACCATTGATCAAGGAAGAGGAGGAAAGCAAGCGCACCGTCCCGCGTTTAATAAATGCTGGAAGAAGCATTCGGGGAACTGCCTGCTCGAGGGTGCAGAATTCTAAAATTGTGGAAGAGATGTCCATATTATAGGGAATTTTCATAGTGTGTTGAAACAAAAACTTCCAATCATTAACAAAAAGGGGAATATGGTTCAGGACCTACCTGATGTCTAGGGCTTTATGTGTGGAAAAATTGTGCACTTTTCCAATCACTGTCCAAATCTGAGGGCAGTGGAGGGGAACCACCATCATCCTTAGCAAAGGCCATGGGAGCATGGTTGTGCTTTTCATATCACGACATTTGATTTTGAAGCTCCAAATTATGTGGTAGCAGATAAAATTTTTGTTCTCTCAAAGCTAGAAAGTACTTTGTTTGATTCTGGTTCTACACATTATTTTATTTCCTCCATGTTTGCAAAGAATTTAGAATCAACCCCTGAATTGCTAAAAGTAGAGTTATCAGTCAATACTCCTGGTGGGATTATCCAATCATCATCAGTGTTTATAAAATCTTGTATTTAATTTGGCGAGAAAATTTTTATCACATTTCTAGTAGACATTCCCATGCTGGAATTGGACATTATACTAGGGATGGACTGGATCTCAAAGTATAATGCTATGATAAAATGCAGAAGTAATTAAATATCAGTAGTCATGAATGGAAAACATACAGTTATCTTTCAAGGAGAGATATATCAACTGGATATTGGTCTATAATAACCTCGTATAACCTTCTATATGGAGTTGACCAGTGAAGAAGAAGAAGGAAATGAGAGTTTGAGGATAGAAAATATACCCATCGTCTTGGAATACATTGACGTAATTTCAGAGGTGTTCCCTAGACCTCCCCTAAAAATAGAGGTAGTGTTCTGCATTGAACTCGTACCTGGATCTAATCCAATATCAAAGACATTGTATAGGATGGAAAATGTGGAGCTGGATGAATTAATGAAACAACTCCAAGATCTTTTGGGGAAGGGGTTTTTTCAACTGAGTGTGTCTCCTTGAGGATAACTTGTTATTTTTGTGAGGATTATGGATGGATCGATGCGGCTATGCATTGATTATAGAGAAATGAACATAATCATATTAAAGAACAAATACACTATTCCAAGAATTTATGAATTATTTGACAAACTTCGTGGGGCTCAATTCTTCTCTATGACTGATCCTCGATTTGGTTATCCTTAATTGAGGGTGAAGAATGAAGATATTCTAAAAATGCATTCCGATCAAGATATGGGCATTATGAGTCTGTTGTTATTCCTTTTGGACTGACTAATGATCCTATTATTTTTATGGATTTGATGAATAGAGTATTTAAATACTACCTTGATAACTTTTTGGTAGTTTTTATTGATGATATTCTGATATGTTCCAAAATTCATGAGTATGATAAGGATCATCAAAGGATATTTTTGAAAACTCTATGGAAGTTGAGAATTTTTGTAAACTTTAGTAAATGTGAATTATAGTGACGACAATTTTCTTTCTTAGGGCATATTTTTACCAATGATGGAATCACAGTTGACCTTGAAAAGAAAATATTTTTAGAGGAGTGGCCTCAACCTACAACAATAACTGAGATTCATAGTTTCCTTGGATTAGCGGGATATTATAAGAGGTTTGTGAAAAAAATTTCAAGACATTCTAATAAATTAAAAAAGTTAACTCAAAAAGGGGTCAAGTACATCTAGACTAAAGAGTGTGAGGAATGATTCCAAGAGACGAAGAAGTGATTGGTTACATCACCTGTGTTAACTCTACCATAAAGTAGAAAAGTATTCGTTATTTTTAGCGATGAATCTCTGAAAGTTCTTGGGTGTGTCCTCATACAAAATGTCAAGTTCATTTCTTAGGGATCTTGACAATTAACAACTCATGAGATGAATTATCCTAAGCATGATCTAGAGCTGGCTGCGGTCATTTTTTCTCTGAAGATATGGAGGTGCTATCTTTATGGGGATAAATGTGATATATACACATACCATCATTGTTTGATGTATATTTTCACAGAAAACGAATTGAACATGAGAAAAATGAGGTGGTTGAAGCTTCTTAAAGACAATGATTGTTCATTTAATTATCATCCTGGAAGAGCAAACAAAGTGTAGATGCATTAAATAGAAAAGACCCATTTGTTCTTTCCATGATAAGGATTCAAAAAGATCCTTAGATTAATGACCTAGTAAAGATGGACATGGTTATTATAAGGGATGGGACATCATCAAACCTAACCCAAATGAATTTTCAACTGTCACTTCTACATAATATCAATAAATCTCAGAAATAAGATCATTTGTTATAGAAGAAGTGTGAGGCTATAAATGATTGTAAGTTTCTATACTTCAATACTGATCAAGATGGTGTACTGAAATTTCGTACAAGACTATTTGTTACATATATTTCAGAAATAAAGATGGACCTGATAGATGAATCTCATAGATCTACTTTCTATATAAATCCTAGTAGCACGAAAATGTATAGGGACCATCGTGATCATTATTTGTGGGATAATATGAAAATAGAGATTTTTGACTACACTTCAAGGTTCCTGGTATGTCAAGAAGTAAAGGAAGAGGGACAAAATTTTAATGGGGTATTGCAACCACTACCCATACAAGCATGGAAGTGGGACAATATCACAATGGATTTTATCACTGGTCTCCCAAGGAAATCCATAGAAAATAATGCGATATGGGTTATTGTTGACCGTCTCACCAAGACTTCCCATTTTATCTATATTGGGGAAGATTTCTATCTTGATCAACGTTCCATGATAAAAGTGAAGGAAGTGGTAAGGCTGCTTGGAGTTCCAAATTCAATCGTATCTGACATGATCCAAGGTTCACATAAAAATTATGTAGAAGTATTCAACAAGCTCTTACGACTGAATTGAATTTTAGTACGGCCTATCACCCCCAAACTGATGTCCAACCTGAAAGGACTATTCAAACACTCTATGACATTCTGAGAACTTTCTCAATGGAAATTAAAGGTGTATGAGATCAACATCTCCTTTTATTTGAGTTCTCATACAACAAAATATTCCATTCGAGCATTCAAATGGCACCCTATGAAGCTCTATATAGGAAGCGATTTATAACTCCTATTGTTGGGATGAAGCTATTGAGAGAAAGCTTCTTGGGCCTGATCTTGTGCAAGAGATAACAGAAAAGGTCCATGTCATCCAACAAAACATTAAGGCTTCTCAGAGTCGACAAAAGAGCTATACCGACAACTGTCGAAGGGTCATGGAGTTTGATGTCGTTGAAAATGTATTTCTTCGGATTTCACCTTGGAAGAGATTCATGAGGTTTCAGAAGAAAGGGAAGGTCAACCCTAGGTATATTAGACCCTATGGAATCCTTGATCGTGTGGGAGCATAAGCATATCCTCTTGTACTTCTTCCAAATCTAGAACAAGTTCATGATGTATTCCATGTATCCCTCCTGAAAAATTACATACCTAAACCTTCACATGTACTAAATCCAGTGGTGGTACAACTCGAACATGACCTCTCTTATGAGGAGAAACCGGTGGATATATTGGATCGTAGAGAAACAGTTCTATTAAACTAGACTACCCTCCCTGTTAAGGTGTTGTGGAGGAACCACAAATGTGAAGAAGCCACATGGGAACCGGAGGAGTCCATGAGGCAAATGTACGAACACATTTTCCCTTCAGATGGTACGAGATAAAATTTCAGGGACACAATTTCTTAATGGGGGAAGAATGTAATGATCGAAACTTTTTAATTATATTTACTTCCTAATTTTTTTGGTAAAATTAAAATGAGACCATCGGGTTTCGACTGTTATATGACCGTTGGTCAATGTTACCGTTGGTCAATATGACGTTTGAATCTATAATAATAACATTGTGTTTTTATAAATATGATTATCTTGGTTAATTAATATAGAAAGAAGATTGAATCGCCTCATCCAGAGAACTCGAACCATATGAAGCCCATCTGTCAGAGATTGGGAAGGAGGTAGAATCACCGGGCTTTGCTCTGGACCAATCCCAAGCCAAACTTCAATGTATGAAGCTTGAACGAAATTTCCTAAGGGAGAAGTTCAAGCTGATAGAAATTACCACTCGGTCAATGTTGTCTTAGCCACCCCAAGATTCTATCACCATAGCACACCTAACATATAGGTCCTATGCTGGTGTAATAAGGGGCTCTGTAACGAGACCTTAACTACTCTGTGAAATCCTTTGATATAAATAATTTTTTGTCTTCTTATGGAAGTTTTTGTGAATTTCAAATATCCAAATGAATATAGGATGTGTATTGTTGATGAATTTAGGAAAAATTTTATTTTAAAATATTTTTGTATTCATTCAGTAATTTATTATGTGAAATTAATTTCATAAAAATTGTCTTTTACAGTTGTGAGTAGTGAGAAATGTAGAGATTGATATGATGAACTTAGATTTTAGTGAATAATAATTTAGGAATAGTAACATACCCATATGAATATTAATTAATAGAAATTTGATCAAAAAAAAGAAACTTCACCCATAAATGTATAAATACGTTATAAACATTTTAAATGTCCAAAACAATCATAGTTTAATTTTTGATATTTTTGTATACAATAAAAATTTTATTAAAAATTTTATATTTAATTTAATAATTTAAAATTGATATTCATGTTCCTAATATATAATAATAAATTGTCACTTTATTTTCTTATGGTTATACGATAATTTTATGGTACCTTGATTACTTTTTTATGGTGTTACAAAATGAGTTACATTTTAAAAATTTTATTATTTTGAATTTATACTATTTTAATTTAAAAAGTAAATTAAATATATTTATAAAAATATTTTCATGAAATGGAATTCATTTTTTATTTCAGACAATCGATATTAGGATAGGGTTAATTGTTTGGTTTTTTCTAAAACAATTCATTTTACGGTGAAAAGTAAAAATGAAGTTTTGAGTATCGTGTGTTTACTGACATCATTAATGATGTAATAATGGTGTACCCTTTCTGGTAGACTAATTAATATTGATATATTATATGGGGCTTCCCAAGTGGCCAATACCATGGTAAAATACCATGGGTAGGCCCATGGGTTTTCAAATACCACCGATGAGGTGTCCCCTGGAAATTAATAATTTATTCACTAACATTCCGTATTCATACCAAACAATTTCCCCCATTAATTTCATTACAAAATCATCTTAAACGAATTTATGGTGTCCTTACCTTCCAAGGAGTCCTACCAAGGTTCCCTCAATCCTCCCAATGTCCATACCTTTATGCTTTCAATGTTACTTTTCAAGGTACATGATTCTTTCACCCTCGTCTTTTAAGTCATGATGTCCTTTATGTTGTGTCTTATATTTTACATCTCTTTATATTGATGTTATGTTTGTATATGTTCTTATTATTTTCCATTTTATTTCCAAATGATGATAGACCCATTATTCTCTCATCAATTTGTTTTATGAATTTTAATGTGACGACGTCAGGAAACCGAATTTCTTGTAAATGAAATCGTATCTTTTCGTTTCATTCATGTTTCATTTCCATGTGGTATGTCATTAAAATATTCATACCATGGTCTTATTATATACCCAGACTGTATTATGAGTAATTTATGAGTTTGTGACCCTTTTCCCATTTCTTTTCAATGTTTTCTAAAATCATGTTACATAGTCGTTATGCTGCAGATTTTTTGTCTCAAAATTTCTATCTCTTTATCTTAAAAAACTTCTCTTGTTTATTAATGTGAATACCTAGACCAATTTGATTTATTTGGGTGTTCATAAATATTTAAAAATGATATATTTTATTCTGGAATTGACATAAATATATCCATCCCTAACTTTCCATGGGTTATAATGGATATAATGATCAAATTTTTACGTTCTTTTAAAACATCACAATTTTGAAATGAAACCAATTTCTTTTATTCTCTATGGGTTATTTCTGAAATGATTTATTATGATATATGTGGCTGCCAATAAAATAAAGATATATTAATGGTGCACTCTGATAGCACTCCAATGCATTGCATAAAGAATTAATCTCTAGAGATGACATCTTTTATGATACCATAGTGAAAAACTTGTTAATTTTTTGACACCTTGGGGATGGACATTGGTGCAATGTTCATGAATGACTTAATGAAATGTTGTAACCACATATTCATTTTATGATTGATGTTATTTTCTTTATGATATTCATATACATCCATTTTTACGTCTTTATGTTTTTATTCACTTTAATATTGATGTCAAAAGAAAACTAATTCCCTTGTTTACCCTTACTTGGCCTTCAGCTCACAAGTTCCTTTAAATGTATGAATCCAGGTTATGAGATGTAGTAATTGAACATAGGATGAACTTATGATGATGCCACACAAGTGGATTATAAGAATGTTTTATGTTGTTTATCATGTATTATGTTTCTGATTTCCAATACACTATACTTTAAAGATCATATGTTAATAAAATGTATGGGAACTTTATGTAATAAAAAGGAGAGATTCTATAAAACAAGAATGATAATTTCCATAAGATTACTGGAAGATGAATTCAATTTTTAAGAGGTATTTATTTATAATTAAACAAATCTTTGAAAATTATGATTTTAGTTATCAGGATGGGAGTGAAAAAAAGGAATCTAAAATCACTACTTACACTCAAATATCAAATGAGTGATAAAAATGGAAATTATATAAGTTAGTTTTATTAGAAAAGGATGAAAAATAATTAACAAGAGTTATATCAATGTGCAATGAGTAAGATGTTGTTTAATAACTACATATGTGTTGGATTGTGATAACTAGATTTTCTAGTTAAGAGTGTTTGAAATGATATTATTATTCTATACAATTAAATCTTCCTAGATTGTTTATTAGATTCCGAAATGTTTTTTCTATATCAACTAATGTATCTAGTTATATTATGGTAGTATTTCAAATTTATGTTGATTGGAATATAAATTTTATTATGGGTCCTTTAGACATAATTGATGGAATTTATATATGGGATAATTAATTCCAAAAAAAACACATATTAACATATTTTGGTTAGTGAAATACAACATCATCATTATTGCGAAAAATAGGTTTGGTTGGAGATAGAAATTAGAAACCATTAGGGAGAGATCCTATCATCACTAACATAATAGGCGATAATAAAATAGCATCTTCATCGACATCAATCATTGAACATACAACATATGTATCCCTTATAGTTTATATATAAGTTGAATGAACTATGAGAATAGTGAATTTAGAATATAAACCCCATCATTACCCATTGTGAAATAAGAAATAAAATTTCGAGGGTAAGGGCTACATAGTGATCTTGGGCGGGAAGAAGTTCCAAAATATGGTTTGATTCGACAGAGTACACCAGCCCATGAAGTGTGATTGGGAAATAGTTTAGGTCCCAAATGGTGTTATTTGGGAACATGAAGATCAAATTAGTCTAACATGGTTTTGAATTTATATTGTGAAATTGAATTACCTAGACCCACCATGAACAATACTTTTCGATTACCATATAATTCATAAGGATATTTTTTCATGAGTTATCATAACATAATAATATAGATACTTCTGCATCCCCTATTTAAATTGTATTGTGATTAAATTATTTTTTATGTCAATAGGTAAAAAATTATTTCAAATATAACGAGAAACTCATGATACTTTTATAATAAACATAAAAATATATCAGTTGGTCTGGATACCTCATACTAACATGATAAAGGTATTTTATGAAAATATTTTTCTAGGGGATCATAATAATCAATACTACATCTCATTCAGATCGCACTTGGTGGTGTCAATTGAAGGACATTATGAGTAATTCCATATAAGTATGAACACCACATGTTTCAGGTGTCATTGATTGTTCATATATATGTGATTATATATTGTCCTATTTACTTTATATCATTATAAATGTGTTCCATATGTTAACAAACATTGATGAATGTTAAAAACTATGTAATCGTTTTTGTAGTGAGGTAGCTTGTGTTGCATGTGTAATTTCTGGCATCTAATTTATTGAATGATCAATAAACTATTTGTTTCCTTCATGAATAAAGATATATCATAGGACTAGTCGATGAGGATCATAGTAACCTTATGAAATACATGTCTAATTATGAAAGACTAATTCTGTCTAGTTAGGGCATGATTAAATAATGATAGAATGGATAATGACAAAAAGGGTGAAACATTTTTCATGATATCTATTGAGAAATGTAGATTATATTACACGATTTCTATTCATATTAGAGTGTTATTTGATATAGCTAAAATTTACCTCCTTATGGGTAGTAATAGGGTTTTATAAGTTCTTCCCCATATAAGAGTATTACTAACTACAATTGAGATGAGGGCTTAGATAGTAAAGAAATTGTTGTATTCACTAGCGTATCCTACTATTACGAACAAGATGTTATGAAATGGTTGGCCACAATATGGGATCTAGATTAATAATGATTTTTAAAGTCCAAAAATAAGTAAATAAAAAAATATTATTGGTGTTTAGAATAGTTTGTATTTAATTTTTCTATTAATAATAATTTATATGTTGTTTATTTAACCTGAGGAAAAATACATAGGAACTAATATTATAAAATATATTTTTTTAGGATCATCTAATATTTATGAGAGGATTTTAAAAGAAATATTTTTCACTTATTTTTTATATTTTTTGATTATATATTAAAAATTAATAATAATTATAATAATATTATTTAATATCTCATTCAATAGAAAAAAGAAATAGTTCAAAATGAATTTGAGTTTTTAAGAATTATATAGTTTTAGTTAAAAGATAAATTTACATTTTTTAAAAAATTAATTTTAATCAATTAACAAAAAAATTTCGTTATTCATTTTAAAATTATCTTAGGATGAATTTTTTGTAATTTCATAGAAATATATATTATTCAATGAATAATGAGATATAAAGCATTAATTTAGAAATGATATTTCATTCAATGTATTTAAATTGTAAATTTTTTTATGATTACTTTTTAATAGAGGTAGTTAATTTTTATTAAATATAACCAAATTATAGCCTTTGTATTGAATTTAGTATACTAATATTTTATACATAAATGAAATATTTCTGAAAAACGTTTTTTCATTCTCTTTGAGTTTTATTATAAAATTAAATTCATAAAATCATATTAAATTAATTTTTGGAAATTTATTCTAAATTTTGAATCTGTAGGTCCAAATTTGTAAAATAGTTCACATTTATTTTTGCATGGTATGAATAATAACCTTATTAATTTTCATTATCATAGTTAGTGGTAAATCACATAATTAAGGTTTAAAATAATATGATAATGAATAAAAAATGAGCCTAACACAATCTTTAATTCTATTAGATGGGTACATATCGTCCATAATAAATGAAATGTTTTAATATATGATATTTTTTCTTCATTTTTCCATTATTTTTATGCTTTCAATAAATTTTTATAAATTGAAGTTAAAAAGTATCAATCTCTATATAGTATTGACTTTATAATTTTCAAATAAAAGTTAATATAGGTTATTTTTCTATTAATTGTATTTAAAATTTTAATGAATTATTTTTATCATGATAAATTATTTATAATTATTAGCGGTGTAATATGCACCATATATTGTTACATAACACTGACATAGTTCTTGTGCCAGAAGTAGATAAAATAGTAAAATTACTTTAAAATGCATAATAAAATATTATTTGATTGAGTTATATCATCCCATGATTGTTTTAGAAATTTATATCTAATTTGGGACATGTGAAGGGTATATATTTTATTTCTATCATTTTAATTATTTTTTCAATGTCAAATTAAATGAGTTGTTTCAAAAATGACTTTAATTATATTTTATAATCAATAATGATTTTTTAAATGATTTAAAATTCATAAAAATAGTATGATTTTCCATATTATTAATATATCGTATAAAATATAGAACATGACACATTTTGGAGCTTTTATTAATTTATTGTAACTATATTTATTAAAAAATAATATATAAATTATTATCATTGTAATAATAAATAGGGTTAATATGGGGAGTTAATTTAATTCTAAGAGAATAAAAATCACATAAACATATAACATATTTATATTAAGGGAATATATAGAGGCAATTGTATTCAAGACTCTAATTAAATTAGAATACATGAAATTGTATAGGAAATTTAATTTATATCAATTTAACATTTAATTTATTTCAAAGAGTTCCCCCAAACATATAAATTAGAACGTCATATCATCTATTATTTAAAATTACAAATCATTTTTTATCTCCAATACGTGACTGAATACATTTCTCACAACCATAACTAAATCGTAGAGGCCTTTTTTAGTAAACTAATGAAGAAGAGCTGTTAGTGTTATATTTTAGATGTTATTCAATGGAGATGTATTGGTCTTAACTATGTGTATTCATATAGTCCTTTTTCAAACTCTAAAAACCCAGATATATCAATTATAAAATAATAAAACCAATATACCATGTATACTAGGATTATAATATCTGAATTTGATAACCCATATTCCTCTAATTCTACCATAAAATTTGAAATTAAGGTGTTGTTGATTTTTACGGTGTAATACCATCTCGCAAACCAAAGTAATTTTTTTCCCATCACCGTCTCTCATGAATAGTTATAATGATGGATTTAAAATATTTATGTATGATATTAATGACCTATTTACCAATATGTAGAAGTAATATATCATAAATTTTCTTAAATTTATATCCACTATATAATTATATTATTGTTAGGACATATGTGTGGAAATCCACCAACATGATCCAACATGATTCGGTTTTGATCACAATATCACATGGAATATTTATATATGAATCATTAAAAAATAAAAATGATATTTATTATATGGTGTTCATTATGTAATTATTATAAAATATATACCCTTTTTCCATAATTATCAATGAAAAATGGAAACAATACTCAATAAAACAAACTATATATCATCTCCATGATTATAATATTGTTTAATTTTTGAATCTATAATTTATGGTTGCTTTCATGACTCGGTTTTAATCATATTATTTTATTATAGTTTATGATTTTGGATCTTGGTATCACTCTAGTTTTTTAGGTGTTCTTGGATTATATTTTATGTTTTGGGCTCTTATGATTATTTGGAATGGTTGAGGTTAATCAATAAGGGTAACCATGTGAACTCTGAATATTCAGTCTCATTTTAATTCAATTTTTTCCTTTCATGGTTTGATTTTCATGGGTTTTTCATTGTTTGATCCAATATGTGCTGCAATAAGTTGAAATTGTTCTTGTCCAGGAATTTATCTTATTGAATGTGCAATACCTAATCATGTTTAGGAACTCTATGTGCAATGTGTGAATATGGCTTTACAAATTTTTTCAAAAAAACATGTCACATGGCTAGCATACGATATTTTGAACTATTCAAAAAAAACATGCAGATGACCTGATAGTCCAGCAAGGGGATCATGGTTGGTTTATTGTTTGGGAAACTATACGGCCTATGTCACGAACCAGGTCAGATCGTCGTCCGACCCAACTCCCGACTCGGTCTGCGACATGACCCGAAGGGCGTTCCCGATCCCCACGGGCTAGAAGCAAGTGCCAGGAATCAAAACAAACTAGTTGGGAACGGTTTGGCCCATGAAAATGACTAATAAACATAAACTGAACAAGCAGATAAATAAAGGAAAATAACCTGAACAACGTGGCAGCAGAAAAAGGAATAAACAAAGAAATGTGACATACCTCAGGTGACCCCGTGGATCACCATGGTACGACAACCAAACTCGCTCCCAAAAGTGATCCAAGACTGAAACCTGCAACTGAATAGTAAAGTAGGCGTGAGCACCGAGATGCTCAGTAGGAAAGCCAAAAATAACCACGTCTTATGCATCCTCCTTTATTAAGAAATCCAACTATGCCAGTTTGAAAAATAAGATATAATAAAATAATGTTTTCCCTTATTTTCAAATTCAAGTAATGAGTTTTCATTTTCAAATAAAGCATTTCACTCTTACTATATTTTCAAAATAGGTTCCAAGCGTGCAGTAAAATTTCAAAATGAAAGAAACCAGTTTGGAATAAAATGTGATTTTTTTACAAACAAGACATCAGGTATGAAACAACGGAAAAGGAAGTTACATCACAAGCAGCATGTCACAAATGAGCACTATGGGTAATCCATATTGGTAGCTAGAACAAGTGGGAACTTAGAGACCTCGTACCTCGGTGAAACGTGGCTTAGAAGACCACGACCCTCAGAAAACGTGGCTTAGAAGGCCACGACCCTCAGAAAACGTGTCTTAGAAGACCACGACCCTCAGAAATTCATTTGTTTAGTTAGTGTTGTTGTGTCAATCCTGCTCGAAAAACCAGGACGAACCCCTACTGTGTCATCTAGCGTACTAGTCCTGGTCACCCACCTAGATACCCGGGTTTCCCATTGTGCTCTATTTCAAATGGTGGTGAGTTTTCTTTATCACGCAATCAAATAAGTACATTACACTTTCTTTATCTAATCACATTAAACCTTTCACCACCGCACTCCCTACTTAAGTGCCCCACCACTCCTTACATCACACAATCACACACAAGCCTTTACACTAGGCACATGTCACAAACCACTCATTAACACTTGAATCACATTTTATTTTCAAATTTAGGGGAATGACTCAAAAGGGGTTTTCTATTTTCGCAAACCAAATCTTAAAGTGCCAAACGGGCCTTAATAGAGGTTTTTCTATTTCATAAAACATTTTTAAGATTCTAAACCTGCATAATTACATAAAGGGAACACTTTTTACAATCAATCAGCCATAAGGCCAAACACCTTTGGAAGTACACCTTACCAATTCAAAACCACTTAAGAAATCAATTTTTCATGAAAAGTCACTTAAAACCAACGGCTTTGAAATACATTTCAATTTTTCCAATACAAGGAAAAATACATTCTAGCAACCGTAATCAGATTCCATAGCATGTGTATATAGCATAGTGTAAAACATATTTTTAAAACAATCAATCAATTATGAATTTCAAATTAAAAGCTTAGGCATGGGGGACCTACATCAACATGTCACTGCTTGAAGACGATCATTCAAACTGATCCTTGTCACATACACACACATACATTTATACATATATATATACACCCCTAGGTGCATTGCATATATTCCCTGCGCCATGAGGGAATATACACAATGAGGGAATATCTATATATATGTCTTACTGTATGCATGTACATGCAACGATCCTCGATACCCATGACCCAAAATCATCGCAGCGAGGTACAACACACAACACATATAATTTAATGAAATAATTCAAACACATAATCAAACATTTGACCAGTTTATAAAATATTTCAGCATGCTCAAAGTGTTACATTTTCATTCAAAAATTCTTTTCCAGCACCCACACACCTCCAGTACCCACAAAAACACATTTCGCACTACACAAACAATTAATTGAACACATACAATGATTGGCACAACAATATCCGCACACATATACCCTTATATGTATGCTCAAAACCACTTTTGAAAACACTCACACCAAAACAATATACAAACATTTATCACACATTTTACAAGATTTTAAAAACCACTTAAAAATTTTATAAAACAACTCCAAGCGGTATTATAAGACATTGAACAGAAAATCCTACCCCAAAACCTCTTATAAGGCCAACCACACACCACTCACTTGTCAAAACAGAAAAAGCAGCCCATGCAAAACATAATAAACCAACTGCACAATAAAAAAACACTTTTAAAACTCAAAAGAAAAAACTATTAATAAAATTTATTAAAAAGTTTCAAAACATTTCGCTTAACATAGAATACCAAAAGTTCACCCAAAATCTATTTTATGATAAAATGCATTTTAACGTCGCATCAAAACACAAACTGCATCCCTTGCACCTCTTAACGAACTATCAAAACAATTAATTAAACACTAATAAATAGTTCATCATAGGTTTTTCACACATTAACAAACTCATATTTCACAAACAGACTACTAAAATAATAAATGCCCATAAAAAATAAAATACAACCAATTTCACCCTTTGCACGTTCTAAAAAATTAAATACACAATTTATAAAATGCTAATAAACATCTCAACATGGGTTTGCACTGAATTTTTTTCACATATTGCATCAACATTCTATTGAAAAATTAAAAGTATATCAAATCTCAAAAAGAATCAAACTCACATCTTGCAAATAGATAAATAAACAAACTGAATTAATTTAACTCCCAAATTGATGAATCAAATAATGGTTATATGAAGAATCACATACCTAATATGGAGGAATATCAAATATCAGTGTGAAACTTCAATCGCACGATGTTTGCACCATAAGGAACTCAGAGAAAACCCTAAAATAAAATCATGAAACTATTTATAATGAAAATCGAAACAAGGTGACACAAAACCCTAACCCGAAAAAAACCAAACCCTGACGATATTTGAAGAAATTTTACCCAGACGAAGAGCATGAGGTAGCAGGACGGTGTGCGAGGTCGTGGTCACCGGAGGAGGCCGACGAAGGCAAGGCAGCGAGAGTCCGGGAGGCAGGGTGGTGCGCCGTGGGAGAGGGAGGCCGGGAGGCTGGGTGGTGCACGATCGTCGGGGGGGGGGGGGGGGAAGTGGGTAGCAACGGTGCAGGGAAGGGATGGTCGCCAGTGGTTCGATGTGGCCGGAACGGGAGGCGGCCTGGGATCCGGCCGAACGGGAGGAGCAAGGATGTCGGCGGTCTTGTCCAGGTGAGCGGCACGCGCCAGATCCGGGAGGAAGCGGGTATGGGCGACAGGTGGTGCGCCGAAGAACCCTCGTCGGTTGGGGGGTGGCGCGAGTGAGAGAGCAAGGTGGGGGAGGGGGTGTCGTCCGCGTAAGGGGAAGGGGGAGAGTTAGATATGGTTAAAATAATAATAATAATAATAATAATAATGAAAACAAATAATAATAATAATAATAATAAAATAATGAAATGAATAACATATAAAATAAGGGGATAAAAGAAAAGAGTATAAAATAAATTAAATAATAAAATAATCACAAATAATAATGAACAAAATAAGAATTCTAATAAACTCCAATAATAACAATAATAATAAAAATTTTACAAATATGTCAATAATTTAATATTCTAAGCCTAATTAAAATATTAACTAAAATAATAATAATATATTTATTAACTGAGAGCGGACACCGCGCACGGTCTCACGCGCGGGGTCACGCGCCTAGTTGCGTGTCTCAAAAACAACACATTCAATAAAAAATCCCTTAACAAAAAAAAAGGAACTGTGCAGGGCGCGCATACGCTTGCACGTTCGTATAAAAATGAGATTTTCTTTTAATTTAAAACCGGTTCAAAACACTGTTCAAAAACGAGATCCAAAATAATTAAAATGAAATAAAGCATCAGGTTGGGGTGTGACAATTCTCCCCACCATAAAAACATTCTACCCCCAGAAAGTCACCTAGCCAAACGAGGAATAAACTCGAGTTTGAAATTGAATGAGGCCAACAAAATCACGAACATGGTATGAATTTTCACTCCCTCGGTCACACCCGACCAAATCTGAGGGAAACTGAGAAGAGAAGAACCATCAGGAAAAGAGGAGGGTTCTCCCCACCACAAGAACCCGACTAGCACAACCGACATTGAGACTCTTAGCATGAACTATCTCTAGAACTGCTAACTTGATCCACGAGGGAACCGCCACCCATGACAAAGCTCTAAAAAGGCACGACAAGATTCATGGTGAGTCTCCCCACCATTTAAGAACCGACAAGCTTAAACCAACCAGTATAAATCGACATGTGAACCTCCAATCCCAAACCAGAAACCACTGCGACATGAGAATACCCATAGAAGAATTCTACCAAATAACGAACTTAACCATGACTCATCACTTCCACAAGAGATGAGAAACTCCAAAACAAGCAAGCACTAAAACAAAAAGGGTCACACATGAGGAGGAAAAACTACTGGAATTACAAGAAAACAAGATCACCATGACTTTTTACAACCACATTGGTGTATTCAATGAACAATGACCACAATGAGAAAAAGATCCCTTTGTGCCTCTTACAGAAAAAGAGAACCTTCAAAGACAAGGAAGCTTGAAGCAAGAAATTTAAACCGTACCTATTTTATCACTAGAGACAAAGGTTACACCAAGGTGCCCCATACCCATCAATTCCTGACCACGTGAAAGGCTTCGCTCCGAGACCTGTGGCTGGAGCTCTGATGTCTTGAAGCATCTACTGTCCTATAGTCAGGAGCTGACATTATCTTGTCGAGACTCCTCTTGACGAAGCCGCTAGCAGAACCTCTCTAAGTTTCCCAAACAGCCACACTGACAGCAAGTCTTCAATGTATGACAATAAGGAGACCTAAAGTACCCAAACCTGCCACACAAGAAGCAAACAAGAGAGTGGCCTGACTAATAGAAGATTGAATTGATAAGAAATCTTGTCTGAGATGGGTTCCTCTGGTTCGCTCTCACAGAATGGGGAACCATCCCAAACACCAAAGGGAACCGGTCCTTGAACAGTAGATGAATACACCACACAAGAGAAACTTTAACTAATTCCGCAAAGTTATCTTTAGAGGAAAGGAAACAAACATCTTCAGATTCCCAACGTTGGCCATCACTATTCGTTGACCTTGATGGACATCACGAGCCTTGTCGCTTCCCTTACCTTCACTTCCACAAATATAAACCATCAAATGACAGTGGTCCTAAACACCTTCCATGTCATACCATCATGCAACGACACTAGGGTTATCTCATCCACCAATCCCAAGTTGCACCTTCAAACAGACCTGAACCAACACATACACTCTTAGCTTTAGGAGTTACCAATAACCTGAAAACACCAACGATTTCACTAATCTAGTTCGCTGCCTTTTATAGAACATGATCACAATGGGATATGAACAACAACCGAAAAGAATTAAATTTCCACCACCCTGCTAAGAGTCTGGGTAGAACCAACAACTAGGAGAGGCTCACTAGACACTTCTGGGACTTTTCTGGGTAGCATACTCAAAAAAGAGGCACAAATTCGAATCAAAACTCATCACAAATCAAAATTCCACACCACAATCACAAAAAAAAGTCTCAAACTCAAATCACTAATCCAACCAAAACTCAGTACGTCAAAACAAAGAACTCACGAAATGGAATACCCAACACGAAAAGAGAACGCTAAAAAATTTATCACTCACTTTTCTAAACATTTGAAAAAAACCCTTTATGAAAAACATTTTTCAGCAAACAAAACAACTTAAATATCCACCATTGGTATCCCATGAAGTCTCTCACATACATATCCAGTGCGAGCTCAAGCACCCATCCACTCACATCACCAATTCCTCCACTTTCCACATGCGCACCTCAATGTATGTGATCACTCTTAGGAATACCAAGGGTCAACTCAAGACACTTCTCATTTTCAAAACAGATCATTATGCACAAAGCACAAATTCCTAACCAATTGTGAAAGTCACTTATCATTAAGGAAATACATTTCAAAATTCCAAAACGTCTTCCATTTCAAAAACCATTTTCCTCTCCAACTACCATATTCCCTTTTAAAAACACCTTCACAAAAATCCATTTTCATTTTTGACATGTACTCACACCAACCAAAATGAAGGTCAAACATAACTCACATTAAAACATCCAAAATAAAGGACTAGTGGTTAGACCAACCCGGTAACATGGCTTAGCAGGCTATGCTCCAACCGAGCATCAACCACAGGAAGCATCTTGAACCATGAACTCGGGCCGTACATGGGTCACTACTCCATGCAGGCTCATCGCGTAACATCATATCACTTCCCTTGTCATCCCTCATCCACACATACCAATCCAAAGAAGGAAAATTCAAATCCCGAACTACCCCTGACAACTCGAGTATCTGGATGGGAAAGGATTCATGGCTTCATTCCCACACCTACCTCTCGAGTCCCGACACACCTAATCACCAAGATACTTAACACTCCAAATGACAAGGGCTCCTCTGATACCATTTTGTCATGAACTAGGCCAGGATGTCATCCGACCCAACGCCCGACCCGGTCCGTGACATGACCCGAAGGGCGTTCCCGATCCCCACGGGCTGGCATCTAGTGTCAGGCATCAAAACAAACCAGTTGGGAACAGTTTGGCCCATGACAAAGATTAATAAACATAAAATGAACAAGCAGATAAATAAAGTAAAATAACCTGAACAACATGGCAGTAGAAAAAGGAATAAACAAAGAAACGTAACATACCTCAGGTGACCCCATGGATCACCATGGTACGACAACCACACTCGCTCCCAAAAGTGATCCAAGAGTGAAACCTGCAACTAAAAAGTAAAGTAGTCGTGAGCACCGAGATGCTTAGTAAGAAAGCCAAAAATAACCACGTCTTATGCATCTGCCTTTATTAAGAAATCGAACTATGCCATTTTGAAAAATAAGTTATAATAAAATAATGTTTTCCCTTCTTTTAAAATTCAAGTAATGAGTTTGCATTTTCAAATAAAGCATTTCACTCTTACTAGATTTTCAAAATAGGTTCAAAGCGAGCACTAACATTTCAAAATGAAAGAAACCAGTTTGGAAAAAAATGTGATTTTTTTATAAACAAGACATCAGCTATGAAACAACTGAAAATGAAGTTACATCACAAGCAGCATGTCACAAATGAGCAATATGGGTAATCCCTATAGGTAGATAGAACAAGTGGGAACCTAGAGACCTCGTACCTTGGTGAAACGTGGCTTAGAAGACCACGACCCTCAGAAAACGTGGCTTAGAAGGCCACGACCCTCAGAAAACGTGGCTTAGAAGACCACGACCCTCAGAAATTCATATGTTTAGTTAGTGTTGTTGCATCAATCCTGCTAGAAAAACCAGGACGAACCCCGGCCGTGTCATCTAGCGTACTAGTCCTGGTCACCCACCTAGATACCCGGGTTTCCCATTGTGCTCTATTTCAAATGGTGGTGAGTTTTCTTTATCACACAATCAAATAAGTACATTACACTTTCATTATCTAAACTCATTCAACCTTTCACCACCGCACTCCCTACTTTAGTGCACTCCCCCTCCTTACATCACACAATCACGCACAAGCCTTTACACTAGGCACATGTCACAAACCACTCATTAACACTTGCATCACATTTTATTTTCAAATTTAGGGGAATGACTCAAAAGGGGTTTTCTATTTTCGCAAACCAAATCTTAAAGTGCCAAACGGGCCTTAATAGAGGTTTTTCTATTTCATAAAACATTCTTAAGATGACAAACATGCGTAATTACATAAAGGGAACACTTTTTACAATCAACTGGCCAAATGGCCAAACACCTTTGGAAGTACACCTTACCAATTCAAAACCACTTAAGAAATCAATTTTTCAAGAAAAGTCACTTAAAACCAACGGCTTTGAAATACATTTCAATTTTTCCAATACAAGGAAAAATACTTTCTAGTAACTGTAATCAGATTCCATAGCATGTGTATATAGCATAGTGTAAAACATATTTTTAAAACAATCAACCAATTATGAATTTCAAATTAAAAGCATAGGCATGGGGGACCTACATCAACATGTCGTAGCTTGAAGACGAGCATTCAAACTGATCCTTGGAACATAAACACCCATGAATTTATACATATATATATATACACCCCTAGGTGCATTGCACATATTCCCTGTGCCATGAGGGAATATGCACAATGAGGGAATATCTATATATATGTCTTACCGTATGCATGTACATGCAACGATCCTCGATACCTGCGACCCAAAATCATCGCAACGAGGTATAACACACTACACATATAATTTAATGAAATAATTCAAACCCATAATCAAACATTTGAATAATTTATAAAACATTTCAGCATGCTCAAAGTGGTACATTTTCCATAAAAAATTCTTGTCCTGCGCCCACGCCCCTCAAGTACCCACAAAAACACATTTCGCACTGCACAAACAATTAATTGAACACTTACAATGATTTTCACAACAATAACCGCACACATATACCCTTATATGTATTTTCAAACCAACTTTTGAAAACACTAAAACCAAAAAAATATAAAAACATGTTTCACACACATTACAAGATTTTATAAACCACTTAAAAATTTTATAAAACAACTCCAAGTGGTATTACAAGACATTGAACACAAAACCCTACCCCAAAACCTCTTATAAGGCCATCCACACATCACTCACTTGTCAAAACAGAAAACTCAGCCCGTGCAAAACATAATAAACCAACTACACAATAAAAAAACACTTTTTAAACTCAATAAAAAAACTATTAAGAAAATTTATTAAAATGTTTCAAAAACATTTCTCTTAACTTTGAATACCAAAAGTTCACCCAAAACTTCTTTTATGATAAAATTCATTTTAATGTCGCATCAAAACACAAACTACATCCCTTGCATGTCTTAAAGGACTATCAAAACAATTAATTAAACACTAATAAATAGTTCATAATAGGTTTTTCACACATTAACACACTCATATTTCACAAACAGACTACTAACAAAATAAATGCACATCAAAAATCAAATACAACCAATTTCACCCTTTGTACGTTCTAAAAAATTAAATACACAATTTATAAAATGCTGATAAACATCTCAACACGGGTTTTCACCGAAATTTGTACACATATTGGATCAATAAACTATTGAAAAATTAAAAGTATATCAAATATAAAAAAGAATCAAACTCGCATCTTAAAAATAAATAAATAAAAAAAATGAATTAATTAAACTCCCAAATTGATGCATCAAATAATGGTTATACGTAGAATCACATACCTAATATGGAGGAATTTCAAATATCAGTGTGAAACATCAATCGCACGATGCTTGCACCACAAGGAACTCAGAGAAAACCATAAAATAAAATCATGAAACTATTTATAATCAAAATCGAAACAAGGAGACACAAAACCCTAACATGAAAAAAACCAAACCCAAACGAAAGTTGAATAAATTTTACCCATAAGAAGAGAATGAGGTAGCGGGACGGCGTGTGGGGTCGCGGTCACCGGAGGAGGCCGACGGAGGCAAGGCGAAGGGAGGCCGAGAGGCAGGGCGGCGCGCCATGGGAGAGGGAGGTCGTGAGGCTGGGCGGCGCACGGTCGCCGGGGGGGAAAGAGGGAAGCAGCGGCGCAGGGAGGGGATGGCCGCTGGTGGTTCGGTGTGGCCGGAGCGGGAGGCGGCCTGGCCTCTAGCCGAACGGGAGGAGGAAAGATGCCGGCGGTCTCGTCCAGGTGAGCGGCGCGCGATGGATCCAGGAGGAAGCGGGTAGGGGCGACGGGTGGTGCGCCGGAGAACCCTTGTTGGTGGGGGTGTGGCGCAAGAAAGAGAGCAAGGTGGGGGGGGGGGGGTGTCGGCCGCGTAAGGGGAAGGGGGAGAGAGTTAGCTAGGGTTAAATAATAATAATAATAATAATGAAAACAAATAATAATAATAATAATAATAATAATAATAAAATAAAGAAAGGAATAACATATAAAATAAGGGGATAAAAGAAAAGAGTATAAAATAAATGAAATAATAAAATAATAACAAATAATAATGAACAAAATAAGAATTTTAATAAAATAAATTAATAATAATAATATAAAATTTATAAATATGTCAATAATTTAGTATTCTAAGCCTAATTAAAATATTAACTAAAATAATAATAATATTATTATTAACAGAGAGCAGACACCACACACGGTCTCACACACGGGGTCGCGGGCATGGTTTTGTGTCTCAAAAACAACACATTCGATAATAAAAAATCCCTTAAAAAAAGGAACTGTACAGGGCGCACATACGCTCGCACGTTTGTATAAAAATGATATTTTCTTTTAATTTAAAACTGGTTCAAAACACAGTTCAAAAACGAGACCCAAAATAAATAAAATGAAATAAAGCATCGGGTCGGGGTGTGACAGCCTAACCATGATATGTTCAATAGTGTATTAAATATTTAAATTATTTTCCCAACCCTCCTAGAAATTTTACACAAAATATCTATAATCAACCCCCATTCAGTTCGTACGACCATAGTAAGCTCTTATTTTCTTCCCCACACCTCTAACTGTCTTCTTTCGTTATTCCAATGTGATTTATTCATGTTTTGGGGAATTATATTCAAGATAATATCATTATTTATTCTTCTTATTCCTTATCCATCCAATTATGTGGTGGTTCCTCTTCATCCTTGGTTGAGTCGATCCAGGATTCATGTTTCCCACTCATCAAATTTTGGTTTTGGTGACATTAGGGTTCTTCTTGGATTATATTTCTTATTCAGATCTATATGATCTTGTTTTAGGTGGTCATTATTTAATTTCCATGAGGTTGTGGTAGGTATTTCTTTTCACTGGTCTATTAAATTTAATATATGTTGATTTATTATGTTTCACACCATCCTTAGATATTAGTTAGTGATGTATGATTTTCATAATAATTATATGATTAATAATGAGGGGGTTTCCTCAATTTTTTTATGTATACAGAGTTTATTTTGTCAGTTAATCACACCAAGTGTATGATGAATTTCACAATTTTTTTGTGTGTATTAAAACTTTTAAATAAAATATTAGATTTGTAGTTTTATTTTTGCAATTTAAAATTATATCATGGGTTTCATAATGTTTAGTATCATTGGTTTTTTATTTGAATGTGTTGTATCTATTGTTATTGAAAAATTGATTGAAATATGGTGGTAGTTTGTTGGTTTTATTTTAGAAGTTGGTGATTACATGAATTGTTATTGATTCCCTGTTGGACCTTTTGTTAAATTATGTTGTGTTGATACCACTAATTGGATAATTATTTTTCCATAGTTATAGTGAAAGATATGGGATGTTTAAAATGAAAGACTCCCATGAGATAAACTGGGTGAATGACAAGGGATTTGTTACTGGGTGTGAGTGAGGGGGTGAAGTGTTATGTGTGTTTCTTGTGGGTGATGTATGTCCATGTGATTGGATAATTTTTCATAATTAGTTGGATCACCCAAAATTTATGTTTGACATAATAAAATAGAATAAGTAGAAAATTTTTAGTGATGGTTTTCTCCTCTAGAATAGGATTTGACTCTGGATAATGGCCCTTAATATTTATTTTCTCATCTTTGGGATAAAACACCCTGATCAAACTAGGTAGGGTGAGATAGATCATGTGGTAATTTTTATTTCATTGGTGAGGCACTCCATATGGATGATTGAGATGTAAGTGTGTTCTATATTACTCAATTAAGCTCTTAGGTTCTATAATTTTCATTAAAAATTATTTTTTTGTTGCATATTATTTGGTTGTTTGATTGGTTTGTTACTCATACGTGTTATTTTTCTTCTTCCATATTTATGATATCATTTCTACATATTCATGTATAGATTACATGAAGGAAAATTTTTATTTTTTGTCTTTCAATGGTTTGTGGAAAATATTTTTTGGAAATGATTTATAGTCATTTTTAATTTTTTAAATTAAAATATCATACTTCTCATAAAAAGTTTTTTGTTTAATTCTTAAAGATAAATAAAAATTTGAATGAAAATATGGAATTAAGCTATGTTTTGTTTTAATGAAAAAAATAGTAAATGGAAAACATAGTTTAATATATTTTATTTCAAACCAAAATTGATCTTACTATTATTTATAGAAAATTCATTGGTAATAATAAGTTTGGGCATGCCTAATAATTTTTAATACTAAAAAATAGGGTTTTTTGGTTTTTAACTTTTGTTTCATGTTTTTTATTTTTTGACCACAAAAGTATATTTTTGTTATTGGGAACGGAGAGTGACCCTCGGGGTTACAGGGAGACATTGTGTTTTTCAAGATCAGTTGTGTTTGCACATTCTATTATTTCATAGTTTTAGTTTATATATAAATTTTTTCCAGTAAGGAAAAAGTTTATTTATATTGGGATGTTATGTTTTCTTCCAATATTTTATTTTATTTATATTCGACGAAATAATTTACCTACATCACTATTGATTCCTTGAAAATAGTAACCATCCTAGGTGGATTGAGAACGCCTCTCATGACCTATCATAGTTAAATCAGTTTACTAGTTCATGGTAAACCTAAGTAGGTTTTTGAAAATATTATATCCAATAAAGTTTGATTCAATAGTGGACCTCACATTCAGGGAACCATTTTTTATTATTGATTTCAAGGTAGAAATTTTTGGATTTCCGGAACATGGGGTATATGTATGAGGGAGTTCATATCCAATAATTTCTATTCCAACCCACTATTTATGAAGGTTAGTTTTGTTTTACATTATTTATCTAGTTATTTTCGGTTGTTTTGTGTTATGGAAAACATAACAAGTGCTGGACCAGTGGTCTCAAAAAGCATGAAGGGCCTATAAATCCTTGTTCTTCTAGGGTAGTAGTTATGAAACAGTCATCTAGATAGTAGTGTGATTTTAATTTTTCCTCCAACTATATTTCCATCTCACCCATCAAAAATATTTTCCCCTTGTCAGTTTTTTTGTGCATATTGATTGTGAAATTTTCTTATAATTTTTTTTTGAAATTGGGAAAATTGGATTTTAAGTGTTAATGTTTTTATTTTTTGGTGATGGAAAATGGATTTCCAGATTTATTTTAATTATTTTATTGGAAAACGTATTTTTATAAAATGATATTGTGTATAATGAGTAGTGTTTTACTATGGTTGAATTTATATAATAAAAACATAGTTTAATCAAAATTAGTTTTTTGGATGCATATTTTTATTTTCAGGATTGATTTTAAATACTTGATTAATTAAAATAAATGAGTCAATAATCAAAAAAATCCTTATGTAAATGTTTTTAATTGTATAAATTTCATATTTTATCTAATTTATGGGATTAGTAGTTTGGAATTAAAAAATATGGATTTAATTGTAGTGTAAATAAATGGTTTCTGATTGAACAATTAGTAAAATTCAAGAAACGTTTTTTGAAATTTGAAATTGAAGGTAAATTCATAATTTGAATCTCAAGATAATTTTTTTTCCGAATCTTGAAAGGTTTGGGTTTTTCCATTATTATTATTATTATCAATAACATGTATAACTTGAGTGAGAAGGTGGATGTTTGATTAAATGCATGGAGCAGTGCCTATAATTCCATGTGAACATATGTGTGATGAGGCTCTATGGAATACAATATGTGTACATTCAAAATATCATATTTTTATTTATTTTCAAAAAGTTTTTTTGTGAAAAAAATAAATTGTTATATTATGATGACATGGGTTTGTATATTGAATTCTCATGTTATTTGGAAATACTATTAATGAGGTCTTTTGAGTTTGAGATTTATTTTTAAAGAATTGGGTTTGATTTTTTTCTAGGATTCACATTTATTTTATGATCATCCTGAAAAAAAGGCATGATGGATATTTGAGGAGTAGTTATGTGTTTTTCATAGTTGGATCACCTTCTATTTGATCATCCTAAGGAATTAATTGTTGATTTTTGGAAGATTAATCATCATATAATAATTATTATGTAGATCCTCTCAATGTGGAATAGTGGATGAGGAAAATAAAAAGGACATTTAGTCTCCATGTGTTTCCTGAGTATCTATAGTTGATATAAGATACCTTTATGCAAGAACATCTTATTTGGAAGTTATTAAATTTTCTTCTCTCAAATCATGACTCAGGATGATTTTAACTAGGTGTTCTTCCTGGAATTTTTCATCTGGCAGTGCCTTCCTAAGGATGTGGAGGTGAAGAATTTGATTGAGATGTTCTATCTATAGAAATGTAATGAATCAATATTAGAGTATGTTATTCTTTTTTTGGTTCTTCATTATATATTCTATAGTGGGATGTATATTATTCCATGAAGTCTCATAATTTTGAGAGTGTCCTTTATCTGGATATGCAATTGAACGTGTCATAGTTTGGTTTATCCTTTTTTCCAAAATTTAAAGGAAGGTATTTTGGGATGATGATTTTTGAGATGAATTGATTAAGTTAGAAAACATTACATATATAGTTATTTGAATTTCTGAAGGTAATTCTAGAGAAGGTATTAGAAATCAGTCTAAATATGGTTGTACTACTAACAGAATTATGATTCCACTAGAACATTCATCCAATTTTTTCAGGCATAGGTTCATAGTGTCCCATCATTACAATAATCCTAATCATAAGAATACATCTTGTAAAATATATTTTAATTCCTATCATACCTATGGATACCTAGGTTACCTAAAATATTTATGTTTTGTTGTTTCTAGGAAGTGACTTGTAGCCAGATCCATCCATTTAGAAGACACCCATCTAGTTTGTAATAGTATGGTGTTTATTTCTCTGTTTAATGTTACTTTTTATGTAATTTACTCTCTTGTGTTATGGCTACATTCAGTGATGTTTTTAGGGGTTTTTCGTTCATTGAAATATAATATAGTGGCTAACAATAATCTTAGAACCACTATTTCAATGGAAGAGTGCCTATTGAAAATATATTATATTTTGGATTCATGTTGATGTTTTTTTGTGTGTGTAACTTGTTGAATTCATATTTCATTTGGCTTGAAGGGGGATGAATAATACATATCATTAAAATATTTTTTATTTTCGATGTGTCTTGATGGAGTAAAGTATGTATTTTAGTGTATCATTCACTTTTGTTTCATTCAAAATTGTTTGTTTAATATCTAGTTTGGAAGTTATGTTTTTTGTGATTGGTGTTTTTTGGTAATTCGGTTTGAATTCATAAATTTTGTTTTATCTATTCTAGCATCCCATGTTGGTGGTTTAGTTTGTCATCCAGAAATGAATTTTTAGTAAATGGTTTTCTTTTTAGTCATATGATTTCATATTCTTCTTTTTCTGGTTGGGATTGTTAGATGTTTTTTATTCTAAATCTAGTCGTTTCCGATGGATAATTAGATTTGGGGTGATCAATATGGTTTTGATTTGGTAAATTATGTGGATGTTATAGATGGTTTTTTCAATAATTTTCCATGATTTTTTTGGTTTTTTGAATCATTCGGGGTAAGAGACATAACATTTTTTCTTGGAAGTGGTTATGATGTGATTTTGTTTGAGGAGTTAAATAGTGTGGGAATATGAAACGTGTAATTTTGAATTGATCAACAAAAGGTTTTGTGGTTTTAATAGACTATATTGTGTGATAGAAGTTGAAATTTCACACCCTGGTTTTTATTTGGTTTTATATTCCTTTATATGATATTTTTCTTGGATTCCCTATTATGTTCATGGTGTTCTTGTTTTAAATTTTGAGTTTTTGACTATTCTTATTCTTTAAAATGGTTCTGTTTCATGTGTAAAGGGTAACCATGAGACTTCTAAATACTGGTTCTCTTTATAGTTCATTTTTGATATTTATGGTTTTAGTTTCAGGGTTAGCACATTGTTAGTTCAGAACTATGTGGCTCCAATTTCAATCACCGTGAGTCCCTGTATGTCTATGTTCGAGAGAACACAACCTAAGAATAGTTAGGAATAACATGGATATAACATGTGATTTGTTTTGAAATTTTGGATTGAATCATGTCTCATGATTGGATAATAATTTTTTAAATTGTATGGCCAAACCGTGTGGGTTCTTGGGTTGTTCTGTAAGGGTCACACTGTTGGTTCATTGTTTGGGAAATAGTGTAGCCAAACCGTGCATAATTCCAAGGTGTATTTAATATTTTAAAATACCATTCTAACAAATTGGTATTTTAATCCATATAAACCTTATTCTATACCAATTAGTTTTTATCCCGAGGAGGATCTTATATACTTCTGAAATCCCACACATCTTTCTATAGTGAATGAAAAGTGATTTATTTTGTTTTTTCGGATAAATCATCATGGTAATATCTTCTTTTTGTCTTTATCTTCCTCCACTACCCATTTGCATTTTGGTTCTTCTTATTTCATTATTGTGTGGATCACATGTTCATGTTTATATATGTTTAATTTAGGTGTTTCTTTAGGATTCCTCTTGGATGATCTTTAATCTTTAGAACATTATGAGGTTCATTCGGGTGGGCATCGTTGAAGAGTCATGAGTTTGAGTAAGGTTTACATTTTCATTTGACGATTAAATTTATAAATTTTGATTGATTGTGTTTCATACCTTTTTTAGAGATTAATTTTTAATGTTTTTTAGGTATAATATTTTTTAATGAAAAATTATTTGTTTTTATTATTTATTCTAATGTATTTGGAATTTTTTTGTCTGTTATGCACAATAATCATTGATAATTTTTATTGTTGTCTTTTGTAAGTGGATAATGTCTTTTAATGCTTGGCTTGAATTTTTAAATTTATTTGATGAATTTAAAAGCATGTGTTGGGTTACCTAATTGATTTCTAAATTGTTATGGATTAGAATGTGGTGTGGGTTTGGTTTTTATAAAATGTGATCAAATATTATGTAAGTTTGTTGGTTTCATTTTGATATTCGGTGATCAGTAAATGGGTGTTTGAGTCCCGTCTAAAACTATTGTGAAATTTTGATATTGTAAAAATCCTCTTAGATAAACCCATTTCCATGATTATATTGAATGTTGTGGGAGGTTTAAAATGAGAGAGTACCTTAAGATCGAATGGTTGGATGGAAATGGATTTGTTCATAGGAGTGATTCAAGGTAGAATTATTATGCATGTTGCTTCTGTGATATGTATGCGTATGTGAAAGGAAATTTTTTTTGCCATTGGTTGGGTCACCCCAAATTTATTATTTACATGGTAACATGTCATAGATTGCATATTTTCACATACCAGTTTCTACACTCTCATAGGAAATCACACTTGCTAGTGTCCCTTAGTATAGACATTTTTATTATTTGGGATAATTCCTCTTTGTAATATAGGTAGAGTGAAATCAAGAATATGTATGTTTTGATGTCGTCAGGTGAGGCATGAAATCTGGATGAATCATCTATAAGTATATTCTACATTACGCAACGGATCACCTAGTTTCCCCCATGTTCTTCATAACATAGTTTCCTACAATAAATGATTGAGAAGAAATATTGATTGGTTACTATTACATTTTTTTTTCATTTCCCTTATTATATTATCATGGATACAACTATCTTTTATGATTTAATATTGAAAAAAATGATATGGTTTTACATTAAAAGGTTTATGAAAAATTTTATTTTGCAAATTTTTAAAATCTCATTATATTTTTTTGAATTAAGACATTTTCTTTCTACTAAAAAATGTTATTCTCATTAAATTATTGTTTCTTGTATTTATAAGAAATGTATTGGGAATTGAAAATTCAGGCATGCCTAGTGTGTTTTAATACTCACACATATATTTCATTCTTGTTTTTATATTATGCTGCATGTTTTATAAATTTTCATCATCATATGAAATGTTTGGTTTTGGGATTAAGAGTTACCTGAGGGGTCCCATGGAGATTTTTTCATCATTATGTTCAATTGGGTATTGTTGTTCTATATTATAATATTGTTAGTTTTTGTAGAAATTTAGTGTATATTTTTTAAATGTATATTTATGCTGGTATTGTCTATTTTACCCTACTAAGGTAATTTTTTTTTATTTTGGGAATAATTGTTCCATTGGTTTATCAATTGATTTACTGGCAGTAGTTGTTATCCTGTGATAATTCGGAATGCCTCTCGTGCTTTGTATCAATTGACTCGGGTGACCGGTTTGGGTTTGACAATGGTTAGTTCATTAAAGTTGGTTTAAAAATAATTATTTATTAGTTGAAATGATAATTTAATGATAATTTTTATTCATGTTATGAGGCAATAATTACATATTGTACCATAGTTAATAAAGTGATGTAATTTTGGACATTTGAGTCAAATGTCATCAAGACACTTGACATAAACTCAAATGATTATGTAATTTAATTTAACATGGAAACAAAAATGATATAAAACATTAATAATAATCAAAAAGGTTATTATTAAATAGATAAGTAAATATATTTACTCTATTTCATTGATGTCTATATTTTGAAACTATTTAATAGCTGTATTTATATAGACATAAAATATTTTTAAATGATAATATATATATATATATATTTATTTATTTAATTTTTTTCATTGGTTTAAAATGTAATATGTTATCATACATTATATAGAAATTTTTGAGTTTCTTTATAAAATAAAAAAATAATGTTCTATTTTAAGATATATAGAGACAAAGAATATTCCAACTCGTAATTTTTTTATTTGAATTCCATTATACAATGCCATGATATTTTTAATGTTATACCCACTTTTCCTTTTTTTATGAAATTATATTTCTGAACATGGTGTTTTAATTTAATGTTATATTTCTTTATCTGTAAATTTATTCTTATGTGGGAAAACTATGTATATATGATGTAATATTTTATGTGTTATGATTGTATATTTCTTGTATTGGTTTATTTAGGATGAATGGTTTTATTTTTTTAAACAAGGATATATAACTCCATGATAGCCCATCAATGAATTGGGTAAAGATTATGTTGATGTTTGACAGTGATGGTAATTCCATGTGTAACCATAATGAGAATTCTATGTATAAATATGATGGATATTTAATTAGAAATAATGAGGGTTGTTCCATCATTAATCATAAGGATTCACCATATATAATAGCTATTGGAATATCATTCCTCAAGTAACCAATAAGATTTATTTATATTTTATGTGGCCTTGATAGAAAAATTATTATTTCAGTAGGTAAGATAGAATTTTGTTAATGAAATATTTTTTCTATTACTAATGGGTGAGAAATAAATCATTGTGAAAATGTTTTCATAAAAAATTTATGATTGAATTGAAAACATTTTGAGTATTATTTTCTTTAATAATTTATATGAAATATTTCATTTAAATGATTGGTCATATATGTTCATTTATTTGCTATGAAATTATATATTTTTATACAGTTTATTTTATTTTTAAAAGGTAAATATTAAAAAAATACATGAACTAACAATATATTTCAATAATTTTAACCCTTACTAAGATTCATATGCTTATCCCATGTTATATAATAAATTTCAGAGGGATATAATAATGATTATAGGGAATGATGAAGTGAGTATTTTTTTTATGATTTTTCATGAATAGAATACTTGTTTTAACATTAGAGTCATATTTAATGTGAAAAATTGATACTTTATTGATTTTTTCAAATAATATTGTAATTTGACTTTATTTATGGTTCATATAATAATAAACATCAATTTATGATAATGAAATCATGACTTGAAAAAAAGGATTATCTCATGATTATGGTAGGGTAAATATTGTTGGTGATGTTGGAAATTATTAGTTAATATTAGGGATTATAATATATAAGTACCCTTAATATATTTTATATTATTGTCACCATGATATACAATTTTCATATTACCAAGTAGAATAATCTAATATATATTTTTTAAAAATTCTTCTACATAGAAGAAATAGGTAAGATGTTATAAGAAGGAACCTAGAAAAAAATGACCTTCCAAATAAGCGACCCATATGGGTTTGAAATGGATGAGAGGACATTTTCACAAGTTTTTACTCAGTTTACACATGCAATAAATTGTGGTGGATCAATGATTAAGAGAAACCCAATCTACCTATGTGGAATATGACAATAGTGGATAATATTAGGTGACAACATCCTCTGACATCTAGTAGAAAATCTAACCAGGTGGTAGCTTAAGGAAGATTAAATCACTAGAAAAGATATTTGATGTCATGGGATGCTTATATCATCAAAACAAAATTATTTCAAATAACCTTTTTTATTCAAGCCAACCAGTGGTGGATAAAATTCAATAATGTATAACAATTAAAGGATAATTATTCATTATAATGGTATGAAATTATTAATATTTTCATTTTGAAATATATCTCTATGGTGGTTTAGAAAATGTTATAAAAAAAATTAAATTGAGATACATGGAGTATGATTATATAGATAAATATGAATGAATGTTCACTATTTTTTTAAAGGTGCACAAATGTTGTTATGGGATCATGATAGTATGATTATTCTTATTTAAACTGTATTAACGTCTGGATCTCGAATGGAATATACATATATAAAATGTAATTTTTATGAAAAATATTGTTTGATGTTATAATAATGATGTAGTGGATTTTAAAAATGATTAGGTGTTCTATAAAAATAATTAGAAAAAATAAGTATGGGTTCAAGGTACTATGAATAAACCCACAAATGAAATAGGTATTTTAGAAAATAAATTTTATTATATGTGAACATTATAATAAAATTAACACAGGTAAATGAATTAAGAAATCCGTGTAATTCTTCTTATTTGGAAAATTGATGTATATAGCTTTTGATTACAATGAAAAATATCATAGAAGTGGTCATTCCTCTGTCAATAGGAATGAAGTACTATTTTAAAATTTTAGTGATAAGTTTCATTAAGGGTATGAGTGTCTTATGATAAACATAGATGATTAGAATCCAGTAGAATATAAGAAAAAATATATAGTGAAATTATTTTTAACTACTTTAGTAGATGTTGGTTCATCAACTAAAGTGGTTATAAAAACACTAATTGAATATTTATATTATAATTTTTTTAGTCTACAAAAGTTTCCATTTTAGAGAAAATATATGGTAAATATTAAATTCCTCCTCAATAAATAAATAAAAAACATATGGTAATTAAATTGGTGGATTAATTATGGATTAAATTTGAAGTATATTCTTATTAATATCCATGGAAATGTTGTACCTTTCTGATTTTTTGTATTTCCACAAGAGGTGTTATATGTTGTTATTTGTATAGATAGGCTATTAGTTTACCATTGAAAGATATAATGTATAAATAAATATATTTTTTTTAAAAAATATTTAATGTGTTTATACAAGAATATATTCAATTATTGGATAATATATCAAGAATCCAAGAAACAATTAAAATTTTGAACTGAATTTTATCTTCCATGTATTTTTGGGAATAAATGAACTTTTTACAGTTGTTTTTATAGAAACAAAGAGAATAACTATATATTCTTCCTTATTATTTTCCAAGTGTAATATGAGATCCGTATATTTATTTTAATAGTGATATATTTCTTGATTCTTATATAATTTCAGAAAATCCATATCGAATGGCTAGAGTAAAATTATTATATTTGAAAAAGAATTTGGGGGAGTTGCTTAAAAATAAATCATTCTTCCTAGAACCTAATTGTTTGGTTATATTATTTTTTATTTGAAATTTACAAGGGTCCCAATATGATTTAAATTAATTATAGATATTTGAATAATATTAATATTAATAATAACTATTCATTGCCTAATATTGAATAACTATTTGAAAAACTATTGGGAGATTAATATTTTTTGAATGATGACCAATGATATAGGTATTATTTACTAATGTTGATTGAATATTAAATTTCAAAAAAATAATCTTGGACTAGATACAAGAAATATGAGTCAGTGGTTATGCACTTTTGGTTTAAAATTTCCATTTTTATTTACAGAACTCATGAATAGTGTTTTCAACAATTTTTTAATTAGATTTTGTATTTTTTTTGACAATATCTACATTTATTCAACATGATCTGAGAATAATGATAAAAAGCTAATGATTATTCTGAAAACCCCAAAAGAATAAAAATGGTATGAAATTGTTTCAAAAATTTGATGTTTTTTTCAACATATTTTAAACCTTGTGAACATATCAAATAAAGATGGAATAATAGTAGAGATTACCAAATATAATGTGGTTGATAAATTTTTATGACCTTAAAATGATAGTGATATTTATTGTCTTCTTGAATTAAATTAATATTATTGGAGTTTTATTGAAAACATGGATCTTTTATCAGTACAACCAAATAGGTTACTCTAAAAATCAGTTAAATTCATCTAGAAAAATCGAATGTGATGACTGTTTAAAGGAAGATAAAAGATTATTGGTTAATTTTGATGTTTGTTATCATCTCTGAAGGTTTGAATTTCATCTATAATGATTATTTAATAAAAATAAATAGTTATTTTCTAATATGGAATGATAAGTTAATTTTATTATACTTTATGTTAATTTAAAACACATTATTAAAATTAACCAAAATATGACTATGAACTGAAAGTTGAAGTTAATGATTGAAAAAATTTGGAGACATCATCTGTATGGAGAAATTTATAAAATATTTAATGATCATAAATTTTTTATTTAAATACATGCTCAAAATGGTTTATCAAGAGATCAAGGATATAACCATAATTGATAATGTATTATGACTACAAAATTCATTACTATTCCAAAAACAAAGGAAAATTGATGCATATTAACTTATAAAAATAATGATACACTATAAATGTTAATAATTGAGAATGACCCTTTGGTTAGTGAATTTATTAATTTATCATATAAATTATATATTAATGAAACATCCTTTAATTTTAGATTTCAGTAAAATCATATATTTCTGAAAGAATTATCCAGTCTCAAGTGATGGATCATGTTTTATAAGAAAATTTATAATATTTTAAGTAGGTTGTGTTTCTATACTATAATGATGATAAATAAGGTAGTCTTAGTTTTGGAGGATAATTAACTGTTCCATTTGATTCTCTCTTGAGAAAATAATTTTTGAATGACAACCGTTGTTCCCCATTTTATATTCTCCTTGGAAGAACTAATATCCACCCTAGCCTTCAATATTATTATTGGTGGAAATAAATGAAATGATATATTTTAAAATTTACCATGAAATGAATTACTAGTAATATGGTTATAGAAAAAATTGTTTTACCAAAGTGAATATTTCATCCTTTTCTAGTGAAAGAGTAGATATGGAAAAATATTTCTATAGATTTCATTGTGGGATTTAAAAAATCATATCGACTTAATAATAATATTTTGGTTATTTATGTTCAATTAAATAAATATTAATATTTCAGTACCATTCAAGATATGATGTATTTTTATTAGATTTACTGACTGTAACTCTAAGAGTTATTATGGTTTCAAGGTGTCTCTCTCTCTCTATTATATCTAACTGTGATCCAAGGATCACATAAATATTTTTAAAAGGTAATCACAAGTTTTTGATTAACGAGTTAAATATTAGAATAGCTTTTCACACTCAATTTGGTAGACTATGAGACATAAGATTTTCAGTATAAATGAAATGTTTCATTTCTTATTCAAGGGTTTACAAGGGATGTTTGGACAAAAATAATTAGGTCTTCATGTTTTATTATATTAAAAGTGTTTATTTCATTATAAATATGGAATATTTTGGTGAATTATAAGGAATGATGTGTATGAATGCATATTTTTTGGATTATTTTGGTGAATGGAATTTTTTTGGACTAGATTTTTATGGACGAATTGGTGCATAAGGTAAAGGAAATTCGACACCATGTGTGGATAGCTCACAGTTTGCTGAAGAGATATACATATAACTGATTAAATTTTTTATCAATGTATGTTAATCGACATGTTTTTGTTAATTTTTATACTTGGAAATTTTTTATGTATTTCAGTATAAATCTGAAGATAAGTATACAATTTATTGAAACATATGATGTCCAAGATAATGTTAGATCAGTTCCATACATTGTGTATTTTATTCAGGTTTATCACAGGAAAGAAATATATTAATTGTACCAAAGAGTTGAATAAATGATCTAGTTTCATATTATGTTTTGATCCCTAATGTAGATCAGTTAGAATAAAACCTATATTATAAGGAAAATCCTTATCAAATTCGTGGCTATAGAGATAATATTTTCCAGAATAATGTAATTCACCTTGTTAAGGTTTTTTGGAAAACCCATGTGGTTGAAAAAGTGACATGGGAATTTAAATATTATATGAGGGAATGATATATATACTTGATTGTGTATTGAATAAAAATGAGAGGATATAATTTCTAATGGGGGGATAATGTAACAACCCATCTAATTATAGAATAAATAATTGCAATACTATGTTAATATTCATTTATTTGATTCTATATACTTATAATCATTATAACAATAAGAACAAATATTTAATTCAAATTGAGAAATGAATTAATTCTAAACAAATTAGGGTATTTAAGAGTGATATGGTTTTATTTAAAATATAAATTTATAATTTATAGAAATAATATAAAAAAAATGAAATTACTTTTTTAATACATAATTTAACATTTAGCTAATAATTATTTTAAGAGAGTTTTATGAAATTGTTTTTAAATTAAAAACGAAAATTAATGATTTTAAATGAATAATGTATTTTCATTAAAATTAATTATAAATTCAAATTATAATTTGTATGAGTTTTAAATATCATCATACCCTTTTCATTAAAATACATACAATTATAGTGTTTGGAATAAATTTGATAAACTATTTTGTTATATATATTTATATATACATTAAAAGTAATTTTTCTAGAAAAAAAGATTCGTTTAATTATTAATATTAATGATAAATTTAATTTTAAAATTTTTTAATATTTAATTTATAAAATTTTATTACTATTTTTTAATCCGGATGAATGACTTTTGTTAAAATGGAAATTTTATTTTTTCGAAATTACAAATAGTGTCCATAGTAATATTGGTTACCACATAAAAGGGTATATCAGTTAATTAATGTTATAAATAATATGAGAAGGGATAAAAACACAATACTTACTTTAAATTTTTTTGGGTATTTATCTTCCATAATCATTCAAAATATTTATACGTGACCAATTATTTCAATTTGGTCATGGATTTTATCTGTATAATATTTTATAAAAATAAAAGTAAAAAATTACTTTATCTTTGTTTTATTATATCTATTTTATAAATTTGTTGTAAATAGAGCAGAGTTATACTTATAAATAATAATTTTAATGATAAATTATTAGTTTTTTATAATGGTAAATTTTTATATATTTTAGTAATTATATAACAACCTTAAATTCTTATGATACTCTGACATAGTGCTTGAGAAAGAATAAAAGAATCAATAATGTAATTTAAAAAACTATATAGAATAATATTATAGGATATCATTATAGTTTGCTAATATTTTTACAATATTATATAACATATTTAGATTTATTGAGTTATTTATATTTTATTTCCATCGCTTTTATGTTGTTTTGAAATTTGAATTAAAAGAATGGGGTCAAAAATGACATTAGTTGGATTATTTAATAATTAATATTCTATAAAATGATATATAAAACTAAAAATTCCATATTTTTCCTTGTTATTAGGATGTGGAATAATATATCTCCAATGTACTTTTTTTTGGATCTTTTTTCTATTATTGTTTCTATATTTACCAATAAAGGGTACATAAAATTTTTTATTAATAGTAATCGTCAAAATGTTTGATGGGGGGGTGGGGGTAAAACAAAACTAAATAGTATAAATATAACCTAAACTTTTAAAAAAAATAGTTCAATATTGAGAACAATAACAAAAAAATATTTTCATATTATTTTTTGTTCCATTTGGACATGAAAATTAATTTTATTTATGTTAATATTTAATAAACTTACATGAGTGCCCCTCACCTCAGTTATAAAATTGAAAATCATATCCTCTTTTTTCTCACATAAAAATAATTTTTTCATTGAATACATGAATAAATATATTCCTTAAATCCATAAACAAATTATAATTTAATTGTTTTGTTCAAAATACCAATCTAGGATATCATTCATAATAAACCGTAACATGTTGTCCGAATAGGATTAATTTTTCGTAACCAAGTATTTTCATTCTGTTTATCTCTCCAACTCGCTAAAATAATACTAAACAATGTGTAAATAATAAATCCAATTTATACCATATTACAAGACATTATTATGTATACTGAACATCCTATTTGGATCACTTTCTTTAATCAAGGGGAAACAAAAATGTTATTCATGTTTATGACGGAGTATCGCCACATGATCCAATGTAATTCATTTTCATTTAACACCTCTGGAAACTAGTTAAATTGATCTATTTAACACACACACAAACACACACACACATATATATATTATTAATGATATATTTATCAATATACAAAAATAATTTATCATTTATTTTCTTAACTTTTCATTCAGTGAATAATTATAACGTTGTTCATATCTTCATCTAGACTACCACTTCCTTGAAGTGATGAAATCCATTTTTCATAACCATGTCACATTGATGATGTATAAATGTATTTTGAAATAATTTAATAAATTATTAATTTAATATGAAAATTATATTATGTTAAAATAATTCTTCCTTTATTTTCATAATTATTTCTGAAAATTTGAAACTTTTTTCATTAAACATAAAACCCACTATCATTGTGATTATAACGTAGATCATGTTTCATTTAAATTATTCTTGGTTTGTTTAAAAAGTATAATTTATGAATATAAATGATAATAAATCCATTATTATTACTCTACATTATAGAATAATGACCCCTTTAACCATAGACAACCTATCAAATTCATATCACACATATGAGTTGAGAATAACAAAAACATTCAATAAAAACTTATATGAGTGAGTAATTGAATACACCATGATAATAAATAACAAAAATAAGTATATATAATTGGGAAAATATTTTAATAAACTAATTAATTAATATATTTTTATTATTGAGTATTATAATGATTGTACATGAAGTGTCAAACTAAATATAAGTGACATTATTTTTGGAGAAATAAACTCTGATAATGTTTCCCTTATAACTCATTTTCATACTTGTCCATATTTTAAAATTTGTTTTATTAATTTATTTATATGAATATAAGTTAATTGTAAAGGATATTTTATATCACTTTTTTTTACTTTCATTAATATAATTTCATTTGGAATTCTTGTACATACATGATATTGAATGTTTTTAATATCATTATAAAAGACCAATGGAATGCTCTAATTTAACCTATATGACAACAATGAATTTTACACATGTTCTAACAATTATTTGTTATTTGAATTCCTATGTATGATCTAATGGTTTAATCAATAAAAATTGATCTTTCCTTTTATTATGTGAATTTCTTATTTCAAAATTTGTTTATAATAGAAAGGGATATATCTATATCTTAAAATGGTTTCTCATTGGTACACAGAATGTATTTATGACGTAATATTTTTATTATTTTTTTATTATGTTTATTCTGAATGATTTATGACATCGGGTAGTTCAATTATAAGAAAATTATTGTCGAGTCCATGATAACCCTATAATATATGGGGTATGATTTATGTATGAAATTGGATTTGATGAAAGTTTTATGTCGAACAATGATAGTGATTATAAATATAACCATATGGGATGTTACACATGTTACTATGAGGGTTATTTCTTTTGTATCTAGTATGGTTTCTCCACATGTAATAGTGATATGAAAATTACACCTTATGTTTTATAAATGAATTATTTGTGATTCTTATGTTTTTAGTGAAATATTTTAATTTTCTAAAGTATGTAAAATAGATTATATTTAAATAAAATTAATTTGTAATTATATTTACTGAAATGTATATCTTCTATGAAAATATTCATGGATTTTTAAATATTTCAATGAAAAATTTATGTTATTTCATATTTCATTTATGATTTATTATGAATTCTTTATAGAATGTATTTTGACATGGAAGATGATTTCCTGTGTTGGAAATTTTTTATATCAAATGTATATTTTATTTTGGAAAATGAAAATATATATAATTATACATTTACTTAAGTCACTTATTGAGGTTTTCGTTCTCATCCAATTTCATGTTATGTATTTCATAGTGTTTTTATCAATATTTTTGAAAAGGATGATGTAATAAAAAAATAATCAAGATAGGACATGAAAATAAAACATGAAATAATTTAAAAAAATTATGTTAGAAATCAATATGAAGTGGATGACACCACATTATAATATTATTTTTATTTTTGTAAAGGTGATATCCTTATTATCTAAAATTGTAAACTAAAAAGATCCTAAAATGTATGAAAATTAATTATTGACATAAAAATCATAATTATGTAATGTTTAAATTTACATATTTATATAATTATATATATAAAAAACTCATATATTATCATGTAATGTATTTATTTAAATGAAAGAAACTGAAAATAATTAAACATATTATTATGAAATAATTACATGGTATTCAAATTCGATTTATTTATTATTTAGGTGGTTAAATTTATTCATATTATAATGGGAATGTTATGTAATCTTAAAAAATCATAGATAAAATTGTGATAATATAAAATATATAAGACCATTAATCCAATAAATTTGAGAGACTCTAACTCCTCCTTATTCCTTCATAATGAATGGATGCAAGGATATAATAACTCTGATCAAATAATAACATCCATGATTAATGTCAAATATCACATGTAGTCATCGGTGTTTTTGAATGATCATTAGATTTCATTGATAGAACCTAGAAATCGATGATCGATGTACCATAAAACTTTATAGAATGTGTCAATGACCTAGAAGTCTATAACATTAGTTCATTAAATAAATGATTAATAATGGTCGGTAAGACACACATACACCATCAATTAAAATAATTTATAATTTTACTTATAATTTTTGATTAATTTCTTCTAGAGTAGTTCCTTGGGCTTTCACCTGGTTTCTAATAGAATGGAGATGACATCACAATTACAATAAATGGGTAAAAACATCAAATTCCCATCGATTTGGGATTCTGATGTGTTCTTAGAACCGAAACTATTTTATGCTAGAACATGCAATGAATTAACTCGAAATACAATTAAATTTCCTTTTATTTTATTATATGGGTTTGATGTAGTCTCAATGCCACTAAAACCATTCACTCTATAGTTGAATGTCTGAGTTATGTCCATCTAATGATACAATAATTTATTATACTATCATAAAAATCAAAAAATAGGAATAATAACTAGTGAAAACTATTTAGACGAATAATACTATAGTAATATTCATATTATCAATATTATGGGGTTCCTGTTCTCTCACTTTTATTGTGGAAGACATTGTTTAATAGTTCATCCAAGAATTTTTTTTTTGAATTTTTTATTTAAAAAAATTATGGTTTTTAAAAAATTTATGAATAGGATCATTGGTTTAGTATTCATTTGAATAGTTCCCACCAATTACTATACTCATTATCAATACTGCATGTTACTATTATGTAGTTATTTGAAAATCCCCAATAGTCCTTTGTGGTTTTTAAATAATAGGAATACACAAAATATAATGAAATATTTTAATAAAATTAATAGTGTTTTAAATTTTATAAAATAATTTTTGGATCCATGAAACAATGTTAATATGTAGTTAATTTAGTTAATATTATTTTAGTTCATAATTTAACCTCCCATGTTTAATTTTCTAAAAAATTGTGTGGGGAAATAATCCCTCAAGGTTTCGTGGGATAATTATTAGGTGGTTGTTTTTTTTGAAAAAGTGGGCCTTGACATTGTGTTTGTTGACAAGGTGGGTTTCTATGTTCAGTTTTTTGACAAAGGGTGCTTCAATGGTGATTTTTCAGGTTCAATAGATGGTGTTTACAAAGCATGTTTAAAATAAGAACCTTGAAAGATGAATGGATGATATGTAGGTGGTACCAAATGGATGGTGAACGAATGAGAGGAATGGATATTTTTCTAGAAAGAGGTGTTTTGAGATCAAAATCTCGAAAATTGGAATAAGAATGAGGGGCATGAAATTTTGGGGCAATGCATGAAATACGATGTAGTGCGGAAGATGTGTTTTCTATGCTCGAATAGGATTACATTCTCAAGAAGGGTTTTTTTATGCAAGGTTTGACTATTCATATAAATATGAGGTGACCCCCTTATTTATAGTAGCTGAAGACTTAGAGAAGATGTGATCTTTAATGAGCGTAAAAATTATGGAAATGGAGTTGCATGAAAATTTTATTATTGTGCGTAAAAAAATTTCTTTTTTGTAAAAGTTCACATTGTAAGTAAACTGATTATTGTACAGAATTGTTAAGGTTGCACAGAATCATTGAGGATGCATGATAAGTGGAGTTGGTATTTCACTCAAAAGTGATATTTTACACCCAAGGAAATGGAATTTCGCGTAAGGCACAGTAAGGGATCCACATTAAATTTCAGGTTTCCTAGTTCAATTCAATGGTAAATAGGTATTAATCAATGGATGAATGTAGAAATTAATTATAGAATATACATACATTTGATGATGTGGGTATTCAATTTCATTGAAGAGACCTATAGGTCTGTAATATAAGAGTGGATCATTCCAAGAAGCAGTTAGCAGACATTAGTTGAGAGATCAATGAGCTTTAATATTGTGAGTTTTTGTGAACCAAGAGGGATAGTGAGCCTGCTATGAAAATTGTAAACAACAATGCTTTTTTTTATTTTGTACATCTACACATTGTCCGTATATGTTTCTTGGACATATCTCGATGATGGTGTGAAAAGTAAAAATATCTATGTCTTGTGCATGAATGAGTATCTGTTTATTCTTTGCAACTGGAAAGAGAGACAAAAGAGGGTTTCCTTACAAGAAAATGAGATCAACATGGGAATTTTTTTAATCTATCTTACCCTGATTCACTCACCCTAGGATATCTATCCTAGTGGACCTAACCATTGGTGTCATAGGGAAGGTTGATATCGGTGATTGTCTCTCAAATGGATGTCACAAATCATAATGGGATTCTGATATTCGATTGGAACAATTTTAAGCTATGGAAGAATCAGATGCAACAATACTTTTGATCTTTTGGAAATTATGTGTTTACAACACTATTTCATTGTATAAAATATGATATTAATTGTGGTTCTTTATTGGATGTTGAGCGAGGAGAATTGGATGTTCATCCCATGGGAAACAATGGTTTAGAGAGAACCCTATTCAATGAAATCTATTAAAATGTGATTTCATGATAAAAATCACATTAAATGTATGAATATAACTTGAATATATATGTAAGAGATTCAATGTTTAGATAAGCAAATCATCATGTGTTGTGGAACAAGTATGAATATATTAGATTGATCTCAAATGAGACTATTGATGTATTTTTTGATTGGTGTAAATATTGACGTTGAAGATATGTGAGGTCTTGGTGAAGTTTTTTAATTCATAAATATTATGAATCACATCATGAGAAAACATACACCTAACTTCAATCCGATGGTTTTAGTATAGTAAGATAATGATTCAAAAGAGTTGACACTAGATAACTTTCATAGTACCATTGTTGCGTATAAAATGTGAAATGATGTTAATGATGTTGTAGAAAAGTGGAAATCCATTGAGGTGGAATTCAAGTCCATGAAGAAGTTGACATTGAAGATAATCAGGAAGAAGATAAGATATATTAGGTGATTTCACTCCTTTCGTCAAATCTACAAAGATAAAAAGTAATGATTAAAGGTAAACATACACAAGCATGCTTTGTATACATAAATGTAGGTAATATTTCAGTAAGGTTCCCCCAAAAGATTCATGATAACTATAATTATGATGAAGAATTTGAAATTCCCATGAAGAAGTCGTCATCCTATATGGAAGGGAAGAAATAGTTCAAGAGAAATTTCTTCAAAAAGAAGAATTTTATCTCACATGTATTTGACAGTTCAGATGAGTCTGAGATTGAAGAGGATAAGGTTACTGCAAATTTCAAGGATCACAGAGATAATTTTATGGTGGCAGTTTTTAGTAGTTCTCAGGAAAAGGAAGAATAAAAAATATACAAATAATAAGAATTTTTTTATTTAATAATTGATATGAAAGGTGAGTTAGAATATTATCTAAAATAAATAAATGTTTGGAGAGCCTAAACAAAGAAATCCAAAATGTTCTCCATGATGAAAAACTCTACATGCGCTAGTAGGAAAAAGAAAAGTCTGAGCTTATAGAAGAAATTGAAAAACTAAAGTTATCAATACTAGAGAACTCAGAATCATTAATTGAGTAAAAAATCATGGTTCAAAAGAAGAAGTGAAAGATTTATGTCTTGAATAACACATTTAAAGTTCACATCAACTATATTCAAGACCTTTAATAGGAAGTTGTTAGTCATCGAAAAAAATATTAGGACCAACATGAAATTCTAAATCCCAACACATTATTGGGAATGAAGATCATTATGAATATTGAAAATATAAAATAAGATCCTAGTAGTTCATCAAGAAAGAAAAATAAATTGATCTCCTATGTGAAGGCTAATTTGGGGCACAATCAGAAAAAAATGATGTCAGTGTTGAAGTCAAACTGCAAGATCCCTATCCAAAAATGATAATTGATGTGGGTACAAAGAATATTCAGAAAATTAAAAGAACCCTTGGGACTACTGTAAGTAAAGAATTGACACAAAAAAATCAATCATTCATCATGTTTGAATATTGTGGAATGATGGGACACTTACAAAATGTGTGTTTAATATCCATAAGGTACTTTAGGGCATAAGAACATAGGTGGCTGAAAAATAGAGATCTGTTCTCTAGAACATGTTTAAAAAGGCACTGTTTGGGGGAGAAAGATTTGGGAACATAGCTTGATAGATTACTATGAATATATATAGGAATATTCTAATGAATATTCAATATATTTGCAAGCCGTAGATTAATGAACCAACTGGTGAGTTGAAAAAGAAAAATATATTTTCAATTTTTCCAAATGAAGCGAGTCCATAATACTACAAGAAAGATAAAAAGTTTTAATCGATTTTGTGTGTGAAGTCAAAAATATGGACCATTAAGAATATTGTACAGTAAGCATTGGTTTGTGTAATTTTCCATAGAATATCAGATTTTTTTGGTGTATGGATCCTTGAGTGTGGTTGCACGTGTCACATAATTGGAAATAAGGATCAAGTTATAAGCCTAAAATTTGAAAAAGAATGAGTTTTCCTGTTTGGAAATGATGAAAGGAAAAATATAATTGTATCGGGAAAGACCATATTTGGGGGAAACGAAATAATATTTGTTGGTGTATTTGTTGTAGAAGGTCTCTGTCAAAATTTTCACAGTTTCATTTTACTATATAAATCAGGGAATTCTATATGGTATTCCATGAGGATGCGTATCATCAATGGAAGATATGGTACAATGATCATATAGGGAAAACAGAATAAGGTAAATATCTACCTCTCAAGGATTGAAGAAGATATGTGTTTTCTATCAAGAGAGGAGGAAAACATCATGTGGCATAATTTAATTTCTCATCTATGATAACCATACCTAAAAGATATGGTGAAATGTGATATATCTATAGACCTCCCTAAGCCATTACATGATTTCACACATACGTGTGATTATTCTCAACAAGGGAAATCATAAGAATGACGCACAAGGAATAAGAATAGAAATCGACAAGAGTGATTGAATTGGTACGTGACAATGTTTATGGTCCAATCACAACATGATAAATTGACAGAAAGAGGTACTTCATTAATTTCATTGATGAATATATGAGAATAACATGGGTAATTGTTATTGACTATATGTATGATGTGTTTAGCTACTTAAATTTGTACTTAAGGGAATACGAAAGGATTCTTGGACAGAAAATTATAATGTTTCAAAAATATCATGGATTAAAATTCAGAATCAGTCATGTGGAAGAATATCTCAAGAAACATGGGATAAGGGATCATGATTCCTTAGTGAGAACTTCCCAATAGAATGGATTATTTGAAATGTGAAATGGGATCATCAATAACATGGCTAGAACGTTGCTTATAGAAAAAGATCTACCGGAGAAGTTCTGGAAGGACGTAGTGTTGACATCGGTCTGCATTTCAAACAGAGATTTGTTGTGTCTAATGGATAGAAATACCTTTTATGAGATGTGGCCTGGAATGAAGCCTTTAATGAAATACATTAGAATATATGGTATTAATTTCTTTATCCTCAAAAAGGAAAAACATAGGAAATTTTATTCATATGGAGATGAGGGGATATTTCTTGGAAACTCTGGTGAAAGACAAGTATAAAAACTCATTAATATGATACTGGGAATAGTAGTTAAGTGCAATGATGTCAATTTTCACGAAATTGAATGGAATACTCAACTATACAGTGTACAATTTCTTGATTAATGTGATGAAGAGGAATGCAATACAAGGAAGGAAGAAGTGGCTGATGCTGATTTAGAATAATATACAAATGTTGAGAATGAAGTAAAAAAATACGTATCTGCACAGAATCCAAGGAGTTGATCTGAAATTTATAGAAAGAATATAATTGGATATCATTTAGCTTCAGTTCTAACATGAAGAATGAAATCACTTCAGCAGAAAGATTTCCTATCTTAGGTCGACCCTAAATGCATTGCTGATGTAGATGAAGTTGAAAACTGGGTTCAGTCTATGGATGAAGAGATAGATCAGATTGAGGGAAATTAGTCATGGGAGATTGTTTCAAGTCCATCATATAAGAATGTCATCAGAACTAAATACCTCTATTGCTACAAGATGAAGGAAGATGAAATTTTTATTCAAAACAATGAACATATAGTTTGAAATAGATACTCTCAGATAAGGGGAATATAGTTTGATGAGACATTTGAACCAGATGTATGGCTATATACAATTGGATTATTCATAGCCATTGTAGTGCTACGAAAGTTCAATGTCTTATAGATGGTTGTCACATTCTCATTCTTAAATGGGGTTTTGGAGGAAGAAGTGTATATCATGAATTGATATGGTTTTCTCATTCATGAGGATGAAAACATGGTTTGTCGACTGAATAGGGTGTTATATGGGCTGAAATAATCACCAAGAGAATTGTACTTGAGGCTTGATCAATATTAAAAGAAGCTTGGTTTCCTGGGTGGTGGAGTTGATTACAATATCTATATAAAAAACAATAATAATAAAAGGATATTGGGGTTGTTTTATAATGGTGACATAAAATTCGCTGGATCAGATGATGCTCAGTGGTAACATTTCTCAGAATTCATGAAATGTGAGCTTCAAATGTCAATGATTGGAGAGTTGACACTTTTCCTTTTTTTTACACGTAACACAAGAAATTAATGGACCACTTATCTCTCAATCCAAATTTTCCAAGGATGTTTTGAGGAGATTTTGGGTGGAAAATACCAAGGAAATGAAAAAATAATTTGCATCCAAAATGGAATTATAAAAATATTATGATGGGAAGGATGATAATATTACAAAATACATACAGGTTATCGGATGTTTATTATATATAAGAATGATATGAGATGATATTGATTCCTCCACATGCTTAGAAAAATGATATCAATTAATTCACAAGGATATCCATATGCTGGTATTGAATATAATATTTGATTATATTATGTGTACTATGGATTTTAGTTTGATTTATTAGAAAAAATGTCATCCAGAGTTGTTGGGATATACAAATGATAATTTTTCCAGTTCAACAGATGACATGAAATCAACATCCTGAGGTGCTTCCAATCATGGTGGATTTTGTATTTCATGGATAAGAGAGAATAAATTTTAAATTACATTATGCACCACATAAGTTGAGTACATTTTAGCCACTAAATAATGCACATAATTATTATGGATAAACTGGAAACATGATGATATGGGAGTTAAATTAACTTCTCCAATAAATTTTTTTTTTGTGAAAACTCAAGTGCTATAAATATAATAAAAAATCATGTTCATTAGTCACTAACAATGCACATTGAGATAAATTATCATTTTATCAAGGAGAAGGATGAACAAAAAAGTATTATGTTGTAGTATATTCCTACCGAGTTTTAGGTTGCTGACATTCTAACAAAGGATTACCGAATGAAGCTTTTTTGAGACATTGACAAGATTTAGGAGTCTTATCGATTCCCACACTTGAAAAATGTGGATTTGGAACCCCCTCTCCACAAGGAATTATTTGTATTTCAAAAATATACTGATATGTGTTTCTATCCTATTAGAGACTGCAAATGGGTGACATTTGGGTTCATTGAAAATAGGTAGAAAATAATGATTCTTCAAGGAGGATAAAAATATCGTGGCTTTTTGAAAAATCATGAATGATAAAGGGATAATCAGACAGGTGTAGAATTGAGATGGGGGTGGGTTGAAAGATGAAGAAGAGTTTAAGAAGTAAGAAGATAGAGGGAGTTTAAAATTTGATCATGTTATAAATGATCGATCAAAGAAGAGATATGATGACAACTAATGGTCGTAATAAAAGCAGAAGGGTGATGTAGGAATGGTGTGAGAAGGTTTCCAACAATCAATAAATGGAATCAGTTTGGTATCACCAATTTTTTTTATAAATGAAATGATTAATTTTTTATCTTTTAATTTTCACTTATTTCTCACGCCAGGGATTTCTCATGTGTGCTTAGAGTATGTGTTGACTGATTCCTTGATTGTTATCAGAATTGAAAGATGTGAATGGTGGTTGGATCTTTAATGATGTATCGAATTTAAAAATTTCTGTTAACACACCCAAAGGGGGATATTGTTATGAAAATTCTTTCATGGTTTCATTGGTGCATTTTTTTGGTGGTTGTGTTTGTTGACAAAGATGGCATCAATGTTGTGTTTGTTGAAAATGTGGGATTATATGTTCAGTTTTTTGAAAAGGGGGTATTCAATAATGATTTGTCAGGTTCAAGAGATGTTGATGAAAATCCATGATTTCAGAAGAACCTCGACAAATGAATGGATGATATGGAGGCTATATAAAAACAAAAGGTACAAGGTGGAATCGTTTTCGAGTGTTTTCCATGTTTTTGGGCCTAAAATTTTGAAAAAAGAGAGACTTGTTTTATTCAAACGAAGGTGCGAAAAATATTAGATTAGTGAATAAAATAGAGTAATGAATTTTTTTCGTGAAAGATGTATTTTGAAATCAGCAGCTTGAAAAATGGAAAATGCATGAGGTGCATAAAATTATGGAGTAGTTCGCAAAATATAGTGTTGCGCGGAAGGTGTTTTTTCTGCAGTCATAGAAGATTATACACTCAAGAAAGGGTTTTTTATACATTGGATGAGATTTGATATAATTTTGAGGTAACCACATCATTCATATTATCTCAAGTCTTAGGGAAGATATTATCTTTGATGCATGTAACAATTACGCAAATGGATTTGCAAAAAAAATTGGTTTTGCACGTAAAAATTTATGTTGCATGTAAAAGTTCACATTGTATCTAAAATTAAGGTTGTTTGAAATTGTTCATGTTGTGAGGAATTGGTATGGTTGCTCAAAACATAGAGTTTTTTATTTCATGAAAAATGATATTTTGTGAGAAACGTAAGGGAATTATGTGCATGGAACATTAAGGGGTTCATGTAAAATTTGAGGTTTCCCAGTTCCATTCTACTATAAAGCGGTATTAATATATGGATGAATGTTGAAAATCAATAGAGAATCTATATACGGTTCAAAATGCAGGTATTTATTCAATTGATGAGACCTACAGGTCTATAATTTATGAGTGGATCTCTTGAAGAAGTAATGAGCACAATTTAATTGAGAGAGCAGTGAGATTTCAAATTTGGTGTGGTTATTAACCCGAAGGGATAGTGAGTTTATTCTGAACATTTTAAATAGAAGTGCACTTTTAGTGGATTCGGTATAATTCCACATATCAAGTGTTTTCTCCTAGGACATATCCTAGGGAGGGTGAACTATGTAAAAATTGTGTTGTCAAGTGCATGATATAATTTATGTTTATAAATTGCTATAAGAAAGGGAGAGAAAATAATTTTTCTAAACATAAAAACCAGATCAATAGAGGATTTTGTTTTAATCTGTCATTCCTTGATTCACCCCACTCTCAGGGAATCTAACTTAGTGAACCTTAAAATTTTATTTTATTTGGCAATGTTATTTCATAAAGTCTAATTATAAAAGGGAACAACCGATGTTTTCTTGGAATTTTATATACTTATTTAATTATTTATAGTATATTTGATAATTAGTGTAATTGTATAATAAATAATAATATTTGTATCTTAAGTTCTTTTAATAAATTTATAAGGACATGTGCATCCAGATAAAACATTATAATTAGTATTCAGCATTACCCATATCAACTCTATTGTGTGTGAGTATTGTTTTTTAATGGATTGGGTGAATGGATAAGGTAGTTCATGCAGAGGTTTAGTGACATACAAGATTGGAGTTTGACTCATTATACATGGTGAGTTATAAAACATGAGTCATGTATTCCACCACTCAAGGATTTAGACATATGGACTAGGATGACCAACCAATTTATCAATGGATTTACCATTATAATCAACATATGGCCATGCCATTATGTTTTAATTTTTTTTATTTTTATGATTTGTAAATTAATATGAAATCAAACAAAAAAGAATCAATAAATCAAATATATTATGAACAGGTGATGTGAATAATTTTTTATTTATATAATTTTAATAAAGAGAGTATTATCACATAAAGAAATAAAGTCTAACTTGAAGGGGATTACATTAATAAAAAAGCTAAACCCACTCAATGAAAATATTACATGATTAATATAGTGAACCAATATTTTCATACATTGATATTACCTACTTTTTATGAATAATTATTATATTACCAAAACACACACCTAAGAACTATAATAGTTTAAGGTCTCTGAAAACATGGAAACACAAACAATTAGTCCATGTGTAAACTACGACATATCCCACTGGCTTCATCATAACTAGTGTCATCTATATTCATATCACATGTGGAATATTTTGTCATAACATAAGGAATTGAAATATAAGAAAGGGTGGGCTCATATTTCTGTAAAATGAGATTAAGGGAGATATGTAAACATTACATGAACATAAGGGTATTATGCCCTTAAGATAATATTTGAAAACCATACCCTATTTATCAAAGATCACAATCCTAAGTGATAGAATAAATATTGGTCATTTAGAAGATATGAATTATAAGGGAATCAAAAACATGGTCCATTATAGACTAACATTGGAAATAGATATTTATTTTTTTCATACACATATGGATATATATTTATTTCCATATTTATAAAAGGTCTTTACCAAGGAAAATAAATTTTTATTTTTTCAATCCATAGTCGAACATAGTAGTCAGTGTTCACCCACAAGGCCATCATAATTGAAACATTCCCCTACTAAACCATGTTATGTATTTGTTCAAGTCTTATCTTTATCAGGATATATAAATCATTAAATAATTCATTGGAGATACACATATGACCCAACAATATCATAATGTGAAAAAATATTTATGGTAGAAACAATATTAATAACATTAATCATATTTAAACATAATAAATGAAATGTGTATAATTACCATTTTATAATTTTCTAACATTTGGACAATTTATAGGCTTCATAATAATTTCAGAAGATCCTAAACCATGAATAGAAGTAGGTTTCACAAGTAGTTACTCAATGAAAAAACGGTGAAAGAGAAATGGGTTTCAAAAAAAACATTCCATCACAAATAAAACCAATCAGATAAATAATAAAAACGGTACCCTTGGATCATATCAGATGTAAAAAAAATAAATCTCAATTTATTTAATTGTATGAAGAGAATGATTTTTATCGGTTTTTTGAAACATTTAATTAGTGAAATAACATTTCATATGAGAAAAAATTATTTCAGAAAATTATTTTTTTGGAAATAAACATTAAAACCTATAAGAGAATAATTAATGAATTTTTTTTTGATGTTATAAAAATATGTTCTTGTCATACATGATAAAATGAAAAATAAATTCCCATTTTTTATACGTTTAAACTATGAAGTCTATGGAAAGGAACATACATATTCCTTTAAATACATTTATAATAAATGTAAAACACGGGAATAAATTTATTTTATTAATAATTGGGTAATAAAAAATTTAATTTTTTTTACAAAACATTGTTTTGGATGAAAACGTATTTCTTAAAAAGAAAGTTGAAAATAAAATTTGGTTTTCGTAAAATATAATTCCCAATGATCATAGTAACAAAATCGTGGAAAAAATGGATTGATAACTTCAAAATATAATGAGAAAACAGTGTATATGAAATTTCTTTAGATACATGATTTATATATCATAATATTTTATACTAAAACATTAAAATAAATAATCATAATAAATAATGATATTGTTACTCATGATATTACTACTTTAGTAACAATAAATCACATGAACCATGACAGACCAACATAAAATTAAACATAAGATACAATTAGGATGAAAAATTAATGATATTACATGTCATAGGGTTTGTATATACACCTCAATAATGATTATACGTGCATAAAAACATATGAAAGATAGGAAATTGAGGGAAAAATCCATGACATTATGTCTTGACTTCTACCGTACATGTTCAAACTGATGGTATAATAAATATATGATTATAATAATTATTTTATAGAAAAATAATTTTATATCTCATACAATATATTATTATATTATGACATTTTATTACCAATTTATTAATGATTCTATAATAATGTTATGTTTCAGGTCATAACTACTTTTTTCATATATGATTCGACTCATTTTTTTATCTTATTAAATTTAACATGGTTTCATCATCTGAAAAATATATCAAATGTTATAAATTTCGTAACTATTCAAAATTTATGTATTTATATTTATACATAAAATTTAGTGATAGAAAATGAATTATACCATTCTTGGATATAGTTGGTCTTATGTATACATAAACACCATTTTAATTTTCTGGGATGATTAAAAGAAACAAAAATAATTTATATAATATAATTCTAGATTAAATATTATCTTAAATATGTCACATATTTTTCCTAAACAAATATTTAATACAATTTATTTAATGTGCGAGTCAATCAGATCACATCATGAGGTGGTAGAAAGTCGTAAACACGGGAGACATTCTCAAATTCGAAAAAAATTGAATTCATTATGGTATATATGATTTAAATATTAAATAATCATAATAATATAATAAATATCATATATTATATATAAATCTATAAATTTGTACATCCAGGATTGGTGGTATTGGAAATATGATTGACATCGGTTCATGAAGCAGTAGTCCACTATAAAAATAAGTAATTATTTTGTAACCCACTGGATTAAGGTGGAGATGATTTTAGTTTATTAACATAACATAAAAAGTTTCATTATACATAATATTATGATTTTATTATATAATCATGGTTTAATACCAATTTAAGGATGTTATAGATCATTTAAAATAAAAACACTTGTTGATATACATTACCTCTTCTTTTGGTATCCTTCTCATGATCTCATTAAAAACAACATTATATAGATTTTTATTTAAAATTAGTCTTCTAGGATTATAGGAGGGAATATGGGATGTAATTTGGGACAATATTGGCTGAAACAAAGGGTTGTGTAGGTGTGAATAAGAGAGGATATAGGGTAGCCTTATTTAAGTATGTTGAGTGGTAAACTTGTAATTTTTTGAAAGTATTCAATCATATAAAATTATTAATCAATCAAAAAGATTAATAAATCATGATTTCTAGATTGCAGAAGATATAAGGTCAAAATAGTTACTGCAAAAGGATTTTGAAAAATATTGTGAGTCATTTTTCACCTAATATTTTTGGAGTAACCCTCGGAATTTTTTTTTAACTCAACGATGGTAATTAATTTATAAAAAATCCATTATTCCTTTTGAAAAAAATTATTTTTAACATATCAGGTAATATAATTTATTATTATAAACATATATAGAATTTTTTTAAAAAAAATTTATATTAACAGAAGATGAAAAATTAAATTTAATATTAATCTAACAGACGAGATGAGAAAGAAATGATTTAATTAGAAAATTTCTATAAGTTTTGAATGTTTTTATATAATAATTCTATTGTAAATTGATTCAAATAAACTATATTAGATTAATTTATTTATAATTAATCTAATTTAGTTTTAGAACTACTGTAAAATAAATATTTATATTTGTATATAAAAGACACTAAAATGTATTTTTCAATTAAAATTATGTTATTTCATTATTAATACTGAATTAATTCATTAGAAAATCAATATAATTCCTCATATGATATTTTTTACTGGATGATTTCAAAAATTATGTGTATCTGGTTGAAATACGTTTATAAAAGTATCAAAAAATAATTTTATTAATTATTACAAAATGGATTTATTTAAATGAAAATTCTATTTTCGAAACATATAAAGAAAATTAAAAAATTATTTTTTTTATAAATATTTATTATTTATATAAAACAATTATACATAATATTTAACGTTTAGTTATTTTATTCATACCACATGATAAAGTGTATAGGTTATAATAGTCATATTTGAATAATATTAATAATATATCTTATTCATGTTAAAACTCAGTTTCGTGTGTAATGCACGATGACCTAGTGTTGCATGTAGAAAAATATTATCAGGGTGATGCATGTAATGGATTATTACGTTGGCATTGGTGGTGGAAAAAACTATCAAATAAAAATAATTTATTCAAAATAAATAATACATCAAATCTCAAAGTGTTACATCCTACCACACTAAAAATTTATTACTCACTTAAAATTCATCACTCAGATACAAACAAATAAGGATAATTATGCCATAATTATTTTTAAGGTTCCCATATAGATTCAAAAAATTTGGGGGTTTCACCATAAAAATTTACTTAATGAGATTATTTTTTCGTAGAAAATTCTATATAAAATTTAGAGTCTTCACTAGTTGTTCTGCATAAGAGTGATCCTACCCTAGTGTTATGACATAAATGTTCTTTACATGTGAAGGGTTAAGAATGTACATACTCATAAGAGTTAGATAAAACATAGCATAACCATGATATACATTTGGAGACTTTTGATACGATTGGATATGGTCTCTAAATGAAAAATAACATCAAAGCGATTGACATAACTGGGGAATAGTTTCCCACGATTTGTGAATCACAAAACTTTATTCTATATATATCTTATTAAAATCACATTGTCACAAACTTCAAATCATAGATCATAATGGTGATTATTAGCATATAGTTTCTGTTATCTATGAGTTTCCATGATGTGTCTCTGAATGGATCTATCCTTATCTATCATTTCTTTATCTATCTTATGTAATGCCCCGACCCCAGTTACCCAGAGTCAGTGCTTTATTTTAATACATTCGCATGATTTCAAGGAATAATGTCCCGATAGATCGATCAGTTTAGCAGTATTGGAAAATAGATTACCTACATGAACATTACATTATAGTTTCCAACATACAACAAAAAAATCCTTTTAAAATTCCATTTTCCCTTATCTTTTCCATGCTTCTCAAACATAAAACACTTCTTGGGATCCTGGGAATGTAAAACATAAGAAATAGGTGATCTGAGATGCTGAGTAAGGGTAACTAATTTAGCGGAAGATATCATAAACAATAGGCATGGTGAATAATTGAAAACAGATGCCCTTAAAAATAATAAAAATGATCACTTTATGAAAGAAATATGAGCTAAGTAAATAATTTCTTAATAAAACATAGTCATGGGTATTCTACAAGTCAAATAACCACACGAACCATCAATATTATTTTCATAGTGAGGGAAGGTATAATGCCAGACATTCTGAAACATTTTTTCATGGCCTCAGCCAAGACGATTAAAAATGATTAAGGCTCGGTCAATACCATATATCAGAATTGAGAAAGGCCTCAGAAAATCCCATGTATAATTGTTTCATTAGACCACCTGATACATCAAGGAGCTATAGAGTGCTTCACTCATCACATACAATGTCCAATAGATTCCTCAAATAAAAAGGTTGAAACATAATATAAATTTTGTATTAGAACTAGAATAGGAAATTTAAATACTTTAACAATAAACCATGAATGGTATTAAAATTAAACATCGACAGTCAAACATAACACACAACAGTAAATACATTATGGAATATTTTTATCATAATAAATCAACATAAAAAAATTATAAAATCCATCAATGAATGTTGACATAAATGAAAATTATTTTTAAAACTCTTGAGAGAAATATAACATTTTCATGAAAACATTTAAAAGTCATGCAATTTAGAAAGGAATACATTTAAAGACATTTTTGAATCAAAGTTACCACTAAAACATTGAATCATTTTAATGGAATTAACATTTTAAAACATTCATCTCCATTTTAATAAATCCTTAAAACCATTTTGTAAACATGGACTTTAATGATAATGGTTTAGAAGAATAAATCATTAAAACATTTAAAATGATGTTTTAGTAAAAATTCCATTAAAAGAATCCCTTTGAAAACTATTTTATGAAACAATGACATGGATAATAAATATGACCCATTAAAAAAATACACATAACCAATATCAGATAATTATGCGACTGAGGAATTAACCCTAACATTGCACTTCCCTTTGGTCGAGGGTATGTTTAACCTCATGTATAATGACAATAGAATGTAACTAAATTATACCAGAACCATAATCATATTTATTATATCATACATGATTCATTTATGACTTTATACTTCCAATATAATAATGATATCCATGTTAATTTAACATTTTGGGTAATTATCTCATTCTTTATCGTATGTGATTTACCTTTTTATTCTTGATCGTATCATTTATATCATGATTTAAATGATTCCAGAATATAATCCTTGATTTATATATCATATATATTTAGAATATAAATATTTATAATATATGTATATATTAAATGGAAGGAATCGTTTATGGAAACTATAGGTCATATGTACGCATAAACGTTATTTTGGTTTTCATATCGTATTGAATGGAAGTAATTGAATAAGATATATGTAAGAACATACATACATACATACAGATATACATACATACACATATATATATATAAGTATAATCATAACATCATATATTACATACTTATTATTAATATATATTTTTATAAACATCGTTGAATGATGAACATGGAAATAAATCTCATGGCATCGTGGTGACGGTAATCTGTACGTATGCACGAGCGATAATATCATTAATTTTATTTAAAATCATATGTAAATAGATATAATATAATACATACTGAGTCATTAACATGTTATATGTATTATTTACATCAATTATACATCATTACAATACCCATCCAAATAATAATGTAATGAATAACAATTACACTATGACATGTGGATGGTAAGTCGTGCGTACGCACGTACGATGACATGTCTTTCAAAAGATTGATAGAATAATGAATATGGTTGTAACATATTTCTAATAACATCATATTATTTATAATATATTGCTGTTATTATTTTAGAATCGAAACAAACAAGATAGAGTAAGTGGAAAAATAAAGGAACTTGAAAGAGGTGGTGAGATATTTACCTCTTTTTCGGGTTCTTCCTTTTGGTTTGATCAAAAGGGCTCTTTAGGTTGGCCTTCTGACCAAAAGAAGGCCTCTAGGATGATGGGAGGATATTTGAGATGGTATTTGGTCCGGTTTTGGCCGAAAAAAATGTCTTTGAATGTGTGAATTATAGAGAAGGCGGGGTTCCCTTTTATAAGAGGGGTGAGGGGGGCCTTAGGAAAAGATAGAAATATTATTTTATTATAAATTTATTTTTGTTTTATAATTGATCCAAAATTGATGATTTAAAGTATATGGTGGGGATGGGTAGAAAAAAACTCAACCTATATGTTTTAGACAGGTTTGGGTCAGTATATTATCTTTATATTTTAGATTTATCTCATTTTTAAATAGTTTGACATTTAACATGTCTAATTGTATTTTTACATTATATGGTTAATAAACATACTATATATTTCCATGAGAACCAAAAGTTGTTAATTAAAGATAAAACTATCATCATACAATAATTTTGTTGTATCCTTATATTTTTTGGAAAACAATGTCAATTAATAATATAATATTTTTTTAAAAACTCTTTTATGTTAGTTTTGACACTATTTGGTACTTTGTTTTTTCTAAATTCATAGCATAATTATTTCGTTGAAAAAAAATTTCTAACCCACCATAACATATGATATTAACCTATAAAATTAGTTTAGTTCATAAAATGTATCATATTACATTTATTTGGATATTTATAATATCAACTATTTTAATATTTCATTAATAAGATAATTATAGCATCAAAATTGTGTCATAAATAAATTAAATTAGTTAATGTCTAAAAAATATAAATAAAATACCATTATTTACGAATTATTTTTAGACTTACAGTCAATATTTATAGTTCGAAATATAACATATATAACCTCATATAAAAATTGATTTATTAAAATATATTTGTTTATGTCATTTTTGCCTTCACTTTAAGCTAATTAAAATAACGTGTCATTATCATTCGTAAGAGGCTCCTTGGGGTCCCAAAATTGACCAGAGGATTCCAATGGTCATCCGTGACTCATCCAATAAAGTTTTTAGAAGGGTTAAGGTAATTTTTTATTATTATAATATTCTTTTTACCCTGAATTACCTTATTTACCTTTAATAGCGGTAAATAAAAGTCAAAAGTTACTATTCACCGAAAATTATTTTCATCTTATTGAACCATATTTAACTTACTGATATTAACCTTGCCTCTCAGATATTTAAAATTCAATTCACCAAAATGGTTAAATTATGTTTTATGCAAATTTTGAAATGCTCCTAGGAGGTGGGTAAAGGACGGTAAAAAGACAGATAAATTTTTTTATATCTAAATTTATTATAAACTAAAACCAATGAATTAAAGTGAACTTATATAGGTATTATGTATCTATTTTTACCTAATATAAATTTAAATAAAATAAATAATTATTTTTAAAAAGTTGATTTTAAACAATAACTCAGTGTTTTCACTATTCATCAAAAATAGAACATTTTCAGAAAAATATCAAAAATTCACCCAAAGATAATTTTTATATTCCAAATTCAAAAATGAATTCTATTTTACAAATTTAAAGTCATATAATTTTGATTAATTAATTTATAATTATTTCTCGTTGTCAAAACAAATAGAGTGTTTTTAAGCAACAATATCTATCAAAAGATTGACAGTGGTTTATATCCAATTTCAAAGTTAAATTAATTATAATGACCTATATTGTATTAATTGATAAAAATATAATCTATGTGTACATAAAAACCAATTAAATTCATAACTTAACAACAAAAATTATTTCAATTGAAATGTTTTTTTAATTTAAATTTAGTATTTTTCACTATTCACCCAAATATGAATGTTATCCGAAGAATACAAAAAATTTATCAAAATTAAATTTTTATGTCCCGATTCTGAAAAAGAATTTTATTTTCTAATATTAAAAATACTAGTGTCAAATATTGGATTTTAAAATTGTTCTCCATGCAAAGGCTGTAAAATTTCATTTTCTTCAAAATACTTCCTTTATCTAAAAAATTGAATTTATTTGTATATTATGTCTAAGAAAAAAATAATATAGATGTTAAAATTATAGGGAGTATATAAAATTCAAAATGCAGTTAATACTATTCATAACCTCTTTTGAAAGGCTTGTTTGGTAAGTCGTGGTGCTCTTGAGCTCAGTGTTGCGTGAAGTGAATGTCATTAAATTACTTTGAATAAATAACGAACTATGAAATCATGGGGTGTTACATTCTTCCATAATTTAATGAATTTCGTCCTCGCAATTAGAAATTTCTCTTCAAAAATAGAAGGTTTAAAATAGAAAATTCCTTGTGGGAAAACCCACAACAGAAATTGGGTTAATAAAATTTAGTATTAATAAAAGGAAAAGGGGAATAAAAAAGTCACCACAAAATTATGATCTCGATTAGGAGAAAATTGGTGGAAATTTAAGATACATAATTTGATGGAAAACATAAATATTTATAGGGAGTTATTCAGTTCATCAATCACAAACAATTTAAGAATTTAGGTCCTCAAATCCATCAATCTATGATGACTTAAAATTTCATCAATTCAACAAAACATAAGGTATCATGATAACACTTTTTCAGTTTTAGGATCCATTACCTAATGATTAAGAATTAATTTATTCATAGAATAAGAGAAGGAACAAAATATTTGACCAGTAGAGTTCCATCTTCTAATTGGTTTTTACAAAAAACTCATCTTTTACTCTAAAAGATAATATAACTAAAAAAATCTATTTATCCTATTTGTTTAGGGTTTTAAAAATAATGAATTTTTCATTCCCCTTTCAGACCTTTTAAAAAAGAAAATACTTTATTCTATCCCAAATATCACGTAGGCTAGTGGTAGGTAATGCACCCTTGTAACTCTTCGATTATAGGATCAAGTATCACATCCTTTCCGAACGCGATGGGTTGTCGAATGACTTTCAGGTTTTCATTTTTATGACAATCCAAAAAAAAATCTCGATAAATTATTAAACCATAACAATAGTGTCCAATGTCAAACATAATCAATTCCAACATTTAGACATATCCAAAATACGTTTTTCCAAACTCACAGTCCAAAATTTATAAGGAAGCTAAACACAATGAAGATTCATTTTGCCACATAATAACATGTGAATACCTTCTTCATGTATTCATTTAAAACATAGTAACACCCTGAATTACAATAAAACCTTATTGATTTCATTCATTCTCCCATATTCCATATAGAATAATGGATATACTCCTTATATCCAAAAATTTTGTAAACTCCACCAATGATGGAATGTACAAATCATTAATCAGAATCATGGTAGTTAAGAATATTTAATATAATTTATCCAAATCAATCATCTCTTATTCCAAAATTAATACCTCATTATTAAGATCATATTAATGTTTTTACATTCATTATTCCATGTTTTTATAAAATTTTAACTTACCATTGAGTCATTTTACTTGGTTCAACACAATCTCAAGTCCTTATTTAAATAATACAGCAGTATAATCCTTATATACTATATAATTCTTATAACATGTACATCATTAATACAATACTCAATTGACAAAATACATTAATAATAAAATAATAACTCTTAATCATTCCTCTTTATCTTTTATAGCATCATAACTTGATTATTATTCTATAGTAGCATTTGGGGTATACATTGATGATTTTGAAATTGATTCACGTTGTGTCCCATCTCCTTGTAGATGAAGCATTGTATATTTGAAACCTTTTTCTTACCTTTGAAATCACATACATGGTGTCATTTTTCTCCCCACTTACAACAAACTCTAATTCCCTTCATGAATTTACCAAGATGATCCTTTCCATAGTTATCACATATTGGAAAATCCATCTCCCCCTTATTCCCTTTATCCATCATTCTTTCTACCATCCTTTTCTTCTCTATATTCCTTTCAAAGCCATAAGACTCAGATAATTATTTACATATCTTATTAACATGTGATATTATTTCATCATATGATGATATTATGTGGGAGACTATTTCCTTTTAAAAAATTTTCTTAATACAATGAAATATATGATCCTTATTACTCTTTGGATCATGCGTATGGCTGGATGTCTCATTCTTTATACTAGGCGACATTTCTAAATAATGGCATACACTAGGTTAGTTTATGAATTGCAATGCATAATTCCAAACATATATAATACGTAATGTATATTTAAAAGATTATGAATATAATATATAATCATAAAATGTATTCTTTGAGAAAATATTTACTACTAAATCATTCATAATGACTTGTAATGAAAATGTTAATTATCCAAGGCATATCCCCGGGGAGTGCCATATCCAAGAGTGAATCAAGGCCCTTTATCGTGCACCGGTTCCTGTTTGAGTCTAGTTCAAAGTGGTTTTTTCGAGTTTTAACCCAAGGTACATCTATGCCAAAGCCGCTTCTACCTGCTCGTATCCAGATAGCGATGTATTTCTTGGAAAACTCAATGAATATCTACAGTACCAAAATTCTAGGAAGTTCTACGATACTAATCCTCAAAGTCTATCTTAGGGTAATGTTCTCTAATTAGATTTTAACTGAATCTATTTCCAAGGTTGTTTCTAAACATCCTCTAATACCAAATGTAATGCCCCGAACCTAGTTATCCAGAGTCGGTGCATTATTTTAATACATTATCATGATTACAAAGAATCATGTTCCGAAATACTGATCAATTTATTAGTCTTGGAAAATAGATTACAAACATGAACCTTACATTAATCATTCTAACATACAACATAAATATATTGCTTGAGAATTCCATTTTTACCTTAGTTTAACCCTACATCTCAAACATAAAAAACTTATTGGGATCCTGGAAAAAATAAAACATAAGAAAGGGGTGTACTCCGATGCTCAGTATGGGTAAATAATTTAGCGGAAGATATCAAAAAAAATATGCATGGTAAATAATTGAAAACACATGCCTCTAAAAATAATAAACATGAACACATTATGGAATAAATAGTATTTGAGTAAACAATTCCATAATAAAACATAGTCATTGGAATTCTACTAGTCGAATAAACACATGAACCATCAATTTTATTTTCATAATGAGGGAATGTATAATGCCAGAAATTTTGAAAAATTTTCTTAAGGCCTCGGTGAAGACGTCTAACAATGATTAATGCCTTGACCAAAACAATATATCAAAATTGGGAAATGCATAACCCAATTCCACGTCTATTTGTTTCATGAGACCTATAGATGAATCGAAGAGCTATAGTAGGATCCACCTGTCACTTACTATGTCCAATACATTCCTCATATGAAAAGGTTTAAACATAATATAAACATTCATATTAGAAATATCATACAAAATGTCAATACATAACCATAAACCATGAATGGTTAAAAAAATAACACATCCACAGTCAATAATATAACATAACCTTCAATAAAATATGGAAGATTTGTATGATAATAAATCAACTTCAAACAAGTTTGAAATCCTTCAAAGGATGTTGACATAAATGAAAATGATTTATAAAAATATTTGAAAGAAGTATGCATTTTTCATGAGAAGAATTAAAAGCCACACAATTTAAAAAGGAAGAAATTTAAAGAAATTTTTTAATCAATTTCTCCCATACCACTTTGAAACATTTGAATGAAATTAACATGTTAAAACATTCATATCCATTTAAATAAATACTTAAAACCATTTTGAAAACGTCGACATTAATGATAATGGTTTAGATGATTAAATCAATAAAACAATTAAAATGATGCTTTAGTAAAAAGTCCCTTAAATGAATGCCTTTTCAAACAATTTTATGAAAAATGGACATGGATAATAAATATGTCCTAGTAAAAACTTACAGATAACCAATCTCAGATAATAATGAGATTGAGAAATTATCCCTTACATTGAACATTCCTTTGATCGAGGGTACATTTAACCCACTATATAATGACCATAGTATGTTATTATATTAGAATAAGACAATATTAATATTTATTATATTATACATGATTAATTTATTACGTTATACTACCAATTTAATAATGATTTCCATGTTAATTTAGCATTTTTGATAATAATAACTTTCTTTATCGTATCTGTTTTAACTGGTTATTCTTGATCGTATCATTTAGATAATGATTTAAATGATTCCAGAATATAATACTAGAATTATATATCATATATATATAGAATATAAATATTTATAATAGATTTATATATGAAATGGAAGGCACCGTTTATGGAGACGGTAGGTCGTACGTACGCAGAAACGTTGTTTTCGTTTTCATATCGTATTGAACAGATGAAAGTAATTAAGATATATGTAAGTACATACATACATACATATATATATATATATCCAGTAGAATTATTATATTTTATATTACATACATATTATTAATATATACTTTTATAAACATCGTTGAATGGTGAACATGGAAATGAATCTCATCGCGTCGTGGAGACGGAAATCCGTACGTACGCACGAGCGGTAATATCATTATTTTGATATTAAATATTATGTAAATAGATGTTTTATCATATATTCAGAATCATTAACATGTTATATTTTTTATTTAAATCAATTATAATTCATTATTATACCCATCCAAATAAATATGTATTGAATAACAAATACACCACGACGTGGAGATGGTAAGATGTGTGTATGCACCTACAGTGACATGTCGTTAAGAGAATGGATATAATAATGAATATGGTTTTAGAATATTTTTAATAACATTATAGTATATATAAGATAATGGAGTTATTATTTTATAATGGAAACAACAATGAAAGAGGAAGTGGAAGAAAATAGGAACATGAAAGAGATGGTGAGATATTTACCTCTTCTTCAGGTTCTTCCTTTTATTTGATCAAAAGGGATAAATAGGTTGGCTTTATGAATAAAGTAAGGCCTATAGTATGAAGGGAGGATAGTTGAGAGGGTATTTGGGCTGGGTTTGGGGGATCCAAATGTTTTTATGGTGTCAATTAGAGGGAAGGGGGGTGCCCTTTTATAAGAGGGGTCAGGGGCACATTAGGAAAAGCTAGAAACTTTATTTTATAATAAATATATTTTCTCTTTATAATGGCTAGTAAATGTATTATTTAATTTTTATGGTTAGGATTGGTCTAAAACTACTCATCCAATAGGTTTTAGATAGTTTTGGGTCACTTTATTAACATTATCATTTAAATTTGACTCATAGTAAAATAGTTTGATATTTACCATGTATCATTGTATTTTTATATAATATGGTTAATAAATATACTATATACTTCCATGAGAACCCCAAGTTGTTACATAATGATAAAAATATCATATTATAATCTTTTTTTCCAACTATTATGTTTTTATGAATATAATAAAAATTAATAATAAAATATTTGTTTAAAAAAATCTTTTATGTTAATTTTGACACTATTTGATATTTAGTTTTTTCTTAATTCATAACATCATTATTACATCAAAAAAAATTTATCTAACCAACTCAATAATATCATATTAACCTTTAAAATTAGTTTAATTCAAAAATTGTCTAAAATAACTTTTATTTGAATATTTATATAATCAATTATTTCAGTATTTCATTAATAAGGTAATTAATGAATCATCATTGGGTCATAAATAAATATAATTATATAATGTCTAAAAAATATAAATAAAATACCATTATGTAGGAAATATTCTTATATTTATAATTAATAGTTATAGTTGAAAATATGACTTATATAACCTCATTTAAAAATTTAATTACTAAAACATATTTTTTATGTCATTTTTACCATTACATTAAGTTAATTAAAATAAAGTGTCATTATCATACATAAGTGGCTCAATGGAGTCCCAAAATCGTCACATGGATGCCCATTGTCGTCCATGACTCATAAAATAATTTTAGGATAGGTGTTAAGGTAATTTTTTATTATTAGAATATTCTTTTTACCATGAATTACCCTATTCACCTTTAATCATGGTAAATAAAAGTCAAAAGTTACTATTCACCATAAATTATTTACATCTTATTGAACAAAATATTACTTAATCATATCATACTTGTCTCTATGATTTTTTTAATTCAATTCACATAAGTGGAGAAATTATGTTTTATGCAAATTTGCAAATACTCCTAAAAGGTGAGTAAAAGACGGTAAAAATTTGGGCGAAATTTGAATATATAAAAAATTATTATAAACATACTCAAATGAATTACATTTAAATTTTATTGATATTATGTATCTATTATTACCTAAAATATGTTTAATTAAAATAAATAATTATTTAAATAAAAATTCGGTTTTAAAAAATAACTCGAAGTTTTTCACTATTCATAAAAAATCGAATGTTTTTAGAAAAATACGAAAAATTCATCCTAAGATAATTTTGATACTCAGATATCAAAAATGAATTCTATTTTACCAAATTCATATCATATATTTTTCATTAATTAATTTAAAATTAATTCCCTTTTTCAAAACAAATAGAGTGTTTTTAAGAAACAATATCTATCAAAAAATTGACACTTATTTTTGTTCAATTTCAAAGTGATATTATTTATAATGACCTAAATTATTTTAAATTAAGAAAAATATAATCTAATTATACTTAAATCCAATAAAATTCATAATTTAACTTTATAAATTATTTCAATTAAAAAGTTGTTTTTAATTAAAATTTAGTATTTTTCAATATTCACCATGATATAAAAGTTATCAGAAAAAGGAATTTTTTTATCAAACCTAAAATTTATGTCCCTATTATAAAGAAGAAGTTTATTTTTGTCATATTAAATATATAAATGTTTCAAATATTTTATTAAAAGAGTGTTCTTTATCAAAAGGCTATAAACATTCATTTTTTGAAAAATACTTCCTTTATCTAAAAAAATGTATTTTTTTGTATATTATTTCTAATAAAAACATAATATGCATTTTAAAATTATGTAGAGTATATAAAAATAAAAATTTCATTAATTCAATTCATAATTTCTTTTGAACGGGTAGTTTGGTAAGTCGTGGTGCGCTTGAACATGGTGTTGTGTGTAGTGCATGTTATTGAATTAATTTGAAGAAATAACGTACTATGAAATCTTGGGTTGTTAAATCTTAGGTTACAATATATTTCATTCTAAACCTAAATTCCCACAGGTTATGTCTATACACATATTTCCATATGGTAATTTAAATGGATCCAAATGAATTCTTGAGTGAAATCTGTTGTTGTATGAAAACTCAATTGGAAGAAGATGTTGATAAAAAAACATATGAAATGACAAAATAATGACAGCAATATATCATATAGGGTATGAATTATTCACCAAGACTAACCAACTATTTTATTATTATATGAAGTTCTAAAACTATTCTCTAAAACCCAATCCAACTGAATAATTTTCCAGAGAATTTGATAATCATCAAATCCTGATTAGAAATAATGAAATGTAGTAATCTGGGAAACTATAAAACATTCATAGTGTATAAACATGTATGATGATCTAAATATAAGTCTACTCTAATATAAATGATGTGTGTTAATTTCACATGGAGATTTATTAGAACCCACATATCAATATTCACATTATATTTTTTGGGGAGTATAACGAAATAAATTATAGGGATGTTTTTACATTTCCTTTTCAGTATGGGTAATTAATGAAACATCACTTTTGACTTTAAACTATCAGATTAAACGTGCTAGCATACCATTTCCGAACATAAAAATTGTTCGATATAATTGTTCCTTATATCTAAACAGAATTACTCTTTCAAATCTATATACAACTTCATACATCCCATATGAATATGGAATGTAGAATTATGATCTCCCTACAACATCTAATTATTAAAAATGTTGATTGATGGAACAATACATAGTTTCTAAACCTTATCATTCCATCATGTACATTGATTAACATAGGAAAAGATATAACCTTTTTGTAACACTGCATCTTTCTTTTGAACGTAATTAATATTCAAATAGATAGATATAAGAACAGTTACATGAGTAATATATGATTTCGGCCCTTCATTTAGGATTTCCATATACATCATTTTCAAATCTAAGAATATCAGACATTTTTTTATCCTCGTCATGTATAATTTACAATGATCATTTTGAAACAACACATTATCCACATTGTTAAATATATGATGGTGTTTATGTATTAAGTAGTCATAATAATTAATAACATATAACCATTTATTCATGTTTATATTAAAATACATCTATTTGAATATAATAATTAAACATTTATGGATTGTATAAATTTGACACATTTCCGCACAAAGGTAATTACACTATATCACTAGTGAAAAAATTACAACAGCTTACTTAATATTAATTATGGTTAAATTTTCTCATGAATCCTTAATTTTCATACTTCCTAATAAATAAAGATGTCATTCTACACAATTAAACATACCAATCCCTTATTATGTATATTAATGTAGATTAAAATCTCTAATCCACAATAGGGTAATGTAATAACAAGTGAATTTACCTATATTCTTTTTTATTCTATGAAATTTACCACACATTCATATATCTATATGAAAATGGATCCGTTTTTAGTTTATTTGGTCAACAGATTATATATTTATCATATATTCTATACAATCCATAAAAAATGACCTAAAAACCCACAAAAACGTGGTATCATTGTCACATTCACTAGTGCAGAAAACATTTTTTACGTCGGTTATTTTTCATTATTTACGTCGGTTTTTAGGTGACGTTAATACGGACGATGTTATAAATAACGTTTTTTACGTCGGTTCTTTAAAACCCGACGTAACATCCCTAACATCACGGTTTTTATCACGTCGGTTCATTAATAACCGACGTGAACAATCATGGGGGATGGGGATTTATAACGGCGGTTATTATATAACCGGCGTGATAAAACGCGGGTGGGGGGTTTAGCACGTCTGTTATATAATAACCGACGTGATAAATATGCGCAGGGGGGGGTTTATCACGTCGGTTATTTCTAAACCGACGTGATAAAACGCCTGGGATATCGTTTATCACGTCGATTATGACATAACAGACGTGATTAACCCTTCCCCGGGCCTATTATCACGTTGGTTTCTTAAATAACCGACGTGATAAAAAGGCCTGGGAAACGTTTTAGCACGTCGGTTATCCGATAACCGACGTGGTAAATTGATTCCCAGGCCTTTTAGCAAGTCGGTTATATTAAGAACCGACGTGATAAAAGGCCCGGGAACAGTTTATCACGTCGGTTCTCGAAAAAACCGACGTGATAAACCCCTACCGATTTATGTACCACGTCGGTTATTTTATAACCGACGTGAAAGCGATATATTTTTTTTAAATAATTGCACTGCTCTCACCAAAAAGCAACCAGAAACCTAACAACAAAAATAACCATGCCATCCCTCCCCCAAGCCCCAACTGAACCCCACCCTCATCTATACCCACCTAACAACCTGGCCAGCCCTCCCCCACCACATTGGAGCCCCACCACAACCCTTGGACACCCCCCACCCCTTGGACAGCCCCCCACCCTCATTTACACCCCCACGACCCCTAGTACAGCCTCAAACACCCATTGGACACCCCTCCCATATCCCTTGGACACCCCCACCCCTTGGACACCCCCACCCCTTGGACAGCCCCCCCCCCCCACCCTCATTTACACCCCCAAGACCCCTAGTACAGCCTCAAACACCCATTGGACACCCCCCACACCTTGACAGCCCTCCCAGACCCCTTGGACACCCCCCCGACCCCTGGACATCCCCCCGAGCCCTTGGACAGCCCCAAACACCCCTTGGACACCCCTCCCATATCCCTTGGACACCCCCCACCCCTTGGACACCCCCACCCCTTGGACAGCCCCCCACCCTCATTTACACCCAAACGGCCCCTTGGACAGAACTCCCAGACACCTTGGACACCACTCCCATATCCCTTGGACACCCCCCCACCCCTTGGACACCCCCACCCCTTCGATAGCCCCCCCCCCACCCTCATTTACACCCCCCGAACACTAGGACATCCCCAAACACCCCTTGGACACCCCTCCCATATCCCTTGGACACCCCCACCCCTTGGACACCCCCCCACCCCTTGGACAGCCCCCCCACCCCCAGGACACCCCCCCGACCCCTTGGAACCCCCCCGACCCCTTGGAAACCCCCCCATCCCCTTGGATAGCCCCAAACATCCCTTGGACACCCCTCCTATATCCCTTCGACACCCCCCCCCCCACCACTTGGACACCCCCCACCCCTTGGACAGCCCCCCACCCCCCACCCTCATTTACACCCAACCGACCCCTTGGACAGCCCCAAACACACCTTGGACACCCCTCCCATATCCCTTGGACACCCCCCACCCCTTGGACACCCCCACCCTCATTTACACCCCCCGACCCCTAGGACAGCCCCAAACTCACCTTGGACACCCCTCCCATATCCCTTAGACACCCCCCAAACACCCACCCACCCCCTTGGAACCTCTCCCCCCATACCAAAATCCAGACCAGAAAAACCATAAACAGTAGACCAAAACAAGAAGTAGAGAAAAATTAAACATTCAATTATATAACATTGAAAACTTACACTGTCAACTTCAAAAAAAACTAAATCCAACCTAAACGACTACGAAATACACAATTACATTGACAATATTCAAAATTCCATTTTACATTACAAACAACTAAAAGTCAATCAAACCTGTAAAATAATTTGACCACTCCACTTGTAAGTGTTTGATATCTTCAGCAGTAAAGGGTTGAGGGTCATCAAAAAGCTATAAAAGAAAAGGATAGTAGTCAACGTGTATAATGAATAAATCAAATTGAAATATTATGAGAAAGAGGAAATCTTACCAGGTCAAAACTCAGAACTGTCCCAGTTGTTATTATTTCATACATAAATCTTAACATGTAATAAATCAAATCGATGTGTATTTAAAAAAATATGCTTGAATATTATTTTCTAAACAAAATATAGTAAGATATAACACCCCCCTGGACACCCCCCGACCCCTCTGGACAGCCCCCCGCCCCTCCTGGACACCACCCCCACCCCCTACCCCCTTGGACACCCCCTGGACATCCCCCAACCCTCTGGACAGCCCCCCCACCCACCCGGACAACCCCAAATACCCTCTGGAGAGGCTGCCACCCACTTGGACAGCCCCCCACACCCATCCACCCCCTTGGACACCCCCCTGGACACCCCACCGACCCCTCTGGACAGGCCGCCACCCCCTTGGACAGCCCCCCACACACACCCATCCCCTTGGACACCACCCTGGACACCCCCCTACCCCTCTAGACAGCCCCCGACCCCTCTAGAAAGCACCCCCACCCCTCCTGGGCACAGCCCCCCACCCCCGACCTGCTTGGACACACCCCTGGACACCCCCCAACCCTCTGGACAGCCCCCCACCCCTCCTAAACACCACCCCCCACCCCCTACCCCCTTGGACACCCCCCTGGACACCCCTCAACACCCACCCACACCCTTGGACAACCCCCCACACCCACCCACCCCCTTGTAAACCCCCCTGGACACCCCCAACCCCTCTGAAAAGCCCCCCACCCCTCCTGGACACCACCCCCCACCCCCTACCCCCTTGGACACCCCCCTGGACATCCCCCAACCCTCCTGGTAGCCCCCCACCCACCCGGACAACCCCAAATACCCTCTGGAGAGGCCGCCACCCACTTGGACAGCCCCCCACACCCATCCACCCCCTTGGACACCCCCCTGGAAACCCCACCGACCCCTCTGGACAGGCCGCCACCCCCTTGGACAGCCCCCCACACCCACCCATCCCCTTGGACACCACCCTGGACACCCCCCGACCCCTCTGGACAGCCCCCGACCCCTCTAGAAAGCACCCCCAACCCTCCTGGACACAACCCCCCACCCCCGACCTGCATGGACACCCCCTGGACACCCCCCAACCCTCTGGACAGCCCCCACCCCTCCTAAACACCACCCCCACCCCCTACCCCCTAGGACACCCCCCTGGACACCCCCAACACCCACCCACACCCTTGGATAGCCCCCCACACCCACCCACCCCCTTGTAAACCCCCCCTGGACACCCCCTGACCCTTCTGGACAGCCCCCGCCCCTCCTGGACACCACCCCCACCCCCTACCCCCTTGGACACCCCCTGGACATCCCCCAACCCTCTGGACAGCCCCCCCACCCACCCGGACAACCCCAAATACCCTCTAGAGAGGCCTCTACCCACTTGGACAGCCCCCCACACCCATCCAACCCCTTGGACACCCCCCCTGGACACCCCACCGACCCCTCTGGACAGGCCGCCACCCCCTTGGACAGCCCCCCACACCCACCCATCCCCTTGGACACCACCCTGGACACCCCCGACCCCTCTGGACAGGCCCCGACCCCTCTAGAAAGCACCCCCACCCCTCCTGGACACAACCCCCCACCCCCGACCAGCTTGGACACCACCCTGGACACCCCCCAACCCTCTGGACAGCCCCCCACCCCTCATAAACACCACCCCCACCCCCACCCCCTTGGACACCCCCTGGACACCCCCAACACCCACCCACACCTTTGGAAAACCCCCCACACCCACCCACCCCCTTGTAAACCCCCCTGGACACCCCCTGACCCCTCTGGACAGCCCCCCACCCCTCCTGGACACCACCCCCCACACCCTACCCCCTTGGACACCCCCCTGGACACCCCCAACCCTCTTGATAGCCCTCCCACCCCCCTGGAATCACTGAAAATTTACCATAACAAGAAGTTGGGCCATTCAAAGAATGTTATTAGGTGTGGAGGAAGAACTGAGTTTCAATAGATAGAGAAGGAACTCGACATTAGGTTGTCTATTCCAGGTGTGGATTTGAAGGAGTTAATGTTTGTTCAGTGACCCAAGAGATTGAATCAGAAATTCAGATGTTGTGCCATTTTCTCATGATGAGGATGAATAATTGGTGGGGTTTGACTTTTAAATGGAGAGCTTAGCAGACCATCATATTTTCTATAGATCAGTAAAGGATGTTAGCATCGAACATAAGGCTTAAGGGATGCTTTCAGATCCAAATATGTATGTTGATGGATGCAATGGATCTAGTAGAGGTTCTAGAAAGAATGGTGGTTTTATTTGTTTAGGATAAGTAGTGAAGAAAAAACTAGTTAACTTTTTACTTGCTGAAAAGAGGGTATCTATAATTTTTAACATGCCGAGGGGAAATCTGGCGAGTCCTCCTCGTGAAACATTGTTTGTAGGGGGTGAAAATGGTGATGTGACCCCAAATCCATGCACCTATGCCATGATTGTGTGTGAATAAAGTAGCAACAACTGTAAAAGGGCAACCCATCCAAATGGACACGCCCCAACCCTCTCAGGGATTTATAGAAAATGATGAAAAAATAGTGAAATCATAAAATTAGTCAATATTGCAAGTCGAACTAATAGATCTAGGGATGATAAATAAGATTATGGTGCCAAAACGAGTTAAAAGGGTTCGCAATCGAAGAATCTTAGCTAGTTTCAACAAAAAAATTACAACACATATATATATACTATCCGCGAAAAAAAAACGAACGAGTGGGAGGATTACCTGAGTGCTGCGAGTTTAGATGATTGATCCGAGGAGATTAAATATGAGAAACGATGATCGCAAAACGAATCTAAACCAACGAAATGGACGAGCCGATTCGGGTTTACGCGCGAGATAGACGAGTCGCGACTGTCGAAGGTAAACTCGCGAATGACAATCCACGGGTCTGGGTAAATTTTTAAATGAGTTATCACGTCGGTTATTCAATAACCGACGTTATAATTGTTTTAAAAACATTTATAACGTCGGTTATTCAATAACCGACGTAAAAACCTTCCTCCGATTCTTTTTTTACGTCGGTTATTTTATAACCGACGTTATAAAGGGCTCAAAATCCGCGTTTTTGTACGTCGGTTATTCCATAACTGACGTAAAAAAACACCTGCGGATTCTTTTTTTACGTCGGTTATAAAATAACCGACGTAAAAAGGCCTTCAAAAACCGCGTTTTTTACGTCGGTTATTCAATAACCGACGTAATAACTCGTACATATGTCGATTTGTTACGTCGGTTATTGAATAACTGACGTAACAAACACCCCCCGCTTCTGTTTTTTACGGCGGTTAATGTATAACCGACGTAAAAAACGAAGCCGTACGATTAATAACGTCGGTTATAAAAATAACCGACGTTAAAGGTGTACCGAACACAGGTTTTTACGTCGGTTATTAAATAACTGACGTAAAAAACCTCGTTTTACACATTATGATGTCGGTTTTATATAACCGACGTAAAAAATGGTGATGTAAAAAACGTTTTCTGCACTAGTGATTGGTTAGTCTAGAGAAACATTGAGGAGCCTATGTCATTCATGGATCTACTAATGTGGACCTCTTGATATAATATGGCACAATTTTTTTAAAAAATTTAATCTTTTTATCTTTTTAATTTAGTTTCAGCTTCATTTGAGTATTTTGTATAATTCTCAAGTTGCATTAAGACTCTTCTATTTTCTTTAAATAGAATATAATAACATCTATAATTTATTTAAAAAAATAAAAAAGCTAGCCTATAAAGAATCTATTCATCAAATCCATGAATATATTATTAGAATTTTTAATACCTAATTTCATCAAAATATACTAATAGTGAACATAACAAAAGTTGTTTTATTGTGTATATCCACCTTCATTCATTTAATTGATGATATCATAAAATAAGAGTAATCATGGAAAATATTTGACATCCACATATTTTATCAAACAAGTCAATAATAAAGGGAAGTAGATATATGTTCTTGATAGTGATATTTTTCAACTCCCAATAGTCAATGTATGGTTTCGTTGATATATATTTAATTTTAACAAAATGGTTAGGTGAAGCCGAAGGAGACAGAATTGGCCAAATGAATACCATGATAGGGTTATATTAACGATTCTAATTCAATTCCACAAACTCAATCTATTAAATTCTATATGGTGTTTTTTAAATTAATGTGGAATAAGGAATGAGTTCTATTAATAATGAATTATCAGTATTTGGTTAATGTTGAGGAAACTCAACCATAATGGAATAAAAAATTATCATATTTTAAGCATATCATTTATGCCCTGATTCTCCATCACCATCTCATATATTAACCTCATTTGATTAGGTATTTATGACACATAATATATGTATAATCTCCAATTAATGTTTTATCTTATTTATAAATTGATAAATGATCATTGGTTATATTAGAATATCAAAATTTAATTTCAATCCATGATTATAGAATGGATGTTCATAAGATATGAATCATAATTGAATAAAATAAGATAACCCATAAGAGCAATACATTATCTTAATACAATGATTTGTGTCATACACATATGTATTTAAATTCATTTATATATTATTCATCTCTTGATTCCAAGGCTACCATATTGGAATGGTTTTACACCCTAATGATTCATATTATTCATTATTAACTACCAATATCTTCATAGTGGAAAAAGTCCCATACTGAAAAATGTTCTATCCTCTTTATAATCATTTCAACCATGTTAGATTTACCTCATTACACAATGCATTGAAAAGATATAAAAGTAAAAAATTTCTCATTATGAATACCATATTTATGTGTGTAAAACTATCATAAAACATCATTATATCATTAAATAGTAAATAAAATGTGTACCATTGAAATTTTACCATTTTGTAACATTTGGAAAATAGATAGGTTTCATTATCATTTCATTATAGAATAACCTATGAAAAAATAAGGTTTTATAATAGATAACTCATGGAATAACCCATGGATGAATATTGATTTTATAAACATTATTATATCATAAGCATTATCCATTTAGCTAAATAAAATTAATATTATCCCTAGATCATATCCCTAGTAGTGAATCAGTAACGTCAACGTATTTCATATGACATGGATAGTGATTTAGATCGATCACTTAAGCCATTATATGGAAAAAGTATAATTTCATCCGTGAAAAGGACATAAACCGTTTTTAAAATAGTTATATTTAGAAATAAATTTAAATACCTATAATTAATACTTATATTAAATGATCAGTCATGAACTCTGAAAATTATGTTCTTGTTGAACACATTAAAACTAATATATCTTTGAAATTTTTTGTATAAGAAGAAATGTGAATTAATACGATAATTACGTGATGATTCTCTTAAAAAATTAACAAGTAAAACAGTGTTAAAATTTTACATAAAAAAGAATTAGAGAATAATAAAAATAATGAAATTATTTTTATAAATCATGGTTATCAAAGGAAACTGATTTCCAACCGAAGAGGGAAATAATTTTCGGTTTTCATAAAAACAATTTTTCTATTATCTTAAGTAACAAAGAATACAATATTATAACTTTTTAATAAAAATATTGTGAATAATTTGAGAAAAATAAAATTAATGGTTTTAGTTAGAGATTAATCATATAATTTTTTCATGGGAAACACAATCCTAAATAATAAAGATAATCTATTATATTGTAACACAAAATATTGTCACATTGGAAACCTTCTATCATAATCCCCATGAAGGAAATTTTTTAATGAAACATAAAATGACATAATGATGAATAAATTATTATAATTATTTCTAAAATGGTCAATATATAAACCTAATGAATTATTATAGCTAAATAATATAACATTTGTCTCAAAAAATGAAAATTGGGACATGAATACATCCCATTATGTTTTAACATCGATAATGCTTATTACAACTCTTGTTCATTAAATATATGACAATTATAAATAGATAATATAAAATTTTGATATATATAATAATATATATTCTTTTTATGACCTTTTATTAACAATTTATTTATAATTTCATGATATGGTTATGTTTTATGTAATAACCGTTTTTTTATTCATATAAGTTTTGAATTATTAATTTTATCATCTCAATAATATCATGATTAAATTATATAAAAATTTAAAACATGATATAAATATCATATAAATTCATTTTAATTGTATTTAGAGTCATCCAAAAAATTTAGTTATAGGAAATGTAATACACTATTCATGTAAATGAAAGGTCGTACACACACATTAAGGATGTTTCCATTTTATTTTTGGTTTCTTGAAATAAATTTTAATTATATATTATCATTAATGATCAATTTTAATGTCAAATATATCACATATTTTCTTTAAGTCTATCCTTTATACATTCTAGGTAAATAGTTAATGAATAACATCACTTTCTGAGGCAGTAGTCTACCAAGCGCGTTAGCGATGTTATATTATTCCCACAAAATGGAAGTAATAATGTTATATGGGATATTATTATTCCATAATTAAAATATTATAATTAATATCATATATAAATTTTAAATATAACCTTACCAACAACCCTGAGTGCTGGTAATGAAAAATGAAAAATATAGGTTTGTGCGGTGATAGTTTGCCACACACCCAAAATATAATTATATAACTAATTTAATGAATCTGGATAGGGATTTAGGTAATTACATTAACATAAAAATATCTTATTATATTGATATAATGTGATTATGATAAAATAATTATATTATTAAGATATTATGGAGGTATAAGAATAAATAAAATAAAAATAGTTGTTGAAGAACATTACTTTTTTTCAGGTATCCTCCATAAGGTTGAACTAAATGCATTAAACGGTGGAATTTTTTTCATAAAGAAATCCTCAAAGTTGATAAGATGGATATTGGGTTGTTATTTGGATTGGTGTTTGTTGAATGAAACATGTTCAAATGTGTGAAGAAGAGATGATAGTGGGTGGCCTTTTATAAATGTTAATAGTGAAACAATTATAATTTTTGAAATGAATAAATCATACCCACGTTTTTATCATGATAAAATCTTCCAAAAAGGGCCAATGTAGAAAATATAAGAGAGAAGGTATCAATATTGAAATACAATATGTGTTTATATTTGTATATGCCATTTTATTTTAAATTTCATTAACCACTTATAAAAACATTTTAACCTTAATCGCGAAAATTAATTAATATTCCATTCAATATTAAATTTTTTAAAACATTACTATGACCATATCAGATAATATAAATTATTATTATTCAAAATTATCAAATTATTTTTACAAACTAAATTCATAGAAGTGAAAAAATTAATTTAAAAATAACACCACATACACGATAAAAAGTTAATTTTTAATGTGAAAATGTTCAAAATATTATAATGTTTTTATATATAAATTAAATATTCAGTTGATTATAATTAAATAATATGATTAATGGACCTTTAATTAAAATAACATTAATTTATAATTGATTTATAAATAATTTTACTTTGTTAATACATAAAATAAAAATGATGTTTTCAATTAAAATAACATATTTTTAACTATTTATTAAAAACTAAATATTTATAAAAATTAGAAAAAATTTATCTACTAAAATATTTACATTATGATTTAAAAAAGAATATTATTTAATCATATTATTTTTAAAATAATCCAGGATATTAATATTATTATTATTTTACAATAATAAACATGAATAATTTTTGGGAAAATTACTTTTTTTGAAACATAAATTTACATTACCAAAAATTCCGTACATTTTTTCAAAAATATATTATTTATATAAAACAATTATACATAATCTTTAAAAAATATTCATCTAATCATAGAGCTTTGTTTAATTTCAATGTTATAAATGAGACATATTGATAATATTATTTTTATATTTTGGTTTTTAAAAAAAACTATATCATATATAACACAAGATGACCCAGTGTTGCATGTAGTTAATGATTAACTTGGTGTAGCATGTAATTAAATATTACCATGGTGTTTCAATTAAATAAATTTTTCAATTAAAAAATTATTTTACTAAAAAAAAATTCATAAAAACACTAGGTGTTGTATGTAATGAATTTAATTTCATAAATTTGGGAAAAACAGTTGAATGAGGTTCTCTTCATCCCTAGTTAAGTGTGGATCATACTGTCAGGACCCGTTCTCGGGACCTGTGCTGTGACTACTGTAGGATCGAAATAATGATGTAGATGCTCAATATACAAGAGGGGGGGTGAATTGTATACTTTAAAAATTCCTTTAGAACCTTTAATGTTAGTTATGATTAACTATGTTTTCCTTAAGCAAAGTAAAGGGCTAAGTTTAACAAAGTTAAACATAAGAAAATTCACAACACCTTTAACACCAAAAGAAAACTTGGAAATAGATTCTGAAAGTAGGTTCCGAAAATATGGTTTTGGAAATTGAAACATAACAAAAGATTACAAAATGAGATTCTACCTTAAAGTGTATAGAATCGAAATGAAACAGAGTACAAGTAAAGAAGTATAAGAAAGTTATACTTTCCTTATAATACAAAATGCAGCAGAAATAAACGAGTAGAAAAACTACAAGTAACAAGATATAAGTCTTTTATCCCAAAGAGAAGGGTATCCAACAACCTTGGATAAAGGTCCCTTGATTTATACATTCAAGTAAATCTGTCTTACCCACACCAGGGTAAGCCCTCGATACGAAGATCAGAGTCTCTGTCGTGCTATCCCCGCAAGCCCTCAACTTCAAGGTAGTTGGCAACCTCTATCTTCCTCAGCAAGGAATCCCTCGAGCTTCAAGGTAGTCAGCACCTCTGTCATCCTATCCCCGGAAGTCCTCGAATGTAATCACCAATATTCGGAGTCGCACGAAGCAAATACTGAATGAGCAGTTCAGTACGCACAAGGCATAAAAAGATTTCTCTCTCTAGAAATCACCGTAACAGCATGTGGTCTCTAGATTGATCAACATCATTCTATCGATCTCTTTCAAATGAGTTCCTATTTATATGTATGATCGGCCTCCTTCCCAATGGTCAAATTTTCCGTAAGAAACGGAGGGACCTCTACACGTGTAAATTAACCAACGGTTAGTTTATAACAGGATAAACGACATCGTTTTATAACAAAACAAGTGCAACAGAATGTACGACATCGTTTAAAGTCTAACTCAAAAGTTTGGAGGGAAGATTCAGAGTGAATGTTCGGACTAAAAAATATATATATTAAAGAGTAGAAAAATTATAAATGCATAAGAAAAATGAAAGTTTGGAGTCTATCCAAAATAATTTTCGGAGTCTAAATAAATTCAGAGTGTATAAAACAAAGATGATCAGATTCTGTTTAATAGGTGAATTCAGAATGAGAATTTGGAATGAGAATTCGTCATCAGAATTCGTAGTGAGAATTCGTCATCCGAATTCGTAATGGGAATTCATCATCAGAATTCATAATGAGATTTCATCATAAGAATTCGTAATGAGAATTCGTATCCAGAATTCGGAATGAGAATTCATCATCAGAACTCATAATGAGAATTCATCCTCAGAAATCTTAATAAATATTCGTTATCAGAATTCGTAATTAGAATTCATCAATAGAATTCGTAATGAGATTTCTATGTCGAACTTCATAAGGATTCGTATCCAGAATCTAGAGTAGAACTTAATCAGAGTTCGTATCCGGAATTCGGAATGAAACATTGCCACAGTTTTCATTCTGGATTTCGGAGTGAAATGTTATTACAATTCTTATCCAGAATTCGGATCCTAAAACAGAATACTTCATATCAAAGTTTCAAACAATTCTGAGAATATAGAAATGAATCTGAATATTATAATTAAGAAAAATATGGATGAAAATATGATAAGGATAATTATTTCATACAAAAGAAATTTTCCTTATAAAAGAAATTTTCCTTATAGAAGCGATTTTCTTAAAGACAAGGTGTTTGTGATTTTCAAAACAAGAAGGAATGGAAAATTCATAAGGAAAACCTTATTGACTCAACAATCTCCCCCTTTTTGGAAAGCACAAACATCCTTCAAAAAAAATTCTAAGAAGAAAGAAAATTATTAAGGTTTATCTCCCTTTGCAATAAGGATATTGATGAATACGACTAACTCCCCCTTAGGCTTTGAAACTGTAAGGACCGTATTCTAGATTTCCGGAATGATATTTCATTATGAATAAGAATGTATTCTTTAATGAGAAACTCCCCCTTAGATAAACTCTTATTAGAGTTTGTTTTATTTTTCACCCTTTGTTAAGATTCTTTTTCCCTTTTCTTATTAGGGTCTTCTCCTTCTCCCCGTTTGTGATTTTAAAAAATAATTTGAGGGAATGGGAAATATAATAAGGTATCCGAAAAATTAGTAGCAACAACAAAAGAAACGAGCAAGAAAAAATTTTCATTAAGTTTGAAGAGATCACCAAAAAAAATTAGATACAACAAAATATCGGATCTGTCTATTTTGGATCTTTTTCCTTTTCCATGAGACCCTTAATAATAGTCTTTATCTTCTTTAAGTCTTTATGATCTTCTTCAGCTTGCTTCTCTAACACAACAATTCTTGCACTTTGGGCTTCAATCTTTTCTTCCTGGGCTTGGGGATTTTCTTCCTGAGCTTTAATCATTTCTTCCGGAGCCTTCATCTTTTCTTCAAACTCAATCCAATGATCCCTTTCATATTTCCAATTTTGAGAAACAGAATTCAGCTTCCCGTTCAGATCTCTGACTTCTTGAACCCGGAAATTCTTTTCATTTGTCAATTTCTCTTCAAAGGAAGAAGTTAGCTCATTTATCTTCCTATCCTCAGTCTCAAAAGCATCCTTCACATTATCTTGGAATTCATCTATGTGTCTCATCTCTTCTACAATATTCCTTGACCAATTTTTCATCCTCTTGCAAGATCTTCTATGGGATTCATATCCAAAAAAGAAAGATATGAATTGAGCTTCTATCTCTACACACTTATCCATGACCATGGATACGAAGTCTGATTTCTGATTCAAAGCATGATGGAGCATCTGACATCTTGAATCAATGATTGAGAAGGTCGGAATAGAACCTATAAACTTCTTTAAAGACTGAACAACACAGTCATTCCCAAACGAAGATGACTCCGAATCCGAGACTCTGCTTGGAGAAATTTCTTCTTCAACTTGGTCAAGCTTTCTCTTTGAATAACTACCAACTTCCTTTCTCTTCACAACTACTGAGCTCAGAGTATCAACAACAATTTTCTTTCCCATGTCTCTTTTTGGAATGGAATCATGTTCTGAAGTTCTCTTTTCACTATCATAAACATGAACAATATTGTCTTCCTCATCAGGAACTTTCTGAGCACCAACCTCTAAATTATCCATTTGAGCAATATCTTGTAGAAGTTGTTCGTCCTCTACATGATAAGCTACTTCTTCTTCTCCTTTATCTTCTTCCATTGCCGGAGTGAATATCTTAGAAGACTCAGATTCTGAGGTTTGGAGTGAAAAATGTTCAGAAGAGTCCCCTTATAATCATCTACTTGTTTTAAAAAATCTCTGGTTTCACCACATCCTTCAGCAACAGCTTCTTCTTCTTCAACTCGCTAAATTTTCTCTACTTCCTCAGCAGTCTTAGCAACAGCTTCTTCCGGAGCGATGAAATTTCTTCCTTGAGTCTCAGGATGGGATTCCAAGGAAAAGGATCTCGGAATAGGAATATTTTCTGAAACCATCTCATTTAACTTCAACAATCTCTGAGCTACCTCTTCTTCAGAAAAATTCTTCTTAAGCTTCTTTTCATTGACTTGTTTTTCTAGCTCATCTGCGGTTCTTTCTTTCAAGGCCTTAGCCTCCGTAGGATCCATGCCAAACTGAGGCTCCCCTTGCACTCTTTTTTCTTTGATTTCCCTCCATTTTGCAACTACCTCATCTGGGTAAGCTTTTATCTTCTTTGGTTTTGGAGTTGTGGAATGAACTTCCTTAGACTTGGGATTCTCTTCTTCAACTTCAACTTCTTTCAAATTTCTATTCCTTACTGGCTTAGAGGATTCCGGATCAGCAACTTTCGGAACTGCTTCTTCATGAGCAGGTAAATCAATGAACTGATCGGTCTTCTTGTCAAAGGCTACATCCATACTATTGAGTGTACCATAACTCACCAACATAATCATGCAAACTCTTGGCTTAGAATTGGAAGCCTCCTTGTAAGACTCAAGGCACCGGACTATCAACTTTGAGAGGATTGCTGGATACATTATGATATGAGCTCTCAGATTCCCTTTCTTAACATTCTCAAGAGTAATGAGAATGTGCTTCATGAGGTTAAGCATCCTTAGATTTATCAGAAAATCTAGGATGTAGATCTCACTCTTCATTAAGCTATCCTTTTCACCCTTCCTCGGTACGATAAGGCCTTGTACCCATAACTCTAGGATCCGGATATTTGTAGGTAGAAAAGCAATCTTCGGAGCCTTATCATCTGGCAGTCCGAGAGTTTCTAATGATTTTTCCTTGTCGAAGCTACCCTTTGAATCTGGCAACACATGATATATAAATTCACCTTCTCATTCATTATTAAGCCCTACCAAGCGAGCTTCCTTGGCATATAAAAGCTTATAAGTATTACCATAAGACTTAAAAGAAAACTTTTCTCTTCCATCTTCCTTAAGAAAGGAAAGTGTCTCATAAAACTCTACAGGCAAATCATAATAGACTTCATCTTGATTCCTAGGTTTCGACACAGCAACATCTTCCCATCCGTTAAGCTTAATATTCTTGGATATAAGAGAGTCATTCTTTGTGAAGTAATTAGGATGAACCAACCTCTCTCTATATACCAGCCACTTCTAAATCGGCTTAGAGGAAGACATGTCTTGAGAAGATACTTCCACAGACATTCAGATCTGAAGACCTCTGAGAAGTTCAGAATGGAGAAATATGAAGTTCGGAACAGCTTTAAAATGGAGATGTAATGCATCGAGATTCTAGAGCTTGAAAACTGCAGTGGGACAACCATTTGTGTTCCCCTTTATATAGGTAATGATAAAATGGTTCAACTTCCACGGTTGATCGAACGATTGTGACAAGCTGAGATCAGATCTGACGGTCGAAAACCAATTCTTATGAAAACATGAATCCGATCATTTGAGGTTTTATTAGAAACAAATATTTATGAAAATTATAATCCGAAAACAAAATATAAGAAAATGCCAGCAAGTAATGTATGACTACGAAAACATGGGTAAGGAAATCATACCTTTCAAATAGAATTATGAGGTTTATTCATAATGGATAATATTAAAATGACTTCGAAAAATCTTTATTATGAAAAGAAATAGTTCGCAAAACTCACTATGTAAAAAAAACTCAGCACAGAAACCTCAGTACGAAAATTTCATTACAGAATTTGAAAACAAAAAACTCATTTTGAAAGATTCGGTTTGAAAATCTCGTTATGGAAACACCAGTACGAAATTTCACATTCTCGAGGTGTTCAATACGATGTTTTTGATTCCAGAAGTCATCTATACAAACATATCCATTCTAGAAATTTTAGTTCTGGAAATTCCATTCTAGAGAATTAGTTCTGAAATGTTTGAAAAACTATCTTTGAAAAATTTTATTACTTTCACAATCAAATGTACTCCCCCTATAAAAGAGAGTTTATTACTGTAAGGAGACTATTTCAACAGAAAGTTAATGAAGAAATATTACCTTACGGTTATAATTCCTAAATTCTGTTTAATGTATTCAAATCTATCAGAAGGAAAAGATTTTGTTAAAATTTCAGCAAGTTGATCTTGCGTTCCGATAGACTGAAGAATAATATCTCCTTTTTGTGTGTGATCCCTAATAAAGTGATGCCTAATATCTATGTGTTTTTCACTTGAGTGATGTGCAGGGTTCATACTAAGGGCAATGTCACATGTGTAATCACACAAAATTTGAGTTTTAGTAAAACTCAATCCATAGTCTGCGAGTGAGTGTTGCATCCACAACACTTGATCACAACAACTTCCAGCTACAACATATTCGGCTTCAGCAGTGGAACGTGCTATAGAATGTTACTTCTTACAAGACCAGGAAAATAACAGATCTACTAAGAAATGAAAAGTTCCAGATGTACCTTTTCTATCCATTCTACATCCACCAAAGTCAGCATCAGAAAAGCTTTTTAGAACAAAATCATTTCTAGAAGTATAAAATAATCCTAAATCCATGGATCCCTTAAGGTAGCAAAAAATTCTTTTTACTGCCTCTAAGTTAGATTACTTAGGATTCGATTGATATCTTGCACATAAGCATATTGAAAACATTATGTCTGGTCGACTAGCTGTTATGTAAAGTAAACATCCTATCATACCTCTAAAGGATGTTTGATCTACTAGTTTCCCAGCTTTATCAAGGTCAAAAGAGTTTTAGGTACCAATAGAAGAATTAATACTCTTAGTGTTTCATAACCATAATCTTTTAGAAGATCATTAATATACTTATGTTGAGATATATAGGTTCCTTCTTTTTTTTTGAGAAATTTCAAAACCAAGGAAAAAAGTTAACTCAACCATCATACTCATTTCAAACTCAGATTTCATTAAACATGCAAAATAATCTGTTAAAGATTGATGAGTTGAACGAAATATGATGTCATCAACATAAATTTGAACAATAAAAACATTTTTCTTATCTTTCTTTATAAAAAGGGTTGGATCTACATTTTCCTTAACATAGTTATATTAAAGAAAAAATCCAGTATGTCTATCATACCATGCTCGTGGGGCTTGTTTAAGACCATACAAAGCTTTGGTAAGTCTAATAACATGATCAGGATGTTTTTTATCTTCAAAGCCAGGAGGTTTTTCAACAAAAACTTCTTCTTGAACATAACCATTAAGAAAAGCACATTTCACATCCATTTGAAAATGTTTAGAATTAAATAATGTTGTAAGGGAAAGTAGAATACGGATTGATTCAAGTCTAGCTACTAGAGCATAGTTTTCTTCATAGTCTATTCCCTCTTGCTGATTATAACCTTTAGCAACAAGTCTAGCTCTATTTCTTACTATGACTCCACTTTCATCACATTTATTTCTGAAAACCCATTTTACTCCAATAACAAAAGTTTCCTTAGGTCTTTCAAGCAAAGTCCAGACATTATTCCTTTCGAATTCATTTAGTTCATCTTGCATGGCTTTGATCTAATCATCATCACCTAACGCTTCATCAGTGCTTTTAGGTTCTAATTGGGAAAGAAATTCTAGATGTTATACTTAATTTCTTAAGGAACTTCTAGTCCTTATAGGTTGATTTACATCACCAATGATACTATCAATGGGATGATTTTTAAGAAACACCTGACTTGGGTTTTGAGAAGCTTGTTCATCAACATAGGGTAGAATGTCTTCTGGGGTAAATATTTCAGAAGTATCTTCATGAACATTATCTTTATCAGAAGGTTCTTATATCAAAGGTTGACAATCAGTTTTAGAAAACACATCTGAGGATGTAGGCTGGGATTGTTTAAAAACAAAGGGATCAGACTCATAAAATTTTACATGCACTGTTTCTTCAACAGTACAAGGGTTTTTATTAAAAACTCTATAAGCCTTAGATGTTGTGGAATAACCTAATAAAATTCATCCATCAGTTTTTGGTTCAAATTTATGTAATTTATCTTTAGTATTCAAAATGAATACTTTGCAACCAAAAACCTTGAAGTAGGATAGTCTTGGTTTTCTACCATTTCACAACTCATAAAGGGTTTTATTAAGAAAATGTCTAATCAAAACTCGATTTATAGTATAGCAAACAATATTTACAGCTTCAGCCCAGAAATGTCTAGCTATAGAATATTCACTCAACATGGTTCTACTTATCTCTTGAAGAGTTCTATTTCTTCTCTCAACTACACCAATTTGTTGAGGCGTTCTAGGTGGTGAAATTTTTTGATTAATACCTTTTTTACTACAAAAAGTTTCAAAATCAGAATTTTGAAATTCTCCTCCATGATAACTATGAATCATTTTCAATGGAAGGTTTTTCTCATTTTTAACTTGAGCTCTAAAACTTTTGAAATAATAAAATGCTCCAGTTTTCTTTGCTAGAAAATAAACCCAAGTAAATCTAGTGTAATCATCAAATAGAACAAACACGTAGTATTTTCCTCTAATACTTCCAGTTTTTGTTGGACCAAAAAGATCCATGTGCACTAACTGTAATGCATCAGTTGTCGAGACTTCACTGATTGATTTAAAACTAGATTTATGTTTCTTTCCATATTGACAAGGATCACAAACTTTAGAAGAATCAAATCTAAGCTCTGATAGATCCTTAACTAGTTTCTTCTTAGAGAGTTTACATTGGTTTCTAAGGTTACAGTAACCTAGTCTTCTATGCCATAACCAAGAATGATCTTCCATTGCACTTAGGCAAGGTAAATCTTGGCTTCTGAGGTCTTCTATGTTCAAAGTGTAAATATTATCTTGCCTATTGGCTGAGAGAATAAATTCTTCCTTGGAATTGTGAACTAAGCAATTATCAATCCTAAAATTCACAAGGTATCCTTCATCACATAACTGACTTATGATAATGAGGTTGTGCTTAAGACACTTTAGAAAAATAATATTTGAAATCAAAGTTTTTCCTAAAAGAACAATATTACCAATACGAACAATCTCTCCCTTAGCATTGTCTCCGAAAGATACCATTCCTCCTTTTGTTTTGATAATCTTTTCAAAATAGGTTCTGTACCAGTCATGTGCCGGGAACATCCACTATCCTTGTACCATGTATTGTTGCTGGTACACTCTTTATTTTCCTGAAATCAAGATGAAAATTAGACTTTTGGAATCCTAACATGTTTGGAACCGAGATTACTAGATAACAAAATTTTAGGAACCCACATCTTCTTAGAAAAGTAAGCTTTGTGAAATCCTAAAGATTGGGTTTTGTTTAAGGAACAATTCTTTGCCCAGTGACCACCACATTGACACTTAGTACAAAATGGGGAACTTTGAGGAACAAAATAATTGTTACTGAAAAATGGTTTTTCATGGGTATAACCATATCCGGATTTATTTCTTAAAGGTCGTATCTCGGAATACATTTTATCAAAATTTTCCTTACATGAGTAAATTTTGATAAACACTTCTTTAAGGAAAATATTTCGGACTTGAGTTTTATAACCAAGTTTTTATCCTCAAAATCATTAGTTTTAGAACTTGATCTAGGCTTGGAAACATTTTTCTTAGAAATCTCTTTTTGTAATTCTTTAGAAAGATTGTTCTTCTCATAACTTACTTCCCCAAGATTTTTTGAAATACATTCAAAATCAGAATTTTTTCTATCAAGATCATTAGAATGATCTGATATTTCTTTTGTAAGAATAGAATTCCTAGAGTTTTCCTTATAAAGTTTTTAATTGAGTTCGTAATTCTCAATTTCAAGAAGTTCAACAAACCTAGAGACTTCTTCATAAGTAGTTAAAGTATTTTCTTCATTAGAAGAGGATTCTTCATCAGAATATTTATAATACTTACTATCATTCGAGTTTAAAGAAACATTTGTCATTGATTCAGCATTTCGTACCTTAGCCATAAAACAATGATTATCAATAGGTAATCTGGGTATAAGACCAAAATTCTTCTGTCCTGAAGATTTTTAATCAGAAGACTTATCTAAAGAGTCACCACCACTGGAACTCCACGTGTCATTATCTTGCAAAACATTATTAGATTTGGCTTTATAGTACTTCTTTATGTTGCTTTATGAATTTATTTCTTTCCTTTCATTCTTTTTCATCAATGGGCAATCTGGTCTAATATGTCCAGCTCTCTTCCACTCATAACAAGTTACTTCTCCATCTTTCTTATCTTTCTTTTCCTTTTTCTTATACTTGGATTGGAAACTTCTTTGGCCAGCTATCTTATTCATCCTTCGAGCAAGATTTGCTAACTCATTTTCTGATATTTCACTCTCACTAGAATCTGACTGAACTACCATCTTCATTGACTTGGATCTGGTTATTCTCTCAAGAGTCTTAGATTTCATATGATTTGATGTTGTTGTAAAAGAAATAGTACCATTTCCATTTTTCTTTTTGATGTTGTCATCATCTCTCTTCATTTTGGTTTCATGTTGTAGAATAGTTCCAAATAACTCATCAAGAGAAATTTGAGTGATCTTCTTGTTCTCATCTATAGCAGTTCTTTTGGATTCCCAATCATTGGAAATAATATCAATTATCATATCCACAAGTGATTCATCATCTAAATTTTTTTCTCCCATAGAATGTAGGCTGTTGACTATAGTCATAAATCTCTATTGAACTTTACAAATTGGTTCTCCATAAGTAAAATTGATGCCATGATATTCAGCTCTAAGAATAGCTCTCCTAGTCTCAATCATGTTAGAAGTTCCAATGTGTGTAACCTCTAACTTCTTCCAAATACAATTAGCTGCTTCACAAGAAGAGATTTGGCAATATATATTTCTGGTCATTGAAGAAATTAAAGTATTGCGTACCTTATAATTGAGTTGATACTCTTTCTTTTCCTGGTTATTGAAAGTTCTAAATTCCTTATCAGGAATTTTATAATCTCCAGTAAGCATAAAAAAGTTGTCAACTCCAGTATTGATACAAAAGTCTTCATTTGGTCTCTCTAGTACTCATAGTCATTACCATCAAATATTGGTGGTCTTGTAGGATTTTGATTATCAATAGAACCAACATTGATTCCTGCCATACTTAAGACAACCTTGGACACACAAACTTGTTAGAAAAAAAGTTTGTAATAACAAATTTAAGAATGAGAAAGTTCGGATTGAAAAGTTCGGAATGGGAAAGTGAGCAAGAAAAACTTATACGTGTGTACAAGTATTTCAGAGTGCTTCCTCTGATACCAATTGTAGGATCTAAATAATGATGTATATTCTCAATATACAAGAGGGGGGTGAATTGTATACTTTAAAAATTCCTTTGGAACCTTTAACGTTCGTTATGATTAACTATGTTTTCCTTAAGAAAAGGAAAGGGCTAAGTTTAACAAAGTTAAACATAAGAAAATTCACAATACCTCTAACTCCAAAAGAAAACTTGGAAAGAGATTCCGAAAGTTGGTTTCAGAAATATGGTTCCGGAAATTGAAACTTAAAAAAAGATTACAAAATGAGATTCTCCCTTAAAGTGTATAGAATCTAAATGAAATAGAGTATAAGTAAGGAAGTATAAGAAAGTTATACTTTCTTTATAATACAAAATGCATCGGAAATAAACGAGCAGAGAAACTAAAAGTAACAAGATATAAGTCTTTTAACCCAAAGAGAAGGGTATCCATCAACCTTGGATAAAGGTCCCTTGATTTATACTTTCAAGCAAGTCTGTCTTACCCACACCAGGGTAAGCCCTCGATACGAAGATCAGAGTCTCTGTCTTGCTATCCCTGCAAGCCCTCAACTTCAAGGTAGTTGGCAACCTCTGTCTTCCTCAGAAAGGAATCCCTCGAGCTTCAAGGTAGTCGGAACCTCTGTCTTCCTATCCCCGGAAGTCCTCGAATGTAATCACCAACATTCGAACTTGCACGAAGAAAAAACTGAATGAGTGGTTCAGTACGCACAAGGCATTAAAAGCTTTCTCTCTGTAGAAATCACCTTAACAGAATGTGGTCTCTAGATTAATCAACTTCATTCTATTGAGCTCTTTCAAATGAGATCCTATTTATAGGTAAGATCGGCCTCCTTCCAAATGGTAATATTTTCCTTAAAAAACGGGGGACCTGTACACGTTTAACTTAACCAATGGTTAGTTTATAAAAGAATAAACAACATCGTTTTATAACAAAACAAGTGTAACAGAATGTACGACATCGTTTAAAGTCTAACTCAAAAGTTCGGATTGAAGATTCAGAGTGAAAGTTCGGAGTAAAAAATATATATATTATAGAGTATACAAATTATAAAAGCATATGAAAAATGAATGTTTGGAGTCTAACAAAAATAATTTTCAGAGTCTAAATAAATTCGGAGTGTATAAAACAAATATGATCAGATTCTGTTTAATATGTCAATTCGGAAGGAGAATTCAGAATGAGAATTCGTCATCAGAATTCATAGTGGGACTTCCTCATCAGATTTCGTAATGGGAATTCATCATCAGAATTCGTAATGAGATTTCATCTTATGAATTCTTAATGATAATTCGTATCCAGAATTCGGAATGAGAATTCGTCATTAGAATTCGTAATGAGAATTCTTCATCAGAAATCTTAATGAAAATTCGTTATCAGAATTCGTAATGAGAATTCGTCATTAGAATTCGTAATGAGAATTCGATGACAAACTTCATAAGGATTCGTATCCTTAATCTGGCATAGAACATAATCAGAGTTCGTATCCGGAATTTGGAATGAAACATTATCACATTTTTCTTTCAGGATTTCGGAGTGAATCTTTATTATAGTTCTTATCCAGAATTCGGATCCTAAAACAAAATACTTCATATCAAAGTTTCAAACAATTACGAGAATATAGAAATGAATCCGAATCTTATACTTCATAAAAATATGGATGAAAATATGATAAGGATAGTTTTTTCATACAAAAGCGATTTTCATTATAAAATCAATTTCCTTATAAAAGCAATTTTCTTAAAGATAAGGTGTTTGTGATTTTCAAAACAAGAAGGAATGGAAAATTGATAAGGAAAACTTTATTGACTCAATAAATACCCCAAGCCCTCCTCCCATAGGCTAGGGGTGGCGACTAGCACCAAGGCGTAATACCCAAAATAAGGGGAAGGAATTTCTTTTATAAGTAAATAAACACAACAGAGTAAACCAGCGAATGTAAACACTATGTAAACTGAGTACAAGTAAGTGTGGAAAGTAAATGGGCGAGAATACAATCCCAAACTGAATGTGAAGTAAAACTAGAAATAAAGTACAACAACTGAATGTAAAGTAGCAACGTCGAGCCGTCCAATGGTAGTCCCACCTAAAGGGTGGGTACAGATTGCCACCTCAGATCCTCGGGTCCAGCCGTCCGCTCCGTGTACGTCCCACCCAGTGGTCCAACTCCGGGTACTGACTGCTCCACTAGCCTCTACCACGATCAGCGTTGTCCGTCGTCTGCATCCAAAACAACATAGTGTGGGCATAGCCCATGCACAAGTGAGTATAAGCTACTCAGTAGGGACGCCGAGACCGCTAAAGGTCTCCCAGAATCCACAAAGGATAATCCACAAAATAAAGATACAATCACGAAGTAACAACCAACACTACTTAGGTAGATTCCCATACATATACCAAAGTCATCAATTACAGTTCGGCTCCAGCATCCGAGCCCATGTTTGATCACGTCCACATAGGATATCACAACACAATCCACCTAGGAAAGCAAGTCAATCATATCGAAGATAATGATTGAAATTCAAGACTCAGCTCACACAGATATAATTTTTCGTAAGACGATAGAGATGATCAGATGTAGCCACTGATTCATCTATGTTGTCAGACCCACATAGGAACGATAGGTACTAACCCCCGCAATGACCCACACAGGATCGATAGATACTAACCCCAGCAATGACCCTCACAGGATCGGACCCACACAGGATCGATATGCGCTGGCCCACACCGGACCGCTGAGCACTGACCCACACAGGATCGGTAGGCACTGATCCACACAGGATCGCTGAGTGTTGTAGTTGTCGCTGTCGAACCCACAGAGGATTCCCATATAGTCTTCAATGTTGTCGTAGTCGCAGCCAGCTCAAGGGTTCCCGCACATAGCAAGCTCGTTCGGGGAGGGTCCGCTCCACGAGCCGAGGGCTGATACATCAACAGACATGAATTCCGGAGTTGATGTATCCAAAGTTCTGTATCATTAATAGGAACTCAACGTGATAGACGGCGCATCACTCGGACACCCGATCTGAGAGTTATTGGCTTTTTCGTCCCGGGGGCCCGGTTGGTTTTTATGTTAAAACCAACCCAACTGTACACCAACTATGTCCAAACCTCAAGTATAGTAATCCAAAATGTTCGTCTCACTAAGAGGAATGCAACAAAGTCGACGACATGTCAATCGTACGTCCGGAGCTCATGTTATAAGTGTTTCTGCTCCGAGGACCCGGTTGGTTTCGTGTATGAACCAACCCGGCCGAACCCAATGTTCTCCGAAACCATGAGTGTAGTATAACGAAACGACCGTTTCGATCCAAGTATCGCATCGCAGCTGACGGTGCGTCGATCGGAGGTCTATAGCCCATGATATGGGCAAAAGACCGAATGAGGTCCGGAATAGGGGGTTCGGGCCTGGGCCGACCCGACCCGATACCCCCTAGGTCGGATCGAACCGGATCGACCCGACCCATGTCCAGGTCCGGCTTAATAGGGAATGGCCCGTCCCGGTGGGCGTTACTCGTCCCAGCCGGCGTGGCGCGGCCCGACCAAAAGCGTTCGGCATGGCCATTGTGGCCAGGCGGCTCGGCCGTAACGGCCGAGCAGAATGGGGGGGGGGTGCTACCCCCCTATTTGTGAAACCGAGGCCCCCATGAGGGGGGCCGCTCCTTTGGGCAGCTGGGGTTTACGACCCCCGGCCCTCATTCGGCCGGCCCGGCTGGCCGGCTGTGCTGCTGCCGCGGGACCCCACGGTCCCTCCCTCCTGCTCCGGCGTCGGCGGCCGGTTGCCGGTCTCCGCTCCCTGCTCCGCCGCGGCCAAAGGCCAGGGCCTTGGTCCGTCCGGCGCGGCGCGACGGCGACACACCCCTCCGCCACGGCCCCACTTCGGCCGTGTTCACTTTCAGGATCTCTAGCGCGGTGCGACGGCCCCGCAGCTTTTCACGACTTCAACGGCGTGGCGCGACGACGCCACGCTTCTTCACCCATTCTCATTGTTTCTGCGCAGTGCAATGGAACCGCGCCGCCTTTGCACCTTCTGCAACAAATTCAAACAATCAAGGGGGGAGGAAGGTCGGCCGTGTTCATGCGGTCTGACCTCCTCCTGTTATTGTGATATCAGGTGGCTCAATTAAATACGATGATCGGTGATGAATGTAATCACGATCAAAAACAAATTATCCCCTACCATGATGAAAAGGGTGGATGAAGGTTCATCACGGAATTGAAGGACACGGAAGAAGGCGTCGCGGAAGGAGGATCATCAGTGTCGCGGAGAAAAGATTCATCGGTGTCTCGTCGTCGATCTCTGAGGATGGCGTCTCTCACCGGCAGTGGAGAGGAAAGAAGACGATACGATGAACTCCCCTTTGCGGTGACGAAGTTCTTCCTCGAAGGCTCGGTGTTCTTCGTCGTGGAAGAAGAACATCAAGACTTAGAGAAAATCCTCTCCACAACCAAAACAATACTTATAAAATAAGTGTTTCCTTATTTTATTATTCATGCCAAATGTCTTTAAATTAAAAATTAAATCAATCAATTAATTGAATTAATTGAAAAGTATAAACCATACAATTAAATAGGCGTTTAAAATTTAGATAAACGCAAGAGTTGACTTTCATTTAAAGGGGTGTGTGGATGCGTTACCAAATTAAAAGAGGGTTTTTGAGAAAGTTGAATAGGTGGGGCTCATGTGGTCCCCACCCCATAAATATCCTACCTAGTGGAGTAGGATATAGTGGGTCCCACTCCATCCACATAGCTTAGTTGAAAATAAAATAAAATTGGTTGCAGCATTTTATTTTATCTCTTTACTTAACCCAAAAATTTCAATACCACACCCCTGCAAACGCAACTCCAGAAAAGGTGATTCTAAGAAATTACTGGCACTTCGGTTTCATCGGTGCCCTCAGAATTCGATTCCGAGCACCGGTTAAAAAGTTACGAATACCCACTCGTTCGTCCACTGAACGTACCCGAGCCAAACTTCAGAAAATGATTCCGGGCACACCGTGCCTCAGAATCAGGTTCTGTCAGCAACTGTGTTCTGGTAAATTCCCAAAGAAAATTAAGAAAAAAATTCCATTGAAAATTTAGCTGTCTTTACATTACTACCACCTCAGAGATTTACGTCCCCGTAAAGATACATCACAAACTAGGGGAAAATGTGGGTACTGAGTACGCATCTGAGCCTCCCGCTTCCATGTGCTCTCTTGGAGGTTCTCGTGCTGCCATCTGATGCACACTAGAGGAATCAACCATCCACGTAGGACCCGCTCTTGTCGATCCTAAATATCCACCGGGAACTCCACAAAAGTCTCCCCATCATCAACATCCATCTCCCCATCGTCAATGATATGCATCGGGTCGTGCACGTATCTCCTCAGCTGTCATACGTGGAAGACGTCGTGCAACCGGTGCAACTGAGGTGGTAGAGCCTGGCGATAAGCCACCTAGGCTATACTACTGAGGACCCAGAATGGTCTGATGAAGTGCGGAGATAACTTGCTGCCTCAGCCAAATCATCGTATTTCATGTTGTGGTGAGACCTGCAAGAAGACATGGTCGCCATCCTCGAACTCTAATGGCCTCAAACTCCTGTCAGCATAAGACTTCTGCCGGCACTGAGATATCCTCATCTTCTCCTGGATGACTTGGACCTTCTCTGTCGTGGCTTGGACCATCTTCTGTCCCACATGTGCTGACTCCCCAGGGTCTGTTCAACACAAAGGTGATCTACAAGGTCGGTCGTACAACGTCTCGTATGGTAGCATCCCGATGGTGGATTGGTAGTAGTTGTTGTACGCAAACTCGACCAAGGGTAGGTGATCCTCCCAATTTCATACAAATTCGAGGACACAAGCACGGAGCATGTCCTCGAGGGTCTGAATGGTCCTCTCTGTCTGACCATCTGTCTGACGGTGAAAGGCGGTGCTCAAACGTAGTTGTGTCCTAAATGCCTCCTGCAACCCCTTCCAAATTCGGGATGTAAAGCGAGCATCTCAATCGGAGATGATAGATAAGGGAACACCTTGAAGTCGTACAATCTCCTGAACGTAGTGACGTCCCAAGCTCTCTACTGATCCCTGCTCTCTGATTGGTAAGAAGTGAGCCGACTTGGTGAGTCGGTCGAAAATCACCCAAATGGAGTCGTGACATATGGAAGTGTGTGGATGTCCAGTCACGAAGTCCATAGATATCCAACCCACTTCAACTCCAGGACGTCTAATGGTTGTACCAAGCATGCGGGTACCTGTTTCTCTACCTTCAACTGCTGACAGGTGAGGCATCAAGAAACGGACTCTGCCACAACCTTCTTCATACCCAGCCCCCAGTACTGTCGTCTGAGGTCCTGGTACATCTTCGCCAATCTTGGATGTACCGCTAAAGGGGACGTGTGAAACTCCCTCAGCACCTCCTCCTATAAAGCACCTGGTACCATGGTATGTCCTCTGAAAAGGATGGTGTTCTATCCTCCCACTGAGAATCCATCAGGTGCATGTCCTAAGGAAATCTGTGCATGCCGCGTCTCATAGTCATCGTCCCCATGTTGTGCATCTCTAACCCCCTGTAGAAGTGGAGGAGTGAAAGTGAGTGACTGTAGAAAATCTTCCCCATCACAATCCTCGAAGGATATCTACAATGCAGCTAGCTCATCTTTCACCTCCCCATGTTGTTGACTACCGGTCCTTCGGCTGATAGCATCGGCTACTATGTTCCCCTTTCCAAGAGTATAGAATATCTCAATATCATAGTCATGGAGGAACTCGAGCCATCACCGCTATCTCAGGTTCAGGTCCTTCTGCGAGAAGATGTACTGAAGACTTTGGTTGTTAGAGTAGACTGTAAAACGATCTCCCATCAGATAGTGTCACAAAATCATCAGAGCGAAGACCACTGCTATAGAATCCAGGTCATGGGTAGTATAGTTCTGCTCATGATGCTTCAAATAATGTGATCCATAGGCGATCATGGACCATTCCTGCATCAGGATACATCCAAGTCCGGTTCTTGATGCATTGCAGTAGACTACGTACCTTACTCCTTCCTCCGGTTGCCTCAAGATAGGCACACTGGTCAATCTCTGTATCAGCTCTTGTAAGCTCTGCTGACATCTGTCTGACCATACCAAGGTTTTCCCCTTCTTCGTCAAAGCTGAGAGTGGTGCTGCAACTCTGGAAAAGTCTGGCGTGAATCTCCGGTAGTACCCAGCTAGCCCCAAGAAACTCCACACCTCCATCACGTTCCTGGGTGGCTCCCAAGCTAGCACTGCCTCGATCGTCGCAGGATCCACCTCAAATCCTGCCTCAGAGATGATGTGCCCCATGAAGTGGACCTCACGTATCCAAAACTGACACATAGAGAACTTTCCATAATTCGGGTGCTCTCGGAGTGTGTCTAGTACAACTCGCAAGTGGTGGACATGCTCCTCCTCAGTGGTCGAGTATAAAAAAATGTCGTCGATGAAGACCACGAAAAATTGATCGAGGAATGCCTGAAAGATCATGTTCATGAGACCCATGAACACTTCTAGATCGTTGGTTACACCGAAATGCATAACCAAGAACTCATAGTGGCCATACCGACATCTAAATGCCATCTTTTGCACGTCCTCGTCCTGAACTCTGAGATGATGATAACCTGACCTGAGGTCTATCTTCAAGAACCACCGTGCTCCCCTGATCTGATCGAAGAGGTCGTCAATCCTCGGTAGAAGATACTTGTCCTCACAGTCACCTGGTTCAGGCGACGATAATCGACACATAGTCGCAAACTCCCATCCGCCATCTTGGCGCACAAAATCGGGGAATCCTAGGGTTAAAAACTAGGTCGGATGAATCCATTTCCCGGCAAGTCATCCAGCTATACCCATAGCTCTTAATGCTCAGTGGGAGCCATCTGATATGATGGGGTGGATATTGGGGTTGTCCCTGGGTACAGGACAATATAAAATTCTACCTCTTTGCGAGGAGGTAGTCCTAGAACGTCGTCGAGAAAAAACATCTTCATACTGATCCACCACTATTGGGAAGCTCGGACTCCACACGTCAACTGCTCATAGGATGAGGCTAGCCAACTGATGAGCAATGGGCTGTCCTCTCCTCTGCATGAGTACATCCTGCACTGCAAAGGCTCTCTTCTCGCTGGTGAAGGTGAACTTTCTCCCATCGATGCGACAACATCGCACCTTGCGCCTAATGCAGTCAATCTGAGCATGGACTATAGATAACTACTCCATGCCAAAGATGAAATCTTAAGTCCTCGATGCCACTACATGAAGATCCCAGCTGAAGCCCTCTCCTCCTAATGTACGCTCAAACTACCGACACCATCGCATAATCATCGAGTCTGCTCCCGTAGGAGTCTCTAGCCGTAAGGATCTAGCCAACGGCTCCGTCGGAATCTCTGAGATCCGAACAAGGGCAGTGGAAATGAAAGAATGACTCACTCATGTGACTATACAAACTGCAACAAGGGTGTAATAGACACAGATAGTGCCTCGAATCATCTCGAGCGCGCCGTGGTTGAAGGCCTCCGCTGCCTGAGGTTGTGCCTATCTCTTCCCGCCATCTCCCTGTGGTCAGGGTGGACCTCCTGTTGGTGGTGGTGGTGGAGCCTCAAAGCATCGCCCACCACCTTCTGCTCGGACGTCTCCTCTACCTCGTCCGCCTTCTCCCTATGGACTGCCACGGTCAACCCTCTACCTCTGCCTGGGTGGTCCCTCAACCCTCAGCTGCTCCTCCGCACGGCGGGTCGGGCAGTCAAGAGCCAGGTGGCCCTGCCCGCTGTATGCGTAGCACTGTCTGCCTCTCGAAAGACTGGCTCTGCGCTGTGTGCCCTGCACCTCTGTGCCAGTGTCCTGAGGTCGTCCGCCTAAGGGTCTGGTTCACCTGGATCCATGTTTCATCCGTCGACTACTAGCTTCCAAAGACTCTGCTACATGCCACCCTGTGGTAGTTCTCGTTGCTGATATAGGCTCAACAAGAAATCCATCGATGAGAAGGGATCGCTCCAGTACCCCTGTCTATGTAGAATGCCGAGGGAGATCAGTGATGCCCTGATATCATGCCTCAATCCATGCTCGATGGTCCGGGCCCGGATAAATGGGTCTCGTACCAGGTCCGTCGAATAGAGCGAGAGATCCATAAATCTTGCTGAGTACTGGGCGACCATCATGCTGCCCTGCCACAGCTATAGAAGCTCTTGGATTCACACCGCACGGAGGGTGTCTGGGAAAAACTCCGATCAGAAGACGCTCTCAAAGTCCGTCCATTGGAGAGATGCCTCGTCGTGCACCTGGAGCTTCAAGCTCAACCATCTGCCTGCTACCGCGTGCAAGAGAGTCATTGCGAGGATCACCATGAGGTTGGCTGGTGTCCCCACTAACCAGACAACTCATACCCCCGCCTCTAGCCATTCCTCGGCTGCCTGAGGGTCCGTCTCCCCATGGAACATGGGTGGTCTCTGACGCTGAAACTCGTGCAGTGCACCAAGGCGACGTGCACTCTTAGAGGATGGAGTTGGTAGCATCGGTGGATCGGTGGGTAGTGGTACCGCCGGTGCCTCTACTATCAAAGTTCCATGCAACGAGGCCTCGTCGCTTAGTGGGATGTTGTCACGTACAAAAGTCGGAACCCTAGATAGCTGTCGTCGTGGGGCCATCCTGAAAAGAGATAGGTGCGCCATGGTCAAACATTATACATGGTGAGCTGACAAAACTTAATCACAAAGAAAACATGAAACAGACATGCAATAAATTTTTTTGTGCATTGAGTGGGAAATCAGAAGTCAGGGTTCTGGTGTATGGATACGTTGGCCGCCACTCAGTTTACATAGTGTTTACTTTCGTTGGATTACTCTGTTGTGTTTGTTTACTTATAAAGGAAATGCCTTCCCCTTTTGTCGGGTTTTACGCCTTGATGCTAGTCGCCAGCCCCTGGACTATGGGAGGCAGGCTTGGGGTAGTCACGACACGGGTACCGAGAACGGGTCATGACAAATTGGTATCAAAGGGGGGAGGAGGGTTGGTCATGTTCATGCGGTCCGACCTCCTCCCGTTATTGTGATATCAGGCGGCTCAATTAATGACGATGATCATAAATGAATGTAATCAAGAGCAAAAACAAATAATCCCCTACCTCGATGAAAAGGGTGAATGATGGTTCGTCGCAGAATTGAACGTCGCGGAAGAAGGCGTCGCGGAAGGAGGATCGTCGCCGTCGCAGTGAAAAGATTTGTTAGTGTCATGTCGTTGATCTCTGAGGACGGTGTCTATCACCAGCTATGGAAAGGGAATAAGACGGTACGACTAAATCCCCTTTGTGGTCACGGAGTACTTCCTCGAAGGCTCGACATTCTTCACATTATTCGTCATAGAAGATGAACTTAAAGACTTAGAGCAAATCCTCTCCACAAACAAAACAACACGAATAAAATAATCATTTCTTTATTTTATTATTCACGCCAAACATTTTGAAATTCAAAATTGAATCAATAAATTATTTTAATTAATTGAAATGTTTTAACCGCCCAATTAAAGTGGCATTTAAAATCTATATAAACGCAAGAGTTGACTTTAATTTAAATGGGGTGAAGGTGTGTTACCTAATTAAAAGAGGGTGTTTGAGAAATATGAATAGGTAGGGATCGTGTGGGCCCCACCACACAAATATCCTACCCAGTGTAGTAGGATATAGTGGGTCCCACTCCAACCACTTAGCTTAGGTTAAAATAAAATAAAATATGTTGCACCATTTTATTTTATTCCTTTACTTAACCCAAAAATTTTAAAACCACACCTGTGGAAACGCAACTCCGGAAAAGGTATTCTCAAGCAATTACCGGCGTTGTAATTTTATCGGTGCCCTCAGATTTCGATTCCGAGCACCGGTTGAAAAGTTAGGAAAACCCTCTCTTTCATCCACTGAACGTACCCGTTCCAATGATCGGAAAATGATTCCTGGCACACCGGACCTCGGAATTAGGAGCCGTCAAGAAATTGTGTTTTTGCAAAATCCCAAAGAAAATTATGAAAAAAAATTCCCTTCAAATTTTACAGGTCATTACACATACTAATGAAGGGTACATATAAACTTTGTGGGATGACATAATTGTTTTTGAAATCAAATTATTAATCATATACAATTTTTTACAACATTAGTGCATGAGTTTTGCAATTAAAGTTAATATTTTTCTAGAAATGTGACTCCACTCGAGAGATCAAGGAGATATGAGTTAAAGTGGGTTTCCAGTCAAAATTCTATCAAGTAACTCTCTATGTAGTGGTAATGGAATATATTAAATTATTATTAGTGGGTTATAAGATATTTTCTAGTATATTAATAACAAAATTGAGTGTTTAGAATCTAGTAGTTATGGGAAATGTGGATTTGATAAAATAGGGGGAGACATTTTTTAATAATAAATTTATAATATATTAAAATTGGTTATTATGAAAAAAATTTAAATTTATAAATTTTTATTTTAAAAATCAGTTAACATAATAGCATATATTATTTGTGATAATTTTTTTAAAAAGGACATGACCTAATCAGTATGAAATTTCAAATTTATTGTAGTTTCTTTATCAATGTACTATGATATGAAATAAATTATAAGTTTCAATGTTTCCACTTCATATTGATACACCTTAGTAAATTTTGGTGAAAAGGATTAATTTATGAGAAAAATTTGTTTTTCCATGGATGACTACATCATTATTTCATCATCAATTTCCAATGTATTTTGAAATAAACATCATGATATGAATAGATTCACATGTTGTATCATCTATGATATTTCTATAAGGATTTTGTGAAGTGAAATATAAATAAGAGTATTATTATACAAAAATTATTAAATATAAAAATATATCATTACATTTAATTACACCCCATTTTCTACATTTATAAAGGAATTAGATAAATATAATTTAGGATTGTGAAATAAATTGTAGAGAGAAAATGATTCATATTCTTCTTGTTAAGGGTATCTAGGAATTTAAGCTCTAAAATAAAGAAAAATATTAGTATATATAGTGATAATCATGTACTACATGGTAAAACATCCAATAGAATCCATGATTATAAAGGTGACTTCACAATTTTCTTCGACTAATAGAAGAAAATACTCACATGATAGGATTTTTTTTCATATAATGATATAAGTATATGGAATTTAATATTGAATGAATTGATCTAGAAGAATAAATAGGCTTTAAAATAGTTTATATTCGACATTAAATGTGATTTTCCTATTTTATTTACTGTGTATATGATTATTAATGTATAGTAAATATTTTTATCCAAATAAAACCAACATGTAATTATAGAAAATCTACATTATATATGGTTGATTATCTAAGTGGTTGAGATAAGGTGTTTCCTAATTCAGTGGTGAGACATACAGAACATTAAATATAATTTTTTTTTTATTCCAGTTGAAATGATATTAAGTATTACTAAAATTATTATCTCACTTGACTATTGTACACAAATAGGTATTGATCCATTTTTTTATGAATTATGTTTACAGTTTCTCATGCTCAATTAATAGACTAATATTTATTTATTAATTAGAAACAAATGATGAATCTAAAATTTAATACATAAATACAAAATTCTGGAAATATTATTTTTTATCAATTAAAACCATAAAATACTATTGAAGTATATACCTTCTACCATCTTTAGACTCTTAAGATGGAAAACCCACTTGTATTATAAAGAAAACTTATCTAGTTTTGAAAAAAAAACATTTAAAAATAAATGTAATCCATAATGGGATCATAATTTGTTTAACAATAGAGTTTGAATTATTCAAAAAGAATATATAGGAAAATTATTATAGATCTTGAAATTCTATATTTATTATTAATGAATTTGAATTTTATGTTAATAAAATTAATGGTTATAAGATTTTAGTTTCCTTATGACCATGAGATGAAGAGTATCATGACATTAAATTCATCTATCTTGTTAATTTTGAGTGGATTTACTCATAACACACTTATCCCTATTCATAGTAAATCCAAGATAGTGTTTAATATTGAACATTGATGATTATTAAATTAAATAATTTATCATTTCAATTTTTAGTTTATTTTATTTCAAAACAAACATTTAATTATAATCATAAATGTCTTCAGGTTATGAAATAATGGATCAATGACGTGTCGTTGATTTTTTAAAGGTTATTCCATATTCATTTCAGGAGATTATTATAAAATTTTTGTATTAACACCTATATATATACCAACTATATTGATAAATGGATATATAATGAGTTGTAACATAGTAGAGGTATATTATGTAATACTCAATTTGTTTATATGTAAATTATTTTTGGAATATGTCAATCGGAAAACATGTACCATTAAAAATAAAAATATAATGTAATGTCATTATCCTAACTGTTTTAAATATGTTTCCAAATTATATAAGATTGAAATGTTATAGTTAATGAATAGTCTATGTCACTATTAAACGGTGCACATATAAATTAGAGAATGTGAGTGAAATATTAACTTATAATAATTCAAATATAATGATTAATGAATTTTATGAATAAATATATGTTCTAAAATAAATGATAAAAAATAAATGTTATAGAGATAGATACTAGATAGGGTGATTAAAACCATAGTGTTTATATTGACAATGATAAGTCCCATATTATCTTATATAAATAATGAATCCTTTAATATAGTATTATATGAAAAAAATCAATTATTGAGATGTTAATATGAATAAAGAAAATGGATTCCGTGTAACAAAATAATGTTTTTATTTTTGTAGTTTCCCTAGTCGAGATAATGATTTTTGTGTGTATTCAAGAGAACTATAAATAGTTTTTACAAATGATGTAACCATAAATCTCTATTTGAAATATTATGTACTGATGCCCAAATCCATTATAATTACACATTTCATTGAATCATTAAATTTTCAAAATATTAGGTAGTAAACTCTAATACAACCATTTTGGGAAGGTGTCTGTAAGACACAAACAAAAATTTCTGTGATACCATAGAACACAAGTATCAAATAAAATTTATATGGATCCAATTTTTCGATTACACAACGAATCATGGTATTAAAATACTCATTTAAAATTAATGTATGTTTTGTTTATATATTTGGATACTATGGTCACTACAATTTCATAAAATAATATATTGATAACATATTGAAAATTCATAGTAATATTAAATTTAGTTATGATTGGGTTGAAAAAAAATATCTAAATAATGACATAAATTATAAACACATGTTATGGGGAACAATATTTTCTATATTATATCTTTGAGTTACATGGGATAAGTCAATGTACTTATGATTACAATTTAATAGAAACAATTGAGATATAATTGTTTTTATTGTCATGCATAATATATTTCTCTAAGAAGAAATGTCTAATACATAAGAGAATATTAAAATTAGGATTATAATTCCAAACATATCTATGATATATCAACATCATAATCCATTCTATGAACTAGATATGTTATAAAAACATTTAAATACGAAAATATTAGTTTAAACCAAATGAACTACATCAAATGTAGAAAAAAATGAACCATTGTACATGAAACACTAAATGTATACGAGGATAGTAATTAGAGAGGAAAGGAATCATGTTGTAAGGAGAAAATAACATATATTCCTCCAAAGAATTATGATTTAATATAATAGATAATCTAAGGAAATGGGTATAATAAAGTCATTAAATATATTAATAGCTATTTCTATAAATACGATATACGTTGAGGGATTTTATGCAGTAGAATAAGAATTGGAAAATTTTCATTTATGTTTATATATATATTTGAATTAGACATATTATGTGAATAATTATCATAATATATATTCTGATAATATTATAATATGTAACTAGAGAATTTGTAAATTTTATATATGGAAAAAATGAAATATACAACACCATATCATCTCTTAACTCATCTAAATCAGTGTCATAAAGTCATAGAAATAATAGTACTAATGTAGCGATTTCTAGTAAGGAGCAATAATTAAATCCAAATAAACCGGTGAAAACATGATTTTATAATGTTAGTGTTAACAAGGATGGTATGGAATTAGGGTCTTTTCTAAGTGGGAGTGTTGTGACTTTGGGTACTCTAGAAACAACTAGTACAATACATTTAACTTTCAAAATCATGCACATAAATAGTTATTTTGTGACAACCAATGATAATATTTAATGTCTCATTTTGAGTAAAATTAATTTCATCGATATTTATATTATCATAAAATACTTTTATTAAATTTTATGTGACATTCTATTAAAAATAAAATTATTACATATCCATTAATTTGGATGGTGTTAATGATATTAAAAATATTATGAAATATATATTAATATATTAATAAAAATAAATATATTTAATCCCAAAAAATAAATGTGTAATATTTAGTAATTTCATTTTATTCATAAAATATAAGTTTTTTTCAAAATTATATTTTTATTACTTTCATTGAGAAAATTAATATAAATAATATTTCAAACATTAAAAACATGTATTAGAAACAATTCAAATATTTTTTGGATTTATTATAAAAAAATTATATTCGTTTCAATTTTTTTTTTAAATTTATGAAAATTAAAATTTTTCAGTTGATTTTAAAAAATAACCATTTTAAAAATTAAATATATTTTTAATAAGTAAAAAAATTATAAAAAATTTACTTTATGTATATTATTTATGGAATAATTAATATTATATAGTATTATTTCTTTATCATAAACACTATTGAAAAAGAATTATATTTTGTTATATAATCTGTTTGTTTTTTGGTTTAAAATTGTATTTGTTCTAGAAACATTTTCTAAATACACAATGTTTATCAATTATTAATAATTAAAAAACATTATGGTTAATGTCATAAAATAAATTTATTTTTATTATATATCAGTGAATATTAATTTAATTTCATACCATTATTATTATTAGTATAAGAGTTATTATAAAATAATATTTTACTTGAAAAATACACATCTTGAAAACTCGTGTTTTGTTCCATCTCCTAGTTGTGATTTAAATGAAATATTTTACAATTAAGTGAATATAATTTGGTAAAATAGATGCCATATTTTTAATAATAAAGTGAAAATTATTTAATTATTTCATGTTGGTATTTCTTAATAAAAACGTTACATGGTGAAAAAATATTTAATGCAGTTCGTGTAAAATAATTTTGTGGGTTAATGTTAAATAGTAAAAGATTATAATACAATGAACCAATAAACATAATGTGTAATTGATGTGTTTATTGACTCTAACAATAATTTAAAACATTAACTATCAAACAAATTCATTTTAATTAATTCAACTTGATGGTGGTTGCTTATATATATAAATTAATCATTATCCACTCACATAAAACAACCTCTCATAATGAATAAGTTCACCCATCAACACACCTTTCCACCCACAAGACATAAAGCTCATAAAATATCTTCTAAAACCTCTCATACTCAAAATCTACATTCGCTTGTTCTTATTTTACCACATAAATTTAAATTCAATATACATTAAGGTGTCACTCAAAGAGGTGACATTCAAGATGTTACATTTTCAAACCATCATTGATAATTTATTTTCTTCTTTAAACATATACTCTCCTCCTTTTACAATCATAGAATCATACCTATAAAAAAATTCAAAAAAGAAAATTATTTTTTAAAATGAAAATATTCTATCCACCCATTTTCTTATCTCATATTATTCATAGAAACAAAACCACTTTTTACACTATGCTGGTTAACCAACTCAGTGGATAATGTTTTTTCTTTTTCCCCTTAACTCCTTCATGGAACATCATAAATGAGTTATTATAGTTAAATAATGTTCTTATTGGTATATTATTACCCATTTAATGTTCTATAACTACCAAATAGTAATACCATGAACTTATTGAATATAGTTCATGATGGTCAGAAAACTGCAAAAATAAACATATCATTTATCATTAATATTTTATAAAAATAATCAACTATAGGGTAGAAGTACAAATGATATATGGGACCATATAAAAATAATTAAATTTATTAATAAAATTTTATTTCAATTCATGAATTTTATTTCCATTCTATAAGAAAATCCATAATAATACGCCATTTACCCCACTTTGAAACCATGAATCAAAAATACCCAAAATAAAGAACGCAATGAAATATTATCAATTAATGGGTGGTAATATGATATAAAAGGATCATATAAGGTATTATAAATATAAAAATATTTCTATAATTAATTAATAACACTTTTTACTCCATTATACATTTGTTTTAAATTAGTTTTTTGAAATTTGAACCTCATGTAAGGTTTTCTCGTCTCACTATTACATCTATGAGATGAATGCCTCGTTCTATGGTTATTTAATTTATGTGGTGTATTAGTTTCTCATTATATATATAATATCATTAATATCATTATATTAATGATATAAAATGTTTTATTTTATTTTTATTACTTACATAGTGAATACGGGTCTACTAATTACAATGTCACATGGGATTTATTAAATTAATTTCCATTAGATGGGTGAAACATCTCCTTCTTTTATTATGACTTCTTATGATTTTGTGAAATATAAAAATTGATTTTTTTGTATTTCCACTTGTTTTATTTTGATATATATCTGGTACACATAATAAAATTATTTTATTAATTTTCATTTCAATTATATGACATTTATAAAGGGATATGATTAATTTTTTTTAAATGTTTCACTATGAACACAATTTTTCTATCATTTCCATGTATTATAATTTTTTTTAAAAATTTTTTACGTTTCACATATTATTGTTTAAAGGAATAATTACTCTTGATTTAAATTAAAAAAAATTATTTTGCAATGCTTTTATTTCACCTTTTCTAAACGATGTTCTTTGTGACTTTTTTAAAAAAATATATAAGGTAGGTTTTTATAACATAAATGATGTGAAAGAAGTTTCCCACCATCGTATAAAAATAATTCTCTTAAAAAAATCTTAAATAGGTATTTACAATGAATTTTTATCCTTTAAAATAGTAGGGCTCTATAATGATTAATGACTAAAAATTAGAAATGGTTATTTTTCAAATAAATTATTTCAAATGATCAATCAAAATTATTTTCCATCATAGGTAAAATTATTTTAAGTTACGTATGCTTAAATGGGTATATTATTTAAGGATACTATCTTTAGTAAATTTATTAGTTTTTTATTCTTATGTCAAAATTATATTGACGAATTTAATTTATTTTCTATGCAATATGTTAATATTATTTTTTATGAACCCCATTTATTTTCAATAGTTTTAGTATGATTAATTATTTATGTTCTTATGGAAAACATATATATTGTTGTAATTATGTTAAATGTGTGACCTATATCTCCATTCACTTAATTGGTTTAGGATTTAAATCTCACAACACAGACAATATTGGAATTTCGAGTGAACTCAGTTAAGTAAAATACGACTAGAATGGGATGTGCACTTGGTTCTGTTAGAAAAAACACAAAGTAGGAGTTAAATCAATTTAGTAAGGGACCTATTCCTCTATAATTGTATTGAGAGTGAACCTTACCAAATATGGTGAATATGTAATGTGAACCCATTCCATAATGATAAATCTACTACCACTGGGGATTATGGTGTGTCACACGTAGAAGGTGTGGCCACCCATAATGTTCCTTTATATTTTTTTTAAACGATACTTGAATATTAAGGTAATTATTTTATATGATTTTGTTAATTCCATAATAACATGTCTTCTATTATTATCTAATGGATTATAATATTTGATTCTTTTATTATTCCCATCTTATAAACATTCGTGATTTTCCATTACTAAAAATTATGAAATTTCATATTCAATGTATTATATTTAAATGTTAAATTAACATTATCATACAATAAAGGTCATTCTATTATTATGTAATCATTGATATCAAAATTTATTTAAATTACTAAAAATATCTTCTCGCCTTTTTATTATGTATATTTTCCACATGTTAAGAGGGATAATGTAAAATAATTATAGTCTAGAAGGATTTTACATTGATAATGATGGTGAACTATTATTAAATAAGGAAGGATGGGTATGTTGGGAGATAATGTTACTCTTTATGAAAAAATTGTTTATGAACCTAATTTGTTATGATTTTCACTAAATTATGTAAAAATTTAAAAAATAAATGTTATATAGGTATGTATGTGATCCGTTATTTCCATTAAACATTATAAGCATTGGTGGTAAATATTGTGTCTCGTTTATCAGTATCAAATCCACAAGTTTAATGTTTATATATTTAACAACAAATATGGATGTGTTGAATCTTGGATGTTATATTTTGTATCATAATAGGGTTTATATAACATTGGATATTAAGATTATTTCATAAGACATTATCATTGTAATTATATATAACATCATGGATATATTGGATCATAATTTAATAATCTATGTCACCCTTTTTGATGTTTCATTTTATTAAATATTATGGTATGCAATGATAATTTTTGGAAGCATTTATTAATGATGAAATTATGGGTTATTAAATTTTAGAATGAAATATTAATTGTTTGAGACATCCTTTTAGGTTAATAATATTCATTATGATGAATATAATATGGTTATTTTTTAGTTGTTCTCTACTTCTGAGAATATTATAAGAATTTTAGTTTTACAAATAGGGAAACACATAATATGGGTGGAAACCCATAACATTATGTAATTACAAATGTTCTAAACCAAAAACTGATGGGTGAAAAGGTTGGATCAACAATCACTAGGCTACATGATGTTATCGTTGGTGTGTTATATTCTTTTCAAAGTTATTGATCGTATTAGGATGGTAGTGAATCAATTATCTACTCTACCAGATCTCTCACATGTTTGTGATGTTTTCCATGTATCTATTATGATGAAGTACATTCTTAATTCATCTTAGGTTAAAAACTTATTTTCCATACAACTGGAGAAAAATCATTCTTAGGGGGATCAAAAAGAAAATATTCTAAATTTAAGGGATAAATATCAACCAAATATTACCACTCTTATAATTATTTTTTTGGAAAACCACCAACTTGATGAAACGTTGTGGGAACCATAGGATATGATGATGTAGAGTTATCCTCATATTTTCAAATTTTGGTGATAAATTTCATGGGATAAATTCATTTTAATGGGTGGGGTGGGTAGAAATTAACAATCCCTTATTTTATGTTATGAATCTTTCTGAATAAATTTAATATATTTGATTGTTTATATTCCACACAACATTGTAGTTAAATAAACTATAACATGATGTTAACAATATCATTATATCATAGTAATTAGTTTATAGGCTTTGGCTAGTCTTAAATATATTATAAAATATTTTTAATGTTATATTGAATAAAAATCTATTTATTCATAGGAATAATAAAATAATTTTTATTAAAGTAATCTTAGTCTTAACATATATGTTTTTTTAATTTATTTTAAAATATTTCATTGAGAAAATTAATATAAGAATTTTTTGAATAATATAATTTTTTTTAAAAAAATTAAAATAAATTTTTATTCATAACTACAAAATTATTTAAGGAAATTTTTTTAATTTTCTATAATGTATAATATTTTAGTAAATCAATATATATACAAATTGTTTTTAGAAATATCATTTCATTCTAATAAATTGTGAAATTTATGTGTCTGAATATTTATTGAATTTGATTTTTTTGTACAATAAGTATTATTTATTTATATTTCATCAACATAATTTTTTTCTAATGAAATTATTTTTTATTTTAGAATATATTTATTTTCATGATTAAAAATTGATTTCATCTATAAAGTATTTCAAAATAGATAATTTTTTTGTTGATTAATTAACTAAAAAAATAACTAAGGGGGAACAATTTAAATGAATCTTATGTTATACGTATCAGTTTGTAATAATTTATTTTCATATATTGATTATAATTATTGATCTAGTTAAAATAAATTCACCTTTTCTTGATAAATATATTACCTGAAACCCCACCTTTTTGTTATATCTGTGAGTTTTGTTTCACATTTTTTTCAAATTATATGAATTTAGAACTGAAATATTTTCCTATATTTGTAATTATTAGTAAAAAATTAGTTAATAATGTAATTATAATTCATTTTCATAAAATGATTATGTGGTATACCAAATGATTTACCTCATTATATGTAAAATATTATAGAAAGCTATTGTTAATTGTTAAAATCATAAAATATCTAAGAAATAAAATAGTAAATGTTTGGTTGATTTGTTTCTATAAAAAAATCATTTGAAACATTTATTTTCGACCAAAGTCAATTTAATTATTTCCATCCTATGGTGGTTGTATTTAAATATTATATATTTATTATTTAATCACTTTAAACAAAACCTCCTCAAGTATAAATACCACCCATCACCACCTATTTCTCCTCACATGACATTATTAACATAAAATATATACCAAAACAGTAAATCCACACTTTCCCCATGGACTATTTCTACTATCTAACCCAAATTCCTATTATATGATCATTAAGGGGTCTTTTAATGTTGTTGTATTCAAGTGGTAACATTCTCAAACTACATATATAAATTTATTTTATTCACCAACATTCTCATCATATACTTAATCCATCAATTCAAGACAACTCTAGTAACATGTATATATAGGAATTTTGTATTTTTGATGTAAAAAATTCACTCCAAACCTTTATATCTCATATTAATCATTGAAATGAAACCATTGTCCAAATTATTCCCTCATTGGCAGAGTACACATAGGAAGTAAACAACATAAAATAACGGATGTAGTAATAATCCATATAAAATAAATTGCAGAAATACTGAAAGAAGTAAACTGGAGCATACACATACACATATAAATGATCCATGATACATATACTTATAGGAAGGTAGCCCAAAAAACCGCAATGCAGGAATACAATAGTACAAATTCAATGTTCTGATGGAAATAGATAAATAGCTCCTCATCATCGTAAGCCAATGCATGGTCACATGCTCTCCAGCTCCACGACATCAATTGCCCGAAGTAGAAGGGCACTTGCCCTTATCTATACCTTTAGCAATATAGTCTTTTTTGGGCCCAAAATCATGACACAAATAGGGTGTGAGGCTAAATTCTAGTAGGTAACCACACAAAGATTTGTTCCTAAATGTCAGTGAATATATGTCAGTTAAAGTACAAAAAGCAGTAAACAGGAAGGTACTCAGTTGTAACAAATCTACATTTCAATATCAAGAAACAGAAAAACACAATAGGTAACCCTATTGGAAGTACACACAGTCATCCCCTCTGATCATACCTACAATTACAAGAAACCCTCTAGGTATCTCACTCAGCCTAACCCCTCTGATTGGGTCATAAGAATTTAATATGACTCCTTGAGGAAGAACTCGAATTCAATTACCCTTACAGTCTATTGTAGTCAAGGAATCTCTGAGGAATCACACAAGGTTATTTCCACTTATATCCCCAAGGTCAAACACCTCTCTCAAAAAGCACGCTCAGTTAATTCCACTTATAGTCCAGGTCATACAAATACTCTCTAAGTATTTTCACTCTATCAATTCCTCCTATAGTCTAGGATGGTTCACGATAATTCATGTAAAACAAATACTCTATAAGGAAGCTCACTCCGTCCATCCCCGTATTGACTATAATTACAAATAATTTCTGAGGAAGCTCACTCGGTCTATCCCCATATAGTCTATAATTCCCAAATACGTTCTTAGGATGCTCACACGGTCAATCCAAGTATAGTCTATAATTCCCAAAGACTCTTTGAGGATGCTCACTTGGTCTATCTCCGTATAGTCTATAACACTAGGTTCTCACAGCCCCATGTAAGTCAATGATCCTAACGATGCAATATGTCCAATGTAAACCTATAAGGATACTTGGCTAACCAGTCTACACATAACAAGCACACCATAAAAGCCACACTCCATCCAACAACTAGGCATGGGAAAACATGGCAACATCCTAAAGGCAAAAAAAGGCCAAAACGGTCATAAACAGAACATCCATTGGAAAAACTTCCAAATCATGCTAAAAAACTATTCACATCCACATTAACCTCTACCCAAGCATATAAGGAAGGCAGGAAAATCAGAGGGGTAAAACATTAAATGCACAATACCTCGTTCAGGGGTATTGGTACAATTGCACATAATATTCAACAACATTCAACTGAAAGGCACAAACCGCCTACCTCGATGTTAGTTGATGGATATACTTGAACCAAAAAGCTTGAATCTCCATGAACGTCATAGATCTAAGAAAACATCCAAAACATTAAACCCATGATAACTCAAAAAAGAGGATGAATTGGAAAACGTTGCTCTAGAAGAACGAAGAGATTATTCTTGTGGTTCCAATGCAATCGACGGCGGCAGATTTAGAGAACGGAAGAAGGCTCGGGGGATCGAAGAAGATATCTGTCCGTGCGGGTGCTCCTAGTCAAAGAACACCTAGAAGAATACAGTAATGGGGTTAAGAGGTGACCCTGGTGCGTTTATTGAAAAAAGAAAAAGCATGGCATATAGTTATTGAGTACACGACGTGTACTCTCCTTTTCCATACTCTGCCTTAGGTGGCCTCCAAGTATCCCATACTTGGCCATGTGGATGGTCATGACATGGCCTTCACATGGCCTCGAGCGAAATCAAAGTACACAGCACGTAATTATAAAGTACACTTTATGTACTTAAAAAATTTCCAGATTTTACTATTTTCCCCAAAAACAACAAGAAAAGAAAAACAAACCTGAAAAGAAGTTCCGGGTTCATACAAACATCTCCCCTAATGAAATTTGTCACTGAACATTCCTAAAGTAGTGTAAAAGATGGAAACCTGAACAACTATGGCCACTGAGAATGCGCATCGTCCTCCCTCTCCCAAGTCTCATCCTGTAATCGCCCATGATACCATAGCACTCGTACTAGAGGAACAGACCGTCCACAGAGAACCTTTCTACTGCGATCAACAATCCGGATGGGTTGCTCCTTGAATGATGCATCCACCTCAAACCCGACATCCTTGGGTTGGAATGCATGAGACGGGTATGAAATGTAATGGGGGAGTTGAGAAACATAGAGGACATCATGCATAGCTCGGTACCTCTGAGGTTACTACAACCGATAGGAAACCAGACCAACTCTCTCCAACACCTCAAACGGCCCGACATACCTCAGCTAAAGATTACAGTATCTCATAATCTACTTGTGTCCCAACCTCGGTGTGACACATAGAAAAACTTAATCCCCAACCCCAAACTCTAAAGGTCTTCTCTTCTAAGTAGCATAATACTTCTGATGAGACTGTGTAGTAGCCATACTCTTCCGAATCAACTCTATCTGTGCTATGTTCTCCTGGACAAGACGAGGTCCCAGCATAGCTGCAACTCCTACCTCCGGCCAACATAATGTTGATCTGCATGGGCTACCATAAAAACCCTATAAGGTGCCATCTGGATAGTTTCGTGGAAACTATTATTGTAGGAAAAAAACACAAGAGGTATATGATTCACCAAAGAAACTCAAAAATCCATAATACATACTTGGAGAATGTCTTCATGCACCAGAATATTACGCTCAGAGTGGCCATATATCAGGGGATGGTATGCTGTACTCAAATGTAAATGTGAACCCAATCCCTTCTAAATACCCTTCCAAAAAAGATAAGTAAAACGAGCATCCATGTCCGAGACAATGGAGTGTGGAATCCATGTAGACATTAAACTTCACAGATGTACCCCCATCCTAACTCGTCAACACTAATGGTTTCCTTAATCTGAAAGAAGTGAGTGACCTTCAAAATCCTGTCATTGACAACCCAAACTGCATCATTCCCATTGGGTGACCTCAACAACCCGGTCAGAAAATCCATCACGACATCATTCCATTTCCACACGAGAATGGGAAACTAATCTTAATGCCCTATTGGTTGCTGATTCTCTGCCTTCACCTGTTGACAGGTGGAACATCACATGATGAACCCAGAAACATCTCTCTTCATACCTGGCCACCAATACTGGTCACGTAGATCATGATAAATATTTGTGACACCAGGATGAACTGTCCAAATAGAGGAATGAAAATCCCACATTAGCTTCTAGAAAATATCTGATGGCACCCATATATGCCCCTGAAATGAAAGATCTCATCCTCTCATATGTTCCACCCCCAAATAGGGTCCTCTCCTGAGACTCTTTCTTGTAGGGATAGGACTTCATAATCTAATAGCTGCCTCATTCGAACACGGTAAATAAGCATAGAGGTAACAGCTATAGAAGATAGAAAAGTCTACCCCTTTCTGTCGTGAACCTCCAAATGCATGTCGGAGAATAGAGCCATAAATAACCACTCACTGCTGGCATCCTGAACTTCCTGTATCTGAGTCCTCCTACTCAGTGCATCTGCCACTGTATTGCCTTTTCCAAGTATATAGTCAAGCTCAATGTTAAATGATTGAAGTTACCCAAACCACCTTCGCTGTCTCGAATTTAGATCACACTGAGCGAAGATTTACATAAGACATTTGTGATCGGTGAATACAAAGAAAATTATCTCCCAAAAGATAATGTCTCAAATAGCACAAGGCATGAAAAACAGCTACTAACTCCAGATCGTGCGTCAGGCAATTCTTCTCATGTGGCCTCATCTGCCTAGACCCGTACGCAACAACTCCATCTCCCTGCATAAGTACCGATCCTAGCTGGATACCTAATGAATCAAAATAGATAATGTATATCTTTACTGAATCTGGAAAGACTAATATTGGAGTGGAATTCAGCATCACTTTCAGCTCCTGAAAGGCTGAATCATAAGAATCTGGCCACAAGAACATCACACCCTTCTTAGTCAGACTTTTCAACGTTGCTGCTAAACGAGAAAAGTTCTGTATGAAACTTCTTTAATATCAAGCTATCCCTATAAAACTCCTCACCTCAAAGACTTTATTCGACTGCTACCAAGAAACTATGGCCCTCACATTCTCTGGGTCTACTGACACACCAGTCTTAGAGATTACATGACCCAAGATGTGAATATGATCCATCAAAAAGTGGAATTATGAGTGCTTAGAATAAAACCGATTCTCTCTTAGTGTCCTAAAAATGATCTCAAGATGGGTAGCATGGTCATGTCGAGTGTGAAGTTACACCAAGATATCATCAACAAAGACAACCATGAAAGAGTCCATGTATTTATGCAACACTCGGTTCATCAGTTCCATGAAAACTGCAGGTTCGTTAATGAGACCGAACGTCATAACCATATACTCGTATAGACCATACCTACTATAGAAGGCTGTTTGAGGTATATCTGATGGTCTAACATGGAACTGATGATAAACGGACCTCATGTAGGTTTTTGGGAACACTCAGGATCCTCGAAGCTGATCAATGAGATCATCAACCATGGGTAAGGTATGTCGGTTCTTGACCGTCAACTGGTTCAACTTCTGATAATCCACAAAAAGACAATAGGTACTGTCTGCCTTCTTCACAAACTGGATAGGAGAACCCCAAGTGGAAGTAATGGTTCATATGAAACCCTTTTCTTGTAACTCCTCAAACTGCTTATTATCATCCTACAACTCTATAGTAGCCATCCAATATGGTGGAATGGACACTGGTGCCGCTCCTGGCACATGCTCAATTGAAAAGTCTACCTCGAGGTCTGGAGGAAAACCTGAAAAGTCCTCAAGAAAGACATCCTTGAAACAATCCACCACTTGAGGAAAGTCTAACTATGAGTCCCCTTGTCATCCAGATAAAGACTAGAAATCTGGGTTGTAACCCCTCCTAGCTCATAATGATCGAGTCACTCTCTGCTTACATGGACATCGCATTCACCCTTATGAAAAATTGATTCACCATCCGGTGGTATGAAAATCACCCTACGGAAATAGAAATCAACAAATTCCTGAAATAGAACAAACCATTATAGTCTGAGAATGACGCCATAGCGGTTCATCTCCAGGATATAGAGTTCCCAAAAGATGTGACACCCTGAAACCTCTAGAGGGCACTCCTAGCACTGATGTACACTAGATGTTCTCGTCCCTAACGTGAGTTTCTAACGTCAAGATATCGACAGATGAAAGAATACAGAGCCCAAGTATCACCATTCCATCAATAGATATGAAACTATGGGAATCCACTATGTCGAAATTATCAGAAGATAAAACTAAAGAAAATAGAATGGTACCTCGAACTGTTGAAAGTCCAGGATCTTGCTCTTGCTGGGTCTGCTCCACTGCAATGTCCTGGCCTACTCCATGACCTTGTGACCCTTTCTAACCACTATGAGCCTATCCAATATGTTTTCGCTGATAACATGGTTACTAAACACCACGACAATGACCTATACCACTGCCTAAATAGCCGGAAGAACTCCTGCTCCCAAACTGGGGAGAAACTGGCGATACTGTTCCAGAGCGTGAGGTCATGGAAGAGCCCCTGTCACCCGCTGCAGGTGAAAAGATCTAACATAAACTCTAGAGATGACCCATCTTGCCGCAAGATCGAAACTCCATCGGGTATCTCAAGAACTGTGTCCTAGTATACCCACTCATTCCGCACTGGTAGCATACTACATAGCCATCGAAAGATGCACCATGCCTACTTTGATTCTCTCGTGCAGACTCTCTGTGGTGCTTCCTATTATCAGTAGGATGAACACTAACTCTAGATGTCGAAGAGACATGGTTGAATGCTCTAGAATCCCTCATATTGTGCTCTGTGATCAGTGCCTGGTTGACGACAGAAGATATCTAAGTGAACCTGAAGAAGTTCACCTGTAATTGGATGTCATGCCTCAGACCGTCACTCAAATTTCCGTGAAAGGAACAACTCATTGCCTCCTGCAATAGGCGTGAAACTTTGCAGCTCTGTGAAGAAAAAGTAATAATACAACATAGAATGAGTACCCTACTCCAGACTCATAAACTCCGACACTCAATCGACCGTCAAGGTGTTTGGGTATATGTAATTGTAGAAGATGCACTGAAACTCTTCCAAAGGAAAATTCTGTTGGGGCCCTTCCTGCGTGATCACATCCCACTACCTTTTGGAGGAGTCACATATAATATAGGTAGAGAGCTTCACTCTCCTATCTAGAGATACCTCCAGATGATTGAAGATCATCCGCATGTCTTCTAGCCAAGATTTTGCATCAATGGGTCTCCCATCAAATGAGAACGTAGGTGTATTCTACTATTGAAAGACATGCCTTCACTCTGCCATCAACGGGGAAGGAGTAGGCACTCCCTGAAAATCCTGAATCATCCTCATTAATCCTTCTCTGAATTGAGCATCAACACCACTGTCAAGTGCAACGATTGGTGCCAAGGATGGCACAACAGGAGGATCTACAAGAAGCCCCTGATCAGCCATATCTAGTGTCTGAACACCGTCTGGCAACTAGTGAACCACAAGAGGAAGTATCTGTGCCATGACTCTGCAAGGTCAAATGCACAACATAGATCAAAATATTCAAATACTGAAAAAAGGAGTTCATGAAGGGAACAAGAGGACCAAATTTCTAAATATTTACAAATCATTACTACACGGCTAATATAAAGACTACATTGCCAGTTCCCTTAAGTCTTTTAAATGGGCGTGTACTTCTTCCAAAACTGGTCGTGTATCACCACAAACACACAAAATGTTCTCAAAACACACAACATGTACCTGAATCCTCTTCCCATGCCTGAGTCCTTCTACACGGTTAGGCCACACGACTCTCTTAAGAAAAAACTATAGGACGTGTTCAAGGTAGACACGACGTGTACTCACTAAGATTTACCAGGACCATGTTGTTAGTGACACGACCTGTTTACTTAGGTCACACTACACAGTGTGTTCCATACGGACACGACATGTACTAATTAGTCCCAACCAATAAGTGTGGTTAGCTACACGGCCAGCCACACGGCTGACACTACATGGAATGTTCCAGGAGGACATGTCATGTGTGAGAAAGGATAACAACGACCCGTGTTGTCAGTGACATGGTCGGGTATCTGGGTCGGACTACATGGCGTGTGGAAGCTTAATAAGACATGTATAAGAATAGGTTTTATCCATCTGTGTTGTTCGTTAGACGGGCAGACAAACAGTCACTACAACACGACGTGTACATACTGTACACAGTGTGTTTCTGAAAGATTTTTACAACCCCGTGTCCCTACCCCACATAGTCAGTGACACAGTTAAACAAACTACACAATGTTTATTCATATAGTACACCCCATGTATTCTGGGATTTTTCCAAATAGTAGCCTCAGAAACCACAGCGGAGCCCATAGAAATCATACAACAAGTGTTAAGGTGCCAAATTCCTATCTGTGAGGTACCATTCTCCACATGAATCAAATCATTGCATCTTATACATGTCATATACAAGGAAAAAAGTCAATTAGCAACAATGTTCTGATTCATGAAGGCCTATAACACCTCAAGAACTAAAATTTGGCGTTCATCCAAAAAAATCGTTACATAAAGCATTACTTATCAACAACATGCATAATCTACATATAGTCTATCACAAAAACATTCAATTGCTAATGCATCCTAGATGGCAAGGCAAGAATGCATGACCTGTGATTTCTAACTCATGCCTATATGATGGATGAGATGTAATATCCTCATATAATCGGGTATCGATATAAATAGAACCACAATAACAATAATGGTAAGAACACAAAGCTTGTTAATCACCCAATGTGGAAATCAAATCAACTGTGAAGTTTAAAAACCAATAAAATTGCAATAAACTAGTTAGTATGGATTTTACCTATATAGGAGTTAGCTACCCTCAATAAAAACTAACTACCAAGTACCTATTACTTCATATACATGGATAAGGGCTCCAAATAGTAAGTCAACATTAAAGAATTCCTTTGACACAAATTTGTACCGTTTAGGTTCCAGATGCCACCCAGAGGCTCCCCGTACCCGGTTGGTCCCATGGCCTCAAGGGAATTTCCACGAACGCCAGTGGATGCCGACTAGCAGTGAGGGCCTTTGGTGTGATAGTGGGGAAACTATGCCTTCATTGGGAGAGTACACAACAAAAGTAAACAACATACAATAGAAGAAGCAGTAATAATCCATACAAAATAAACAGCAGAATACTGAAATAAGTAAACTGAAGCACAAAAATACATATATAAATGATGCAAGACACATATAAGTCTAGGAAAGAATCCAAACAAACCACAATTCTAGAATAAAATAGTCAAAATAAAAAATACTAAATAAATAAATAAATATCACCTCAGCATCGCAAGCCAAAGCATGGTCCCATGCTCTCCATCTCCACTGCATCAAGTACCTGAAGTAAAAGTGATCTTTCCCTTATATATACCTACATAAATATAGCCTGTTTGGGACCAAAAGAAAAAACCAAACATGGTGTGAGACTAAATCCTAGTAGGAAAGCACCCAATGATTTGTGCCTAACAGTCAGTGAATATAGGGAAGGTAATGTACTGATAGCAGTAAACAGAAAGGTACTCTGCAATAAACAATCAACAATTCAATGTCAAGAAACAGCTAAACACAATAGTTAACCCTCTATGAAGTACTCATAGTCATCCCCTCTAGTCCTACCTACAAGTACAAGCAACCCTATGTGTAGATCACTCAGTCTAACCCCTTTGGTTGTGTCATCAGAATTTAATAAGACTCTCGGATGATGAACTCACCGTCAATTACCTAGACTGTCTAAAGAAGTCAAGGACACTCTGAGGAAGCACACAAGGTGAATTATTCTTATAGCCCCAAGGATAAATAAATATATGAGGAAAAAAACTCAGTCAATTCCTCTTATAGTCTAGGTCTTACAATGAATCTCTAAGGAAGCTCACTCAGTCAATTCCTCTTATAGTCTAGGATGGTTCACGATAATTCATGTAAAACAAATACTCTCTGAGAATGCTCACTTGGTCCATACCTGTATAGTCTATAATTCTAAAGAATCTCTAAGTTCACTTGGTCTATCCCCGTATAGTTTATAATACCCAAAGACTCTCTATGTAAGCTCACTCGGTCTATCCCCGTATAGTCAATAATGCCAAATGAATCTCTATGGAGGCTCACTCGGTCTATCCTCATACAGTTTACAACACCAGTTTCTCACGGACCCGTGTATGTCAATGAGCATAACGATGAAATATGGAAAAAGTAAACCTATAGGGATACTTGGTTAACCATTCTACCCATAACAATCATACCAGAGACGAAACACTCCTTCCTGCAACTAGGAATGGGAAAACATGGCAACAACCTAAAGGAAAAACTAGATCAAGAAGTTCCTAAAAAGAACATGCACGATTAAAACGTCTGATGAATGCTAGAAAAAATATTCACATCTAAATTAACCTCTACAAAATCATACAAGAAAGGAAGGATAAGAAAATGGGTTAAATGGTAAATGCACAATACCACGTTCAAGGTTATTCGAACAATTGCACATAATATTAAACAACATTCAACAGAACGACACACACCACCTACCTCGACATTATGAGATCGATATACTTGAACCACAAAGCTTGAGTCTCCTTAGAACATGGAAGATCTAAGAAAATGTAAAAAATGTTCAACCCATGATAACTCAGAAAAGAGGAGGAAATGGGAAATAAGGCTATATAAGAAGGAAGATCTTACTGTTGAGGTTCTAACTCTATCGACATCAGTCCATTTGGAGAACGGACAAAGGCTCAGAGGATTGGAGAATATCTGCATCTATACGGACGATCCTAGTCAATGAACACTAAGAAGAAGACAGTTCTGGGGTTTAGAGACGACCCTGATGCGTTTAATGACAAAAAAGAAAATATACGGTGTGTACTTCTTGATGACACAACATGTACTTGAACTTTCCATACTCCATATTAGGTGGCCTCCATGTCACCCATACATGGCCATGTGCATGGTCATGACATGACCAGCACATGACCTCGTGCGACATCAATGTACACGGCGTGTACAAATTTTTTTTCTAGATTTTCCCCTTTCTCCCAAAAATGACCAGAAAAGAAAAACATACCTGAAAAGAATGTCTAGGTTCTTATATTAATGATATGATACTTATATGGGATATTATTATATATTATATTGTGATGTTTCACATAAAAATATATTTTTACTAAATTTCCTTGTTGTCTAAAATTGATTTATAGAATTATTTTACCATTCTAATATATTTTATTGATTTCATTTTTAACAATTTTTAAATTCTTATAAAAAAATTTTAAATATTACTTTTCATTTTTTTATAAAGGAGGTTTAGTATGAATGTTCCTATAAATATATAGATGTAATGTTTAATTTACATATCCATCATGATAAGAATTTACTATCTTAATGAAACTATAATTCCCCGAGGATCCTTTTAAAATATTACCAGATTGATTTAAAATAAAAATATTTCATTTATTATTTTGATTCACATTAATATAGAATGATTAAAAAATAGATTTTTGAATATTTATTTCAATTGTTCTTTCAAAATTATTTTACATCAAATATAATTTTATATTATGGTAATTATTATTTAAATTGTATTTTAATATGTGACATTATCCTAATTTTTTTAATTCTATGATATATTTATAATGGAATTATAATTTAGAATTTTTATTCTTTTTTAGGAAATATAAGAGGCCTAATTGTTTATGAATACCACTTCTTTTCACGTGTTCTGATATAATGAATGATTTATGTTAGTATGGAACACATATGTATGGTTTTTGTTATGGGAGTTTTCGGACATCTGTATCCCTTCAAATCATTGGGTAATCATTAATATCTAATGATATTGTTGTGAATTGAAAGGAGAGTGAACTCAGTTTAGTATGACATGACAAGAATGGGAGGTGTACTTGTTTGGTTAATATAGGACTGGAACCAAGAGTGAAATCTATTTAGTAAGGGACATTATCCACTATGATGGTCTTTGAAGTGAACCTTATTGGTCTAAATAGGTTAATTAACAATATAGGGGGGGAATTAGGGCATGATAGATTTAAAAAAATCCCCATCATATCATGTTTTGTCATTAGAAAAACATTCTTCTCTCACTTTCATTTAGAAACATATGGACATAAATTAAATTGTGAATGAGACACCACGATATTACTTTTTTCACCATCTCTAGGATACATCCACAGATAATTTAATAGAAATGTTCATGTGTACCAAATACACTATGTCTCACTACCAAAATACAAGGTTCATGCTAGATTATTTCAATGACCAGGATTACTTCCATTACAATGTTTATGGTCAGAACAATTTATTCTGAAGGGTACCACCCTAACTATCTTTTGGTGACTCACTACTAGTGGAATGGATCACGTTCTTATGATTTACTATATCACTGCTCTATAAAGTATCCAAACATTGTTTTTGGAAATTTAGGTTCCTTAATTTTCAATAATTAATGAACCATCAACTGTAGGTAGATTATAGGTCTAGGATGTTTCATTGTTTCACATTTACTTTTGTAAAAACACAAATATGCAACACATCCAATTTTTAGATAACTAAACGAAACATATTATTACCATAGAATAAATAATAACCTCTACATTATATATAAATTCATGAGTATCCATGTATTCCACTATCTACATTGAATATAATAATGAATCTACTCATTATGCATGTATTATAGAATGGTGCAGATCCTCTATCTTCTTGTTCTTTAGAATTTTGATTTGACAGAGATACAAATCATATAAAAATTAATGTTTTCATCTCCATGAGAAAGCTTTTATGATGAAACCCCTGAGCATGATTCTGGTGTGTAGCCCCTTGCTTGAGATCCTAGCTTAACAACCAAGAACAATACCTTGGTGTGAGACCATTTCACATGACCTAAGAGTGATACCCTAGCACAAGATCAAATTGCGAGACTATGGTTTGAGATCCTAGTGTGAGTACCATTTTTCACTTTTTCATCACATTTTTTAGATCATGAACATCATTTATGTTATGTCAATCAGATATAATCCATTGTAAGATCTCTCATTGAACCACATTCACGAGAGCTTTCTTTGAGTCTCTTTCATGAGATCTCTCAGTGAACCATATTCACAGAAGTTGATTCATACCCATATTTTAATAATAAAAATCATCAATTGTTATGGATGAAATATGTTGTTTTTATAGGCATATACACACTTCTATAACTTCATACATTTCAGAAAAATATCCAACTCACAGTCATCACACACTGTATGAGATACATGAACATGTCCTCATTCATTCTTTGTTTAGGTCCCTGATATGTGTCCATTTTGTGAATCCACCTTCAAACATTACTAAAGTACTTGGTGCATGTACTAATTCACAGTTTGTGTGATATCTAGGCAATATTCCAGTTTTTCCATTTCCGAAGATTCGAGCGTGAGATGAAAAGACAATCAAGAGCACTGCACGATAACAATTCGAGATATTTGAATACAATAATTAGAGATATATTGGAACCCACTATAGGACTCAAATACAATCATATGATTCATTAGATCCCATAACTCGATCACAAGTAAAAACAGGTGATAGGTATTTTTTTTAATGCATTGTGTGATCCATCGCAAGATTCAAATACAAGCATGCACAATTTTGAAATATCTCAATGCGAGATCAGTTAAAAAATATACACTCCACGATATCAAATATCCCTTCTAAATCTTCATTCATTTTTGGAAAGAAGACCTTCCTCTGAAACCTCAAACCTTATTAATAGTCACAATAAACCCAAAAGCACAATCATGATGGATTTTTTCCCAACCCCACCCCCATTGGTTTTTTATAACACAAAACATTTTAAAAACACATTAAAAATTCATCCATATTCTTCCAAAAAAATTTCTTCTTTTTATTCTGATAGTAATCATAGATCTACTAAACACGCACTCTAATACCACACTATCAATGTACATGCATGGGAAACAAGAGTAGCATGAAATTTTCATCGATGAATAACATCATTACAAATCCCACTCAACTGAATTCATCATAAACCAAATCTATCATGATATATAACCTTTGATTGATCATGTTTTGCATCATTAGATATAAAACTCATCATACGTCACTGCTCCCCCTATCTGCTTATCCCTGTAATTATTATTAAATTTTCCACCATTGTAACCACAATTTCACCCCCTGTCAGTGAACCTTAATGTTATTTCATTGTGGTGTACAATATGGTAATGAACATAAACCATCATATCAAGGAAAGCACAACATAACATGGGGATAGGGGTCCCAAATCCACACTTTTTCATGCTGAAGGAGTAGAATAAAATCCCATATCCAGTCAATGATGTTCAATAACTTATTTTGGTAAGGAATTTGTGAGAATGTTTTTAACCCACAGTTCTCTTGTAACATACTTCAACTTCACAAGACCCATCTCCAACTACTGGTTGATAAAATTATTCCAGATTTCAATGTGATTTGTCCAAGAGTGATGTAAATGATTTCTTCTAATATATATATATATATATATATATATATCACTTGAATTATCACAGTGGATTCTGATTAGATACTTTAATACAACAACCATCCTTTCAACAAGATTCTTTATCGACAATAACTTTCTGCACAGTTGAGTAACATAAATATATATTAGATTTTACAATGATCAATGAAATGAAAATGTATTTATTTTTTAACCAATAAATACACAAACTACCAATATATAATTCACCACATGATGTTAATTTCTTACCATTAGCAGAACAAGTAAAATCTACATCTATAAAGCATTATATCTCTTGGATATATATGTCATTTTACAAAAAAATATATCCAACATCCCCTTGATGTACCGAAATATTCATGTTATTCAATGTATGTTGATTTAATTTAGAATTATTTGATACCAAATTTCATAGAATGTTGAAGAATCAATATCATGTATTATCGTTGTCATGATCAATAGTGTTCCAATGATTTTCTTGTATTCTGTTACATTATCTACACTGTCTTCTCTATCCCATGACAGTTTCATCGTTGTATCCACCATAGTTGACATATCCTTAGAATTAACCACTCTGAATCTTGTTAAAATCATATTGGGATAATTTTATTGAGAAATTAATGTTCTATTGTTTTCTGTATTCACTATTAAACCAATGAAAAACATCATTTCACCCATCATTTACGTTTCAATTTCACTCTTCTTGAATTATGAGACCTTTTTTCACTATAATTCATCTTATATAACAAATAGTATATCATCAACAAACACCAAAACCTTTATACTTTGTATATTGATTTGTTTAAATATATATTGTTTTCGACTACACTACAATGAAAACCAATATTATACAGAATTGATATAGTCCTGAATACAATTCTATTCATTCTTTCCTCAACCCATTTAGCATATTCTTTAGCCAAAAAACAATTTTATAATATTTATGAATGATAAACCCATTTTTCATATCAATATAAACTTCTTAGTCAGGAATAACTTTATGAAATACTGACTTTAAATGTATCTTGAAAATTGTGATGTTTTCTTTAACTTTTATGCCCAATAATAACTCATTGTCTCTATCCTCACAAAAGGTTATTTTCTTAAACATCGATTACCTCTATCTTGGAGTTCCATTTTTCACTAGTAATGATTTGTTTATAATCACTATTGTATTTTAGAAATCATATTATGGAAGAACAATTTGGTTCCAGTGACTTTAGTATTTGTTGATGTCGAAACAATCTCTCATGACAGATTATTCTCCATTTGTTCAAGATCTTCATTCATTGCTTGAACCCATTTCTCATCACCAACTACTTAATAAAAAAATCTTGTTTATACCTTTGTTTAGAGTAATTTTTTCTTTATATTATTCAATAGCCTTTTCCACCTAGGTTATTTCAGGTCAGATATTAGGTTTTTTCTTTAAATTTCAGATATTCTCAACGATCATTATGAATATAGTTATTTATGATCATCATTTTTATTATCTAAATATTCTTCTGAATCGACCTCTAGAACATGAACATCCTATGATATACTTATCACTCCATTTTTATCCCCCTAAGATTGATTATGTATATTCATAAGGTTCAACTCATTCATTAATATATTTAAATCATTTATTTCAACTACCCTTGTTATCTTCTAATTGAAGCGTTTATCTGCTTCTATTTTGATAGAGTATCTATTAAATATCCTTCTATCTCCATGAGATTAAATATTCTAATGCATATCATTACCGAGAATGAAATAGTTACTTCTAACGAATTGCAATTATTTAAATAATGCTACATTCAGTACCATAGCTCATATAGAGTCCTATATTATTTTGTAAATAAGAATTATCTATTTTATGTGAGACTGATGTCATCCCTTCTTCTTCCCAAAATGTATTTGGATGTTCTTTTTTAATGATTATTGTTCTATCCATGTTTTTGTAAATTAAATTTCTTCATAAAACTACTCCATTATAGAGTTTAGTTTATAATCCCAAAACATGGTTCTTTATCCCATGTTTGATAATGTAATCATGCACATAGATATTATTGAACATTATTACATTATCATTGTGGATTATCTGAAATTTTTTACCATCAATAAATTTATCGTCCCTCTGTATGTTATTATGAAATTTAACTCCTCAAAATTATGAGTGATAAATGAAACCCATGCTATTCTTCTGAAATAATCAATTAATAGAAAATTATATATACTTACAATAATATCTATTTGTTAAATATAGGAGAAAAAATCAATATGCACTATGTCAATTTTTTTTACTTTTTAACTTTTTCCATATATATCTTTTGAATAATAATTATTTTTTGAATTGTATTTAATGTATGTTCATTATCACATAATAAACTATGGAGATCTCGAGTAGCAACCTATTTCCCTAGATTATCCAAAAACGTTTGGATCAAGTGAGAATTGTGTTTATTCCATTACTTGTTTTATTCTTCCATAGACAATAAACACTTATCTTACACTCCACTTAAAAGGTAGAGATTACCTACTGTATGTTATCTATACAAAGAAAATGTACCATCTTTTTCCAAGAAGACACATATATTAAATGAAAATCTCATGAAATACCATGAGTCACATAGTTGAGTGACACAAAACATTTTTCTGAATGGTAATTTAAACAACTAATACATAAATGAAACTAATGCCTCTTCTTGAAAACATGGATTTTCCAATGTAGACAATCTTTAGGGCTTCAAGATTACACAATATGATAATAACATCATTCTACAACCTAATTCATGTCAAAATATATATATTTCAAATCACATGAGAGATGAATCCATAGTTAGTAATCTATACTTCAATTTGATTTCCAATGAAAATAATTACCATAACGTGAGATCCAATCAAAAGATCCAAATACAGTCATGAGTACTACATGAGTTCCCATCATGAGACTCAAAGACAATCATCTTCTTTATGAGAACCCATCACAGTTCTACAAAATTGATTGATTTTTAGTGTTGTTGTTATCCTCTTCATTGAGTGATCTATCTTGAGATCCAAACACAATCAAGAGAACATTAATGAGAATTTAATGTGATATTAGTGCATAAATTCATGTTCCACGAGATCAATAATCCATACTTACTAATTATTTCTTCTTTGACAATAATCCTTCTTCAACAACCTCAAAACTTGTCCACAGACAAAATCATCCCAATATCTTCATAATAAGGGATATTTTCCCAAATAACGTTGACTATAAAGATTGTTTGGGATGTAATCAGATTCCACTAGGAAGAATGGGCTGCCTCTTGGGATGGTGGTGTGACCATCCCATGAGGTGTATCCTACCATAGAGTTACCTTTTATATTTTTACCAATGATCCATTAATAGTACATGAATGATTTTCTATGTTTATGTTTACTCCACAATACCATGTCATAAATTATGCACTCATGGATTATGTTATATGATTCCAATATTATTAATGTCATATTAAAATTAAATTTTTATTCCATCAAATTACATTTCAAATATTAACTTATATTGTAAAAAATTTGATTATTATACTCATATTCCTATACACTTAATCTCTTTTTATGATAATGTAATCATTGATATATCCTTTTATTTACATTAATGTTCATATGATGCCATATTATTCTTAATTTTCTTTCCATGATTTTAGGAAGAAGTAATTTAATTGGTTTTTGACACGAAGGATTTTATATTTGATAAATGTTATTTTATTATGTATGTGATCCAATATTTAATTTTTAATTTTAATGATTTGGAGGGAAAACTGGGTCCTATTTATCATCGTTAAATACATAAAATTAATGATAATGTTTTCAGTACATAATCAAGAAGTACAGATTCTGGGAAGTTATATATTAATGTTAATGTCGTATAATAAAAATGATTATAGTTGTGCTAAAAAATATACAAGGTAATTTTTTAATTAATATTTGTCATATTGATGGATTATAGTAGTTCCTAACTCTAATGAATATATTGAAAAACTATGAACATATTCTTAAATATATCTAATATCGTCTGTATACATCATACATATAAGGCACAACTTATTAATAAATATTAGATGATGGATAATAATAATAAATTATAATTATTCTCATGGATTACGAATATGGTGATATATTAGAATAGATATCAAGAAGACTTTCCAGTGAATATAAACACCACAATTTTTAGGGGTCATTTGTATTCATAACTATGAACATGAATACTGGTCATTGGACGTGACATCATTATCAATGGGATCTATTAGATCACATAATTTTGTGAAAGATGAAAACCAAGACATTGATGTTTTAGAGAGTTGGAATGTATTTGGTTTGTCAATGGTGGTATGATATTGGTTGAATGATATACACAATTTTTGTTTCTTCCAAAATTAATGAGATTTCACTAGATTAAAAATTCAGAGTGGTTGTTTCATTACTAAATATATTGATACATTAGAACACTGAATAATTTTCATGTTATACCAAAAATAAAGAAATCAATAATGGATTATGCTGTGATATTTTTCCCTATATTATGATATATCAAAAGACAAGGAGATTATATTTCACCATGTGTGTCTGTAGAAGTGATTTATGTGTGTATGACTATTTATTATATCTATTAAGGGACATGATATATTTATTGACTCTAATAATGGTTTAAATTTAGTAAATACTACAATAGTATTGAAGGTTAAGATGGTTACAGAGAAAGTGAATTCAGATACCTAACATATTGTTATGATAAGAGTTTAGGACATTTTGGCCCCCTCCACTAGGTTTGGGTAATGTATGAGTTTGAAGGGTCCCCAAGAAATATATAAAATCACAATATTATGGGTTTTAATAACATTTCATCAAAATATTCATTTAATAATTATTCTCATTTTTTTAATACATTGAATAATATTTTGTGAATAAATAATATTTTAATATATATATATATATATATTAATATTCAATTTTATATTTTTTGGAGGAGAAAGTCATGTATAGGAAACAAATATTATAATGTAATATATTTATTATATTACGAGTAATTTTTAATAATATTACCTCTTTTTATTAGATATTTATAAATACATAAGATGTTATTAATGGATTATTTAGAATATAATATATATTCATGTGAAAAAGTGGATGTTTTGTAATCATCAAAATTATTTTTAAGCCCATGAGATGTTAAAATTAATTATTATATTCATTTTTTGAATTTAATATCTTCTCAGTGATCCCTATTGCTTCATAGAGAGTGGAATAAATGATTATATTACTCCAATCATAGAAAAACATCCAAAATAGAATGTGAAATTTTTGTCTGTTCATCGGTGTGGTGATGGAATAATTATACTACATGATACCACACAGAAATTGTTAATATGTATAAAAAAATTATTTTTAACATTTTTAGACGATGATGTTGCTTCTAGATTTGATCCCATCTAGAAAATATCACTAATGTCTTCCAGAATGTTCATGTCTCCTCAAATAATACAAGGTTTAGTTTTGATAAAATTTTCATTATTATTTTATTAAACATGAAAAATTTATGTTGTAACAAGGATGAAATTACACTATATAAGGAATAATGAAATTGTTCAACGGGTAAAGTTTTTAAATTCATATAGATTCAAGATTCACTATTGAGATTTGTATCAATAGTCTTTCCATCACCAACATTATCCATGTGGGATTTCAGAATCAATCATTTTAGTCTCTAGTGAAAAATATAGTTGGGGATATGGGTTTTTATCTACTGAGGATTGAGATATTGGTATAGGATAAGTTGGGTAGGTATAATAATGGATTGGTGGAGGTGTATAATGAAAAATGGTCGAGGATGAGTTCAAGCATGAATCTCATTGTTCCTTTTTCATAAGAGAATCAATATTCATTGACTTCATGGTTTGACCTCAAATTTACATTGACGCCACCTAGTATAAGAACCATTGATTTTGAGATATATTTGTGTGTGGTTAATATATTATGAAACTATGGAATCTCTTTTCAAACCTCAAAAAAAATTATTATTCAATCATTACAATTCTGACTACCAACACAAGGAAAAACTAAAGACACCTTAACCCAAAACCATGATAATTATTTAAATAAAATTATATTAAATGAAAAAATACTAGGATTATGATTTCTGCAAGACAATATGTCATTTATACATCATTAATAAATTAGATCATGAGTCATATTGTATATACCATTAGCTAACATCAGTAGTGTTCAATTACTAAATTTCATAAGGAAAGAATTATTTTGGTTGTGGGATGTAGTGACCAATGATTTCGAGATATATAGTCCATAAATAAATAATTTATTAGATATTTTACCTATCACAATATAAAAAACAACAATGACAAAAACTAAAATATTTTTAATATTTAATATTTCGTTCAGAACATATCTATTTAAATAATTTGTATAAAATAATGTATCCATATTGAAAATACATTTATTAAATTATAAAGTAATAGAATATGAAAAAAGTATGACTCCTTTTTCATACCACCATCATGATCTCGATAGGGATATATATTTTCTAGGGTTTTACCATGACAAAGCACAACCTGATGCTGAAAAATTCTATTTGAGAAAAACCATATATGAGATAGGTTAAAGCTCATGGAGATTCCAATAATATCTATCTAAGTTGAACCACCACCTGATTTTATAACCCCATCATATCTAATTACTAAGTATTATATGGAGATTATATGCTGTTATGTTCGAAGAAATTAGTATTATATCATCATGTAATAAAATATTTATTATTATAGAGTCAACATGAATTTATATAATTTTTAAAAGGATAATTTTTCCCAATTTATATTATGTGAAAACCAAACATTTTACATGAACATTTTTTTTCAAGGAAATGTTTATTCCATTATTGAATAATTTTTTTTAAAATATATCTTATTTTAAATATATAACCCTTAGTTAAATAGTAATTTTTAGTAAAATGAAATTTTATTATACCAAAGGTTATATTCATATAAAAACACCATTCCAATATATATTTTAATTTTTATATTAATCAAAATTTATATATTTTATGATTTTAATTAGAAAAAAATATATTTTTGGATTTATCATGGAATTTTTAACTTAATTTTTTTTCATTTTTCATTATCAATTTATTTTTATATCAATAGTAAAAATAAAATTTCTAGAATTGACTTCAATTTTACAAGAAAAATAATTTATAAGGAAGAATATGAAATTAATAAGACCTTTTTTCAATCCCAGATATAATTTTTACAAATGAATTTATAATTTTTGAAATGTTGGTTTTAATTTACAAAACCATATATGAAATTTTAAAATGTATGTTATATTTTTCATGAAATGGTTTTTAATAGATAATGGATTTTTCAATCTAAAATAATTTATTCATTGTTATAAAATTTAAATAAAAAATTTAACTTAAAAATATCAATAATTATTTATAGATTATATAATATTGATAATATTATTTTTTAAGCATTAATAATATAAATCAAAGGTATAAACATGTTATCGTGGTAAAATATAAAATTATAAAAGTACATGTCCAAGAGTAAATAATTTTTAACATGTTTAATATGTATTATAGAATTTGATTTTGAGGAATTTAATTACCTATTAATTTACCATCTACATTATTATCTAATTTTGGTGCTACCTTCCTTGAGATAGACTTCTCGTTATTATTATTTTTTTTGAATTTCTATAAATGTCATACCTTTGAACTTATAAAAGGGACATTCATATTATCACATACAATCACACTAATGAATATTGATTTTGAAAAATATCTTCCCAAAACTATCATTTCCATTCTTCTCCACCTAAAAAAAGTTTTGGTACTCTGAAATGGTAATCCCAAAAAGTAAATAACATCATTTTAAAATGATATAGTCTTAGAATTGAGGCATAAATTTATAACCATGACTTTATCTTTTCTATTTCATTATATAAACTTATTTTTCATAAAATTTAATTATTTTATATTTAGGATTTCATATTAGTATAATTATTAAATTTTTCTGATATTATATTAATTTAACAATATTTAACAACCTTTTCCTTTTCAATTAAGAAACATGAATCCTCAATTATTGCATTTTTTGGATTACTTCCTCCATGACCTAATGTGTTTCATTTTCCTTCATTTATAAAAAAGTAATAAGTTAATATTAAATTTATTTTATAAGTATAATATTTTGTTAAATATTCATATTTTTTAAATTATAACCCATATTCCACTTTCCCTCTTCTATAGAAAATGAAATCAATATCCATGTGTACATGTAGACAACCTCCATATTGTAATAGTTGGTATCCATTTTTCTATCTAGGCCCTCAATTCATGTATTTTCATGATAGAAGTTTAAAATGAATTAATATTACCCATATGAAATTAATAGGGGTTTTCAAATACAAATTTATAATCATATTAACAATACGATGAATAATAAAAAACGATAAATTCTACAGTTTAAAACAGCATTTATAGATAAATAAAATTCATAATCATATGAAATAATTTTTTTTCATATTCTAAATCACTAGAATAATAATATATCACAATAATAATTAACTAAAAGGACCATTATTCATATTTTCTGATGTAATTTTAAATAAACCCATTCATAATTGTCAATTAACTATGATATGATATAATTTTGGTTAGGTTAACCACCTACTGGTTCATTGATATAAATTTTAATCTTGTATGAATATGGGTACATTATTTATATTAATATATTATATAAATAATCTGTTAATTATTTGTTTTTGTTTCAGCAGTGGTTTCATAAATATTCAACTAATTATTTAAAAAAATTAACTTTTTTTTTCAATGAATCAATGAAACATGATCACGCAAAATATTAACATGAAATATTATAAAAAAAATTACATTTAATGAAATTCCTACATTATTGATAATTAATGAAAAAAATTGTATTATCTTTTATGATTTGGTAATGATTAACATCGAGAGAAGAATAATTAACATACCAACTATTATTAACCAAGTTAATAAATTTCATTATTATTTAATCCTGATGATAATAATATATTAGAAAAAAGTAATTCAATAATAGAATTATCATTCATTTTGAGTATAAATGAAATTTCATTGAAATAAAATTCTAAAATAGGTAATTATGTGTTTTATATTTATGATACACAAGAGTAAATAATGATCATAGATGGCAAGTCCAATAGAACCTGACTTATAAATTAAAACTCATTTCAATGGGATATAAGACAACTTATATTACATTTTTATTCTATTAATATACATGTTGAGTGATGTTATGTGTTTAATTTTGATGAAAAAATTATTTTTTATCCACATCAATTCCCATATATGGTTTTGTTTATAATTATCTATTTATAAAATGATGAATTTTGAAAATGTAATTATATATATATATATATATTACATCAATGAATAGAAAATATTTTAAAGAAAGATCATTTGATGATTAAGATATCATTTTCCACTCTTTTTTTAGAATGATCAACCTCCAATAGAGTATTGTTTAATTTTTAACAATATATTTTTCATATTATATTGGATTATTTTTTGTGATCATGTTTTCAGTATCAAATGTATTAGATAATGATTTTATATTAAATAAAATTGATCATTCTTTAAATAGATTATATTTCCAAGGAGTCTTTATAAAATATGAATCACTTCTACTTGGAATTTAATGAGTCTAATTTTATATCGAGATATTCATTATAAAAATTAAATAATTTCAATTAGGTTGTTTTAGGAGTCCAATTTTACTTACATTGACTTTTTATGATATGTAAATGATTTCCATTTGGATTCATAGGTAAAGTAATTTTATTTCCATGGATTCTTTATTATTAATGAATGATTACAAATTATATTTTTTATATGAATTTTATTTTTAGGATTTATTTTTTCCATTTGGATTTTTTATTAAAAAATTATTTTCATCGGGTTTTCTGATGTTAAAAGTGAATTATTTTAATGTGAAACATGTTTTTAGGGATGAATGATATGTGGGGTCCAACATCACACTACATTTTATTGGTTATTAGATTATATATCATTAGATAAGCATTCAAGAGTAAATATAAGTTTCTTGTAACTGTGGAATCAGATGATGTGGATATTTAATGTAATGTTTAACTATGAAATTGTTTATTTCATTGTCAATTGGTGTTATTAATTCTGATATTATTCTCTATATATTCATGTTTAATGCGAAATTATTGAATAAAATTTTCATTCTATTTTCATTAAATCACAAATAATTCTTATGATTATCACTCATGTTCTTATGATACATTCATCATGCACATGTTTTTCATTTATTATTATGAACTCATCCCTAAGGCAATGATTATTTACCATTTAAAAATTATGTGATCAATCATTATTCATATGTTCATATTCACTTGTATTTGAGGATGATTCTGGATAATGTGATCTATTGAATATGGTTAAATAGGGTCCATTTAATATAAAATGATCATGAAATTTCTCAAATAATATTATTATGTTAATAATCATTAATTAATCTAAACCCATAGGTTATTAGGAAGTTATTATTCATGAAATGTAATGTTTCTATCATAAAAAATATATAAATTAATTTAGTTTTTTTTCTTGGGTTACAATAATTTTAGTTCAAGATCATCATAATTCCAATTTTTACCATTGGTGGAGAGGTTAAGACTTTCACATTGGAATACATGTATTTTTCAATGAATATACTCACATGGGTTGTAGAGGTTACATCATGGGTGTAAAATTAATCCGTAATTAGTTGTTCCATTTGACGAGATAGTGCATGTTGGTGTAGTAGCACATCATTTAGTACAACTCATAGAAATTGAACAAATACACTATTTTTTATATATCAATGATTCTAGGTTATGATAATGATTATTCCCATTTCATTTACTAGGGTGAGTTGGATGTTGATATTATTTGAAAATTTATGAATAGAATGATGAGATTCAGGACAAACCGGTGAAGGTGTTTCATGGGTGTGATATTCCCATAGAATATTCCCTTATTAGTATATTAAGTTACAAATTTCTACATGGAAACATAATTTTCAAATATACTAACAATATACTAATTGGTTTAATTGTTGACTGTTTTTGTAAAATTGTGTGTGATATCATATAATAAATGAGATGATTATGAAATTTTATTATTGTTATCCATTATACTTTTCTATGAATGAGATGTGTATGATTATTATAAAGGTTCATTCATTATCAAACTAATTTTTTTTATGGTGGTTAGAGTATTTCAGTGTATATGGATGGTGTTTTTAGTGGAAACTAGAGGTGAGGGTGATTGACATCGTTTACATGATTCATGATGTGAGTTCAAGATTCATGACTTATGTTGATATCTTGTTTCACTATATGTGTATGTGGATAGGGTGGATTCTATGATATGGAATCAAGTCATGTATATGTAGTTACCAATAGGTAAGTAATTCAAGAGGAGAATATTGATATTTTAGAGGGAACAAAAGATATCAGGATTTCCCTCATTGGTGAAAATTCACAAACATGAAATATATGAGACCCCATGGAATTTTTATTGTGAATAATATTCACGATGTGGTTAGGGAATGATCTGGATTTTAAATAAAGTTTTTTTGGGATATTTCAGTTGTTCATCTTCCCTCTCTTCTCTCATTTTGGGTCTAACAGTAGGTGATTTTAGTGATGTTCTTTATTTCCTTCAATCAAATAGGTCATTAGGATCTAGTTTTGGTGTTTCATTTATTAGTGATAATATCAATTCCGTATATCATTACATATATTGCATTCTTCCGACATGTAACTACTTTAGAAATGCATCTTTGGTTCAGGTGTTTATTTGATGTGTTTTCTCTGGGTCTCATGTGTAGTCTAGGTTGGTCAGTTTGTAAATTTTTTGGGTTTTTGGGCATTACATCATTTCCATGCATTCTGTGCTGGTATAAACATATTCATTTTGGTACGAAATTCATCGTTTCATTTAATTGTATATAATGAAGAATTATTTTCCCATTATTTATCTTTGTGATGATAGTTTTCATTGTCCCAATAAATACAATGAATTATTTAATTTAAACTGTTGGGGGAGGTGGAATTATTTTTCTGTTTATATAGGTGTTATATTTTTGTTCATATTTTGATTATATGAGATAAATGTCAAGATAAAATAGTGACTATTGGGGGATTTATATGTTCATATATGACATGTTCTATGAAACTGTACTATGTGATATTTATTATCAAAAAAATGTTATTCTATTTACATTAATATTTTAATTGTAAATTTATTTCGTAGGATTTATCTACTGTGTGATAATTCCATAAATTAAATAAAGGAAATTTATAAGAAACCCTTATGATAATATGATTAAATTCTGTTTTTGGTGTCAAATATGTTTTTATAGTAGGTTTTGTGTGGTGTTTTTTTGGTGATATAGAGTATAGGAAATGATTTGGTTGTGGATAATGAAATAGTGTGTTTTTTTGTGAGATATGGCATGCGAAAAAATTTGGTTGTGGTTTTCTTGCACATAGGAGAAGCAAAAGCGGTTGTGATTATATGAGGCAATAACTATTCATTGAGTAATTGTTTATAAGAGTATAAGAATTTTGATGTGCTGTGAAACATGTTGAGTGGTGTTGATTATGTAGTGCAGTTTGTTATAGGTTCCCTATTTGTAGTGTAATATGAAATGATATAATTGAATGTGAAATGAAATGTAATGTAATTGAATAATGATATCATTAAATTTTTTTGTGTAGGTAAAATGGGTTAACAATTTATGGGAAATAAATGGTCTAAATGAATGTTAATATGTTACTATTGTGAAATAAGGAAAATAAAATAATATCTATTGGAAAAAGAAACGTTGATTTTGTCTTAATTTATGCTTGTGTAGGGTTATGTATATAATGTTAATAGCATACATTGAGGATCATGTACGGTTCTATAATGAAATTTTGAGTTTCTAGTTTTAATTTGGGAACCCATAGCATGGGGGATGCGTTCTAAGATATTATATGTATATTATAATTTCAAGATGATTTTATATTCATGACCTACCTATGTCTAGAACTTACTTCCAAAACCAAATGTCATAATATTTTATTCTCCAATATCATGTGATATGGATGAATGTATAGAAATCCACTCTACCCCACTCCAACTATCATGGTGTGTTTCTAAGGTGGTTGGATTTGATTAAAATATATAAAATCACAGGGGTCATTCATGGAATGTGGAGTACATGAGATTGATGTACTATATTTTAGTGATACTGTATTGATTTTATTATATGATGTGATGATCTAGATGTCGTTGGGTATGGTGGGATGTGATTTCCTTGAGGTCCCTAACGACGATGTAATGCAATGACCTAGGTTTGTATGGGAAATAACTGATGTGATTATGTCTAATTCTAGCATGTAATTATAGAATTTTTTAGGGTGGGGCATCTAGGGGTGTGCTCTGACACACATATGTGATATCTTAATATGTGTTGTGATAAATAATATGTGGGAGTTTTGGGATGTTCTTTATTTGTGTGTGAATGTTTAAAATATTTGGTAATTGGGTGATGGGTAACCTATAATTGATATGGTTAACATTTTGTTTTTATAAATGGTTTAATTATTTGGTGAGTGAGACAATATGATGATAGGATTGGTTATTAGACCATACTATGTGTTGTTTGTAACTTTTGATGGATCATGGGTGTAGTAGTACACTATATTCACTTGCGTATGAGAGAGTTTTTTTTTCATACTATGTATATTTTTATGATCATCTAATATATATAATTATTTTATAATTTTAGGAGGATTATGTTTTACACAAGGGACATTACTAGCTCATAAAATTGGTTGTTGGTGTGTCGCAACCATACCTTTCTTTTGGTATGTTATTTTGGAGACTTTTATCTGCATCTATAAAATTTTCACATTAATTTGGGGATGATTTTGGGGTCAATTTTTATATTGTATCATTGAGATTTATATTTTTGATGTAACATATCTCTCAATATTGTTTACCTATATTGGGTAGTGCATCCCTTATTATGAAATTTTTATAACCTCTATTATAGTCATTGAAACATGGACTAATGGAGTCATGTATCAAGGGTCTTTATGTCTCTTCCTTTGTTGATGAATCATTAGTGAGAGGGTTTCATGACAAATTTTTATTAGTGGTATATGGTAAATAGATAGCACAATTTTTTGATTATGGTGCATTAATGATTTCATGGTTTCGTAAAGAAGTATTGTTAGTTGAAGATATTGCAAGAAAAAAGATAGCGAAGACTGGTTGGACATGTGATTTAATGTCCCCCCTGATATTATGAAAGTAATTTGAGCCTATCAAATGACATTGTGTTGTTTCAACTATTATAATGTAGAGACCTAGGGTAGGTATATACATCATGAGGAGTTTTGTTCTTGATTTTAATTGTCCGGTTCTAGGAAATTCTGTTGAAATGAAATATATGAATAATAATTAAACTATAGACTAACATGAATTTTAGTTTCTTGTATCAAAAATCCATTAAAGAACTTATAGTCATCTAGGTGTTTCTCAGGTAGATTATTTTCAATAGGAAGATCCAATTGATATCTACAGTGTTGATCTTGTTGAAGTGGGTGACTAGTGGAAGTGGTTGTTGTGGAATTTTTAGGTTTTATTTTGTGGATGTATGCGTAAAAAACTATGATGTAGTGATGGAGTACTATTTTGGTGGAGATTGAGATGAATAATTTTTTTTGATATAAGGAAGGGAGGAGAACATGGTCACATTGGTAGTAAGTGGGATGAGTGCAGTTTTTCATTAGCGGTGGATGTTGTTTCTGGGTGAAAAATATGGTAGTTGTGTTGTGGTCATATGAAGAGGGGGAGTCATTTCAAAGTTTATTTCATCAACCATAAGGGATGAGAATGGAGTGGAGATTTTCTCTCTCCAAAAGTTTATCATGATTGTGAGAGATATTGAGATCATGTTCAAGGATGTGTTTTATATTTCACCTGACATTTTTCAAGATGATGATTACTTAGAAAGTTAATTCTATCATTCAATGTATTATGTAGTTACCCTTTTATAATTTACAATGTTAAAGGAGGTTCAAGGGATGGTGTAGGTGATGTTCTAGATTCACTTCTGAGGATTCTTACCTTGAGAGAGGGGCCAATATAGTTCCATGAAGAAAATAACTTTTTCTATTAGGTTTTATCAGCAAAGGAATTAAAAGAGTTGACATGTAGGGATATAGACACTGAAGCATCCATTAAATCCTATTGAGATAAATGAGTCGGTTTAATTTTTTATTAGTGGTTGTGGCCATCATCTGGAATAGTTTCCTGTGACTATTGGGGATCCGATTTGTAGATTTGTTCAATTTTAGCAGTAGTTTTTTTACTAGTTTCAATTAAGGATATTTTATGAATAGTGAAACTAGTATTATTTTACATTTAGGGAAGATGTGGAAGGAATAATGTGACCTATGGATGTCACTCACCCTTAGGTACCCAAAATTGAGTGGGTCTGCAGATGTGTCCATAATTAGGGAGGCAATGAATATGGGTGTAATCTGTTGAAGGAAGTGTATGTTGTATCACCAGAGTAGTTAAAATTCATTATTTGTATTATCACTTTTCATTATACCATTATTTTAAAATTTTATCTTTTAACAGCATAAAAATAAATTTTCTCACCCACTCTAGACTTCAATTTTGTTCTAGATGTTTTGAGGCCTTCCATGACCACTATGATGACTATGCTAGTTGGAGACCAGACGAGTTGGTTTAATATTTAGTCGAGATTTAAGAAACATGAATACGAATTATCCGTCATGTTTTGACATTTTTTTTCTTTTGATGAAACCACAATCTCTCATTATCATAATAGAATGTTTATATTCTATTTAATAATTTAATGAATTCTTTATGCGTAGATTCATTTTTTCAAAATTGGATGGCCAATTTTTAGTCTTAATTAGTGAACATGTTTTTCAGTTGGATAGTTGATGTGAAGACACCCTATATTTTTTGATAACCGATAAATTTTTAAAATCAGTAGACATTAGGAATTCATAGGATTTAATGTTTGTTTAGCATATTCTTTATTTTTCCCTAATTTGGACATGATTCTATTCTCTTGATGTGATATCGAGCTCGAGATAGATTTATTGATTGATCCTTCTATGGAATCACTAGTTCTTTATTATGTGAAACCCTCTATGTCGTGGGATATGATGATTCAAATTGATTATTTAATGTAGTTGGATTTCAACCCATCTAGTGTATCTCCATGGTGTTCTCTAATTTTTTCCACTAAGAAGTGTGATATTAATATGAGGTTGTTCATATAATCCTAGAGGTTGAATAAGGTTATAGTTAAGAAAAATTAATCTCTTCCAAGAATAGAAGATCTATTCAACTATCTTTGATGATCTAGATGGTTTTTTTATGGTTGACGTGGTGTCTAGATATCACTAAAAGAGTGTTAAATAATAGGATACCATAACGAATTTCTTTTGGTGTAGGTATGGTAACATCTAGTTTTAAATTATGCCGATTATTATTTGGAATTCCACAACTTTATTCATGGGGATGTGATCTCCTTGTTCCAGGATTTCCTAGACCAATTTTTTATGTATTAATTGATGATATATTGATCTATTAAATTTCATAGGAGGATAATCTTGATTATCTCATAGATTTCTAATATTTCCTTGGAAAACAAAATATCTATCAAAAACCATCCATGAAGGATCAATAGATTTATATGTGAACATACTTAAACAAAGAGGATTTAAGGATGGCGAGGGAGTAAAATTGTTAAAGGCTGTGGTAGTTATTTCATAGGAATCAGTAAAAAAATTTGTCAAAGTTTAATATTTTTCGTTATCTTAAAAGTCTATTATTGTTGGTTTCTATCAAATTTATATAATTATGCAGACACAATAACATCATTTTATAGTAAGACTTAATATTTTGCGTGGACAAAATATCATATAGCCTCTTTAATTTAATTAAAACGGAATTCAGATTTTACTATAGGGAAACTATTTCCAAAGGAGGGCATGATGTTTGAGGTTTTTTATGATACCATAAACATAAGAATTAAATTCAGGCTATTGAAGAATATTGAAGTGAACACTTATGGGTTCATGCCATTACAACCCCATGAACATTAATGTAACACTGATGATCTCGAACTAGAAGAAGCTGGTATAGCGGTGCCACTTTTATAGATTATTCTTATCAGTGTACTCTATGTGGTTTTGGAAAATTTTAAATTCCTCTAATATTTTATCTCATCATGTTATTTGAATTTATACCAATATTATTGGATGAGGATTCTTCATAATTATATTTATTAGGATCTATTATATACTAGTAAAAGGGGATTTTTTACTCACATGTTGAGTAAAAGTCCTGAATATATTTAGTTCAAGAATATATGGATGTTTAGAATTGAATGAACAATAATAAAATAATTCACCATGATGGTGGTGTTCTAAATGGTCATGGGTTTATTCAATATATGAATACGAAACCTTTATTGATGTAGTATTTGTAGTATTTTCAATGTGGAGACTCATAGGTATAAGTGATGTCTTCCCATGTTGGGAATGTTGATTCTCCAGAGGGATGGTAAGTGTATAATCAGAACATATTTTTGAGTAGGAGAAGAAATTTTTTCTGCATGAAATGGATGAGGGAGTTATTCATGTGTTTAATAACTTTCATTATTCAATTAATTATATGGTGAAACAAATGTATTTTTGTGTATGGAGGATTATTTTATAGTTATAGATGAAGTGGTTTGTGTTATTTTTTTGAAAAGTGTATAGTTCTCTAGTACTGTAATACATAGAACAATGCACTTCGAGATTTGTTGGAGCACATTATTGTTCCTATGTGAAAAGGTGGGAAGTATCTATGGAATTCATCTCTATTATACCTCATGCATATGGAGGATGTGATGATATGTAGGTTTTTTGGTTTAGTTAATGGAATTGACCCACTTCATACCGATATTGGAGTTTGGAACTATAGATGTTTTAGAGATGAGGTTTGTGGATGAGGTTGTGCCTTTTCATGGAGTTCTGAGTTACATCATATCCTATTTATACAGAAGATTTACTTTGTGGGTTTGTAGTATAATTTAACATGATTTTAGATCTTGGTTATGCCTTAATACTTCTTTCTACCGTCATAAGGATATACAGATAATGATGACAATTAAAATGATAAAGGATATATTATTATCATGGATCATAGATTTTTACCATATTTGGAAATATTTTAGACTTTTTATGAGGTTTCCTGCAATAACAGTTTTCACTCATCTAATTAAATGACCTCGTTTGAGTCATTCCATGGACTTCCATGTCATTATATGCTATGTTGGATAAATTCAATGGAATCAAAAAGTATCTATCTTTATGTTGGGTATACCATGATATAATGTGTTCTGGATGTTCTCGAAATGATGAAAGTAGCATGGGTTTTTCCGCATGCTTAATCTGATCATAGTTTGTGGCCCCTAGAATTCATGTTTGGTGTCCATGTGTTTTTTTGATTCTCCCCTTGATTTGGGAGTCAAAGTTATAGAAGGGGGAGTAATGTTTCTCCAAGAATTTTTGGGAATTTTAAATGTTTTGGTATGTTGGAGAGGTTCCATGTTTTATGTTATTTTATACTTTGGTTTTAAAAGATCCACGACATATTCTACATGTCACAAATACAATGGTATCTTCACAATGATAATAATACAATTCATTGGGGATAGTTTGACATCATGTATGGAATGACATTCATGGTTAAACTATAATAGGTCTAAAACATCCAAGATATGGTGATGAATGGATGAACCATTCCATTAGATCATGTGTTGTGGACAGATAATGTCCTAGAAAAATGTACTTTTGAATAAGAGGTGTGGATTGCATCCCTATAATTTTAGCTATTATGAGTTTTTCCTTCATTTATTCTATTCTAATGACTTTGTGTTTGGAATATTCTTCTCAATGAGAATTGAAGTTATCATGATGTTTTGTGTCTAATAAATAACCTAACATATGAGTATGTGAATACCTGAATCCTAATCAGCAAGTGTAGAAGATTAATGAGGATAAAACCTTGTTTGTGAGTTATTTTTACCAAAATGGGATAATATCTTGGCATTGAAAACGAAATTCACTAATTTTTGTTCTCTGGGAATTGATATGTGTTGTTCATGGCAGTGGTTACATTCGGTTGTGTTGTTGTGGAGATGGTTGTGCTGGAATCTGTGTGGAAATGTGGCGGAATGTTGTTGGTACATGAAGTGAGGTATTTTTCCTCGTGAGAGGTGGTGATGTCGTTGTGAAATATTTTTGTGGATATTTATAATATTGTGTTTGGATACTGTTTCTTTCAAATTAATGAAATCCTTAATAGGTATCTTATGAGGTGGTTATCAGACCACAATAATTTTAATTTTTTGGTTTTGAGTAATAATGTTTTGAATCCTATAAGAGTTATCTAATTAAATAGATCATGCCTTATTGGCCTGTTGATTTATCTATTCTTTTTGTTGGAGGTGTTTTGGGGAGGTTCCATGATTATTATGTAGAGGATAGATCTATAGAGAATTCACATCTTGTACATGATTCAAATCAAGAGATAGTGAGTCAAGAATTGGGTAGCTTTAATGTCTCAAAACATTGTTTTTGTGACTAGGGGGTCTATGTAGTTGATTCGTGAAGTGAAATCATATTTCTTAATACAAAATTAATTGTGGATGAGGAGTCATAATCTTTAGAAGAATATAAATACATGGGGATTTCATGAATTGTACTAGATTCACAATATTTAATCACTTGTTCCCCATTGAATTGTAATCATGAATTATATTCTTGAAATTAAATAGGTGAGTTATAGGTTTTAAATAGTTTTTTGGCTAACCTTTTAGTCATTCTTCATCCCTTAATATTGAGATATATTGGGAAACCATTGATGGTTTTGGGAGACATTCCAAATCATTATCCCTCACTATGTTCTTTGGGATCTAGTGGGGGGTGTTTTGGTGATCATTAGTGGTACTTACTATGTTCCTTGTTTTTTTTTCCTTAACATTTTCAATCATTGATACACTATTGGCTTTCTATATTGGATGGGTGTTTTTCTGTTGTGTTTTTTCATAGGTCCTAGGTGTGGTTTAGGATTATTTTTCACTGAATTATGAATTTTTGGGTTGTAGTTTTTTTTATTACCACTTATTGTGCATTAATATTAGGAATATCCTTTTACATTGGAAATTAATCATTTCTAATTAATTTTTTCATATGAAAATGTATTTATCGTCATTTTCAATAGGATTATTTGTGTCCGTTTATAAATATATAAAAATAATTAAGAAATTTAAATTAATTGGTAAGGGGTAATGATTTACAGGTTTTTATAGCTTTTATATATTTTTTGATATTATTATAATATAGGCTAAATAAGCTAATAAAAATTGGATTCGTTGGGGTATTGGTTTGTAAAAATATGACTTGTGTTTTAGATCCATGTTGTGTCCCATTTTATATCACCAAATATATATATAATTTTTTGGAAACCGATATTTTTTAATAATATGGTTTCTTTGGGATTTATGTATTGTGTGAGAGTGACAATTAATTATTAAATGATATTGATAAAATCCCTTAGAAATATATGTGAAAATATATTTTTTGGTGTGGAATGTTTTTGTTGATGTGGTTGCGTGTTATATTATTATACTGATGTAGTGTATGAGTAGTGGATTTTATTTGAATATAACATTGGGTGTTATGATGATAGATGAGGCATGTGGTGGTATGTTTTTGTGGAATGCTTTTATAGTGGGGCTACAAAAGTGGATATGTTGAGATGAGTTGTTCATTGTGTTTTGTGGGATTGTTGGTAGGAGAAATGATGGGTTTCTATTTGATAATTAGTATGTGGTGTTGATTTTATAGTGTAGTTTTGATTGGTTTTCAGTTAATAATGAAATATGAAATGGCAACAATGACTGTGTGATGGTATGTGAAAAAAATGAATAATGATCTATTCGAATGGGATTTCTGATCAAAGGGTGTTAGGTTGAGTGTGAAAAAAATTGGTTTAATAAATTTGAATTTTTTGGTACTATTTTATCAAAAAAAATGGATAAAATCTACATTCAATGTGAAATGCAGCATGTATCTTCTGTTTTATTTGAGTGCAGTTGTTCATATATTCATGGAAACATAAGTGGAGCATATTGTGAGGTGATATGGTGAATTTGTGAGAAATTTTGTGCCTTATTTTTTAACCCATAGATTTGGAGGGTGTTTTCTATAGTATTATATATTCATATACTTTCCCTATGATTTTATACATCTACCACCCATGTAAAAGTTGAAATTTTGAAAAAATAAATTTGAATTGTTTTTACCATCATCATGGTGTTTTGGATGTTTTTATGGCTACCCCTCTTCCAATTTTCTTAATTGAGGTGGTGATGTTGAGGTTCTTTAATGATAAGAAAATATGAGTTTTGGAAGGGGTTGTTCATGGAACTTGGTGGTTAACAAGTTTATTTCTTACATGTTCATAATAAACTATCCATCTAGTTATGTGATGTGATAATCACTGTTATGGGATGACGTGTGTCCTGATGGACCATTTTTCCTCATGTGAGGTGTTATGTGAAGGCCCATGTGACTTTGGTTGAGATATAATTCAATGATGATTTATTATAGCATCTAATTCATGACCTTTCAAGGGTAGGATAGGTATGGGTGCACTCCAACCCACACTATAGATTGATTTACATTTTTTGTGATATATTAGTTGTGGGAGTTCTAGGACATAAGTCATTGCAGTGTGCGATCTAAAAAATTAAAGGAAAGAGGAATTGATTAACCTATCCTCGATACAATTCATATTATATTATTATACATGGATTCATGATTTGGTAATATATCCACAATGATGATGATATCAATTAGTAAACCTATATGGGTGTTATATTCTTCTTTTATTTTATAACATGTGCATTGTTATATTCTTTTCACATGTCTATGAGATATTTTGGCTCTCCTAATGAGTATAGTAGTATGACCACCCAATATATACTATGATATTTTCATACCATCGACACTATTTTCCAACTCGGGAACTACAACATGTGGGACTCAAGGGTCATTATATATCTTCCACCATTGCGGTAACATTAGTGGGAGGGTCTGATGAATAATATTCAATAGTGAGATTATTTTTTTATGTGGTATATCTTGGGGTTTAATATTATCCATTACATATTATTCTTCACAATATTTGTTTTAATTCATGTTGGTTGAAATCATTAGTGAGGTATCTGATGTAGGAGTTTGGAATTTCCTGAACTGTTCCTTTTTTTCATTCCATAATCCTTGATGGTGTTAAAAATTCAATAATTTTTTTGTATATATTATATTTTTATATAAAATTATATTTCCTTAATTTTCCTCTTTCTCCAACCCCCACCCCCAGTGTATTATAGTTATTCACGTAACCATTACACTATAGGCACCCAAAACCTGACGTACTTGAAATTACATTACTTTTGCGGAATACTTAATATATAACAAAAACAAACACCAAAGGACCGTAATAGTTTAGTGTCTTTGGAATCTTTGAACATAATCTTCTAATCGTGGTGAATGATCTTCGAAATATACTATAATGATCTTCCTCTTTTGGTTTCTTACCAAAAATCGTTGTTTATAACTTGGGGAAAAGAAAACATATAAAGAGTGAGCTCAAATTCTCATTAAGGGTAAGCATGGAGAAAATAAAACAAACCATATACATTTGAACTTCAAAACAAGAACATAATATTTAAACATCAATATGTTGAGAAATGACATAAAACATGGTATTATGTAAGGAATAGATCATAATAGAACATCAATCATGATAAAATATCATGGGAATAAAAAATGTTATTGTGGCCAACCATTAAGCATTTGATATGATTTCCATAGTAGCCAAAGCATTTCTTCCAAGACCATCTCAGTGGACAAAGACCATTACAGAACCGAGTTCACTCCTCAATCCAGTCCTGTATTACTGAACCAGATTAACATTCCATTCCAACCATGTCTATATCATGAGATATAAATCATTACCCAATGCATTGGAGGGAGATATAGTTCCAACCCATCTTATAATGAAATCATTCTCAATTGTGCCACAAAATAAACATAAATCATTCATAATTACCCAAAGAATAAAATGTGATTCATAAACATCATCCCATCATAACATAATCCATATTAAACAAATGAATATCATTTCAACATAAGAAAAGTGAATCCATGTAAATTATAGAGACATTATACATGAAACATACACATATGAAATAATGTCATCTTAGATGGAAAAATAGTTTTGATAAAACACTTGAAATGAATTCTTGAGGAAAATATCCTTTGTTCTTTAAAATCATTTTATTATCACAAAATTCCATTAAATTTAAAAATTAAAGTATTTTGTGTAAAATAATCATGAAATATTTTAGACTATGATTCCTGAATATTTGGTGTTATGAAACCATAAAAATCCCGTCATGCCGTATAAGTTAAAAAAACATTCTCCTCATACTTTTGTCGGTAATGTTAAAAAGTATCTTGTATGGTAAAAAAAAGAAAGATACCTTTAAAACCATGTTGTAAAATTTATAAAAGGTTAAAAATGACTTTAAACATAAAATGAAGAATAATAATCATTTTATGAAATCATTTTTAGAAAATATGGACATGGATGATAAACATAACCCTAGTAAATACTTACGAATAAACAATCTCGGATAAAAACGAGATTGGAAAAGTTATCCCTTACCTTAGGTCTGATATGATTTGTACGTATCTGAACCTCATGTATAAAGATTTAAATATAGTAATTTACTTATTACAGAATCATATTAACTGTTATTATATCATATATGGTTAACTTATGAATTTATATTAACCGTTCTTTTGTAAATTCCATGTTAAAGCAGCGTTTTGGGTAAAATATTTTCATTTATCGTTGGTGTTTTGACTTTTTATCAATAATATGATTAATTAGATCATGATTACGTAATTAAAGAATATAAAACATGATTTATAAATAATATATATTCAAAATATACATATATATAATAGATTGAAAAAAGGAATGAAATAAACCGTTCATGGAGACGGTAGGCCGTACGTACACATGAACGCTGTTTTCGTTTCCTTATTGAATTTAATGGAAATAAGTATATCACATATATATATATATATATATAAATACAGTAGAATTATTATTTCATATATTTCATGATTAATTATTATATATACTTTATAATCATTCTTGATTTTGTTAACATGGAAAATGAATCTCATCGAGCCGTACAGACGGTAATCCGTACGTACGCACGAGCGATGATATCATTCCCATATTTATTGAATGGAATTGGATTGGATGAAAAAATATCCTAGAATCAGTATGATGTTATAATAAACATATATAGTTATTCATTAAACCATTATACCCATCCAAGTAATGTGGTGGTGGAAAAACAGATTACACCACGGTGTGGAGACGGTATTCTATACATACGCACACGCGGTGATTTCATATTCTGTAGGATGGATATAAGGTGAAATAGGGATGTTTCATATTTATAATAACATATTAGTATATGATTTATAGTGATGAAATTACTTCATAATTAAATAACTAAGTAAGAGTAAGTAGAATAAGAAATAAATTGGAAAGGATCAGTAATGGATATTACCTCATCTTTGACGCGCCTCTTCTTAACCTCCTCTTAGGCCAGTAGAGTTGGTCTTTGAAGAAAACCAGGACCTCTAGGATGTTTATTTGGAAGTTTATAAGTGAATTTGGAAGGGTTTTTTTTGTTCTTGATGTCCCAAAGTTGTGTGAGGAGGAGAGGGAGGAGGTGCCCTTTTATAAGGGAGGAGAGGGGCACCCTTGGAAAAACTAAAAATATTATTTTATTATAAAGACATATTCGGTTTTTAATAGCTAAAAATTGATTTATTTCTCGGAAAAGGTGTGGATGGATCTAAATACTCTCATAAATTAGAATTTTGACAACTTTAGGTTATTATTTTAACCTTATCATTTAGATTTAACTTTAAGTAAAATAATTTTAATTTTAACATGTCTTCTTGTTTTATTACACTATAAGGTTAATAAACTTACTATAACAAGACAATAGAGCCCCAACTTGATCATTACAAATATATATAACCTTATCGAAGTCATTTGGCCGAACCTTATATTTTTAGGAATAAAATAACAAATAATAATATAATATTTTTTTGAAAAACTATTTTATGTCAATTTTGAAACTATTTGGTAATTGATTTTTTGGAAAATCATAACAACCTGATTAGTTCGAAAAAAGTTTAAATCAATACTATCATGTCATATTTACATATAAAATTAATTTAATTAGTAAAAAGTCAGAAATTACATTTAGTTGTGTATTTATAATATTAATTATGTTAATATTTAATTAATATGGTAATTACTACATCATCATTGTGTCATAAATAAATTATATTATTTAATGTCTAAAAATTATAAATAAAGTACAATTATTTAGGAAGACATTTTATCTTTCTAATGAATATTTATAGTCTAATTTATCTAATGTATAACCCTATATTAAATATGTTTTAGTTATTAAACATTGATTTTTACTATTTCAACTCTTCTTTAAATAAAATAATAAAAAATGTCCTAATCTAACCCATGTGGACCTAAATGATAATATTATATTCCTAAAGTTGTTTTTGGTCTAATTAAATTTATCCAATATAATTTGGACATGTGTTAAGGTAATAATAATATCAATTTTACCCTTAATTACCCTATTTACTTTTAATAGTGGTAAATAAAAGAAAAAAGATTGTATTGACCAAAAATTATTTAAATCTCATTGAACCACTTTTTACATATTGATATCAACTGTGTCTCTCATATTTTTGAAATTACACTCAAAGAAGCGGTAAAATTATGTTTTATGTAAATTTGCAAATTCTCTTAAGAGGTGGGTAAAAGACGGTCAAAAGATCAATAAAATTTTTTTATATGTAAAATTATTATAAAATTACTTTACTGAATTTAATTGAACATATATAGGTATTATGTATCAATTTTGACCTAAATTATATTTAAATAAATATATATTGTTATTTAAATAAAAAGTAGGTTTATAAATAGTAACCTAGTGTTTTCACTATTCATCAAAAATTGAATGTTTCCAGTAAAATACCAAAAATTCACACTATGCTAATGAAGTCCATTTAAAAAGATAAAATTTATAAAATTTCAAAAATTGGTTATTAATATTCATAATGGATAATTTATAAAACATATCGTTGTTTAGTAAAACATGGTATTGCTTACAACACATGCTATCATGGAAGGTCGCGATTGCGTGTAATGCAAGCCATGTCAGAGATGCATGTAGTTCTAGCTCCTTTTGGTGTAGCGTACAACACAAGACATCAATTATATTAAGAATAATATTTCTCAAAAAATCTCGGGGTGTTACATACACAATACCTCTCTTATGTTTATTAGTTATTGGAGTAACCCATGTACATGCCCCCTCTCCTATAGAAGGTTCAACTGAATAATCCTTATGCATTCCCACTCCTGATATACAGTTAAATTGAAATTTATATTTTGAATATTTCCCCATTCTATGTATGGGTAAAACACTTCTAGGAAAATATCATGTCATCTCCCATAAAACATGATGCATGTCATTTATTGAATTTAAAACCGGTTCATGTAATTAAAAGGGTATTTTTCAACACAAATCATTGTGAAAAAGAATAAATTGAGATGACATAATAATTCCATTGAACCTTGAAGGGGATACAACATAATTAAACTTCATTATATACTGTACTTAAATATTAAATTAGAATATTTAGTTATTTTTATGTGGAGATCATGTAAAAGTGAATATCTAAATGATAATTAAATGAGTCTTACTATCCTGAAATTGTTTGTAAGGAATGTAGTGGGAAATAGTGATTCTCAATGTAGAACCATCATAGCATTTTCAACCTATAGTATTATTGTATTATTAATTTATATGGACTATTCCCACTGCTAATTTCTATTTTATGTATCCCTTAAATGTATCGTAACCAAACATTCAATATAACAGTGTTTTATAATCTTCATATAGGTTACATACTTCATATTTGATTGATAATCCACTTTGATTACTTTTTAATTTCATTTGTGATGTCCTTATTGTGGAATCTATCATCTTCCCTCATGCACATTAGTAATGAGTTTTTCTAGCATTTTTTATAGGCAGTGGATCAATTTAATATCTATATATTTTAATGTGTTTTTGTAGAATTATCAGGATATAGTTTCATTAGATAAATTGTTCAATCAACAAAATAATATAAATGAATATTATTTGAATTTTTAATGAAAATTTTATTTCTTATATGTGGACTTATTCATCATGGTGTACATCATAGTATATACTAGAAATCATTATTAATTTTATTATTATTATGTTATATTTTTATCATTCATAAAATTTAAAATACACTTATACAACATATTTTATAGTTTGTAAAATAATTTAGAATATGATTTGATTATAAACACCATCCATAAATTCCTTAATATAATCTGCAAAAATTAGAAAATGTAATTATAATAGTTAATTTTATTATGCATTATTAATATATATAAAAACATATACATATATATATATTTTTGTTGTATTCTGGTAAAAAATTGGATAAAAACAATCCAAGGAAATAAAAATATTAATTTTGAAATATAAACTACAATGAAGAATATGATTAGTCCTTTTTTATATCATATTTCATTCTCCAAATGTAGAATTTGGATAAATGTTGATATATTATTAGAATATTTTGGTTCTATCAATATTATAAAAATATGTTATTCCAACTATGATTTATTGGAAACTTAGTTTTCTTGTAATTTTTATGAGTCATTTTCAATTATATTTGTTGTGGTGATGGAATAATGTGATGGTGGAATAAATGGTGTAGGTTGAGTGTTTGGATTTCCTATTTACATATTCATTGTGATATATATGTTTGGACTCTTTGAACTTGTTGAGAGAAGGGACTTACCATTTTTTAGGTTACATTGTTATTATACATAAATAATTCATTCTATAGAATACTTATCTTCAAAATATATATCTTTTTATTGATAAGGAATCAGTTGAGTTCTATGATTCCTTAGACTATGTAATGGATTTTAAAGAATAACTAAATTTATGAGAAAGAGTATTTTGGATGATAATAATAGAAAAATTATAATCCATCAAAGGCTTTACATGAGTGTTAAAATTGAAGGGGTAGAAATATTTCATTGAAATAATGAACAAAATAGACTAATAGCTTGATGTTTAACTAAATATTATAACATTATTTATTATGGGGTTTATAAAGTTAATAATAATTTTCTATTATAGAATAAATAAATTATTAATAAATGTTTTTGATTCCAGTATATATATATGAGTTTTAGGTGTTTGTTCTTTGAGATAGAATCAAGGATATTATGTCATATTTTAGCAATAGTTTAATTGAAATGATGAATATATTCCCTAATAATGGATGTGTTATATATATATGTGTCTGTCTACTATGATTAATCATGTTATATGACCATAGCTAGTTTGGGGAAGAATATATATATTTTCATTGTGTTTTGTGTGAATAATAATGTCCATGAATGTATAGGATATAGATAGAATATTAATCCAAAAAAATCAATCTCTCCTAAAGATGTAGTATGATATATAGGTATACTTGGGCATTGTTTTCATATACATATAAGCAATGTGATAAAATATGATTTAATACCTCAAAATTATGAAATATTTGTATACAAGAGATATCAAGACATAAATTTGTTCATTTATATTATTTATTATCTTTGAATGGATATTCATTGATAAAAGTGTAGTGAATTCAAACCACAAGCTACAATGGATCTCAATTTTAAAATGGGATTGTTGATATATGATGAAGATGTTGTTTGGTTCTTTTTTAAATGGTTAGAGTGATATAAATTTTTTGATCTGATTTGGTGGATGTGATGTACAATGAAATAATAATGTGGACAGATGCACTAGAATGGGATACATTGGGGGTTAAGGAAAGTATATCTGTTGGAAAGTGGAAGTGTAGTGGCCTTTTTATACACATGTTCCATTCTTACACAACATACAACAATTTATAACTTGGTGAGTGATCCTTAGTGGGTAATGGAATATATTATAAATTTTATGTGATGAGTTGGTTTCTCTATTTTTTCTCATGGTCTTTAGTATGCTTCTCCCATATTTTAAAAAATATTTGGGGAGGATCCATATGAGTACACGAATACACACAACACTATATTTATTTTATTAATTTTAAAGTCTGCATGATGTATTTAGTGATTAATTTTGGTGTTACTATATTGTTGTGGAGTACATGAGTTTCTAATGTCATTGGATGATTCTATAGAAGTGTTTCCTGATTTATTTAGAGTTTTTTTTTATTTTATGGTTTTATAAAATTATATTGATTTAATAACAGAATTTATTTTTCTATTTTATGGTTTTTATTGGTGGACTATTACATTTCATATGGATATTTAGTGTAATGAATCCCATTAATGTATCTTTAATATCCTTGGAGATATTCTCCAACCCACATGCTATTTAAGTAAGGGCGTCGAGGGATACACCCATCTTCATTACTAGACCAAGAGGGAATCCAATGGGGCCACTAGTGGCAATTATAATTATTTTCTAAATAAATATATAAATATATTTATTATATTTAACAAATATATTTTTCACAATAATTAAATATATTCTTATTCTTTTTTATCACTAGTAAATTTTTTTCATTACAATTATATATTTTAATGAATTAGTCATTATCATCAAATGAAAATATAATAATATTAGTTATATTTATTAATGAATAAATATAAGCATTTTTTTACCATAAAACAAATAAAAATATATTTCACTAAAATTTTGACAATTTTTTTTATATATATGTGTCTGTGGGATTTCACATAAATTCTATAATAAACACATAACACATTATATATAGGGGAGAAAATGATTCATACAATGTTAAAACATTTTTAAATCAATATAGGAAATTTTTTTCGCACTAATGCCTATAATGGGGAATAATTAATTTATTTAATTGAATCATGTGATAAAATACATGTATAGTGTAACACCCCAAGATTTCACGATACGCTTCTCTTTCAATAATGCAATAGCTTCCATTGTACGCAAGTTTGAGACTCTAACACACCGAGACCAATAAAAGTAGTAGTTATGAATAGTAATACCCACTTTTTGAAATTATATAAATCATATATTTCAAAATGGACTTCATTTTTGTATTCGGAATATCAAAATTATCCAAATTTGAATTTTTTGTAATTTTCTCAGAACTTCAAATTTTTTATGAATAGTGAAAAATACATAAAAAAACTTTTTTAATAAAAATAATTTATAGTGATAAATTATACTATTGAGTGGTTTAAAAGTATAATTAGAATATATTTTTACCATTTTATCCAATGGTGGTCATTAGAATTAATTTCACATTGAAATTGGACATAAACTACTGTCAAACTTTTGATATATATTGTTTCTAAAAAACACGCTATTTGTTTTGATAGTAGGAATTAATTCTAAAATTAAATAATGGAAATTTTAGGTTTTTAATTTTTTAAAATAGACATCATTTTTTAATTCAGAATATCAATTATAGATTATGGTGAATTTTTGGTATTTTTCTGAAAAACATCAATTTTTGATGAATAGTGAAACCACTAAGTGGTTGTCTCAAAACTAATTTTTCTTGTAAATGAAACATTACCACTTCTGTGATTTATTTTCAAAAATCCAACATACATGGTTTTCATTATGATGTAAAATGTGGTTCAATGGGATTTAAATAATTTTTGGTGAATAGTAACTTTTAAGTTTAATTAATCGCGATTAAAGGTAATTAGTGAAATTTAAGGTAAAAATGATATTATAAAAATATGAAAATACCTTTGAACTTGTCCTAACATTATTTGATGAGTCATGGTCGACCATGAAAATCCATGGGTCAACTTGGGGACCCCATGGTGCCACTTGGGTAAGAAAATGAAATTAATAACTTTTTAATTAAAGTAAAAATAAAATTGTCACAAACTTGTGTTGTTTTACTAAAACAATTATTACGTGATGTAATATAAGTTATCATTTTGACTATAAATATTAATTGTAAAGATAAAAATATTTCCAAAATCATGGGAATTTTTTTATAATTTTTAGACATTAATAAATTAAATTTTTTATGACACCATGATGATGCAGCGATTACCTCATTAATTTACATTTTCAATAAAATGAAAAGATAATGTAAAATATAAGACTTACACTTATCAAAAAACTATTGGATGAGTATATTTTGAACACTTATCTCGTTAGCCTCAAAATATAGAAGGTTGGGACATTTAAAATCCGAAACTCATTATATAATAATGTAACATTTCATGACATTTCAAGAGGCCCCCCCTTTCTTCTTATAAAAGGCCTCCACCACTACCACCTTATTCACATCGTCCAAGTCATTTGGATTTGCCAACTTCTACACAAATACTCTCTCAACTTCCCTATATTACTCCTAGAATCCTCACTTTGGGCAGGAGTCTTCCCAAGGATGCCTTTAGCTCAAATCAGAAAGAGTTTCCCGATTCTAAGGTAATGTCTTCTCTTGTGTTCTTTTGTTTTATTATGCTTCTCCAACCCCCAAAAATCTTTTTATTACATTATTTTGTAACAAAACCAGTATCCTAAATATACTTGGATGTTTTTTATGTGATGGATTTTATTTACACTTACACACACCTTCATCTAATGGTTAAAGAACATACTGTTTCTGTGGATCGCGAATTACGGCCCTCACGAAACGATGATTGTTCAATCTTCATTTAACACCTCTCATGGTGGCCATTATGATGACACAATTTTTATATATGATATATATTATGTGTTTTTTTCCTTATGATTATGTATTTTTAATTTATGGAAAAGATCTATTATTTACATTATGGGTAAACGCGATAATTTCATTTTAGGAAGTGCGGACTACCGCCCCCTCAATGTGATTTGAATCATTAATGCCATATGTGGGATGTATAAAGAAGGAGTAAATGGTATTATACATTATATTATACTGTAATTATAGTATAACTTTATATAATTATAATTTAATTCCATTAAATATTAAATAGAAATGAAAGTAGCATTCATGCATATGTACGTCTTACGTCTCCATGAACAGTGCATTTAATTCCGTACCTCTAAATTTTATGTAATATTATAAATTCATATATATAATGTATATATATGATATATATGATATCTACATCATGAATATAATTCGGGATATAATGGATATTTCGCCACATGAACAACTCGTAATTATAAGAAGTATATTTTTGAATCAAGTACCAAAGATCAACAAAATGACCGTTATTAACATAAATAATTACATAATGTTCATAACATGGTAATAAGTGATATAAAATGAATAATGAACTTGAAAATAGTTCATAAGCATGTAGAAATTAACTCTAGTTTATTATTCAGGAGGTTATAGAACGTTCGAGTCATGTCGGACACGAGGTAATGGAACTTCTTAACCCAATTTCCCTTCTTTGGGTTAATCTCCTACTTTCAAATTATGTCATGATATTATTATGTCCTATCATCAATTTGTAATTTCTATATGTATACTTATGGTGAATACAAATTATAGATCTATTTTATTTAAAAAATGATCTTTGTATGGACTTCATCTCAATCTCCTTTCATTTAGGCATATTTTATTTTATACACAACATTATTTTATACGGTGTATAAACCCCTTTGAATTTTACGTTTATTCAAAATGAATCTTTTTTAGACGAAGCATTTTACTAAATGACAAAAGGGAATTATTTTGTATGTATGCGGTGACAACGACTTCTCCACCGCCGTGACCATTATTTGAGTTTTGGCTTCCTCTAAAAGCCATAATTTTTTTTAAATGAAAAATAAAAACCAAGTTTTAATTATTTGGTTATTGAAAATGGTTTTGAAAGTGTTTTTATTATATTAATTTGTTGTTTTGATATCTTGTGATTGAAATGTATAAATTTTATGTTTTCATTTATGCATGTTTTATGTGATATGATTATGTTATGGTTTAGGATATTTTTAAAACTGTTCATATGAGGAATGCATTGGACTTAATAAGTTACGAGTGGAGCCCGCTATAGCTCCTCGATGCATCGACAGGTCTCATGAGACAATCTAGTGTCTTGGAACGAGTCCTTGACAAAATATTTTTTGTAGTCTTGGCATGAGGCCTTGGATACGTGGTTATGATAGTTAGGAATTATGCATTCCGTCATTTTGAAAGTGGTTATTGATATTGCATGTGATTATTCGACCAGTAGAATATCCATGTGAAGAAGTAAATTGAATTATCTTATTTTACTTTTTCCATATTAGGTTGAATTCATGATTAAAATGCTTTTGTTTTAGTTATACATATCCTTAAATTTTTATGATTATTTATAAAAGCTTCTGCTAAATAGTTATCATTACTGAGCATCTGAGCTCACCCCTTTCAATGTTTTATTTTTCTCAGGATGTGAAGAAATATTTTATGACTGACCTACAGGGATAGTCTGAAGGGGAAATGGGTGTGGACTATGGAGACTATGTTATTATAGTTTTTCACTTTTTTATGTAATGTAACATTTGTGAATGTATCTAGTGTTTTCAAGGTTAATAAACTAATCGATCATTTGAGACTTGATCTTTTGTGATCAGGCCAATGTTACGCAATAATGCACTGACTCTGGGTAACTGGGGTCGGGGTGTTACAGTTGTTATCAGAGGCTATTTAATACTAACCTTGGAAGATATATTTACGTAAAATCTGATTAGATCACATAACCATAAGATAAACATTGAGGATTAGTATAGAAGAACTTCCTAGAATTTTGTTGTTGTAGAGATTTTGTGAGTTTTCCGATCAATACATCCCTGTATCGATACGAGCAGGTAGAGGTGGCTCTGGCACAGATGTACCTAGGGGTAAAACGCGAAAACACCTCTTTGCGCTAGACTTGAATGTGAACTGTTGCACGACAATGGGCTTTTATGCACTCTTGGTTACAACACTCCTGGGGGATATGCTTAGGATAATTATCATTTTCATTACAAATAATTATAAAGGTTTTATGAGTATATAATTCCACAAAGAAAACATTTTTATGATTATGGATTATATCCATAAATAGTTCAATTTATGTTAGGTGTTTTCCATGTCTGTTATTTTGATTTTGATTCATAAACTAATCATTTTATGACGTTGTTTAGAAATGGATCCTAGTGGAAGGAATGGAAACTGTATCAATGCATGCACTCCATGTAGGGATTTCCCCCCAGCTCAATATAATTATAATGGAGAAAGTGATACAACTGGTGATGATCAGCTTATCACCATACTGGGACAACTCACTCAGGTTTTGAATAATAACCTTACTCGTATGGAGAACCCTGATCCGCATAATGGAGGATCAATGTTAGACCGCTTCATGAGGCAACAACTAACAACATTCAATGGGAGTACAAATCCCTTAGTAGTTGAGCAATGGATAAATTCCGTAGAGAAAATATTCCATGCCTTGAGGAGTAGAAAAAGGGAAAATGTTGTCATGGCAGTTTACCGCCTCACTGGGGATACCGATCAATGGCAGTCACTGATTCAAAACAAAAAGGAAGATGATGAAGTATCAAATATAGAATGGAGGGAGTTCAATGATAATTTTTTAGAAAAATACATTCCTTGTGACCATCGAGCAGATATAGAAAGTAAATTTCTCAGTCTGAGGAAAAATGGGGATGAGAATGTCACAAAGTATGAGTCTACGTTTACACGGTTAGCGAGGCATGCTGCATATTATATACCTACCCCAAGAAGTAAGATCGATCGTTTCTTTGATGGGTTAAAATCATTTCTCCATCGAGCATTAGTCTCACAAACCTTCTCGGCGTAAGAAGATATTGTCTCATGTGCTATCAAGACAGAAATCTAATTCTCTAAATCTATTGAAAATAAATTAAATCAAGAGTAGAAGAGAACTATGGAATAAGAGACAGATAAAGGGAAAAAGGGAAAGAAGGATTTTCTATTATGCGGTAATTGTTGGAAGAATCACCCCGATGCTTGCCTAAAAGGAATGGGAGTTTGTTATAAATGTGTAGAAATAGGTCACTAGGCACGTGATTGCAAGGGAAAGAAATATGCTATCAATTTTGAATGCTACAATTATAGGGAAATAGGGATTTATGCAAATGAATGTCCTAAGAGTTAGGGAAACATACCTCAGACTTGACCAATAGATCAAGGACAATCATAGGATGTTACTATAGTTTAAGTGGAATAATTAATGTATTGGTGATTTTGGACTCAAGGATTATATTCTAGTTATAAGAATAATGTGATATATATAAGGCTTGTACTGTAGTACTTGTTGTTTTCATTAAGGTTTTAATATGATGAAGGTAATCATATTTTTAGTAAGTGAGAATAACAGAAACTTTACTTTGTTTGGGGGAATCTGATGAATTGATTTTGGAATTTAGAGACCTTTTAGAGAAAGTCTGGAGAGAGGTATTTTGGATAACTATAAAGGTTGGAATGGATTCAGTTGAACATTGGATAGTATTTTTTAAGGTTAAAAAATTTATGAAGATTATTTTTTAAATATAATAAAACTATAGTTTTAGGAAAAGGACAACCTGCTGGCTGAGAGATAACTTGTCGCGTTGGACAATGCTGTAGAAATCGAACCCACAACCATAGTGCGACATGCCTTTATTACCTACCACTAGCCTACAAGAAGTCCCTAGTTATTAAAAAATAGTTTTCTTAATCCAAATGGTATGTTTTAATATTTGGAACCTTATACAATTAGGATAAATAAAATATTTTTGAGTTCTGTTACCATTTGGAGTGAAAGATGGGATTGTGGTAAAAAATTATTAACGAATGAATGTCTACATGACAAGTAAGTATATTTCCTTTCGTTCTTAGTAAATCTCTTAAATAAATTCCTCATCTTTATGAAAGGTAACTTAAAACAAAACGTTGTCAGTTAACTTCTCCAATTGGGGATTCAATGACCATTTAACCAATCACAAGTGTGTTATTTTCTTGTGGTTAACTTTATCCTAATCCTATTTTCTACAAATCTCCATCAGACCTTGATGGTTTGTTTTTCCTCCATATCCATATTTTCTTATAATCCTCATATGGGCTATCTCGGGTGACATTTGTACTTCTTTTTTTTCTTTTAATGTTATATTTTTATTAACCCAATTTCCGATGTGGGTTTTCCACAATGATATTTTCTATTTTCAAACTTTCATTTTCAAAGAAAAATTTCAAATTGCGAGGTTGCAATTTATTGAAGGAGGGGAGAATGTAAGACCCCAAGCTTTCACGATACGCTTCTCTTTCAATAATGCAATAGCTTGCATTGTACGCATGTTCGAGACTCTAACACACCAAGACCAATCAAAGTAACAAGTATGAATAGTAATACCCACATTTTGAAATTATATACATTTTATATTTGAAAATGGACTTCATTTTTGTTTTCAGAATATCAAAATTATCCTAAGTTGAATTTTTTGTAATTTTCTGAGAACTTCCTATTTTTTATGAATAGTGAAAAATACTTAAAAACAACTTTTTTAATAAAAATAATTTATAGTGATAAATTATACTAATGAGTGGTTTTAAAGTATAATTAGAATATTTTTTTTCAATTTTATCTAATGGTGGTCATTAGAAATAATTTCACTTTGAAATTAGACATAAATAATTGTCATTCTTTTGATATATATTGTTTCTTAAAAACATGCTATTTGTATTGACATCGGAAATTAATTGTAAAATTAATTAATTCAACTTATAGGTTTGGAATTTTTTAAAATAGACATCATTTATGAATTCGGAATATCAATTATAGCTTAGGGTGAAGTTTTGGTATTTTTTTGAAAACCCTCGATTTTTGATTAATAGTGAAACCAATATGTGGTAGTTTAAAAACAAATTTTTTCTATAAATGAAACATTACCACTTCTGTGATTTGATATTCAAAAATCCGACATACATGGTTTTCATTAGGATGTAAAATGTGGTTCAATGAGATTGAAATAATTTTTTGGTGAATAGTAACTTTTATGTTTTATTAATCGCGATTAAAGGTAATTAGTGAAATTTAAGGTAAAAATTATATTATAAAAATATTAAAATATTGTTACACTTGTCATACCCTTATTGTATTATTCATTGAAGACAGAGAAAATCCATGGGTCAACTTGGGGAACCCATGGAGCCACTTCGGTAAGAAAATGAGATTAATTACTTTTTATTTCAATTAAAAATAAAATTGCCACAAACATGTGTTGTTTTACTAAAAATATTCTTACGTGGGTTTATATAAGTTATCGTTTTGACTATAAATATTCATTTGAAATCTAAATAGATTTCCTACGTAATGGAATTTTTTTTATAATTTGTAGACATTATATAAATTAATGTTTTTATGACACCATGATGATGCAACGATTACCTCATTAATTAATGTTTTAAATAAAATGAAAAGATAATGTAAAATATAAGACATAAACTTGTCAAAAACCTATTTTATGAGTATATTTCAAACTATTATCACCTTATCCTTGAAATATATAAGTGTGGGACCTTTAAAATCCGAATCTCATTATATAATAAAGTAACATTTCATGACATTCCAAGAGTGCCCCCACTCCTCTTATAAAAGGCCCCCAACACTACCACCTTATTGACACCTTCCATGCCATTTTGCTGGGCCAAACTCTACGAAAATAATCTCTAAACTTTCCACTATTACTCCTAGAAGCCCAACATTGGGCAGAAGTCTTCCCAAGAAGCCTTTGGCTCAAATCAAAAAGAGTTACCCGGTTTTAAGGTAATGTCTTCTCTTGTGTTCTTTTGTTTTATTTTGCTTCTCCAACCCCCTAAAATCTTTTTATTAAATTATTTTGTAACAAAAACAGTATCCTCAATATACTTGGATGTTTTTATGAGAAGTATTTTATTTACACTTACACACACCTTCGACAAATGGTTAAAGAACATACTGTTTCTGTGTGTGGCGAATTACTGCCTCACGAAACGATGATTGTTCAATCTTCTTTTAAAACCTCTCATGGTGGCCATTATGATGAAACAATTTTTATATATGATATATATATTATGTTTTTGTTTTTGTTTTCCTTATGATTCTGTATTTTTCATTTATGGCATACCTTTATGATTTTCATTATGGGTAAACGCGATAATTTCATTTTAGGATGTGCGGACTACCACCCCCTCAAAGTGATTTGAATCGTTAATGCCATATGTGGGATGTATAAAGAATAGAGTAAATAATATTTTAAATTATATTATACTGGAATTATAGTATAACTTTATATAATTATAATTTCATTCCATTAAATATGAAGTACTAATGAAAGCAGCGTTCATGCGTACGTACGGCTTACCGTCTCCATGAACGGTGCATTTCATTTATTACCTCTAAATGTTATGTAATATTATGAATGAATGTATATACTAGATATATATGATATATATGATATCTACATCATGAATATAATTCTGGATATAATGGATATTTCTCCACATGAACAACGTGTAATATGAAGAAGTTTAATTTTGACTCAAGTACCAAAGATCGACAAAACGACTGTTATTAACTTAAATAATTTCATAATGTACAAAACATGGTATTAAGGGATATAAAAGGAATAATGAACATGAATAAGGTTCTTAAGCAAGTAAAAATTAACTGTAGTTTATTATTCATGAGTTTAATGAATGTTCGAGTCATGTCGGACACGAGGTAAGGGAACTTCTTAACCCAATTTCCGTTCTTTGGGTTAATCTCCTACTTCCAAATTATGTCATGATATTATTATGTCCTATCATGTATTTGTACATTATTTATGATTATTTATGGTGAATACACATTATAGATCAATTTTATTTAAAAATTGATCTTTTTATGGACTTCGTCTCAATCTCCTTTCATTGAGGCATATTTTATTTTATACAAAACATTCTTTTATATGGTGTATAAACCCTTTTGAATTTTATTTTTATTCAAGAGGAATCTTTTTTATATGAAGCATTTTAATAAACGTCAAAATGGAATGTTTTTTTATGTATGCGGCGACAACGACTTCTCCAGCGTCATGACCATTATTTGATTTTCGGCTTCTTCTACAAGCCATAATTTTTTTTAAATGAAATATAAAAACCAAGTTTTAATTTTTTTTGGTATTGAAAATGGTATTGATAGTGTATTTATTATATAAATGTGTTGTATTGATATCTTGTGATTGAAATGTGGAAATGTTATGTTTCCTTTATGCATTGTTATGTTATACGATTATGTTATGGTTTATGATATATTTAAAACTATTCATATAAGGAATGCATTGGACTTAATAAGTGACGTGTCTAGCCCACTATAGCTCCTCGATGCATCGACCGGTCTCATGAGGAAAACTAGTGTCTTGGCATGAGGACTTGACAAAATATTATTTTTACTCTTGGCATTATGCCTTGGCTACGTGGTTATGATAGTCTGGAATTATGCATTCCTTCATTATGAAAGTGGTTATTGATATTGAATGTGATTATTCGACTAGTAGAATATCAATGTGAAGAAGTAAATTGAACTATCTTATTTTACATTTTCAATATTATGTTTAAGTTCATGTGTAAAAGGCTTTTGTTTTAGTTATACATTTTGTTAAATGTTTATGTTTATTTATAAAAGATTCTGCTAAATTGTTATCCTAACCGAGCATCTAAGATCACCCCGTTCAAAGTTTTATTTTTCTCAGGATGTGAATAAAAATTTTATGACTGACCTGCAGGGATAGTCTGAAGGGGATATGGGTGTGGACTATGGAGACTATGTTATTGTAGTTTTTCCCATTATGATGTAATGTAACGTTAATGAATGTATCTAATGTTTCCAAGGATACTAAACGAATCAGTCTTTAGAGACTTCATCTTTTGTGATCATGCCAATGTTACGCAATAATTCACCGACTCTGGGTATCTGGGGTCAAGGCTTTACATATAGATATTTTTTTAGTATATTTTAAGAAAATTAATCAAATTGGATATCTATTTGATAAATATAGCCATGATAGTGCATAATTTTATTTTCGAAGACCGTATTTAATATATATTTTTTAAAAATAGAACTTATCATGAATATATACTTCATAAATATATAACTTTTTTAAAAATATAATGTCATTTAATGGTAGACCATCATCTATTAATTACACATAAACCACTCTTGGATTTATGTGATTTATACATTGATAGAGACCCTAATCCATTGAATTAATGGACCATACCAGTCTACAGTAATTGGTAAATTATTTTGACCATTAATAATTTAAATGGTTTCATATGACATAATTTGTTTCATCATCCCTTTCAATTTTACATTTCCATCATTTTCATGGTGATTCTATAATAGAAAAAAATATTGAAATTTAATTACACTATCATTAACATAAGAAAATGTTATAGTGACATAAATGATTCCCTCATATTCATGTAATTATTTAGAAGACATATTACACTTGATCATTCTATGCAACATACTACTCACATTTAAAGAAACTAGTTATTGTTTTTGAAATATTGTATAGAAATGTTAAATTATGAAATAAATTTTTTTTGAATGGCTATTATTTGGTCAATAAATTCTATTTTATAAGATTATCTTTTAGTATATTTTTTTCAATGATTCAATACTTCCATGTCCACAATATTTTTAAAAACACCAAGAAAATTAAATAATCTATTTATATGTAAAAAATGGTCTTACAAAATTATTTTGTGTAACATTCTATAAATTTTTCACATAAACAGACTATTTTTTTTTGTTTTTGTGTGTGTGGTGTTTACCATTATATGAGTTCATTTGATAAATTTATGGGATTAATTCTCAAAATTGTAATATTTGAATCCATAGATATTTTTTAGAGGAATAGTTCTAGTTATCTTCACCTAAAAAAATTATATTACATTCAAGGATGGATTTAATTTACTAAATTAAACTCCATCCACTAAATCCATGAAATTTTATATTAGTAGTTACTGATTGTCATCTTAAGATTATTGGTTTTTCATGGCATGGTTGGATGAAAATATTTAGTGAAAAATATGATCGATTGGATGAAAAATAATAATTCATCATAATTAATATTAAAGATCAAATTATTTTGGAAATAAAGGTTATATATTAAGGATCATTAATTTCATAAATATTTACTAAACCAATAATGAATTTTTTTTAAATAATTAAAAATTTATCTTTTATTATATTCCATTAAACATTTTTATCCATTTATATTTTTTAATATACCATTTTTTAATTGCATATTTAATATATTTTATGTTATTATAATAATTATATGCCTTTTCAATTTTCCTCTAGATTTCTCGTATAGACAATTAGATCTATACATTTCCAATATAAATAATATAATTTAACTTTTATTGATGAAATCCAATCTAGAGAATTTTTTTTAAAGAGAAACAACTGAATATATAAATATATAACAATATGAGAAAAAATATCATTTTATGGACAACATATTATTATCATTCATTAATGGATATCAAATAAAAGTAAACACATTATTCATTGTTATTAACTGGATATATGCTTGTGGTTTTAGATAAATCTATATATTGTTATTAAATATTTTATATATACATATTTATAAACATTATTTGGTAATAAATATATATAGAGGTTATTATATGAATTATTTCATGGTCATTATTATGATATTTCGAATATTGTTGATTTTTGAGCTTGTGGATAGTCAAATATTCATGAATATTCCAACCCACTATGTATTATCTTGATATGTTTTGAGTAAATCCCATATACATAAAATCAGAGATTATAACTCTAATATAATGTTTTGTTAAATATATCCTAATATTAGTTTTTTATATTCTGTTTTATTATTAACAGTTTGTTAAATTGTAATATTTTAATATTGTACATATCGTAGTTTGTAAAATGAGAAATATTATGTGAAAATATTATATTGAAAATGAATATATATAAATACATAAAAAATTAAAATTAGGAATTAGTTTATCATAAAACATTAAATTGTATAACTAATCTAATTATTCCATGAATATGGTTTGGAATGATTTTAGAAAATACTCCTTTTTTCAATTATTTCTACCACCAATATCTAATTGAAAATACTATTTCCATAATTTCAATGATTATTTCTAGTTTGAGATGCATTATAATCAGCACTACTCAATTGCAGAAAGTCATGACTAATATAGATTTATTTGATATTTACATAAATATATTGTACATTATTGTGGAAAAAAATTATATATGGTACAATATAAATATATTTTTTAAAATGATTTTGAAAAAAATGTGTAAATAAGGAAATGACTAAGTTTATTTTTCAAAAATATTTTCCTTACAAAAATAATGATATTGTGGGGTATAATATTGCTAATTATAAAATATTGATGATTTATTATATGGTTTACTCATTTTCAATAATTATTGTGAAGTGTGTGGAAATTACGAATCCAATTCATATCATATTATTTATGATTTAGCAATTTTATACCATAACTTCAATTATAAATATTTTCCTTTGTATATTATTTTGATATAAATTGATTTATTATTTTCAAATACTATATTACTAATTATTTTGTTTGAGGTCTAGGAATGAGTGACACATGGAAAAAGAATATACATGTTATTTCATTCCAACTCCCATATATTGTTTTACATACTCGCATGAATGGTAACAGTGGATGTTTATAAATTATTACACAAGCACTTGGAAGAAGAAACAATGATGCATCTATTTTTCTAGAAGATGTTCTCAAGACTCTTCCTTCATCAAAATATTGATTTATCTTTATTACTTTAATAAATAATTCATATTTATTGAACCAATGGACTAAAAATATCAACATAATATTCAAATTCCAAAACAGCAGTCTCAAAAAAGTAATTTTATTCATGAAAATTAATCACCAAACATCAATGGGATTTATATTTAAAAAAATATTATAACCATATAGGGGTGTATAATAATGTATAACTTATGGGGCAGTTTTAGTTTATAATAATATTTTAACGAGGCCAATGAAAAATACTTTGTCTAATCCCTTATTAAGTTATAAAATTATTAATCTATATTTCAACATTTATATTGGAACTGTCTAAAACATATTGATACTAGTTATAACATTTTATGAATTTATATCCTTTTTTATATAATTTTTAATTCTTGGTGAAGAAATGAATCATTATAATACTTTTGGTGTCTTATTTACATGTATCATAATATTTATAATTGACATAGATTTTAGATTCTCTTCTATATTTCTAAAATAGTTTCAAAATACTAAAATTATTTCTACATAGATTAAAATGTTAGTGAGATAATATCTATATCATTATTAATTGTAACATTGTGTTTTTTCTTTTAAATAGTTGGTTAAATGATGTGTAATAAATGTTACATTTATGTTCGCTGAAAATTATATAGGATAAAGTATAATGGGTGATCATTATATACTATCACTAACACAAAAAATCAATTATTAAATCTAGAAATTAAAATTTTATATAGGGGATATAAAATATAAAAAATGGTCGGTATGGGTGTTATATATGAGAAATAAGTTCTATTGGAACATCCTTATTAATAATTGCTGATAGTGTAATCACATATAGTAGTCAATTTGGTTAATATGAGGCGTTTTTTGTATACATAAAAAGATTCATAATTTAATGGTCTATTTGAAACTAGTTAAATACATCTATGGAACTTATTATTTATATTTTTTATTTTAAATACATGAATTAGTGATGAATCCAACTTCTGTGTTTGAAAAAAATCCAATAACAAATCTAATTATATTTATAACTTAACACATATAATAATTGATGTGTTTAATTAGTTCTCATTATAAATCACCACATGTGTTGATAAGGCTCAATTTATAATATAATTTTCAAGAAGACCATTAATGAAAAAATAATATACATATTTTATTCCAATTTAAGAACAATTTCGAAATCATTATGAAAAAAAAATTATTTTTAGTTTTATAAAATTAATTTTTAAAACATATAAGATTGTATTAAAATTTTATATTTTAATTTTTTTCTCATTTTTCTATATACATAAAAAAAATTTCTTTTTTTCTAATCAAGTATACCTTTCACATTTCAAAAAATTATTTTTTTACAATTATATAAAAAAATACATTTAATATAATTAAAATCATATAATGTTTATCATAACTAAACATAGCAACCTAAATCACATGTAAGAAACTATTTGGACTTCTCAAACATTATTCAATGTTATCAATTTATTGTTTATCTCATTTTTTTTATTAAAAAATTAATGTGATGTCGTAAATACGAGTTTATAAATGAAATTTAAAAACGGTTGAATGTGGATTCAAGCTCCATGTGTACTCATCTAATGACGGTATAATGATGAAAAATAGATGTTGGCTATAATTTGAGAGTCAAATAGATCATTGGAATGATTCATATAATTAAGTGGATCAAAATTATCATTATAAATAACAAATATAGTGGTTTATGATTATATATTTTCACAAATTAGTTGACCCATATTATAATTTATAAATTTATTTAGATTTACATTTTAATAACTATATTAAAAATCACCTTATAAATTATATTTATATTTTTTTAATGGGTGTCTAGATTTTTATTCCATAAAAAAGAAAATTATTATGATTCTAAAAACATTAGTGATTTTCATGAAGAAAATGTATGGGTAGTATTTTTAATATTTTTATAAAAAATATATTTTATTTTCTATATTTTATTATATTTGATAACATAATTCATATTTAGGAAAATTTTAGTGAAATTATTTATGGTTTCTTTTATTTATACATTTATGTTTAGATTATACTTGTAATTTTTTTTAAAGTGTGGAAATAGAAAATATTTGAAATGGATTGGTCATTTCAAATGATGAGTTTTTATTTGTTATTTTAAAACGTAAATTATATGTTATTATATTTTTTAAATATTAATATAAAAATACTTCCTTGATATAATAATTAATGTAAGTATAAAAACTATTATATATTTTTTTAAATATATATATATATATGTTATTATAATAGAAACAATTAATTGTTTTTGATAATTAAATAATGGAATATATGTTCCTAATATAATTTTTTAATTAAAAGAATTTTTACCATTTTTTGGTTTAAATAGTACATTTATTATTTCTAATTGAATGATGATTGATATTTATATGAGTGTCTATATATGAATCCATTTTATGAATTTTTTTAAATTTTTTATGTTATTTTTATTATAATAATTGTATCCATGGTTATATCATTTAAAAAGTGTTTTTTAATTTGGTGTCAGCGACATATATATATATAAAAGTAATATACTAAGAATAAATATAATTTGACCCAAAATTATTAAATTTTTTATATGATGAAAAATAATTTGTAGTTTATATATTCCACAATAATTCTCCATTTATAGAAATACATATGCTTTTTATGAATAGATTATATCCTTATAATATGAAATAAATGCAAAATAAACACCACAATTTCAAAAAAACATGGTTAAACATACTATAGATGATATAATTAATATATTTTTTATATATATTTAATCAATATTTATATCTAAATCATAAGTGATATCATGATCTCTCAATATGTTGGATGTCCTTTAAATAGAACCTTAAAACATATCATCATTTTACATGGATTAATAAGAATGAGAATCATGTGATCCATACAAGAAAAAATAATAAATAAGTAACTAATTTTATATAAATAAATTATATTAAGTGTAATTATTGTATGTAGTTTCACATTTAGAATATATATAATACGATGATTTTTAATATCTATTAATTTATTTTTAATCACATTATCTACTTTATGTTCCCTGAATTTAAATTCATATTGATCGATTTATATTTCTATAATTGAAGTGTCATAATTATTAAAAAATATAAATGTATTACCAAAGAGGGATACCATTAAATATTCGTGATAATGTATTTTAGTAAAAATGTGAATAAAAATAATTAGTTAAAAAATATTTCATCATCAATTAATCATAATAATTATTAAAATGAAGCTTGTATGTACATTAAAAATTGTGATTCATAACCATATATGTTTGTTAATTTAATTTAAAATAATAAGAACAAAAAATATCATGAGATACTATAACCTATATTTTCTCAATAAATTCAATGTAATAAGTATTTTAATTTTTAAAACTTTATATAATAAAACATACAACTCTCAATTTTGTGGAATATTTATTGCTGGGGAAATGGTTTCCTCATAATTATTTGTTAGTCATACAGTTGATCTTTTAGATCGTCAGTACCTAATTTTCTAACCAGCCGTTTTTCCTTTACATAGATTATCAAAAAATAATTTCATTCATTATAATATATTTTGAATATTTATTATGTTAAAAATTAAATATCATTTTACCATCATATTTCATTATTAGATTAAATAGATTTTAGTCAAAATTCCTCAAAGAGTTTTCTATATTTTGAAATCAATATCTTCAAATACAATAAGAAGATCCAATATTATCTCATATGATACATGAATCCCCACAATCCCATAAAAATGGATTATTATTTATTTTTTAGGGTATATTTTTTAATATTTCATACTAAAATACTCATGAAAATGAAATTCTAGGGTAATCATAGATAGTGTTATATCCATTTAATCATAAATAATTAATAAAAAAAAAATATTCAATAATTTTCTATTTTTCTATTTACATTAAATATAGTGAAAATGTGTATTATAAGTTACTCTAAGGGTAATAGATACACTAAAAAATGTGTGTCTATGACACTAATTATTTTGTGTTGATTTTTATTTTTAAACATTATGATGGAGAAACATTATTAATTTTTCATCTCATAAACTCGTCCAATCATACTATCAATTTTATAATTTATAAATTTATTTTTTTTATAATTCACCTATGATATTTCATACACAATGTATTCAAAAATTAATATAAAAAACTTCCCATAGAAAATTTGTTTAAACACTAATGAGTTCATCAAATACAATAAATTTAGTTATTCTTTAGAAATTTTAGATGGATAATCTTTTTCCTATTCTAGAAAAAATTACAAAAATTGTAGTTAATATTATATTTTAATTTTTTAATGTAGAATAAATTTTCCTTCTCTCATGTATACAATATATTTCCAAAAAAATTTATTTTTTTCATCTATAGTTTATAAATTTTTAATTACTCAAGCTTTCCTCTAATGAATATGAAGATGGATTTACGTAGATAGGGATTCTAGGGGTTCAATATACTTGTAAACAATGAAAAATATTAATTTTAGTATTTTTCATAAAATAAAAATATATTATGAATTTATTGTAAAACAAACCCATCACCCCTCCCCCCAATTATACCCCACTAAGGCCTACAAGGACAGACGTTGGATAATAATCCTTGATTCATGCCTCTAGATGTCCCTGAGTTTTAGACAATCACTAACGGTATAATAATATAACATCTGGAGGAACTAACCTCTATAATAGTATTGTATCAGGGGATAGGATAAACAACCATAATAAACTCATAAATTAAATATACATGTAAACCTAAAATCAAACCATAATGAATAAAAAATGGAAAAAATCAATATATAAATACAAAAAAATATTGTCATATGGAATGGAAACAATAGATACTCAAAAAAAGATACTAAATTCCTAGTAAGATCATATAATCTTCATTGAAACATAAAATATTGATTATTTATATAGTATTATAATAACATATATACTGAGCAGGATCATTCCAAAGGACATTATCACACATTTGAGAACAGAGTAATTACACGCCAATGAACTAAATCAATTCCAACATGAACCTAAATAAGACAACTACTTGATCTTATCCTCACCAATGGACACTCATCAAATCAATCATCCAATACAGTAACCTAGAATCATGCGAATACATGCAAGGGATCCCCATATCCACTTCCCCATATATTTTCTTCTCTAATGGACCAACATCAAACAATATATATCCCCAACACCTTCTATACAAATATCATCACATAATAATCCTTCTATAATATTTTTCCTGACACATCCCATTCTATCCCTAGCTACCCAATAGGCTATAATGTTTTTCTATCATAGGTCTTCATTAGATCACAACATAATCACATATTAAGTGATGTAGGGTATCATTATCAGGATTGGTATAAACCTTTTGAACACCTACCACCTTTCATGACCTGTTCCACATAACACATCCTCATCACCACTGGAAAATCCTGATAAAACACCACATCTTCATTAAGTAATATCCAACACCTACACATATCATCACTGAATAATATACAATGAAAAGTTGTATTATAACTGATAATAAAGGAAGAGTGGGGATTATGGGGTATCCAATCATAGGTATGACAACAAATCCAGATATTAGGGAAAAAAATTGAAACCAAAACAGTTCATAAATTGTATAGCTATAAAAATATTGTGGGGTTAATATAGATGTAGCATAAAATACATGGTAGATATAGAGAACACAAAACCTGACCTATGTGTTAATAAAATCACAGTATCATACTCCACACCAATATCACTACACCAAATGACATTCATCTCCATTGATTTGAAAAGTAATTGCATCCCACCACCAAACTATCAAACCAAGCTATATAATTCCCCATTATATTATAGATTCAACTATTATATAGATATTATATAACTTCCACTAACTCAAATTTACTATTATATTTCATTTTACATTAACATAACCCATTAAATTATCATTACATTCATTAATGAAATTTACCATTGTTTAATTACATCCCATTATTATTCTTTTACTAAACCATTTCATTTAAATTTAGAATTAAAATTTATTCCATGTACAACTAGCGGACTAATGTAACTACATAACAAGGTATCTCATACTACCTATATAATCTATCATAAAAACAACACATATGCCAAACCATTTTTCCAACATCCATCAATCTCAACATAACAATAACATAACAAAAAAACCACACATCATCGTAAAATAATTCCCTTAGAAAATACCAAAACATTTAATCAACAACACAACCTACAACCATGTGAGTCACCACCATAATCCTAAAATCCCAAACAACGATTCCAAATGAACCACATATTTACAGAATGTACATTAGCATATAAAAAAATATTGTCATCCCAAACATTCCACTATTCTAAATCAAAAATGAATTAATTAATATATCTCATTAAATAGCATGGGTATTCTCACATTAATTCCATTTTGACATTGGAAGACTATTCATTATCAAATATGAAAAGTCAAATCATTTTATTTGGGGTTTTTTCAAACAATAAATATAAAAAAACTTTTGATATACACATCATATACACAGTAAGAAAGGCTCCCAAAATTCACGATATTCAACAATGACAATAAGAATTCATAATCTCACCAACAATAAAATCATTGTATTAATGAATGTGATCTCTAACCTTTATAATAAAATTTAAATTAATTAAATTTAAATTTTTTAATAGGCTAACCCGTAAAATCCACAAATTAAGAGGAGAAAATGCAATCTACACATATGAACATACATAGGAAGGGAAAAAAGATCCCCTGTAGAAAAAATATATTTTGAACCATTACAAAAATCATGGTGAAAGATAAAAATATTGGGGCGGAAAAGATAACTTAATACCTCATACATTCCTAAATGAAGTGGGAGAATGAGACTTAGTACCTTCAGATATGTAAGCATCAACCTTCTATGGAGACACTAAATTACCCACAATGTTTTAAAACTTGTCATAAAAATAATATTTCTTGATTATGAAGGGATATTACACTATTCATTTACTCAATTATAATACATAAATCACCAATATGGGATGAGGACTTCACTTAATTTGTTTGTTTTAATCATTAAATCATCAATTATAAATAAAATAAGAAAAAAAGTAAAGTCATCTCTATGTATTGGTAAAAAATATAGGTATTATCATCTTAAGTATTATCTTCATTGACAACATACCTATCAAATACATGACCTATGGAAATGGTTCATATATGAAACAATTCATTCAGAAGATCCTAGATCTCTACATGTCACTTTGTGAATGTCATTTTATCCTTGATATCCAAATCTCATAGTCATTGATATGGGAGTCATCATGAAGAAAACAATAATGTTTATACCTATATAAGACATTTTAGATATAGTCTAGCCACTTTTGATGCATTATCCAATATGAAAGATCTATAATATTTACAAAACCCTTAAAAGGGATGATGAAAATGGGAGAAATCATACTCCCACTTATAAATCTTCAATTCCCCCATCATGGGGAGACACTGAAGAACATGTTTCCTCTAACCACAAAACCCAAGGTCCTCCATCTATAATCATCGTAGGAATTATGATTATAATTCTCCACCCACATATTATCTCAATCAATATTTCTCTTTCTGACCATCCTGTACACCACATCCATATGAAGAACATATCACTCAATATCCTCAATATAGAATAATAAAGAATACACAGTTTGTCATACAAGTCATCCAATAGAGAAATTCCAATATAAAAGTTGTATAAAATGATTTATATGAAAAAAATATATTCATTGAAGATGATCCTCCAAATTATAGTGGACATTATTGCAATATATCCTATATAATTTTGATGGTAGTCTCTATTTGGACATTATTTTCAAGGTGTATGATGTCAGATGGTTGAACTAAGACATAATGGAATTATTCAATTCAATATATAAATGAATCATCAAATGAAAATCTTGGTCAGATATAATTTACCTTTGTAAACTATGGTTCATAACCAAATAATCTAGATACCAAACCTCAAAAACATCCAAAAAACTGTAATCAAAGATCAATTGAATTTAAACCTTCTTTTTTATGTAGTACACAATAAAAAAATACATCACATCGTCCCTATTCCAGGGGTAACCCCACGACCAAATCATTCAATATGACCTCCCTTGTATAATCAATGTCTTTCAAGTAATTCAATGGAACTCCAAAAACACAGTGATTGCCATTATACTAATAAAAGACAAGACACATCACCAAAAAATATTTTACAGACAGCTTTCCCTATGCCACAAAATATATCTTCTCAAGACACTATATGTCATAGTTACGCAAGGATACATCATTATTGGAGAGATCTAAAACGCATATTAATGTCCCTTATTGATTTAAAATGCTGAAACACATTCTATATTAGAATAAAATATGTTTTATACCATCTTCTTTCACTCCCACATGAGCACCAATAGGGTGAAAATTTCCTAGCATGACACCAGCCGATGAGTCTCCCCACATAGACACCTGCACCCATATAATCAACATTTACTCCACATTCATATAAAATGAAAACCATGATTTTTAATTTCACCATGTTAGGATGAATTAATGAATCTTCCACTACCATTTAATTAAATTTTTGGACTCATGGACCACATCCACTTGGGACATCCGAATCAATGAAATCCAAGATTCACACAGTTGAAACACTATCCAAAATTTAACAGTGCATCAAGGGGAAAAGGTCATCATGATTTCTAGGAAAATATCCTGGAATTACATCACGATCATGGAAATTTCCTCTTCAAGAGAATCCAAAAAAATCACTTCATATAGGGAAAAATGTTGATCCACTTTCCCATAACCCATATGGTAACTCTACTCAACATTGAATGCCACTCACTAGTCCGGAACATTGGAATATGAGACATACCTCTAGAAATAATTTATGTTTTTATATGTATAATACAACCTCTAGATGCTGAATATAACATCATATGGATGTACCTTACATAAAATTAAATCCCTCATTGACCGGGTCTTCCCCATCAATAGTCAAAATCAAAAAAACACATAAAAAATGTATCCAATCCTCCAACTATTGAAGATAACACTATGAAAATTTTAGGTATCTCAAAATCCACTCAAAATGAAATAACATAAGAATGTGAAAAAAGAGTATAAGGATCCAGAATAATGAATAAATTATATATGAGTAGATGATAATCAAATCGAAACCCAGACAACATTTATCCATGATATAACTATGTCCTTGATTTCATGAATCTTACCACTCCCACAACCTATGACTCTTTGCTGACGAGATCAATGAACATGTTCTATCATATGAAACTGATATCGTTCGAAAATTTTTATACATCCCTGTGCAAACACCAAATTCTCTCAGCATTTTTGGTTATTTTCACAGAAATTTCTTCAATGTTAATTATTAATATTATAAAAAAGAATCATTACCACCACTATGAAGCTTCCCTCTATGATATTTTGGTCACTGCTCAAACGAATGACTGTGGAACCCAAAAATTTATAATATAAATATGAAACCCCCAATTGGTGATAACGATCCACATACCAATGAATGCCTTTTCATGTTATGATGGGGTTTAATGCATAACAATTAGAACACTGATAGTCTAAAAATAAATGTTCTTATTGCTAATCAATTGACTGAATTAGTTTATTGATGGAAAATGTGTCTAGGTTCAGGTCCCAAAAAATGTCCCCTAAATATCCACAAATTTCTTATTCAACTCGAGGTATGTAGAATTGATAAAAAATGTGACCCCATTTCCTATCATTGGCTATAATTACTATTATAAACTTAAAACTCTAGACATGGAATATAAAAGGAATTAGTAGAAATTTGTAAGATGTACATGATTTTAACTATAATCTCCCACACAATTAGGCTCCCTTTATGAAGGGATATATGATCCATCCTATATCATTCCCTAACCATCAATAATAGAAATTATATTTTTAAATCCTTCAATATGAATGTAGAGACAAATATTACTCCTTTGGACACCAAGATACAGCATCCACCCCTATGTACAACTCCACCTACATGAAAAAAATCCAATGATATCAAATACCTAAACCAGGATTGAATAATAATGGTAGTTATCTCTAAATCCTCCAAATTGTACTCTATATCTAGAGAACATATTCTTATCTCAAATGTCCACATTCTTTTTCATCTAAAGTTAAAAATTTCCCAAATTCTATCATCACCTTACAAAATTAGTTCAATACTCCAATTAGCATCAACATCATCCTATGATATTAAACTACCGTTGATACTCATTTATGATGACCAATAACATCCTATTTTGGAGTTGAGAAATTCAATGATGATTATCACAGTATTTTTTCATGTATAATTTAATATTTCATCGTTTTATTTCAAAAATATCACCAAAATCAGTATTAAATAAAATCCATTATTATTCTTGTAACTCTCTTATGTTATTACTGTACAAATAGTCCCACAAAACTAGAGAATTTTAAATTCTCAAATAATTTTCATTGGATCCTGAGGGGCCATAAAATAAAATTTTCAAGATGGTCTCCTTGACCTATATCGTGAACCGATATCAAACTTTACTAGTTCCCAACTAACCTCTTCATTCCTTAGAGTGCCTAACTCAAAAATCATTTATACAAATCAACCATCAATTGATACAACTATGAAATTATCCCGTATATCCAAATGAAACCCTTATAAATGGAAATAAATGATGATAGATAATGAAACATCAATTACTTCCACTAGTAGGCCTCATATTCATGACAAGAATCTAGGGTATAAAATCTCACATATGGAAGGAATTAATTTTTATAATAATATATTATTTGAATATATGATAATCAACCATAAAAAGCCATCAAATAATATAATATTAATCCAAAAACCATCCCACAATGATTTACCATTTCCATTCAACATAAATAAATTTATCTATATAAGTACTGAAAGGATGACCACAAAAACAACATTACAGTAACTCCAAAACCCAAAATGGTAATTTCATTCTGGAACACTATAATCCTTATAGAAACACAAAAATATTATTAATATTATTAGAGTAATTATTCATTATATACTCAGTAGGTTGACTCCCATAGTCTCAAATAGACATGCTAAAATTGAATACTAATATTCTAGTAAACAATCTTTCGAACCAACATGCATCTAAAATTACCACATTTCAAATCCTATCCTTACCATGGAATGCACACTAAACCATGAATCCAATATTTTCACTTATTATCAAGAGAATACTAGTAATGGATCCATGTATCAATGTACCATCTGATTTACAATTCTCATCCCTGCTGTCAAATATTATGTTCTCACATCCATTATATATATATAGCTCTCTCTCCTCTAATATCATTCCATAATCAATGTGTATTAATAAATAGCCCTACCTATCCAAAACTTCTACATTGTCATGAATATGGTGTAAAAATATTTCATCAATACATCACAACCACATTAGATATCTTGAGTATAGTAGTATCATGAACGTGAAGAACATCAACCACGATACCTCCTCCCATGTCACACGATGCACACCACATGTCACATCCTTTTCAGTACTATGTAATCTCCAACACCAACTTGCATCATCTATGTTTAATCTATAACACCTTCGAGAATCATCATTGTGAAATCATTATCATGCACACATATCATCAATGATGTTGGAGGAAGAGCAAGGAAGAGAGGGTATTTGTCCATTCAAATCATTATGACACTCTCTGTTGGGGAAACATCCATAATAAAAAATATTAAAATTCTGGTAAGTTTATCAGACATGGTTGAGGAACATTTAAAAATGTAATCAAATCAATGATAGATTGAAAGAAAATAATTATCCATCCTATTGGATAAAAATCCCACTAAAATAATCTACATCACCCCCACTACACCACCCAACATATATCACAACCGCTACAACATGTAACTTTACAACTATATACTACCACAACACCTACACAGTCATTTTAATGTTAAATTAAAATTTCGATCATTTTATAAATATTAGAGAGATTTCAAAAACCTCCAGTCACTAATAAATTTCATTTCACAATAAAAAATCAAATTAACTCATCATTGAATTCATGAAATCCATTTACTAAACCAATATTCCATCCTAATGATACTAATATAAGATCCATTGTCATTTAATTTAACTATAATAAAATTATCATTTTTAATTGTGAAATTAAAACAACCGAACCAAAAATTGTGCAGCCACATCATATCTTCCGTCAACATTTTTATGTCCAATAGGGGCCAAGATACCCTACGTTGGGGGGGGGGGGGGTTCAAGGCACACATATTCCTTTTGAAATTATTTTCTTAGCTAGATCATGACCTATATATTATATGGGTAACATTATTGGCATGTTTGTGTTTATGATGAACTCTTATTTTATTCATTATTTATTGATTATATGTAAAATGTAATGTATTAATGTAAGCACAAAGACATAGATATTTTTACTTGGATCACCCTTACTATGATATGTCCATGGAGAATACATTGATAATGAGTTTATTGTACTATATCCACTAAAGATCACTACCAAATTGATGCTTCAGAATTGATCACATATATGTCCTGGCTCAAGGCCTTTATAAGGTTTTTAGTTAGAACATTGTACTTCTAGGGGTCACTCCTAATGTCACTTTTTCTGGTTTAGTGCTAGTGGGAATGATCATCATCTTCCCCTTATTTTGATAACTGCACATGGAAGTGAATCAAAAACAGTTTTTGGACATGGTGGTCCATACATCATATCTACTTACTACATCTTATACTATATTTAGTTTCTCTATTGATGTCCCACAATCATCTAATTTATTAATACCATATTACCTTAGATATACTAGTCAGTCTATTTTAAAAAACATTCATGATTCTTGCTACCTTATAGAATGTCTTTCATTCATGAATCAAAAGTAGCCTTTTCAATGCATAGTTACCCTTCTAATATAACCTTCTATCATCAAGATAAAGTAACCATAAAAAACATTATTTCATGAATATAAAATCTTTCATGAAACTCAACTAACCATCGTGAATCTCAAAACATTTGGTTTTATTTTTTTAGCATTCATGATTTCAATGCTTTAATGATAATCAAAACATTCGGTCCAATATTATAGAATTCATGAAGTATCTCTTCAAAACCACTTTGATAAACAAACCACACAACCTAGATACATGGAAGTCTCGTCGAGTCCCAATACTTTTATAAAGGGGGTAGAGGCATACATATAAGCATTTCCACCAATTTTTTATTATTTTTTTCATCAAATCACCATTTCATGATGCTCCACCTTTTTATTTATATCACTCACTATTTATCGATGCTCCATGAAAATTCATCATTTCTGATGCTCATCTTAATCTCAAGGAATTCTATCAAAACCCTTCATTGAACTCATAGAAATCACAATGTTTTCCATCGCCATTCATGGTGGTCCATTTTTCATAATCATGATGCTCATTACTATTGTGTGGATCACTATCAGAACTCCTTGATCATTCATGAGAAACCTCATGTGAATCCCATATTCATGAAACCCATTACTTTTCCATATTTCCAAAAGGCCTTCAAGGAAATCCAATTTTTTTGATGTAGGTGACACAAAAATTTTCGGACCCCAAAATTTTGGGAAACACTGTGAAATGGATACAACTTTTGTATATAATTTTCTATACAGATTCCAAGGAATCAATTATTTCATCTTTATGATTTGTCAATATATCCTATTATAATAACATAGGACTCCACATCATAATGTGGGAACCCGATTTCCTAAAAAACAAAATGAACACAAAAATGTTGCAATGTTACCTAGAGGAATTTTCCCAACATCCGTAAATCAAAATTTGGGAGACAACCACAAAATTAACCATCCATATAACCATATCAACCACTCATCACAACCACTACACATTCCAGCCACCACACAGTATCCCAAAACACATGACATTCCAAAATATCATTGCCTCACAAGAACTATACATCTTACAAATAATATAGTAAACTCTTTCATAGAATAATCCACTATATGATTCATATAACAACAGAAGATTCATATTTAGAACATTAGAATATAAAAACATATCCTGAAATCTTGAAAATCTCACATTTTAGATTCTAAGATGGATTAATTACATTAATTCTTTATGTAGAATGTGTATTCTCCAAAAAATATACAATAACATGGGAATCCTATCTATTATAAATATATAAATTCATATCATTATTTTAACTGATAATCAAACAATAAAAATTTTAAGGATGTCATTTATACATCAACTACATCACAAAAAATGTTCCCAATAGCTACGAATTGATACAATGAAATCAGGTATGCATAATCTCTTTAGAATTATTAGTTAAAGTGTAAAATGGGGTTTTTCTCACCATTGCCATTAATTTAAAAATAAGAAAATTTCAATCCTTCTTCATGATTTCACTTACTATTCACCAAATGGTTGAAAAAATTTCTAAAATCACCAGAAAGTACCAACAAAATATGAGAATTTGGATGCCATTAAATAAATAATCATTTTAAACCATTGATCACAACATGAAAAATGAAGAACAACCACATGAAAAAAAATAATATGGAATCTTTAGATAAAAAATAGCCACAACAAGTGATTTTAAAAAATTCAACCCAACAACTACATAACTATTACCCCACCACCCATGAGAATGCATGAAGTGGAAAATGAAAAATTAGTGGATAATGGGGACTTATTCTAGGAAATTACATTGTTTCAACCTATAAAACCCTACAATCATGAGTATAATGGGAGACTTGAAAAGGCTTCCAATATCAAATACTGGTAACTCATGAAATGATAGGAGTAAAATAATTCAATAAATTATTAGTATTTATAAAATTGAATGATGCCAACACATTCATCACGTAAAAATCATATTCACATCATGATTTTTCATGATTAACTATTATTTATGAAAAAAATATAGTTCAATTTGTGACATCATAAAACAATAACATTCTTTAACATCTGTATATTCTGATTTCACCTCGTGCTTGAATTCATTATCATGAACTCTTCCATCAATTATTGAGTTTATTAAATATATAGCATCCATAAAAAACATAAAACTAGTAATCTTAAGCCACTATTTGGTGGAAAATAATCATATTTCATGAACATATGTTCATATCATGATCCACTTGATATAGTTAAATTTATACTCCAACTCAATCAAACCATCCTTAGGATCCCTCATAAATCCACAAAATACCATAGCAAAAATGAAACATACTGATAAATGAAAAATTTTGACACAATTATTATAATTGTGAGGTTTACCCAATTATCACATTACCATAAGGGAATACTATTATTATTATAGGTTGTTTTTTTACATGAATTTTTTATCATGCATTAACATTTCTGAATGCAGGTTCATTATAAATGTAATATTATGTAATTTAAATTAATTGACATTATATACTAAATGTGTTCTCATTATAAAGACAATTGAAGGCATCAAATGTTTTATTGTTTTTATTATTTTTAAATATATATTTTTTATAGGGTTTTCAAATCCCCTTAATATTATTAAGATGAATTATTGAAAAAATCGTTATAAATGTACTATGAATCTTTTAAAAAAACCATAGTGTTAATATAATCATTAAATCACCAAATATAAATTTACAATTTAATGGATAATGAGAAATAGAAATATTTTTTGAGTAAAATATAGAAATTATATTTTAAATTTTAATATGTTTCTTTCCCTATTACAACCATCAATATTGGAGAATCAATATTATTTTAATTTATATCATTTGGAACATGAATTAAATTATTAATAAAAATATTTCTTTGAAAAAAAATTTCATATGTGAGTTAACATGATGACAATGTACATTCCATCGAACATCAAATTTCGATCCGTTTATTTTTACCCTAATAATATGTTCTAAACAATCATTTTGTAATTAATTTTTTTGGAGATATGATCATTGATTCATCAAATTATTTTGTCTTTCTTTGATTGTTTCCAGTTAACCAGACCCTTAAAAATAAATTCACATATCACTAAAATTATATTTTAAAACTAATTTATTCTACTTCCTTAAATCCTGCATAAAAATATACAAAAATAAAAAAAACTAAAATAAAATGATAAACATCAAAATAGCAAAAAAAATAAAAATAATTACTAATACACACAATCATTTTCATTTATGACACTGAATAATTATAATATATTTTTATTAAATAAGGAATAATATTAATTTTTTTTCAAAATATATTTACTCGACTATTATAAAAAATATATAACTTTATATATTTAATTATTAAAATTTTAAAAAATAAAAATGAGATTCAATTTTTATTACACGTATTTGATTCGTGGATTCCAATAAAAAATATATAATTCCATAATGAAAATAAAAATAACAATATGACATGAATTTAAATGAAATTCCAAATTTACTACAAATTAAGATTTCTAATATTTTTCAGTGATTTCAAAAAACAGTATAAATTCATGGCATGTTAAAAAAAATATCCTAAAAAATAGTCAATATATGATAAAATTAATATTTCAAAATTAATTCACTTATTTTCCAAATTGTTAAAATTTAAAATTCATTTAGTAAGTCTTTTTTCAATATCAAAAAATATCATAATGTCACCATTTTGATGAAAGACTCTATACATACTCAAAAAAATTGTGATTGATAAAATAATCATTTAGAATTTGTTAAATCTTAACATCACCATAATATTTATAAACTTATGCACTTAAAATGATAAATTTTTTAGAATCTACTCTATTAAAAATTATGTGATTTTAGAATTTCAATATTCTTCATTTGAAAAGTGGAATTCTGAACCATTCTATCTCGACCTCAGAGTTTAATGGGATTTTAGGTTTGCTGAATCTCACCTTGATTGTTCAGTTCATGTATCAGCATCCCTCGCTAGATTCTTTTGATAGGTATATCATTGTGTCAACAGATTTATAGTATAGAGCAATGGTTGGTCTACTCAATTGCAGGAATATTTTGATTCAATTCGACAAAGAGGACCAACTTGTTAATGATTGTTCTAGTTCCCTATGAAGCTATAATGATCTTGGTTTCTACCACTTCTATTGGTATTAAAATTTCCATATGCATCACGACCCACCTACAGCTAGAGTTTGGGATAGTTTTCTAGAACAAACATTACCATTTTAGAGCCCTATAACTGTGAGAATGATAGGTAACTTTGTTGGTAGATTTTTGTGTGCCGATTAGAGTACCAGGGTTCTCTGTTAGGTAGTTTTTCTCTATATATTTATGAAACTTTAGGTCTCGAAAATTCATCTTGAGTTTGTGTGGATTACAGTAGAGGGAGAGTTTCGTCACAAACAACCTATAGTCTATGAAACGAGGTTTTAATTCTGTAATTACTGTATGAAGTTAGGCCATCCCGGGGTAGAATATAGAAGTGGTAGGAAGGAATTTTCTCCTATGTATGTCTTGTATCCAAGAGATGATGGTAAAAGGTTGTGTTTGGGTGAAGGTAGTGGTAATACCTTGTATGTAGAACTAGTGTTCACCAACAGAGGTACCGAAGATGGAAATTAATAGGAGAACAAGGCGTCATGATAAAGTCTTGGTTTTGCAGCACAAGATTCATTGAGGAAAATAATGCCCCTACAAAATGAATTTAGATAATGTGTTTGAAATATTGACGATGTATTTGTGGGTGTTCAACCTTGGTTAAACGGTGAACAATGACAATACATTTGAAATGGTTGTTAATGAGGAAATACCCCACGATATTGCAGTTGTAGGTCACAATGAAGAGGTAGGGAATGATCTGTGCGTGAATTTGGAAGGTGGCTCAAATAGAGGTTTTGAGACCAAGTAAAGGAGTTCCACCTGGAGGATATGGAAATCTAGATGGTTCCACAATACCCAACCAATGTAATTGAGGTAATTGTGGGAGTTTGTGAGGACCAAGATACTGATGAGGATTTCTAGTGTATGGAAATGGAGGAATCCTCAATGAAATTTCTATTAATGGGATTGGTATTTCAAAAGGTAAGATCCATTGAAATTACAATAAAGGTCATTTAAGAGACCCTTTCTTATGTTTAGAAGGTTATTTCTAGGGGATCAAATATGAACTTTAAAAACTATTATGCAGTGTTCGGAGGTGAAGACTACCATTCTTGTGGGGATCTAAAAGGGATAAATGGTACACATGGAGAGGACCACTCAATAGATAATGGAGATACTAAGGAGGTGATAAATTATTATTATGACACCCCTGCTGAGTCCCCTAATGTTTTCATTTGAGAGGAATATCTCATATCCTCCTCACAAAAGGGCATGTTAAGTACTATTGATTCTGATGTCATTATAAAGAACCACTAGAAGGGGAAATGTATGAAGAAGTATTCAAACCGACCTTTTCCTCCAATCAATAGATCTTCAAGTAAGGGAAATATATACCCAACGGTTCATGTTACTACTGGAAACTAGTATGTAGTGGCTAAAAAATATATTGAACTAAGGTATGTTGTAGGTGAGGTTTTGTCTATGTCACTACCACTGAGTAGTATGAAGATAACAGATCAATGATAGAATCATGGGACATGATCCACTATAACCTCAGTGATAGATATCCTCGCTTATTGAACACATGGATATACTTTTGCACTCAGATGACAAAATAGGAGATGAAACTATGGATATTAATGCATTGAAGAAGATGAGAAGAATGATTTGTGCGATAACAAGTAAAAAGATAGGTGAGTGGGTTGATACAAAGGATCGTATTCTTCTAAGAGTCTTCCATATGGGGTAGATTAACATGTAGGAATTCACGAAATCTTGGGAAAACTTTTCACATCGGTATGCATGAATCATAAAGGGAGACTTTGAATCCCAGATAAATTCCATTCCACATATATTTTTGAGGGAGATTGATTCCAATTGGATCAAACCGTTCTTCAATAATTATGTAGTTTTTTGGTGTTTAATACTGTGAGGGTTCTCACTTTCCCAATGTTGAATGATGTAATACTGTTATAATGAACGTTTTTATTCCTATCACATGAATTTAACCCACTAGATCATAGTGATTCAATAAAAATCAACCTTCAACATTATTTTGATAGTAAATGAATAAAGGTCATAGTAATTACATTGTCTATTTGAATATATGAATATATTTTTTATTTTTTATAATTTATAAATGGAATTCCAAAATGATTTTTTTTTTGTAAAATAAGATACCAACATGTTCATAATATTCCAAATTAAATTTTCATATAATGTAATCCATTTAGGGGGTGTTTATAAAAAATATTGCAAGATAAATAAATTAACTAACTCAATTTTGAAATTGAATATCAAATTATATTATTATAAGTATAAATTTATAAATACATTACTTAGTTGAAAGTAAATATTTTTAATGAAAAATTATATACATAATATGGTTCTAAATTTATTCATGTCTTTTTTGTACTAATTTACAATAAATATCTTTATCTGAATTGACACATAAATTAATATATTATTTAAAATTATCATTATGTAAAAATAATTAAGGGAGATCATAGAATTTTAAAAGATCATTTCATATATTAAGATTAAAAAATTATTATAGGGTGCATAGAATGATATCATAGTGTATTGTGCTTCTTATTCATTGTTTTTGCCAACATTTGTTCCCCAATATCATCACGTAACATATATCAGTGAAAAGGTAATGGAATGGTATTATTGGATCAACGTAATTTAATATATTATATATTCCTCATAATCATTTATTAATTCATATGTAGTTATTGTTATATAAATTATAAATAGATTTCCTAGCCATCATTTATCCATGATTAAGTTGGAAACCAACCCCTTTAACAATCCATTCATTTAATGTATTACAATGGGACCTTTATCAAATATTAGACAATATTATTCCCATTATAGATAAATACCTCTTTCAGCTAATAATTGAGTTATTATGATGATCAAATTCACATTGAAAATAACTTGGAGGAAAAAATCATTATATATAATAATCCTTGAACTCCATCATTTGATGTCACCAGTAATTAAATGATTTATGGATTTTTTTTAAATCAGTGTATTTTGAATTGAATTTTTTATAATAAAATGTATGATCATCCTATCATAGAGATATTAAAAATCAATAATTGAAACCACATTTCAATTAAAATTGTTTTGATCATGTTTTCTATAGGGAGGTGGTCGTTATGGTTATTTTTTATTTTGATTAATGGGTTTTTCTTTTGAAAGTGATGATATTTAATTAGTTTTAAATATATAATTTGAATTATTTTTATAAAATTGCATGATCAAATAACATACATATAATATCATTATTCAATTTTACTATACTCCTCTCTCTTACTGGATAAAACAACATTGATAATTGCAACCTTGTAATTTTTTTCCAACTTAATAACATATGATGATGAGTAAATATACTAGGCTAAAAAAATCAAGTAATTAAATAAATAAATATAATCAAGACTAATATACTACTCACTATCATTGGAATTAATGAATATATTGGTGGAATGTGTGTAAATTCCATGAATGAAATACAAAGAATTAAAATGTATAAGGGATTGTAAATATCTTAATATACTGATCATTTAATCAATTTTAGAGAGAACAATGAATTAATATTTGAATTAATTATTAAGGGTGAGGGGAATCTAATGTTATCGACGAATAACGGTATAGTGATCAATAACTGTATAAGATTAATCAAATTAAAAAAACAAAATTTAATAGAATTTCTTCTTCATTCACGTGATCATTGTTAGCTAATACTCTTATTTTTCTTTTTTTTTGGAATAAGAACGATAATAAATAGGTTTTTGATATATCCTTTAGAATTTAAAAATTATCATCTCCCACGTGAGAAGAAAAAACTCATCTTATTCCATTATATAATGTCCTATTTATAGAATTATCTTGATTTAAATTAACTAACATTCATTCATTTAATTGATGAACATGGAAAACTCATGGGTAATATTTTTAGCTATAAGATATTAGAATCCTCATATTAATTTATATCATATCTATTATCAATTCAACTTCTTTGTTTTAATTAATTCCACATGGAATATCAAGGGTACCCATAACAAATATGGGAATATAACAAGAATATGTTGAATCTTTATATTAAGATCATCCATATTTGGAAATTACATTATTTCCAATTCATCTTAATAAAAAGGTACATTTTCCAAATTCACAAACTTTAGGAAATAGGATTTCTAGGGAAAATTTCAAAAATGTTCTCCAAATTATGGTACATGGTCTAATGAACATATATGGATGGATAAATATATAATGTTTAATTAAAATATATTTAGAAAGATTCATTTTAATTGTGTAATGATCAAAAATTATGATGATGTAGTGATACAATAAAGTCATATATTTATGGATTCATTGATGTAGTGATATAATGATATCATTGTGGTTTTAATTGTAAAAAACCATAGAATTTATACACTTAAAAAATATTATAATGATTTAGTTGACATATTATAGAGTCGATGATGAATTAATATTTATGGATTCAAAGATGTACACATTGTAATGTCGTATTTGGTAAAAAAATGTGAAATATTATACACTAACTATGGTCATACACTCATTGGCTAGAGCATTTTGAAATATAATAAGATATATATAATAGTCATAAATTTAATATGAAATGACTATATCTCCGGTTTTCTACATTTTTTAATCTAATTCAAATGTCATACTAGATGGTTAGGGGTCATTCAATTTTCCTCATAAAAAATTGAAATACCGGATGATTATTTTTGAAAAATTATATAAAAAATGTTATATAATTTATATTTTGGTAATGATATTTAATATAAATTATGTAATTCTATTATATCATTCAATTTTCAATTTCCTACATGTTACCATAGAAATCAATTGAAATGGTATATTTTTTTCCAAAATAATTATAAAAATAAATTTATCCATATAATGATAATCAAATTGATCACCCTTTAAAAAATAGAAATATTCAACGTAAGAAATCAATTTGTATATTAAAATTAAATATAAATAATTAATAAACTAGTAACTATATTTCTTATATATATTTAACAGATGTATTATATATTTTTTAGTTTAAAATATATGTGGTTATTATCCTAGTTTTAACAAAATTATGGTCTTTTTGATACCCAACACAACTCACTATGTAAAAAGTAATTGGATAGGTTCACCACTCGACCTCAGGTACACCTCCCCAAACACAACAGAATACAGATCACCATTGGGGACCTATGATCACATTGTAGGGAGTCTATCCCATATATCATAGTAGAAATATAATATGATATAAAATTAATGTGTAATGAATATAAATGTACATTTCAAAATGTGTGGGGTAAAATAAATATATAAAAAATAAAAAATAATTAATGAACAAGCCATATATTCAATATACTCTTTTGATGTATCATAAAAATTTCGTATAAAAGAACTAATAATTAAATTTAGGGAACAACCTATCCCTGGCTATTTCAAATTCATTCTCAGTCCCATCATCCAACTCTATCAAAGACATCCCAATAAAATTTCACCGAATCCTAGCCATGAAATATCCCCCCAACATAAAAAATTGTGTCTGCTCGGGAACCCATGTTCCATGGAATCCCAAGTAGGTTGTGATTATAATTCAATATGTCCCAACCAAAAAAATAATTAAAATAACTGCTATGATATAAATATTTAAATAATTTAGGTTATAAAAAGTAATTAACTAAATAAATTTTATTTTTTCCAAGATTCACATTGACTCTTACAGTCGTTCCTACCTATTTAAGAACGTTTTATGGTTTATGTGAGAACATTATAAATATAAATCATTACATTAGTGAAAAAGAATAATTTTTCTCATCCTAGATTTCCCTAAAATTGTTAACTATCTCTTGGAATCTGATATCTCATCGTGTTATTCCTTTAGAGTTTGATTCCCATTAAATCATTCCCTGAATACCATGTATCATATAAAATATCATAAATTCTCTAAAATTTCCCATAATTCGAGTAACATGTAGGATCTATGGAGCTTATTCGTGATTTCCAAAACATAAACGGTATGGAATCCATGGTTCTCATCATGGAATTAGCGCTGACAAGTAATTAAACAGAATAGAGGTTCATATCCATATATTCCCCTAATATCTTTCATCATATGCAATACAAGACATCATACCATCATTATTAAGATTTTGAAATCATTTATAAATATTATCAAGTAACATTACATTTAACTAATTTCTAATTTTTTCCAGGGATATCACTTTTAAGAAACACCATTTAACTTATTACCCCGAATTCATAGTTTCCAAAACATGAATGATTGTTTAATAAAAAAACTAATTTATAATTCACATGTCCTATCTTTAACTGGGATTATTTTTCATAAATATTTAGTTTAAATCTATATCACTTTTTCAGAACCTATAACATTTAAAAAATTTCAAACCCCCTTTTATATTTTCTTCTATTTATTTCCTTTTTTATTATTCAAATTAACTGTTACTATGAAAATCATTCTCAGAGATTTTTAGTTGGCAAATCAAATTTGAAAAAAAACATTTCATAATATGTTCTACAATAAAAAATATATCAAAACTATACTTTTTAGGGAATCAAATAATGTCATGGTTTCAAATTCCCAATAATCATTCTACTAAAAATTAACAACAACTATGGTCAAGGTAATGTTGAACATGGAATTTTTCTGTACAAAATTCCAATAAAACACTTTTTTTCAACTGATGAAATCAGTGAAATACCAACTTTAATTAAATTTATAGACACATTGGAAAATAATTTGGGAAACTTTCTTAAATTATTGGGACATTATACCTTGAACTAACATGAATATTCTCCTCACATAGAGTCCTTTAGTTCGTGTTAATGATTTAGATATCGAATAACCTTACAAAAACATTTAAAATAATGCACAACCTAGATAAATGATATCTTTTATTTTTATGGAAGTTCACAACAAAAATTGGGAGAAACTAGTGTTATATTAGAAAAGATCTTTCCTACACTATATAAAATAATGATTTTTAGAAGAACCATGGGAGATGCAAGATGATGGAGGAGATGAGGAAAAGGGGGAGGTTCTTATTGCTAATAGAGAAATGTTGAAGAGAAATAGTTTGTATAAACCATTTTAAAATTGGAAGTTCAAATTACACATATCAAAATATTTAAATTTCCCATCGTTTTCTCAATTATTTTTAAAAACCTTGCACCTGTCATGATTCTCAATGTCTAAATGATTTGACACCATATATGATTATAGAAACAATTTCATATATTGGGTGAAGATTGTGCACCGTGAATGCAATTCACTAAATACATTCACACAATTTATAGATTCCAGATTCATGTATTAATAAACCATATATGTATACACTTTAGGACACATATATTGACTTCTTTGTATTCATATACTGTACACGAAAAATGTGTCCAAGGATAAAAATCTAGAAACCCATATATATAGCCCCAAACCACCCTAAATCCCTGGAAAACTACAATTTTCTGTACAACATGATTCCAAATCCAAATTGAATCATTTTTGGGTTACGAACAACCCAAATTCAACTTTGAATCCCTCCATAAAAACTATATCATACACTACATTTGAAATAAAAACATTTACTAAAATTTCATGCACCAATATAAAACATAGTTCTTAGAATCTAACCATCATTACACTTATCGTTCCCGTGATGTCTCATGTGTTAGCCACTAGAACCTTCTAACCTACATCTGTCACCCAATCAACATTAAATTAACCAATTCCATATGTTAATAACATAAAATATGAAATTTAATCCAAAAATAAATTGAAATTGACACACTAGATCCCAATAAATTTCCCAAAATCACAATGGGTAAAACATGAATTTGATATCTAAGTCCACATATTTTGGAAAACTGTTGGTTTCATTATTCATTCATATTTCATACCAATGGCTCTCCCCCTCAAATACATCATATTTCAACCTCTAAATTTTACTGTTTGGTTTATCTATTATCAAAATATCTTATTAAAACTAAGATACTCTATTTCAATGAGTTCTACAACCTAGATTCTAACACACCATAGTCATATATACTTGACTAATGCTATTAAACATCACCAAAAGTTATTTTTTCCAAAACAAAAATATATTTATGCACAACCTCTACCTGATCACCTGATTGGAAGGCCTAAACATTTTTCAATTTCTTAGTTTTATTCTCATAAAACATTATTCACATCCATGGTGACATACTATTTATGATTTGTATCAAACCACATGAAATTAAATTGAAAAACGTGTAAGACCTTATCTAGTAACCCTTTAAAACATTTCTAGTCTTCAACATCCATTGAGACAACAAATGACCTAGTATTGTTGAATTCTTGCTCGAATTCAACCTACAAACAATAAATCGTGATTCATAGAGACCAAAATTGAGTCCCCTTGATATTTCATAGCAATATAAAAAACCATCGAAAGTCATCATCATTCCCTACTACACAAGAACACATCACTAATCAAAGACATCTTAAATCACTAAAAAAAAACTTGATACTAATTAAAATTGTATTAATCATCAACTTCCACATTCAAATTACTATTTAAATTTATGTATGAAATCCAGGTATGTACCTCATAAGTTTCCCACTAGTACATTAATGCCTCCTCAAAAGAAATATTTATGGATCCACATTTTCAAAACCATTCTTTCAAAAGGGAAACTATGACAACCCAAAAATTTTGATACATAAATATCTCATCATTTAATATGAATATTAAATTCATTTACTAAATTCATTCCCAAGGACCATAATGGATTAATGTCATTTAAATCTATGTACACAAACATCTTATTAATTTAATGGTATTTAACATCTTCTATAATGATATTACACTTTTTTACTCTTCACAATCATATCCTTTTAATCACCATTATTAATAACATGTGGAAAGGAAACATATAAAATTAAGACTAGAGATTCATAGTATGTTTAAACATGGTAGGTATCTTTATATGATCATAAAAAATAATAATATAATCATATGGTTATGACATCATGGAAAAAATATAAAAATTTAATACCCTACTTATAATCAACTAGAAACATCAATCATGGAATTATGGATTATCACCCCAAAAGACATGAGTAAATAGATGGTGAAATATTCATTATTTATGAATCATATTCAGAATTCATATAATTTGGGATGAATAATATGTATATAAACTATTTTATTTTCCATGGTAAACAACCAAAATAATAAAACATATTGGATCATGCCTTATCACATTTTCCACTTTTTGGAACAATCCAATCAGCCTATATTCCATTGTGGATCAAGACCATAATCCAATTTCCCATTATGGACTAAACGAGTTTACATGTTTCTCATTTTTATATCATGAGACATAATTAATTAATCATTATATTAGTGGAATATATAGGTCCCACCAATAAAAAAATTAATGCCATATATATGAATTCCACATAATTATAAAAAATTAATCAAATATTTATCCATGAAAATAAATAGTATTCATAAATATTTCATCACATAATAACTCATGGAAATGGAATGGGTTTCAAAATAATAATAATTTCATTATATCATAACCCTTATAAATGTTTTTGGTTTCATTAACATCATTTCAAAATAATTATAAACCATTTAATGATATAATAAAAATGTATCCATAGATCATGTCACCATTAATGTATAATGGAAAAAAATTATTTATCTTCAATTGAGAATGATTTTGAAATATCACAAGGAAATTTTTACAAAGAAAATAGCCTTTCAATTTTTATATTCAACTATTATTAATAAATTTGGTAGAAAATATTAAAAGTCATGTCCTTAAATATATCCATGGAAAATTATAATGTATGATTTAAATCATTGATCAGTTGTGATGACATATACTTATGTTTCTTTTATACTATTTAAAACAATAATTATATTATTTTGTTTTATAAAAAATAAAAATCACCTCCTTCATCTCTATATGTATATATTTTTTATTTTCAAATAGGTTGCATTGTGTTTGAGTGATAACCTAATCATAATGCTGGTGATACATATTTTAAGCAGCCAAAATGCGGAAAATTTAAAAAATTCATATTAACTAGGGAGACATTGATCAATGTTTACCCAAAACAATGAATTTCATATTTTATTCCATTCTTAATAATCACAATAATCACCATTACTAGCCTTCTTGTATCCACTATCAATCCTAATACCAGACCAATCGCATGAGATTATCACCACTGTAAACACAAATGCAGCTATTCATAAAAAGAATAAAATATTTATTTTATGAAATTTCATATAAATGAAGGAAAATGTGGATAAAAATGCCTATAATTAATCATAATATATTTTTTAATATTACATGATTTTTTATAAAACATGGATAGAGAAGAAAAAATTATTCAATTGAAGAGAGAAATAATGCCGATTTTTTCCTTAAAATAAATTTCAATATTTTGAATATATATGAGGGGAAAATGAAAATAAAAATATATTCTCAAGAAATAACTAGAGGGGAATAAAATGAATTGTATTTTTTAGAATAGGATCATATATATTCATTAATGGATATCAAAGAATAAAATATCATGTTTACAATAGCTTTGAGGCATAAATAACTTACCACAGATGTAGCATTTGATTCATAATACCCATGTAAGAGAGTTCATGAAATTGATATGTAATGTACCATTATTTTATTGTTAAAAATAATTTAATTCATTATTGAGATTTTAAATCACCACATCAAGTGATGAGTATAGAATTTGTCTCATATAAATTAATGTGATAAGAAATTATCTTACCAAAAATATTGAATTCTTTATTACACATTGATAAATATTTTCTGACACAAATATGTTAATTATTCATATATTACATATATATATGATATATTATATGATTTACTTATGTACTTTTATTACTCATTTATTAACAAATTATTGTCAAAATCACATTTCGTGTAATAACTACTTTGTTTATCATGTATGTTTTGGTTTTTAATTTTCATTAAATGTACAATGATCATAATTAATAAAAATACAAAAGTTTAAACATCATATTAATATCATATTTTTTCATTATGTTCATATTCAAAATCATTAATTAATGTTATATGTGGAAATATTTAATACAATGGTCATGGAGAAGGTATATTGTGCGTACGAATGTTAACAATATCCATTTTTTGGGTGGAATAATATGATGATAAATGTGAATTAAAATTTCAATAATTATTATGATGTAATATATATCACATGAAATTATTGAATTTATATATACAACCTTCTATTTGATGTGTTAGTGAAAATGGGTCACATTGCATTGTGAGGTGGTAGTCCTTCACCCAAAGAAGCGATGTCGTAAAATATACCATGAAATGGAATGTAAAGAGGTATATGTGATTAAATGATTTCAGAGGTATAATTATGTTTAAAATATTATATTTTTACTTTATTTTAGTAATTAATCCATAATTTTTTTAGGAGTGGTGGATGGTGAATTACATCACTTAATGAGGCGGTAGTCCACCACACACACGATTACAAGTTTCATTTCACATTTAATAGAAGAGGTTATGGATTTATCAAAATCTATTAAAATAATAACATTTCATTATATTTAGTATACTAATGTAATTATAATTTCATTTTTTATCATTTTTTAAGGAGGATGAAGAAGAAATAAAATAAAATTGATTATTTTAGAAATATACATATTCTTCCAAAAGCCTCATTATATTTTCACCAAACGCTTATTAGGGTTGATTTATGATAGATCCATGGGCTATAGGAAATGGGAGATATTAATTATATGATTTGGGTAGTGATTTTCTACACCAAATTTAATTGTAATTTTGTAGAGGAGAGGAGTGGGGTGGTCTTTTAGAATTGGGGGTGAGGAGACACAATGATGTTTTTGAAAGAAATAATTATATCTAAAATTTTCACATGAAACAATTATCTAAATTGGGCCATTAATACTACCATACTATTGGATTTTTAAAGGATTCGGGTCATTTTTAACCTTTATCATTTTAGTTTTTCTCTCATAAACTAGTTGTTACCTCAACCGTGGAAATTAATTTTTACTAATTTCACTATTCATTATCGTTAAAATTTATAATTAAATATTTAGATAATATTAAATATCATTATTACAATGAATGAATGCATATTTAGAAATTATATTCACATATGAAATTAAATTTAATTTAAAATTAAACAAAAGTATGTGGGGAAAACTGTTTTACATTTAACAATGACCTCAAAACTATAAAAAATTTTCATATCAAAACTCATCATGAAATGGATTCAAATGAAAATAATGGCGAAATTATATTTTAATTTGACACTTCATTTTAACACTATGTTATATAAATTTTAATTTTTTAAATTCTTTTAAAAACTTTAATTCTTATTAACACATAAAAATTTTCAATATTCACTGAACATTTTATCATTTCAAAAAAAAATTCAGTATCATGATTAAGATAATTATTAAATATTTATATCAAAAAAGATGTTCAATTATTTGAATTTCATTTTATATCTATATATATATTTATTATTAAAATATGTTTGAAAATTTCTCTAAAACTCCCTTTCCAAAAAAGACATATATTAGTCGTAAAATTGGATTTATTCATATCTGGAACCTAGAAAACACAGATGATAAATTTCATATAGATATAATTTAATATATAATATATTAATTTCACTAATATCATTATATTAAATTTATATATTTAATTTATTGAGAGAAAACATTTTTGTGCACTTAAAAATAGTTTTCAGTAAAATATTTACTTTATTTTGAAATGGTTTCTATATTATTTTATATTTTATTGGTATTTGAAGAATTAATGTAATAATTATATGCAATACATATATTTTATAAATTTAGTTATGATAATTAACAACCTATGTTCAAAACCATTGGAGTTAACTATCATATTAAATATTAATATTTGAATAGTACAATATATTTCATTTAAACTCATTTTTGCGTGTAATGTATTCTATAAAAAAAATTTGGAATTTTTTTTTCACATAATAATCATGCTTTTATATTATATCACCATTAAAATAATTTATCTCAGCAATTAATTTTCTCAAATATTAAAAAATAAGGATACTTTTACCTCATAATATCCTTATGATCACATGTATCTTCATTATGTTGGTGGTTTCACTAAAAACATTTACTTGGAGAGTGGTCTAGATTCGTAGAATATTATATCTACGAACCAAATCCTCAATTGTGTAATCTTTATAAAAAAATAATTTCCCTAGTGGTATGAACTATATTTTAAAACATGTGAAGGGTTTGGTATGTACTTCAGAGAGATAAATGGAACACAATCATAGCATATGAGAGGTTTGGTGTGAGTGATTTATGAAATACAAAAATTCCAATTTGATAAATAATCATGAATTGGCCATTATAAATATCGAATAATTTTATTTTCTACTAAAATATCATAAACATATTCAGTGTTGAAATTCAATACAACATCTTATCATTGTATTTCAATTCTATATCACACTAATGATTGTCATTATATATTTTATTTTTAATATGTGCTTCCCTTATTAGATTATAAATAGATCCAACCATATATACCATTAATATATCAAGAACATATCCATATATCATTCTTTCTCTAAAATAATTATATCATGTTGGGGATCTACTCATCAATCCCTATATAGATTCATAAGGATCCATCTGAATGATCGAGTGAATGATATTTTCAAAATAAATCAAGACTGGAGGAAGGTTTTGATGGTAACCCCATGTAAAATAAATAGAACAAGATCATATAATAATCTATATAATTTCAATTATTCCCTCAAACTGACCAACTATTAGAGGATGATACCCAATTATAAATCTCAATTCCTTATCCAGATCTAATTGATGCCTTCTCTATATATTTAAGGAAAAATAATGATCTCGACAACAAACAATATAATGTGGTACTCGATTCAATCATAGAAAATATATAATTAATATTATGGAATTTATATCATGATATAAGTATTCACTAATAGAAATGAAGTGTGATAACTTTGTAAATAGATCGACTATAATCCAAATTGCATTATAACCATTAGACATGATTTGGATTCTAGTGAAAAAATCAAATGAGATTAATTTATCATTTACATTCCGGTATGGGTGTTGGTTGTAACATCCCATTATAATTTTTCTCTCAGCCTTATCTTTATTAAAAAATAATCCCCATTTTGAAAACACAACAATATCATTCCTCATGCGATACAACTGAAATACTATTTCAAATATCTATACATCTTTGTACTTCCACGATGTTTAGAGAATAAAGAACTATAAGAATCATCTAACCACTTATTTTTTCTAATAATGTATAGAAGAATAAAATACTTATTCTTAACCAATATTATATAATCACAATTATTGTTAAAATAAGGAAAATTTATCACCTTATTTTCTAGTTTCACATCTTCCTTCTTCACATATGGAATCATTAGTTGGATAGATGGGTTAACTTTAGTTTGGGAAGAGAAAAATATTTTTTCTCCCATTGTTATTAAAATATCAATCCATTTAAAATCCATATATATTGCATCATCTATAATTCTCATAATGTATAATATAAAATGATCCTTTGGACACAATTAACCATTCCCCTTGTTCTCAATCCCTGGGTGGTAATGTATTGAGTATTAATGATGTGTATCCCACTGTAAAAAACATCTATAGTGTAAATTCAACAAAAGTTGTGTGAATATAAAAAATATTTATTTCTCGTCTATATATATATAATTCCCATTTAAATATAATTTCTTATTACCATTAATGGGAAATATCATTTTAGGTGGCAAAAAATCCTTGTTTGGGTAATTTTAATAATGAACTATAAATTTTTTTGTTGCCTAACCTATGGCCAACTAATTTTTCATGTAATTAATCCTAATACATTATTAGATACATAAATATGTATTACCCAACCATATCCATTTTAGATTAATTAATGAAAAGTATCACAAATGATCCAATTCTTAAAATCCATGAAATATCATCACATTTATCTATATTAAATAACATGGATCCATTTTGATTTAATTGGTTAGTGGATTAATATTCCATGATAAATTGTCAATAAAGAATCAGTAATAGTTATTGGCAACATGAAATAATTAGATTTCAATCATAGTGGTCGGTTTATTGTGATAATCATTAACAAATATCGTTGAAGGATCCACCGATATGACCTTGCATAAGATTATATATCCCACAATTTAGAAATTATTGTAGCCAAAATGAGCACATTTAAATTTTTTAATATTTTATCTCCTTCCATAGGGACTTTAGTACAATCAAAATTTCATTATCATGAAATTCCATAATCATTTTGTATATATCAATATCATAAATAATGAGAAACACCAATAATCAAAGAGATCTCTAAATATTCTACTTTATTAATTCCATGATGTTTGAATGTGAAAAATATACTCCCAGAATCCACTGAGTGATAACCCCCGTTGATTGTCTACATGACCTTAGGTATGCACCCTATTATGCAAGTGTTTTTCGACTTGTAATGAGGATGTAAGGTGAGTTTGTGGAGAGACTATTCACTCATGGTTCAGAGTATAGTACTACATAAATAATATACAGGAATCAATGAAAAAATTAAAATTATGATATAATGTAGAATGAATAAAAATTAATCTTCTAAAAATAATATGACTATGTTAAATAATAAATTGATATAAAATGATGATGATGATTTAATTTTGTTATAAAATAATTTCTGACACATGACATATGGCATATAAAAATATTCCACGTTCATTAAAAAAATAATAAATAACCAAAAGATTTAACTATTGGAATCTCGATAATGGGATCATTTATAAGCTGTTTTACACCTTCACAGTTCAAATTATCAATAATTGGATGTATTAAACATCTTTTAATCTACACATCCTTCATATATTATGATCAATTAACAAAGGCGGATTGCGAGGGGTGTGAGAAACACTAACTAGTCCATAACTAATGGTTTTTAGATCTATCTAATTTATTAATATAAAATGATATGTTTGCAGGTATATAATATACATAAGTAATAAATAAATAAAACATGTCGGATTGGAATTAACATGGATACCTGACCCCCACTACCTTCTTCATCCTATGATGGATGTCTAAACAATGGTGAGCTTATACATGTATTATATGGGTGTAGTAGTAGGTCATCATACAATTGAATAAAATGTTTATCAACCCCATGTATATAATTTTTATTTGGGGAGACATCCATGGAATACAATGTAAGAATTAAAATAATTTAATAAAAAGTTATTCATAGAATTAATTACTATATTCCTTATAATTACTAATTATAATCATGGGCCTATCAAAAGTGATCCATAAATGTAATTATGATTTTTTCTACACGATCATAGATAATATGAACCGACATAGAGTTGGTTTAGGGATACCTATAAGGAATTCCAAGTATCACTCATTGAATAGTAGAAGAATTACACTCTCTTCCAATCCGAGGTATCTCACACAAGGGAACATGTATCACTCAAGACATGTTATAGTATTCTATGCATCGATCCAACTCTCAGTGTCACCCTAAGTGAACCAATAACAGTCATGGGTAATAATTAATCCACAATGTGAGGCCTTCCAAGTACTATAATGTGTCACAACTAGTGGGTCTAACAATACATTAAAATTTTAAAATATAAGTCATGATGATCCCAAAGATGTCATGAATAAAATAGAGACCCTTGTATCTCCGTCGGCTCAGATATGAGATAATTAATTGACTGAGTAAGTCATAAAGTCATGATATTTAAAAATAAATACGACCATGACACTTTAATAAATAGACACTTCATTTCTATCATTAACTTCAAGAACATAATAATGATTATAGGATTCATGACATGGCTAAAAATTTCAATTATATTAATTCAAATTCAAAACAATTAATTAATGGAGACACACACACAACCAAAGAAGATAAATTATATTTAGCTTCAAGACATATGTCCCTTAGGACTTTTCCGAAGGGGGACACCCATTGGGATTTCTCATATAGAGATTAATTCCCTATGAAAATTGTCTATGTGTAGCTAGTATTGAAGCTATAATTTGATTGACAATTAATTAAATTAAATTGTCAATATAGATGAGACGACCGGAGATTTTGGTTGTTATACAATGGAAGATAACACAAAATAACAATACATGATTGAGTAGAATAGGTTCACCTACCATATGGTTGTAGCACAATCATCATCCATTATTGGAACATTGATCAAGGTAGAATGTGATAAATTTTAATAATAGACTAATCACATGAAAAACATTTTATGAACTCACAAGAAAATGACTTATCATATGGGATGATAAATTAGAAATATAAGGAAGATGGTTGATGAAATTTATTAGAGGAATCCAATAGACCGAATAGTAAAGGAAATTAAGATTATAAAAGGGAGTCATCACAAAGCCAATCCTACCACGAGGATGAGATATAAATATGTTGAGGAGGTTTTTGTGTGGGAGTAATGGGGGAGGAATAATAATTAACTGCCAAAAATATTTTAGGGGGAAAGTTTAATTTAAAACATAAATTTCGGGTTGCATTTTTGTGATACATTATAGGAAAAACCATGGTAAAATCATTTAACATATTCTACACAATAGAAACATCGAATAGGATAGGTGTATGGTTTGACTAAACATTCACATGTTTTGAAAAAAATAATATATCAATAAAGGTCTTTAGAAATTCCATGGGCATGCAGCTATGTTCACGTGGTTTCCAAAAAACCATAAAACCTCTTGTCGTTAATTTATTATCCAACTATATTTAGTCACATTGTTAGAAAGTACTATACGCTATATGTGTAGAATTTTCTACATCTCCAATTTAAATAGATCTAGGCTCTGTGCTAGACATGATCTCCCCTAGATGTAGTATTTTTAATTTGATCATAATAAAACATAAAACTCGATATTTTGAATGGTTTAAATCTTTTTATATCTTCTCTAAAATTCCGAGACATTACATCCTCCCCTCCATAATCAAAATCACCCTCGATTTTCCATTATGAGGTAGGCAAAGCATCTTATGGGAAATTTGTCATCCACTGAGAATGTAAATCGCGTTTTTTCTCCTAGGTATCGTCATTCAAATGACTTTACATCCATTTTACTTGAATTTTAAGAAATAACATTCTTCAATTGCCTGCATGATCTGGTCGACGATACATATCAGATGAATCGTCATGGATGAATCTTCCTCTATCTCAATATCCATGGGATCAAATGAATATGACATGTTAGAAATATTCCAATCTTGATATGATAGAAATATGACTTTTTATATTGTTTGTTACCTTTGGAATAACTACAAATGATATACTACCTTCTTGAATCTCTCCGTAATCTCAAAAGGCCGGTGTAATTTAGGTTATAGCTATCACAGTGTCTGAATCTGTCTAGGTCCTAATCTGGTGGACCCTAAAAAAATTCCTAATGTCCCATGTCTAATTAACAATGGTGGTCAATTCGATAACTATACCACTTCCTACCGGATCAATCTATAGCCATATATTTTTTAATCCGTTGTACTTGCTTCTTCGACGGAACAAGATGGCGAACAAATAGTGCTACCTCACCTTCCTATAAAAGAACAAATTTAAATGAAATCACCTACAATAAAAGGCCTCATATAGAGCCATCAAAATCATTTCAAGAATGTTTTTATTATAGAAAAACTCAATAATAGTTATATGACGATCCCAAAAACATCCAAAATCAAAGAGAAAAGCCTAGAGCATGTCCTCTAAAACCCTAATCATACGCTTGAACTATTTGTTTTTATATTGATAATATGTTGTACCCAAGAGAACATATAAATGAAAATTCATCTGAACAGCCAACCAGAATCACATTTTATAACATAAATCATGATATGATATGACATAATAGGGAACACCATGATGGTTCAAATTTTAATTAACATAAATACATCAATTTCTTCAACATATAAGGTCTCAAGGATTGTTACGAAGTGTGAAACCTCATTAAACCTATCGACCACCACCCATACCACATGTAAACCTTGTTGGGATCCTAGAAAACCCTTCTTGAGTTCAATGATGATTTTATACCATTTCCACATAGGAATGGACAATGGTATTATATTTCTAGAAGGTCATTGGTTCCCTAGCTTCACATACTGACATATGGAGAACCGTGTGATGAAACATAAAATATACCTATCAATGTATGGTCTCCAATAATGATTAAATATGCATTATCAAATCATGCTAATCCATGGGTGAACATTCAAAATAGAGGCATAATATTGAGGAATCATCTATTCCCTTGTGTATAAAGGAACCCAAACACATCTGTGGAAAATCATGATCTCATTCTAAAAAATCAACACTAGAAGGTGGGTTCTCATATGAGACACTCTCCCCATAGAAAATTCCCTCAGGATCACAAATCTATGTAATCTATAACCATTATATCAAAGATTATGTCAATTTCAAAGGTAGTAAATATGTTTCTGATTGTATTATGGATCCTCTATGTTCATATAGGGAAATAGATCCCTCAATATAAAATCAATTTTGGCCTCCTAAATGACCTTCTACCGAGTATTTTAGCTCACTAAATCAGTCCTTTAATTTATATTCACAATTTTACTACATATACTAAAATCAATAAATTTTTTTTTTCTTTCAATATACATTGTTCAAGATTTTATTTATATTGTGTGTAAGTATAATGTGGACATTATCTTTCTATGTAAAACAAAAACCTCTATCCTGATATATAATTCATCTAATATTGTAAATCATAAACCAAATCATCATGCCCAAAGATATGATTTTGTTAATTCCTCGAGTGAGGTCTCAACTCCCATGACCCTTATTCTACAATATGAACACCTTGCATTAGAAACTCTCCTAACCCGATCCATGATGCATCACTATAGAATGTGTAGATTAACTGAGTTCTAGACTAATTAGGATCTGCACAGAATGAATTATCCATATAAAATTGTGAATGTCATTATCACAAGATTTGAATGAGAAGAAAATCACACACTCTATAGTCTTGCTCGTAAGAATAATGTCAAGTCATTATAATCCCTAAATAAAATTATTATATAGCAAACTATCCCCAAATGATTGACATTTCAATGATGTTCTTAGGATGATTCTAGGAAAAAATGACACCTTCCTCCAATTGGATAAAAATACTACTACTTATCGAATAATTTGACACATGAAATGATCCTTGTCAATATGGTAGTGGAAATTAATGGGCTTATCATAAAAATGGTGGAATCTTAGTCCATTCAGCCTGATCTTAAAATTGTTTTCATGGTTATTTTTTGTATGAGAATGAATCAAGATGTATTCCACAAATACTATAGTGAAAGAATCTGAAATCATGTGAATAAAAAATTAAACACAACCATATATTTTACTGGAACATTCGTAATTCCAAACAACATAACCAGATGTTATATAAGCCATACCATCTTAGGAACATTGTATGTCGTATGTTTGATGGAATCAATTTACTATAAGGTAGCGTGAAATAAAATTGATCATATAGAAAACTAAATATCCTTAGATATAGTTTATGTGGTTGTATATGCACCTATGTGGAAACTGATTCTTAACCATTAGTTGTTTTAAACATCTATAATCTAGTCCAAAATGAAGGGTAGTGTCCACTGTCTTGTTGAAATATGGGTGAAACCGTAGATATGTACTGGGTCATATAAATTCCTTCTCATATAATTTCTCCAAATACTTGTTGAGTTACTAGAGCTTGGTAGTTACAATATAATATGGATGAAGAGAGAATGTTGAGGCATATATCACTAGCTCGGTGAAACCAACAACTCTCTAATATGTGGTATAGAGAAGAAATTTCAACGATGTACATCCCGGAAATGATACAAAATAATTCTGCAATCTGTATGATGTAATCCATAATCACTAATAATGAAACTATATATATTTTATTTCACCCTGAATATCTCTTGATGTTGGGTTCTATATTGAATTGCATGTATATGTCATTCTCCATTAAAAATATAGGAACGTCCCTCATGTAATATTGATGAAACACTCCAGTGCTAAAAATAAATATAGGCATGTTATGGGACTAGGTATTCCACTATAATTATGGTGAAAGCACTCGTCATCTCTATTATATAATATTTACAAAAGAAATAGCACCTAGGTATGGCGTGTGGGTACTCCGTGCACAATGTTATATTTTATAATCAAACCCGTAATATTGTGTCAAGAGTCATCACTCCACAAATTCTATCCATTTAGAAGCCCCTGAATATCATTATATATGAACATATAGAATATATTTATTTTACAATATAAAATAGGATAGAGAGTAATGTATGAGATAATATAATAACTCCTCATATTAATGAAGTCCCTAGATCACGGTACTTAAGAGTAGGTTGCACTGTATATACATGCCATGATTTGTGTCCATGAGTTGTATCCTAATAAAACTAGGAAGGCATTCTCTACTGGAGTTGAACCTCTAAGGCATGAATATATCTTAAATGGACATCCCATTATCTTGATCATCTATTATAATACTAGTTCTAATCTTGACCTAGATATACTAATCGTTTACCTCAATACAGTGTCGGTATGGTTCCCCTCTCACCAAGGACCTGAGGAAATGTTTGTGTAAAATTATAAATGTGGACAATCCTTCAACAAGCTCAACAGTTGATTAGGTTCATAATAAATTTAGGATTATTATGGAATCCCTTAACAGACTAGTGATATTACTCATAATTGTTGCGTCATGTCATCTATAAAGAACTTCCCCCATGTGCACCCTCGAAACATTTTTTCCTATCAATGGATAAACCATCTCCTAACCTGGAAGCTAAACTAACACAAATCGCATCGCGTGATTACCTCAGCATCAAACTATTGATGATATACTAGTTCACTATATATTATTAAATGTTCTACTATAATACATTCACAATCAATCAAATGGAATATAAAATCCCATTTCCAAATTTTATTGGAGTCTTCAAATCATCACTGGTCAAAGATAGAGGGAAATATTGTTTGATAGTGAATCTAGTTGGAAACTCCAATAAGGAAATATCTCCCTACAATAAATGTATATACATACTAGTGTGCTCCCCTCATAATGCCTATGGAATTAAGGGGTAATAGATTTTTGTCTAGATGTTTTCCCAGACCATACCCCGTTGATTTTCCACCTCAGATATGAAATCCCACAAATGTTTTGTGGAGTAATAACCCATTTATGTGGCCTCATTGACCCTATACATTGAATGAATCTATATATTCTCAAATTAAAACAACATTTACTACATCCATGAATAAAAAACCATAGGACTATGATTCCTTGGGATGGTGGGAGGATGTTACTACTGAAATTATCTCATCAACAATTCTATTGTAAGCGTAGGATTTGGTTTTCCCTTTACAAACTGCATGATGAGTAAGTAGCTATCATTGTATTGAATATCAACTCCCAATGGATGATAAAAAAGTGGTTCTTCAGGTGGAACGAATAGAGTTAATACTAATGGCTTAGGTCCCCCACACTTGGAGCATGTCCATCCCCACCATCACGGTTCACGACTCAAGGACATCATAAATGAATAGTTCCAAAATTTCCATGATCACACCTTATATAAGATTTAATATAATATAAGATCAATTAATAAAGGAAAATATATGTACATATCCTTCCTATAATCATGTTTTACCACTCTTCATAATCATACTTTTTTATCTAGGAAATATGGAATATCACTGGTGTAAACGGAGACACTGCCTACCACCCAATCCAATGTTTGGGTCAGGGACAAATACTAACATAACCCAGATAAGGTCCTAGTATATTAATTTTAAATTACATTTTATACAGGAAAATACCTCTTACCATTCAACTATGATCCCAATTTATCGATTACTATTAATTTTAAATGATTAATTTATTGAATTTCATACTCAATCATATATATGTATGGAAGTCTAGTTAAATGAAACACCATTCAAAATTTATCAAGTCCCATACACTATAAATTTATATTTTTATGGATTTCATGTATGACCAAACAATTACACCAAGTATTATTATATAATAGATCATGCATAATATTTTGGTTGAATGAACTATGATTTATAATTTTTAAAAGTACATGAATGATAAATTACAAATCGAGATCATCAATCAAATATTCTAAAATTTTAGTTCGTAAAACTAGTAATTCTTGGTAAAAGCATCAAATAATATTTTAATTAATGTTTCATCATAATTATATGTGGAGAAAACTCTATTTATATTATTGTAGAGAATTTAATTAAACTAATAATATTAAACATGTACGAACCCTTATAACACTCCAAATACATAATGATCTAGACACTAAATATATAAAATAATAAATGAATGCAGAAAATAAATGCGGCATGGAAAAACTCATGCCTATGAGTCCTAATATTCCTAATTTGATAAGATAGATTATACACCATAATATCCTTACACAAAAATCATATAAATTCCATTAGGATAACATCAACAATAATAACGTCCCAAAACATCTGTGTCTCCCAAATAAAAAATTAGAATAACTCTGACATTAAAAAAAATAAAATCATTAAACCATCCCAGAAAACATGGGTTTCCCATATATATGTCTTAGAAACATGGAAACATAGCCTTAGTAAAAGATATTGATACATCTTATCACCATTCGAATACCAAATATTAATAAATAAGGGGAAAATTCTTGTATTTAACTCTATAGAATCCAACCCTAGACTCCACTATGATGTTTCCAGAGATGGTTGGACACATAACATTAATAGTTACTCCCAGTACGACATACACTCATAATTATAATTGAGGGTGTAAGGTAATTCAATGAGAAGACTATTCCCTCATGGTTAATATTGGATAATATTATAAAGCATAAATATGAAATAATGGATTTACTAATAATAAGCAGTAGTAGAGCTAGAATAATAAATCATCTAGTGTAAATAAAAAGTTGGAATCATATTAAAAAATGGATTTCTAATGATGATAATTTCATGTAGCAATAATATAATTAAGGAAACATTAAAAAAGGGTAACATGAATGGACCACATGACATGATAAAATTAAAAAAAACACATATTCTAACACTATAGGAATCTCGAGCATAGTCTTGTTCCCCTACTCACATAATCCATCATAATACTAAGAAGTAGAAATTGGAAGATGAATTATTATTTTTATCTATACTTGATGTCCTGATTTCTTCATGAACACCAAAGGCTACCTGACCAGTGTTTGAGTTACACTAATAAAGCTACCACCTATAGTGCGTAGAACTATTCTGTCTGTCCATATAAAACATATACTGATTATGTAAATAATAATTCATGGAATAAAGAATTATAACATGTTTTTCTTGTTTTCTAATGAATATAAGACTTCTATTACCCACTTCAGCATAATCTTGATTTGTAATCCAATATGATCCAATACATGTATGATAAGGGTATAATAATCGATATCTCAAACAAATAATCATAAGTGAAAAATTATAAAGCATATTTTTTCTCCTGGATGAAGCATCCATAACATACAAATTAAGCATTAATATAATTTGGAAAAATTGTAACCATATAAATCATATAATTAGTAACTAGAATCAATAGAAATTACTAGTAAATAAATTAATAGAGTCCTTAGTGTTTCTCTAGGATATGAAATAATACCCATCAACATAGTGTATGTCCAAGGGTAACCATAAATGAATCCAAAGTATCAATCATGGAATGATTGAATTATGACCCTCTAAGACCATCCTATGTATACCATATAAGGGACTAAGTATCACATAATAAATTATATGACAATATTTCTACTAACCTCGTCTATGGGTTCTCCCCTCATGAAACAATATCTCTCATGGGTATTAAGTAATCCACCAGTTGAGACCATTCATGGAATATAAAGTATCTCTCCTAATATATCTATTTATCCAAAAAAAATTAAAATTAAATGGAATTATGAGTCAATATAAGGTGGACTAAACATGAGGCCCTTATACTGTACATGGGAAAATATTTCATTTACATCAATTCATATTTATTATATTTATTTCAAGGTGTTAGAAAAAAACCCAAAGAATATAAATTATATTCAGGTTTAATAGATATGAACCTTAAGCCTTTTGAGAAGGGACAACCCATATGTGTGGATGATATCCGAATAATAAAACTACAACCATGGTATGTGATTATCAAAATTTCTAGTAGTCAATTATAGAACCATAAATTAATATAAATTGTCCTTATAGAGGTGACTTCATAAAGTACAATGGGAAGAACAATTTCACATGTAATAAATGAAACAATACATTATGTTAATAAACTACAACACCCACATTAATTTTATATAGATCTCCTCATCCAGTTTTGGTCCTTGAATCGAGGATGAATTGGGGATATATGAAGAATAGAGAAGTTCTGTAAAAATTTGTAGAATGATACCATAAAAAGAACATCATATGGGAAGATAAGAATGAAATAGATTGAATATGATTGGAGCGATTTTATAGATGAATCTGAAACAGTTATCTGTGAAATAAAAATAAAAATGAAGAGGGAGTGACACATAAGCCTAATTTGGAAAAAGAAGGATATTCATGAATTGGGTGGATGTTTCTCTAATGGGGAAATGAGTTTGAGGAAAAAATTAAAAGTTGTAACATTTTAAGCTAAAATGGTGTAATTTTAACCTTAAATTTAGGGTCACACAGTTGGAAAGTCCATATGCGCATCACAATCTAGGTTCATCCAAAGGAACCCATTACACGGGGTAGGAACACATTCTATATAACCATGCTCAATCCATGAAAACAATACACATTTAAAAAGGTCTTCAACACCTATATGAGAATATTAAATAGCTCAAAAAATTTCAGAAAAAATTTGTGAAATCATTCTATGTACATAGTATCTCCTAAGGATGAGTACCAATGTTATTACTCACAATGCTCTCTTCTTACGAATCACCATTCCACACTATTTTCTAGAGTTATGGGCACTGTAAAATCTCTGGACAATCTTGAATGCCTCCGTATAAAATTTATCCTATTAATAACCTAAAATAATAACATTTTAATAGTTGTAAAAGTGGTAGTATCTCTTTAAAAACATTGATTTTAAATAAAGCGAATAATTGAGCCCAAATAGAATCACTATATAAAAATTGTGTCGATATAATGTATAAAACAATATATTGGGAATTCCCTCCTAAAATAAATTTTCACTAAATCATATTCATCACCAAATGGTATTATAGCCATAATGGTTCCAAATATATACTTAATAATGATGAACTACCATAACATAAATCATCGTTAAATTTGTCTAATATGTTATAATTATGATCAACCAAAAATTCATTATCCCTTAACGGTATCCATAATTCTTAATTTAATCTTACATGGAATTTTATATGTTCCCAAAATTAATAGAATCATTATATGAATCATGTTTTCTAAAACCCAAATACCATAGAAAAATTTAATTCTACAACATATTACTTCTATCTTGATACATAAATTAATAACTACTTTCACAGAAAAGATCGATAATGAATATTTCATTCAATTCTCGTGGAGACTAATCATGGATTATGGAATTATCATTTAATTATTCCATTTTATCCACAAAGAAAACATTCATTTTTAAATAAATTTTACTCAATGGAAGTTGTTTACTCGTAGAAAATATTGTCAACTCCATTTGACATATAATTCTATGTTATTTTTCTCAATTAAATAATTTATTAAGATAACTAATATATAATCCACAATTATTAAAACATTAATGTTTATAAGGAAATATATTCATCATAATTGAGACATCATGTAATTCACTGAAGTTCTAATTTTTAATCATATATTATAACAACTTACTTGGAATAATTATAATGTCTTTATCTCTATTCATAATTTATTTCTTTTCACATAGTCATTAAATAATAAATAAAAAATAAGTTTTAACATGATCCCTTTTGGTTACTACTATAGAGTATAACAAAAATCACAATGTGAGCAATAGAAATCATAGTGGAAACACATGTAATCATGAAAAATCAATTATATGATGTCTGAATTCTAAAACCACCATTAATGTTTATAAAAAAAATACTTACATATTATATAATTGATCATCATTGATTTAAACCATTTATAATTGTTCATAATTGAAATATTAATTATTGAAAGAATATATCCTAGGAGTGTCCGAGAAGGTCAACAGTAAGGCTTGTCTTGTACCAGGTAGTGTTTGAGTAAATCCTAACATTCCATTTTCAGATTTATAAACCCTGGGTAAATCTATGATATAACCACATTAACTTTTTTGAATCCAGAAATGGCTGTATTTTTTAAAAAACCACATAATCTATTCCTAACACAAACATGTTGATTTTTTATTATAGGATTATCCTATGAAGTCTTACTAAATTATTCTTGTCCTAGTTTCCAATGGATTAATAATTGATTTTACGATACCAACTATAATGAACCATGAAATTAATTCATTAATATATTACTTTTTAGAATTATATTCAATACCTTTCTAAAATACACAGATGGGGACTGTAATGGTTTCGTTTCATTATATTCCTTTAAGAAATATAATTATTTAAGGAAATTTATTCATCATATCCCACAACTATATTCCCCTTTTATTCCATTTAAAAATATAAGCTCCATAAAACCATTCATCATTTCCCAGGTATAGGATACATGGGAAATGGTGAGTGTATATGGTATGTATGGGTTGACATGGAATATATCATTTGATGATCATACGAAAGAATAAGATAAGAATTAGTATATGAGATCACGAACATAAAAAACTATTATCATACCCAATTTTTCATATATCTTAAAGAGGAGACATTTCAAAATATATTATCATTCAGAAATACATTATTTTTATGATTTTGAAATCATAATAATTCATGAACCATAAGCTCATAAAAAAAGTGTGGCACCAACTTGGGTTTAGAAAACATTCTATTTATCAAGGTTAATTACGATGACTATATAACACAAGAAGATATCGCTAAATACATATTTCCCATAGATAATAAAGTCCATCATCTGGTTTCCCATTAAGGTAATGTCCATCAACATGTGTCTCAATGTGAATCATGCCCATCGACTTGTTTCTGATTGACATATCATGAGATAAAATGTTTTACCATATGAAATGGAGGGAGACAAATGACCAAACCATCACATATTGAAGGTCATATATATGTGTTTCATAAATTCATAAAACTACTATCATATCATTATACTCGAAAATTTGTGGGCATCATAAAAAATTCCTCATATCATAAACCATTGATATGTAAGGGGTTTCATAAACATTCCATCATATCATAATATAGTAAACCATGGAAAATGATAAAGTTACATAAAAATGTTTTCATAAAAAACCATTAAAATAAATGATATGTATAGTATACCATGATATCAATCGCAATAAATAATTTGTATCATTAGTTGATTTCATAGTAGTTGGAAAATTATTTTGAAAGATGTCAAGGATCCTTTATTTTGTAAAATAGTATTTACTCATTTTAAATTAATTTTTTCAAATAAAAAGTAATAAAATATTTATAAAATAATTTTTTAAAATTTATTGTGGAATCATATAAAAGTATCAGTAAGTCATGTATTATTCCTGATGGTGGAAAATTATATAAATTCAATAAATTTTAATATAATGATTCCTGTAAACATTTCATAAAAAAGTAAAAAAACATTATTTACCAAATGAAATGATGATTCATTTTAAACCATTTTGAATAAAGTATAAAGGGTTCTAATGGATTTAAATATTAATATGTTATTTTTAAAAACATCTTCAAAATATTTTTTATAAAATATTGATATGGAAGAAAAATAATTTTTGAACTAAGAAAGAAATAATGTCAATTCATCCTTATAAAAATATTTTTTTATCACATCATAATTTAAATAGAGGAAATGAAAATGAAAAAATTTATTCACAAGAAAAAAAAGTATGATAATAATATTATAAGTATTTTTAAAATGATGATCAGATAATTTTTTATTGAAATCCATGATAAAAAATTCCCTTTTAAAAAGGAATTGATACATAAATCCATAACCGCTTTGGTTATTTTGAATATTAATCCCTTCTAATGTGATATAACCATGTGGATATTTAAAATAGAATAATTTTCATTAAATGTATCAGAAAATAAATTTCTCGATTTATATACACCACATAAAATGATAAAGGCATGAATATGGCTTGTTTCTAATAGAAATAATATTGAGATAAAAACCCTTTATGTAATGTATTTAATTCAATAAAACAGATTAAAAATCCAATATAATAAATATAGTAAAATTATAAATCAATTATAGAACCATTATATTATATATCAAACCATAAATTTTTTTACTTTAACACATTTATTACATATTTATTAAGAATTACTTTTTAAAATTTAATTTTTAGAAATATTTTTATTGTTATTAATCTATGTTCAATTTTTTGTATAATTAGTTCATGTAAATTAATAATTGTTCCATAATTTAAATTAATTTATAAATTATATTAAAATACTATTTTATTAATAATCATATTTATAATCCTTCATGAAATTTAGATTTATAATGTTTAAATACACCGTTCTTGGAGAAGGAAGGTCATACATAAACATGAACATTGTTTCTATTTTTTAGGGGATAGATAAAAACATCCAATTATAATTAATCATTAATGAATTACTAATATTTCACATATATATATATATAATATATCAATTATTTCCATTAAATTTTTTAATATTACATTCCATATATGGAGTACGATAAATGAGTTGCATAGCTTCATGTGGAAATAATTCACACTACACAAAAGAGACATTAACATATCCCCATGCATTGAATGTAATATGGTATATATTTTATTACAATTAAATACTTATAAATTTAATAAAAAACGTATTTTTAAATTATTCCCATCATAAAAAATCCATGTAGAGCGGTGATGTAGAATAATATAAAATGGCTCGCCAAGTGGCAGCCCACTATACACATGACTGACAGTTTCAATTCTAATTTGTGGGATGGGGAGATGAATGTTGGACATTACATGAACATAATAAAAAATATCATTATATATTATAATGATACTTTTAAATTATCTTGGTTTATGATAATCTTATGGAGGTGAAATAATATAGAAAACAAAATTGCTCATTTAAGTGTGATATGTTTTTTTTAGACTACCTTATTAGGTTATTAGAAGAAAAAATCATAAGATCATTTAATAATCATAATATCGGATCTAGGAAATTTTTATGGAAGTGAGGAATATATATTTTTCAATGAATTTACTAATCTAATGGTCTTTTGAACATTTTATTGGAGAGTATATAGGGTTTTATTTTATAAGTGCGGGAGAGAAAACATTTTTAATTTTTAAAAATACATTATTATACACATTATTTTCACATGAAGAAATGATAAAAATGGAACATTATGTATCATTAAAATATATATTTTCTAAATATTAAAATAAAATTTGAATTAGTGAATTTTTCTTAATTTTTTCTATTATTACTTTAGTTTAACCACATCAGGAAACCCTTTTTTACCTTAACCATAATAATTAATTTTTAATATTTTTCTATTTATTGTAGTAAATATTTAATTTTACACTATAAGATAATTTTAATTATTATGATTAAAAATATGAAATAAATTTTTATAATTAAATTAATATAATTGGTTTCATTTATTTTAGAATCAATCCTGCAAATGTGGTGAACCAATTTATTTTATAAAGAATATTTTCTCATATATTTGAAATGATTTTATATAAAAATTAAAACATAAATTCATTTCAATGATATAAATTATAATAATAATATTCATCATAAACTAAAATTTCTTTTCAATCCAATAGAAAACAATTTTATATTTTTAAATTTTTTAAATGGAAATAAAATTATAAATAAAAACCATAAATTTTTATTATTCACATAAAAACAGATATTTTCATAAAATATTCAAAAATAATTCTAAGATATGATTTAATTTCTTATTTCAAAAACTAAAATTATTTTTTTAAATGACTTTTTCAATGTTGAAGAATTTAATATTAAAATATGTTTGCAAAATGCAATGAATCGACTTTTTACAGAAATATGGTTTTCGAAGTGGTAATTTTGATTTCTTCTCATCACATTCAGAGAAAGACATTAAATAAATGTTATATAATATATATTTTATAAATAATATATAAATTTTCAAAAAATAAATAAATATAGAATGGCAATTATTATAAATTATCATTATAAAATTCATATGTTGGAATAAAATAATATTTCAGAAAAAAAAGATTTCTTTTATTTTAAAATAGTTTTGAATTTTAATTTATAATTAATTTGTAATCTATGATTCATTTTAATATATTTTCATGAGTCATGTATTTTCATAATTTTTTTATCTAATTCATACATATCATTCAAATTGCATGGTGATAAATATCCTCTTATATTAATCTATTTTATGAGAATGTCACATTTCCTTTATACTCGATACTTCACATAACAAATTATTTTATGAAATTAATATATTTTGAAAAAAAACATTTTCATAAAATATCAGTGTGTTATTTTCATTCTTCTACAACAGACAAGTCACTCCACACCAATGGTGTGTTTTTTTGGAAATTCCGTGTGAAACACTAAATTTTCATGAACCACATTCCAATATTCACTTTACTCAAATATTGTACGTGGAGTATCACACTCACTTGAAGGACAATGAAACCAAGTACCACCTATACTTTGCATATATTAATTGAGAACAAGCAATTCTATGAAATCATGAATGTCATGAAGAATTTAATCTCTGATTGATGATGTTGATCCCTACAACATATGAGATCACTTACTACTCCATAATAAAATGTTCTAAAAATCCTATGAATTCCACTGTTTTGAGAAATGATCAACACACTCTTGACCATTGGTGTGTATATTTGGGTCACACCCAAGCACCTATTCAACTACACTATGGTCTAACCATGATGTCACCAAGAAACACAAGAACATATAAAAACCCATTTCTAGGAACCATGCCTCACTATTCAAGTTAACTTCAATGATGTCTAATCACCTCACCACAAGTGGGACTCATTTACGATGGCTCATCAAATCAAAATGACTATATACAGAGAAGTCTTGAGTTTGAATTTAGTGTATCACTACAGAATCCAAACCACTTAAGACCCACCACCAAGGATCTAATGATTAATCCTATAATATTTATATTTTTCCTTAATGATCACAATCCAAAAGGATCCAAAAATAGCCTTCATGAATAACATTATGTAACTGGGAATAAATAGGTAATTTCTATTAAGAATTCTAAAAATATAGAACAAATAAAATCACGCATCCCAAGTATATTCCTACCTCATCAAGCCCACTAATGACCTAGTTATATGACAATCTAATAATACCAATCACTAACCTTGAAATAATATAACATGAGTCATACATTATTGATTCTATACTCATGCTCATTAATAATGTATCTATCCATTATTCATACATTGTTTGTCTAACCAGACTCAAGATGTCATGGATACAACACCCAAAATACATGACAGTCCTCATGATTCATGTTTACCTGCATAACCACTAATTCCCTATGTGTTATTCCATGACTAGAATTGTTATCCATGAATCCATCCTTCAACGACCCATCCACTCAAGGGGAACACCAATAACCATATCAAGGAGAATTTAGAATAATTAGGTCATGAATATGAAGGATCATTCCTTTCTATATTAAACATAAATCCAAAACACATGTATGTATGTGATTCTCTTTAAATACATCCATGAGATAATGATTACTTTAAAAAACCCTCAAAACACAACTCGTGCATCTATTCTAGGAACCAAAAAAATAACCACATTTCATTCAACAAAATACAAAATTTCATATGAAAAACAATCAAACACTCACATATGTATTCACTCACACTCAATGACACACACTCACTCAAATAACACAATGATCTATGAAATTAAATCTAGGATCTAACATAACATGTACAGTTCAAAACTGAACAGTTTCAAAATAGATATGAGTCAATGATGAATATAAAACCCTTAAAATATCTTAATGCAACCCCAAGGGTTGTACACCCATATCCATGAATTTTAATACTAGGGAACACTCACCGTAAATACAAACCATACAAAGTATTAAGGAAATTGACAAATAAAACCCATCACCATATCCCCTAATTAAATCAAAATTACATATTATAATTTATTTTAACACTTCCATTTTTAGTACATAAGGGTTCAAACATGAAAAATATCATTTAAAAGTGTTGAAGAAAATACTTGTGTTGGAAAATATCACATTTTATGTCTTGGATATATAGAATTCCATTCATTTTTATTAAATAAATCAATATATTAGAATATTATTAACACTTTATTTAACCAATAAAATATATTTAATAACTAATTTTTACATAACTATTAATAAGTAGTCATCGAGGGAGTTGGTCGATTATAATGTCACCATACACATATATGAGAAAAAATATAAATTGATACAGCAAAAATAAACATCAAACCCTCTAAATCATTTAAATCCATTGGAATATAAAAATTTCTTTAAAAAATAATCTAAATTTACTAATTAAAACACCAATATATGTTAGAATTGAGTCATTTCTTGAGGGTATAAAAATATTTTTAAAATTTCCCATCCTTATTTGTGTGATAGGTCTTATTGATTCTCAACATAGTAATCATATCATGTTAATGATGCTACATATTATTTAGGTTAATATTTGTTCAGGATTAGATAATAACTAAATTGGTTCCCTCTGTAGCCTTACCAAATTATTATTGTATAAAACTCAATATTGGCCCAATGAAAAATGTCCATGAATAGTAATGATGATTTAGGTAATGGTGTTTTGATCAACAATGATGATGACCCAACATAAATTATCCTATCTATGCTGGAGTTTCACATAACTTCTCATACAACACCCCATATAAAAGAGATTGACGACATGGAGTAATGGTTATAATGGTGGAGTGTAGATGATATACACTTATTAATAAAGTCTATAAAACATAAATTTAAAATGAAATGGATAATAATAAATGATATGAAATAACTAAATAAAAACAATGATATAATATATGACATGTCTTTTAATCCAAATTCTACAAGTATTGACGAAGCAATACCTGTGTATTAGGAAAAACCCAAATATAGGATGTGAAATAGAAAATGATTAAAAAACCCTCACATCGATCTTGATACCATCCTGGAACCACATATAAAAGTAAATATCAACTTCATATAAACTATTTTGTTTGGCCATTTACCTCTCCTAGAACCATGATCATGAATCCATCATGATCATTGTTATTACAATGTATGGTATGATTATAAAATCCAGTATGACACCACCAATTCATCTTTAACAGGTGTGTCTGTATATATGTTGGGTGTACATAACAACAATAATGTAATGAATACATATGAAATCATCAAAAAAAAATGTTGGGTTATCATACGCTAATGTTGATGTCCAAATCCCAATCCCTTATTACTTCAAAAATATTCCAGTTAAGTAACTACATTATTTCATCAACTGTTATAGAAAATAGCACAATCTCCACACATTGATTTTTCACCCCATTACCATCAGTCATATATCAACTTTCAATATTTAAGGAACACCCCTCACCCCACCCTAACGAGGGTTTCTATCTATTATTGAATAAAGATCATCGTAAAATTCTATAAAATTGAATCAAAATCAGCCTTGCATGATTTATAATCCATGATGGCACTCTGACACATGAAATTACCATAAAAACCATATGGTTCAACTATTTCATTCAATAAACAAGTCTTATATATCAGATAATACAATATCTAAGGGCATAGCTCATATCCTCTATCATAACACCCATGACCCCCCTTTAAGGGAATGCTTAACAATTTCTTATAAATCCAGTCATCTTTATATCTGAATAATTTTTTAAAAAAACTATAAAACACCATCATGAATGTAATATCTTATAAAAGATCACTATTTATGTCACAAATTACTCTTGAATGGTCCCAAAAATTTCCACATGAAGCATATATTTTACATAGGTATTAAAGACCAAAAATATAACATTATCTAATGAAAATACTACTCTACATTGAAAATAATTATTATGGATCATTCCACCTGAAACGTGTTGATGTCAATGTTGATATTATTCATGCGTTGACTATTATGTCATGGCCTTTATCCAATAAGATAAAACCCATATTCCATGAATTCCTATAATCGATACAAATAAAAAAAGGGGTTTAAAATATTGTTCTTTAAAAGAATCATTTCATGATGGTATAGGCACATCATCTTTCGCAAAAATAACTATCATCAATTGCAGATTTGGGTCCACTATATGGATGAAAACATGTTACTCTTATAAATAGTTATTAGAGGTGAATAATACTATATTTCCCTAATCCACGCCCAATATGAACATTCCAAAGAAGGAAGGAATAACCCGATGTTGTTTTTCAAGGAGGATGAATAAAAAAATTCAAACCCTAGTTTTGTATACAATAACCATGATCAAATAACAAAAAATATGAAGAAGTCCAATGAATTATTAATGATAAAATAATGTCCAAATTGATTTAAACATCATTCTATGATGATTACATGTGGATTAATATTTTAAAATAAATAAAACCAAACTAATTAATTGAAAATTTATCCATTTAAATTTTTTAGTCAAATGTCGCCAGGATGTGGTGATTTTTATATGGCCATGGGGGATATGAGCATGGTTTCCCTGGGAAACCAACACATCCACCCACTAGGTAATGATGATAAACTATGTAACATTTTTGAATCACTACTTCTTCTACCATTTTTGGGTAAGGTAACTCAATCCACTGTCCATAGGGGACCCCACCACTATATAATCGAGACTATACCCATCTGTGATTGAGTTGGTCCGACCCATATTTTAGAGGCATTTTCTGGTATTGAAATTTCATACACCACGGTGTGATACTATGAATGATGTTGAATGAATTTCATAATACTAGGTTTGAATAATAAAAATCCTCCAAATAATCTCAAATAAAATCTAAACTATAAAAGGCACAAAAACATGATTTATGATATTCAATAATATAATTTTACATACATAGTAAAAATTATGGTGTTACCAATCATCCACCTAAAAAACATATCATCTGTAGGTTGTGCCGCTCATGGTCTTTCACATACACAATATTCCCTTATTCATGAGAATAACTTTCCTACTATTAAATAACTCCTTGTATACATCTATGATTCCAATAGACATAATGAATGGTATATTCTTCATGTGAATCACCACTTATCCTTATGAAATAAATTATAGTTGGTTCACTATAAAAAATGAATCCAATCCCAACTCAATGTCCTCTTAGTCAGATACACACATATGCTTGAGACTATAACATCAATGTTTAGAAACATGGAACATGTTATGAATGTCCCGATATCAAAGAGAAATTTACCTTCAGTAATAAAAAATTTCAATACACATTTTTATCTCATACTCTATCATAATCAATTGTGGAATATTCTCTAGAATCCAAAGAAATAATTATTAATAAAGGTGAAATTCCCTAGAAATACACTTTGTCTATATATCACTATAATGGTCATCTTTTCTTGTATGATCAGGATCATTTTGTACAATGAGTGGAAATACACTTCAACCGAATCAAATATACACTACCATAGTTATTCTATACCAAACTCAAACAAACGACATCTGTATCATCTAATCCATACTAGCATAGCGATGCGAGACAACAATAACCATAATGTGATTAAAATCGATCCAATATATTTGTATGATATAACATTTTATTTTAATTTAAATGTACCAATTCCATATGTTCATATCATAATATTATAAATTCTAGGAAGCATTTCTAAAGAATATTTTATTTTATCTTTAAGTTCCCTCTAATTTTACATCTATTAATGGATGATTCAAGATTTGATGTTTTAGTTGATTCCATATATCTTTATATAATCTCATCCAAATCCATGATTCAAAATTGAATCCTCGAATTATATGGATACATGAATCCACTACACGATGTCTTATAATTTCATGAGTAATGTGATCTCCTAAAATAACTATTTGGAGAGTATATCATATCTATTATAATTTCACCACATTTCAGCTAATAAATTACCACCCAGTTGGCATATCACTCTTATAGTTCTAATAAAACCTCATATAAGTGTAACATTTTATGGTTTTAATGAATATAATTATTCAAATTACGCAATTTTTTTGATATATTCTGGGAGACAAAATTCATTTTCTAGATTTTGTTATAAAAAACACTATGTTTATATTGTATTCTACCTAACATTGAGATACTTTGATAACTTGTGTTACACGCAAGGTTGGGTCTTATTCAACCATGATATGCTATTAATTTTATTATTTAATATAGAATTTGTTATCTGGACATTATATTGGTGGCATTGAATAAGAATAACTATATTATACATGTATATAAATACTTTAACATTCATCCAATAAATTTTATAGGGTTATTATTAGAATAAATAGAATTTTAAAGGATAAAAATGTGTATTCATTTAAAGGGTCGTTTTAACTAATTTCAATTATAAAATATTTTTAATATGATGTTTGAACATTTTAGAATTTTTTTATGACAAAATAAATATAATTTTAAAAGTGTAATATCATACTTTAAATTAGATGAATTTTTTTATTGAGGAGTTTCATTTTTTGATTAATAATGAAAATTAAAACTTTTATTTAAAAACATCATTTTCATTAAAAAAATTATTAATAAAAAACAATGTTTTGAATTGGTTTTATTGTCACAATTGATTAATTATTTATATATTAATCCATATATGTTAATTGGGATCCTTTTTTATTTATAATTTATATATAAAAAATTCATGATCTTTTTAACACATTCACTGTAAAAACATGCTTTCTCGCCAAATCTATGGGATTAATATTAAATTTAATTATTTAACTTATTTTAATTTATTTTGAAAAAATGGTTATAAATGTATGAAATAAGTATTATATTTACAGTCTAATAATATAACAGTAATTATTTTCAAAAATATTAGTTGTAGAATTTAATATTAATTATTGTGATTAAGGTAAATTTAAGCTTAACAATGGACTATACATTAATATTAAGGGCCAACATGACCTAGACAGTTATCAAAATGAAAATGGATGTTAATATTTTGACCATATTACCTCTTGGTTCTAATTTTATTTGTTAGTGGGATACAATTCAATGAAATTTACCTATATAATATGTTAGGTATGTAAAATGACATTAATGGTACCACCCCCACCTTTAAAATTTATAATGATGTGACATATGGAAAAAATTTATAATTTCAGTTAAATATATCAATTTTAAAGAATAATGAGTTATTTTTTCCTTCATGATTTATAATTAATATTCAGAGATGAATTTCTTATAATAAATTCTTTTTATTTCCTAATGCATTGATTATTTATTTAATATATAAATAAATATAATGTTGTTAAAAACATTAAATGCAAAGTAAATTTAATAAATTATTTTGTTATATTGTATTTTTAGATGAATATATCATGATACTATTCTATAATCCTTATGGAATTTAATTATATTTAAAATAAAAATAACTACATTTTGTCAGAACTATAATAAATGTTATTTTATAATAAATTTATTTTATTAAATTATTTAAAAACAATAAAAATCCTATCATCATACAACTAATTTTAAATTGGTAATAAATATTAAATATGGTAAATTCATTAGAATATGATATTTTATAATTTAAAAATTGATACATAGGTTGTAAAACCAGTGATATTACAATTCTTGTTAAAGTAGTGTTTTTTTCACATCATATATGCTTTTTTAAAATTTATTTTCCAAAAAACATGGGGTTTTATATTTTTATATATTATTTATAATTATTATTATCTATGTTTTGTAATTAATATAACTTCAATTTATAATTAATTTTCACAACAATTCTTATAGGATACTAGTTACATTTTAAAAAACTATAATGAAAAATAAATAAACCATAAGACTAAGGGGTAAAATGATTAAAATCATAATTATTTTTGTAATGTGATTTTATATCCAAAATAAATCCCAATAAGTTGATTTTTTTATTTAATATGAATTTTATATAAGGGACACATCAAAATGATGATTACCTTTTCTGAATTACAATAATGCCACTCCACCTCCATTATAAAATAAAGCCCACCCTCCCCCATTTCGTAACACCTACCAAGACCTTTTTCTCATCCTAACCATGATAAAATAAGAATCAAACATCCATAGACTAACCATGATGTCCTAAAAATTTTCATAATTCCAACCAAGGAATCACTTGGTCACTAATCATATGTCATTACATGAAGAAGGGGTAACAAATTTCAATGTAAATATATGTGTTATTTCATTCTCCACCAATTCGGTTATTTGTATTCTTATTTTATATAACATCCTAATTATTCTAAATAAACACAGATTTTGTTATGTTATATGTTATACCTAAACCTACAAATACCTCCATCAAATGTGTAATGAAATTTTTATTCATTTATCAAGAACTATCATCTCACAAAACAATGTCTTTCATTTTTCCCTTTTCCACATATCATTTTCTGGAATTATTATGTGAATTATATTTTTATCGGATATATATATACATCATATTTATGATTTCTAAATATTGTTTATATTTTTTATTAAAATAAACATACTATTTTTTAATTCAATAATGTCATTTTTTGATGTGTGGACTACTGGCTCCTCAAAGTGATGTGATATGTTCAACCATTACATTGAATTTATTATGAATGATTTTAAATAAAAATATTTGTCATAAATGAAAATGATATGATATAAATGACATCTCTATATTTTTTATATAAAATATATCATTTTCATTATTACATTTTCACTCATTGAAAAAAGTGATAATGTCGTTCTTGGTCATGTGCACTTCTTCCACCATGAAGCGATGTGAATCATTTTATATCACAATAATTATATATATAATTATATATCATATAATTATATTTAATATAAGATATAATTATTATTATATAAAAATATGTTTTATTAAAATTCATTCCATAGTGATCATTGAGAAATTGGAATGTTACTCATTTGTTGGTATGACCTACCATCTCCATGATTGTAACATTGGTTCATTATTCATAACTATATTTCATTATAATTTATAAAATTGTAATTAATATAAAAAATTTATATTTATTTCATGAGTATTTTATTGTAATGGTTAATATAATGACCACTTTGACCATGGATGGCCTATAATAATCATTTTTGACCCAGAAGTCAAATATAGTAAAAGCATATGACTCAATCATTATTGATTATGTCATTGTATATAATTATTTTAGTAGAGGAATTAAAATAATATTAAATTTTGAATAAATTCATAATAAAGTAAATAGTCAGCATAATTCCATTATTTAAGAATATAAATAACAGTCATAACAACTCAGACTCAATGTAAAGGGTTTTGTATCTAAATTTTATTTCATTGGGTTGAACATTAAGAAATCATTAGAAAATTTTATGAATAATTCTCGATCGATGGTTAGAATGGACTCGTCCAAAAACTTATGGCAAGATAATTGGTCTGGCGCCCCCCTCATATCTATGGTATCTCATAATTCTCTCTCGGTAAATACAATCCTTCTTATAAAAGATGTTATGAAATATCGTTTCTTCAATTTTCTGATAACATCATTCATGTGATTGATACTACTTATTTATAGATTCCGAGGATTTCTTTATTTGGTAACCTCCTTACAATGGTATCCTTGATTCTAAAAGTTATTATAAACATAATATTTCAATTTTAGATATAGATTATTGTTGGATAAATTTTTTTGATAAGACCAATATTAAGCCCTAGGACTTACACAAGTTTGGAGTCTCTCCTACAATCGTATTCCCACTGAGGTTTTTCTCCAGTCATTTGGGATCCAATTTTCTCCAGGTGTTCTTTATATCATCAGCATAGAGAATATACTATCCATTTGTTCATATCTTCTGCTACATGTTTGGATATTTGGAATTATATTACTGACATTTTTGACTGCAGATGGATTTTCATTTATAATATCAACATGATATTAAAACATTGTGTGGGTCTAGAACTCCCTCAAAAAATCAAGAACCTCTTCCTCAATGCTGTTTCTGAACACCTCCATGTGATCTGGTATGATTGAAATTCTATTATTCACAAAAATTATTCATTCAACCTTAATGCAGGTTTGATGAGTATTCTCATTGACACCAGGGAGGCTTCTTCGATCTAGAAAGATCATTTTGAAAACACTGTGGGTGATTTTGAGATCTTTTTTCGCCTTCGGATTGATGGGTTATAAAAACAATCGATGCACACTATTTTGGTAATCTGGAAAGCCCCGATTCGGAAGTATCAAAGTGAATGTGGATGGTGCTTCCAAAGGCATCCCGGGCCCTGCGGGATGTGGTGCTATCTTTAGAGTCTACCTTGGTCAGTGTCTTGGGTGATTCTTTGTCAGTAGTGGTACAAATTTGTCTTTGGAGGCGGAAATGATGGGTGTGATACATGTCGTCAGCTTTTCCAAGATAAATAGTGGAACAATATTTGGATTGAAAGTGACTCAATAACAATAGTTCATTCCATTTGGAAGGGTGTGGCGCATCTTGCCTATCCAGTAACCACCTGTAGCATAAACTGCCTCGACATTCTTATAGTGACTAAATTAATTTCCACACATGCCTTTTGTGAAGAGAACATGGTTGCGGATGGCCTTTCTATCAAAGGAATAACTCAGGGCATAACTCGGAAGGACGACTTGTCGATAAGCTTTTACATCGTTATGATAATGACTGTAATAAGATTCCTTATTTTTGACTCATGTAGATCACCTCTCTTCTTTAATATAACATGTCTTGATCATTAACTGATCCAAAATATATATAATTACAATTTTAATGTGTGGATTTAAAATTTCCATGAATAATTATTTTATTACTTTATTCGAACTCAACTGATGTGATCTTCATAAGGGATTCTCATATCACTTTTCACATCTATGAGATAAATGTCATATTCACCAAATATTTTCAGATGATTATTATTACTCATGGGGTTACCAAATAATTTATCACTAAACATGTAAAGGGTTTCATCTTAATATTCATTTCATCGAGATATAATTGTTTTGAAGAATATATTATATATTTTTAAGCTATTTTTACCACATTATTGAAATTTTATAAGATTGGTTTTCTTATTCTCACGATAATAAATATTTCATTTATTGTTATTCATTTATGTGGACTATGAAAAAAATGTTTCAATGTGGTATAATATTATTTATAATGATTGTTGAATAATTTCATCATGAATGATTTAATTATCCTTTAATGGTATTTCCATTCATGAACGTCAACAACCCTTGATGTTACATCTCATGAAGTTAAGATATTTTTCATTAATACTATCATCAAACATTATTTGGATGGTTAATTTTTATTTTAAATAGATTTAGATGAAACCCATTTACTATTCATTAACTTATTATGTACTAAATAAATTGTTATATGACCCATTTCATTTACATAGGTTATTGATGTTTCAAAGAACATTGTATGAATCCTATTTCTTTTCTATTAGATTATTATTTAATAAAGTGTTTTTTATGGAACTTATTTTCTTTTCCATGGGTTTCTTATATTTTGAAGAGACTGTAATGAAACCCACTTATTTTCTATATGTATAATATTTCCTAAAGATATTTTTAAGGATCGCCATTAGTTTTTCAGAGTTGAATCATGTTTCAAATAGAGTATTTTGTAATAAATTACTGTTCTAAAGGATAATCATGTATCAAATAGATTTAATTGTAACCAATTTCTTTTCTATGGGTTAATCATGTTTCAAGTATATTTTTATGGGAGAAATTTATTTTATATAGGTAATCAATTTTCTAAATAGATTACTATAGAACCTATTACATTTTCATAGGTTAATCATTTTATAAATAAAATAATGGATGTTTCTTTATTTTTTATTGAATTATTTATATATTAATTCATGGAAATTATTAATGATGGGTGTGCCCATATAGATATCTGATGTATTGGGGAATGAATTTTTTGTTTTTATAAATATATTAAACATATTTCATATAGCTCTTCAATATTTTAAGGGTTCTGTAAGGGTTATGTAAGGGGTCAATGAGATGATTTTCCATGATACCAACATTGTAGAACCCACGGTTTGTTGTATTTATCATTTTTTATCCTTTTTTGTGACTTTAATGTTCATGGTTTGAGTTGAGAAGAGTTTGGGAGAGTTTGGAATGGTTTTGAATATGTTCTAAGGATTTTGTTAGGGAGCACTGTTTGAGCATAGTTAGTGGAAAATGTGCAAGTTCTCCAGGAAACTGTGTTGGGGGAGGAAGTAGGATTTTCATGGCCAGTGAAAGGTTTTCCAACCCATGCGAGGCAACCGTGCGGACCCCACCTCTCGGGATAGTGGCATGACCATAGTTTGCGCACTGTTTGATAAACCGTTCATTTCAACCGTGTGACCACTTAAAGGAAGGGTATTTAAATTCGAGATCCTTTGGGCTTGATCCTTTTCACTCTCAATCCTCTCTCACTTGAGCCTCACTCCAGATTTTGGGTTCTTAGAGGTTGAAGGTGTTCTTCCACTCATTATGGAAGCGATTCAACAGGTTTTATTGGTGTTTTGAAGGAGGTTTCTCCCGAGTAAGTCACTCCCCTTTCTTTCTTTGTGATATCTTCTAGGTATTCATCTCCCTCTGTCTCTCAGTTATTTATATCTACATCTGTTTCATGTATATCTAGTGTTGGGGTTGCATTTGGTGTTTATATTAAGTATTATGGATGATAGGGAAGTAGATCTAGAGCGTTTTCATGAAGTGTTTTCCCGGATTGTGGTGTGGTTGCTTGTGGGTCGATTTCGCTGAAACCCTAAAGGTAGGTGGATTCTCTCTAAACTCCACATGGTTAGAACGAGTATTTTTAGGTTGCAATTAAATTTTTTTCTTGAAATAAATTTTGATAACGATGTGCTATTCTTGTGGTAAATCCATTTGGTGGTGATTTGGGGGATTTTGGAGAAAATGGGTTATTGTTGCTAAAGGGGCATTATTATGTGATTTTAAAATGATGATTTTAAAATCATTAGTGACTGATTATCAAAAAAATGGTTGATGAAAATTGGTTTTCAATAATGATGTTTAATTGAAATGTTATTTGGAATGGAGAAAAATTAATGGGTTTTTTGAATAAATGGTGGATTTATTGAAGTGAATTGGCATGTGTTAAAAATGGTTGTGTGCTTATTATATGACCTTGGTGATTTGTGCATGTGGGATGATTGAGTGTTATGGATTTTTTTGGTTGTGTGGAAGTGGGTGGAAGGTCTCACTATAAAAGGTGATGGATAGTGGTCGAAAAAACAAGCATTAAGGGTAGTGGTTGAGAAATACCGCTATTTGAGAATGGGGTGAACGGAATGGGAGGATGTCCCGCTATTATGGGTGTCTTGTTGTGCATTGCATTGCAAGACGGAAACTGTGGGGCTAATGTTAAATGGTGAGACGACTTATGGAATGATTTCTTGGATTTCACTTGGGTTCTTTGTTTGGGTGAGGTGGCTTAGTAAGATTATGTTTGGCTCATGGTATTTGTTTCACTTGTGATTATATTATATAAACTTATTTTAATAAATCTGCTAACAGTTTAATCCTAGTGGCGTGTAATGGGAAGTCATTTGTGGAAAAACTACTGAGTATTAGTACTCACCCCAGTATTTTCACATTGGTCCTTTTTCAGATTTCGTATTCTAGGATACAGGTAAAGGTAAAACATCGCATTTATAGTAGTTTGTGGTTATACTTGGGATATGTGGTGGTGCTTGGAGGATGGAGCATGGTTGGGAGTCATGGAGTGTGTCTTGGCATATTTGTGTCTTTTGTTTAGTCTTCTGCATAGTAGTTCGATATTATGTTGGTTTTGTTGGTTTGTGGGATGTATTGTGGAATAGTGTAGTTCCCTTTTGGTAATGTATGAGTTGGTTTTTTTGTTGGCATGCATCATGTGGTATGTTGATTGTTGATCGTTTAGTTGGTTGGTTTTGAATCAAGGTAAAATCATTCCACAATCATTTCATGAAGCCCACGGCATTTATTACAATCCATTGTCACCTTGGGAACGTCACTTAAGTCCTAATAATCTACACTTCCTCCACATTACAACGAGGTAGGGGTAGTGTGCTATCAGTGGTATCAGTTTGTTCGGTCCTTAGCTTTCAAGTGATAGTAGTTGTTCGATCCTTTGTGTTGATCATTGGTCTTGGTGTTGACATTCTTTATTGGCCTATTATTTGAGTTGGGATGGTAGCAAGGTGTATGATTTTCAGAACATGGAATGTATAGCATAAAAGGACACATCTAGTCCTTTTATACTGAACATCAAGATAAATTGTAGTTCGGTACAGAAGTGTTTTGGAGACACTTATATGCATTGGGAATATCATTTTCGTGGCTGTAGCCAATGATATTTTCATGGAATATATGGTATAAATGACTTCCTTATAGGATGGATATTTCATTATGCATAATGATTTATGGGAATAATTCAGAATTTTTTTTAAATTTGTGAAATTTTAATGTGAATAAATTTGGTATTTTGAAAATGGGTTGATTTTAAATAATGGTGAATCATGGAAAATGTGGAAAGGTGGAAATCCTTGTTGTGATAGTGTTGTGTAATGAGATTTGAAATGCGAATTCATGATGTACACGGATGTGAGACTCATGGTTTTTTATTTTTTTATTATAGAAATGGCACAGGTAGGTGTCGTAGAGTCCAACCAGATGTGGCCAATGTGAAAGTGGTTGTAACTGATCCCGAGGTGAACCAACAGTTAGTCTCGAGGATAGTGAATGCCTTCCAAGCTATGAAATGTGTGAATAAAGAGAAAGTGCCAAATCATGTTGATTATAAGGCTCAGTTTTAAAGGTGGGATCCACCCTTATTTAGGGGTGATTCGGACCCGGAAAGGGCAAAGGCATGTTTGTCCAGAATGAGCAGAATTTATTATTTCTTGGGGACTCTTGTAGAGATGAAAGTAAATATATCAACCTATAAACCAGATTATCTTTCCCTTTAGTGGTTTTAGTTGGTATTCCTAGTGGGGACATACCAGGTTAAGATGTGGGAAGGCTTTGAGGAATTGTTTAATAAATAATTTTACCCACATATGATCAAAATTTAGAGCACATATGATTTCTTTTGTCTGAAGCAAGAGCATATGTATTTGACAGAGTATGCAGCTATGTTTATGATCTTAGTTCTATTTGAACCCGAGGTGGTGGGTAGCACATCGGTGAAGGAAATGATCTTATAAGTGAGGTTATGAAAAGGGATCCGTTCAAAAATATTACTGATGTTTATCAGTGATTACACTGAGATAGGGAATCACGCATCTGTGGCTGAGCAGGATCTGTTGGGAGATGCAGGTGGAGGAAGCATGGTGGTAACCATGGGGAATAGTGGTAACTGTAATGCTGTATTCATGCGGAGGAGGGATACTTATTCCCAAGGAAGGGGTATGGCCTATCATCTGACAGTAGGATCAATAAATCTTCCTCCAAAGCCCCAGAGAAAACCAGGAAGTGTTCAGTGTAGCTCTATGGCACACATCAAGGAGGAATGTATGACACAACCTTGAGCGTGTCACAATTGAAAGAATATGGTTCATCATCAGCTCTGCTATCAGAATGCTCCGACATTAGGTGCATGTGACACTCCGTAGGAATCTCAGACGGCGTATGCTTCGACGAGACGTGGACGTAGAATACCTTGCTTTAGTAGATAAAAGTCAGTCATGGTGATTCTCAGAACACCACAACTCCTCCGAAAGGAAATAAAGAGTAGATTGTGTCTACCAAGGTGTTTTTCGGAGGTGAGCAGGTTCTGGTGGATGATCAGTCAAAACCATCCACATTGTGAGGTACTATTCTTTTAAATTATACCTTCTTTCTTGTTTTTAGGATATGGTATCTTCACTCACTTTTATTATATCACATGTGGATGATTTTCTAGGTTTAAGGGTAGAAAATATGCATTCGGTTTTGAAACATTAAACTCCTATGGGTCGAAGAGAGTGTCAAACCATCTTTTGTAGCGCATGTTGTATTGTTGAGGTCAAGGATGAGCTAATGTGGAATTTTCAGTGCTTGATATGGATGGGTATGATGTAATTCTACGAATGGATTTTATGGTGACTTTTAAGGACCATGTCAAATATAATGCACAGACAATGGATTTTACGACACATGATGGCATTATATATCGATTTAGAGAGAGAGGCATGAAAGGCAAGGTGTAATGAGATTTTGGGCACCAGCAGTGGGCATGTGACTTTATCAGTTGGGTGTGTTGTCATTAGAATTAATAGAGGGTGTAGAGAAGAGTGTTCTTCTAGAAGTGGTGTATTAGTTCATGGATGTTTTTTCTGACTAATTATCTGGGTTACCTCCCATAAGAGAAGTGGAGTTTACGATTGATCTCCTTCCAGGGACAAGTCCTATCTCACATCCGTCTTATCGGATGGCACCAACTGAATTGTGCGAATTGAATGTCTAGATAGAAGAGTTAGAAAAAAAAGGTTTTATCCAGTCTAAAACGTCTCTGTGGGAAGCACCAGAGTTGTTTGTGAAAAAGACTGATAGAAATTTGATGCTCTGTGTTGATTATTGTTGACATAACCATGTTACAATAGAGAAAAAATATCCACTTCCACAAGTTGACGATGTGTATGACTAGTTGAGGGGAGGCTAGTGGTTATACAAGATTGACCTGAGGTAGGGATATCATCAATTGCGAGTGAGGAAGGATGATATTCCTAAAACAGCTTTTAGATTTATATATGTCCCTTATGAATATGTGGTTATGCCTTTTGGTCCAACAAATGTGCCAGTGGTGTTCATGGTATTGATGAATTAGAGATTTCAGAGATATTTTGATTCATTTGTGGTGGTGTTTATGGTTTATATACTAGTGTATTCGTGAATAGGGGTAGAGAATGATCCACTCTTGATGTTCATGATGGGGATCTTGATGGATCATTAGTTGAATACCAATTTTTCCAAGTGAGAATTTGGGTACATGAAGTCCGTTTTCTTAGACATGTGATTTCTGAAAGGGGTGTTTTAGTTGATCCAGAAAAGATAGTGTCTATTATATCATGGTAACTGCCAAAGAATGTTTTCGAGATATAGATATTACTTGGACTAGATGTGTATTCTCAACATTTTGTTCGTGATTTTTCACGATTTGCTTCACCGATGACATCATTGACAAGGAAAAAATTCCAATTTCAATGGAATGTTCAGTGTCATAAATGTTTTGATGAGGTAAAGGGTAGCCATACATCACCACCAATCATGGTTTTTGAAGATCTCAAAAAAGGGTATGTGGTGTATTTAAATGCATTGAGATTAGGGTTGGGGTGCATTCTCATGCAAGGGAATCATGTTGTTGCGTATGGCCCACGGAAGATGATGGTCCATGAGAAGAAATATCCAACTCATGATTTGGAATTGGCAGTAGTGGTCCATACTTTGAAAGTGTGGCATTATTTTCTCTTCAATGAGAAATCCACGGTATATACAGATCATTTGAGCTTGATGAACATTTTCTCACAGATGGATTTGAACTTCAGATAATGGAGTTGGATAGAATATCTCTAGATGTTTGATTTTTACTTTATGTACACATCGGGTATGGAAATTTGGTGGCATATGCATTAAGTAAAAAATCATATTCTTGGGCGGTGAAACATGCATCTGACAAGTGGCGGTTGATGTCGGTTATAGGTAACATGCAGTTGGAATGTGAGGACCAGGGTTATAGAGCAGTCTTCGTTCTGATTTTGTTGATTCTTGTCATGGTCGGCCTTGTTATAGGGGAAAAATATCTGATTCTGAGTGTCTAGCCATGAGGTTGAATCTCAATAGTAGGGAGACCATTGAGGGTTGGAAACTGAATGGATATTATGTTTTTTGTTTTTTGGAATTGTAATTTTGTCCTAGTTCCTTGTTAGGAAGATATTATCAGGGTGTATCATCCTTCCCGATCGGCTTCTCATCCTATAATTCAAAAAATGAATAAAGAATTTAATGCACAGTTCTGGTGGGATTGTATGAAAAGAAGAGTGGGTAAGTTTGTTTTGAAATGATTGACTTGCCAGCAGGTCACGGAAGAGCATCAAAGGACCATGGGAATGTAGTTGTCTTTACTAATCCTTATTTGAAAGAGGGGGGATATAGCGATAGATTTTTTCACAGGTCTCCCAAGAACGGTCAGAAAGCACTATTCCATTCGGGTGATAGTGGATTGGCTAATGAACTGAACCCATTTCATTCCAATTCGTGAATCTCATACGGTGGAGGATTCTTCCAAAATCTATATAAGGGAGGTTTTAAAGAGGCATGGAATTCTATTTTCGATCATATCTGATAGATATCCGAGGATTGCCTCTCTTTTCTAGAATTCCTTTCAGAAAATCCTTGGAACTATGTTTTCCATGAGTACGGTGTATCATCCTCAGACGGATGGTCAATCCGAGAGGACGATAAAAACTTTTGAGGATATTTTGTGGGCTTGTGTCATGGATTTTGGTGGCTCGTGGGAGGAGAAATTGTTGTTGGTTGATTTCTCATACAATAACAGTTTTCATGAATCCATACATATTGCTCTATTTGAAACATTGTATGAGTGGTCATGTCATTCTCTACTATGCTTGGTGGAAATAGGCGAGTCATTGATTGTTGGACCGAGCCTTGTCCAGAAAACTATGGAGAAGATCAAGTTAATCAGGAAGAGAATGGAGATGACACAGATTCAACATAAATTGTATGCAGATCATCGTCAATGGTCATTGTCGTTCGAAGTGAGTGATCATGTTTTCTTGAGGATCCCTCCTAGGATGGGACATCATCTGTTTAGGAATCATGGAATGTTATATAATAAGTATATTAGACCTTTTGAGATTATTCAGTGGGTTTTTTAGGTGTCTTATTGTGTGTATTTTCATCCTAGGTTTAGTGCGGTGCACAATGTGTTTCATGTGTCATAGTTGTAAAAGTATCAACAGGATCTGTTCCATGTTATTCGATTGGATCATTATGACTTCGAGTCGGATGCTTCATTGGTGAACATACTAGTGTGAGTTGTGGATAGGAAATGGAATATCTTACAATGTAAAAGCATCAGTCTAGTATGGGTTTTGTGGCAGCATGGCCAGATCCAAGAGGCGACATGGGAGTACGAGAAAGAGATAGTGGAGCAATAGCCCGATCTCTTTCGGCAAAGGGTGGGTTCACTAATTACATAAGACAGAAAGTCCAATGGTGGGGTGAATTTAGATCTCCCTGGTTTTGGTATGTATTGTTTTTATGTTTTTTAGTTTTTTAAAGTTCATGGGATGAGTGGGGAAGATTCTGGGTGAGTTTGGAATGGTTTTGAATATGTTTGGAAGAGTTTTTTAGGGAGTACAGTTTGATCACTGTTAGGGAAACCATGCTGGTTCTCCAGGAAACCGTGAAGGGGGGGACAGTAGGCTTCTCGTGAGAATCTCTCAGTTTGAAAAACCATGTGAGGAAACCATGTAGACCCCTCCTCTCAAGATAGTGGAGTGCGCAAGATTAGTGGGAGTTTTTCTAAACTATGCATAATAACTATACGACCACTTAATGTAAGTGTTTTTAAATTTGGCTCCTTCAGGATTGAGCTATTTCACTCCCAATCATCTCCCACTTAATCCTCACTCAGTATTTCGTGTTCTGATTGGTTGAAGGTGCTCACCCACTCATTTTGGAAGTGGTTTAAAGGGGTTTATTGGTGTTTTAAAGGTGTTATCTCCCATGTATGTCTATCCTATTAGTTTATTTCTGGTTTCATATAGATCATCAGCTGTCTCTCTCTCTTTGTTTTCTAGATCTAAATCAGTTGCTTGTTGATCTAGTATTGGGGTTTCCCTGGGGGTTGATTTTAAGTCTTGTGTATGACAGGGAAGAAGATCTAGTGCAGTTTTTGTGAAGCATTTTCCCGTAATGGGGTGTGGTTTCTTGTGGGCTGATTTCACTAGAACCCTAAAGATAGGTGGCTTCTCTCTTGACTCCACTTTGTTAGAATGAGTTGTTTTTGGTTACAATTAAATTTTTTTCTTGATATTAATTGTGATAATTATGTGAAAATCATGTTAGAAATCCATTTGGTGATGATTTGATGGATTATGTTGAAAATGGGTTATTGTTGCTAGATGATTTATTAGGTGATTTTAAATTGATTATTTTAAAATCGCTTGTGGATGATTAAAAAATTTGTTGAATAAAAATTGTTTTCAATAAAGATGTTTAATTGAAATGTTTTTTGATATGGAAAACAATTAATGGTTTTTTTTAAAAAAATGGGTGATTTATTGAAGTGAATTGGCATGTGTTGCAAATGGTTTTGTGATTATTATACAGACTCAGTTCATTGTTCTTCTAGGTTGGATGAGTGTTATGGATTCGGTTGGGTGTGTGGAAGTGGGCGGGATGTCTCACATTATATGGTAATGGATAGTGGTCATAAGAACCACAGTTTTGGGTAGTGGTCAGGATGTACCACTAGATTAGAATGTGGTGAATGGGATGTGTGTAAGTCCCATCATTTTGGTAGTCTTTTTGTGCATTTATTTACATGACGAAAATTTTTGTGATAATTTTAAATGGTGGGATGGGATATGGCATGATTTTTTGGATTTACCTTGGATTCTTGATTTGGGTGAGGTGGCTTGGTAAGAGTATGTTTGGATCATGGTTTTGGATTGACTTGTGAATATTTTAAATAAACTACTTTATCCCAGTGGCGTATGTTTGGAACTAATATTAGGAAAACCTACTGAGTATTTGTAGTCACCCCCTGCTTTGGCACTTTGGTACTTTTGAATATGTAATATTCTGGGATATAGTTAAAGGAATAACATCTCATTTCTAGTGGTTCATGGTAACTCTTGGTATATGTGGTGGTTCCTGGAGCCTGGAGCATGGTGTGGAGTCATGGACTGTGTCTTGGATTATTTTTAGTCTTTTGTTTAGTCTTCCGCATAGTACTCTGGTATTTTATTGGTTGTATTGGTTTGTGGGTTTTATTGTGGAATAATGTAGTTTGCATTTGGTAATTTATGAGTTGGTTGATTTGTTGAAATGCATCATGTAGTTTGATGATAGTGGATATTTTGTCTAGTTGGTTTTTTCTAAAGGGATAATTGTTCCCCAATCATTTCTTGAATTCGTTTGAATTTATTTCTTGCTTTTGGCACCTTTTGAACATCGCTTAAGGCCAAGTAACCCTCATCACCGCATCAAGACAATGAGGTGGGGGCTGGGTGTTACAAATATATTTGGTATATTTATTTTATGGGATTAGGATGTTTCCTATGATCATTATTCATATAAAATTTATCTTTATTATTAATTAATACAACTATTGACATTTCCATGTTTTCATATTTTATTCACAATGTATTTATTTGTATGAGTTATATTATAATTCCCTAATTCACATTGATTTTCCCATCATATCCTAATGTTGTCTTATTCAGATTGATGAAATTCAATTATTATTGCTTATGATTAAACTTATTCAAAATTTCATCTCAAACATTTTATGCGTCCTATTACTAGGTTTTTATGAATTATGTTGCTGAATTAATGTTTATAAAAGATTTCACCAGGATTATTTTCACGACTTATTGTCAATTTAAAAATTATGGGAATAATGTGAGATGATGTTAGACTTTATGAACTATTTTTTATGACTGAATATTCATATGAATTGTTTGTATAAGAGTTTTTAAAAATATCTGAAACACTAATCTTAAATTGTCACCAAAGTTGTATGTGATACATTTTTTATTTTTAATGTTGTAAGGTTTAGAGGATAAAATTGGGTCATAATTATCAGCATCAATATCGAAAATGAAATGTTATTGATTTCAACATAGGATACGAGAGAGAAGAATATTAGATATTATTTTTGTTATCAATGTTATTTTTAAATATATTTTGGGATTAGAAGGTTGTAATGTCATTATAGTTCTATAAAATTAATGATAATTATATGTTATAAATATTTAGAAACCTAATTTAGGTTTTATGTGATGAGGTATTAATGTTATTTTTGGAGAATTTTTCAATTTGAATGATGTATATTTAACCCATATTAGAAAATTGATTATTTTTTAGGGAGGAATTAGTTTTTATGTTAAATGGAAAAAGATACTGCACATTTTCAAGTTGTTATCCCATCGCATCCGGTATGGCGGTGGGGTTTGAACCCATTACAGAAGAATGATGAGGGTTTTCTGTAGCACCACTAGCTTAAGTGATGTCCTAATTAGAATGAAATTTTTTACATGTTAAGATTATGTTTATTTTGGAAAACATATGGTATTTTATTTGTGTAAAATTGGTTTATTTATCAGAAAAGAATACGAGATTAAATCCTTATAATATTTATGATTCAAACATAGTTATGAAAATTTTTGAAGTATTATATGTGTAGTTATTTGTGGAATTTTTTTATCATTAGTTATTATCAATGAATTGTTATGATTGGGGTTTCATTTGATTGTTTTAATATTTTATTAATTATCTTACCTTGTGCTTTAAATTTTGGTTTGGGTAAATTTATAATAATAGGATAAATAGAAATTATATCCCTATTATGATTATATGGTCATCAAAAGTTTCATTTAGTTTACTAAGACTATATAAAAAAATCTTCAATATGATTTTTTTGGAGTGGAAGATGAGAATTTTGTTAAAATTTTAGATAGTATGATGTTACACCTCAATTAAATTTATTTATTTTTTTATATTTTTTGATATTGTAATAGAATAAATTAATATTAGGTGATGGATCTTGAAAAACATTATTATCATTGTAAAATCCGTTTTGACGAATAAATCCTATTTTTTCAGCACATATTCATATTCTTGGGGCCCATAACATTCCATTTAGCATTCAATTGTTTGTTATTGATGGATAAAAACAACATCTATAACTATTTATTATTTTCCTTTATTACCACCTATGGTCTCCTTATGTGGAATCCTAATAATGTGTATTTTCTAAGGACATTTATTTTTTCCACATTCGCATTTTATGATGATGTTTTATTTACGATTTTTTAATGTGGGTTTTAATAAAGGATGTAAAAATATGATAATATTTTTTTACCTGATAATAATATCAAGGGAAGTATTCATTTTAAGGTGGATTGAATATTAAACTATATATTTTATAAATTATCTTCCTTAAGAATAATTTAAATTGATTAATTGCATGTAATATATGAAATTCATAGTTGAAATTTAATTATTAACAATGCCATGGTAATATTTCATTCTACATAACATCACATTTCATCGATAACATGGGTTACCCACATGGCTGATTCTTACTAAATAATTATATACAATTGAAATTATTATTTAATTTGGATGTTAATGACTGATAGTTTTTTGGTTTTGAATAATAATAACTATATAACAAATTTTTATTGTTTTTTTCACATCCATAAAAAATTATTTATTGGATAAATGTTACAATAAATCTTCATATTATGAATACAAAGTTGTATATTTTGAAAGGGACATTTTACTTTATTTTCATGAAAAACATTTTCAGAAATCATTTTTAAAAATATTATACATTTTAAATGAAAAACTAATCATCATTTTTGAAAGTGGTTAGCAATAATTTATTTTAGGTTAATTTTTTATTTGATTGAGATGATTCATTTTTTTGATGAATTGTGAAAAATATTACAGTTTAGTTGAAACTTAATTTTCATTTAAATAATTATTAATGATAAATTTTATATTAAATGGTATTTAACATCAAAATATATAAATAATACCTATATTAATCCATTTTAGGTCATTGGTATCATTTTTATATTTAATATCAATATAAAAATATATCTAATTTTGATCATTTTTAGTTTAAAAATTAACTTTCTCGCCACCCCTACGGGATTAACATTAAATTTACTTGTCTAATAACATGAATTGTATTTGGAGAAGTAAATATAAATTATTTCAATAAATATAATATTTATAGAATAATAGTACAAACTTAGTTTTTAAGAATAATATAAGAAAAGTAAATTAAAATTAATTACATCGATATAGATAAAATAATTCTTATAAAGGATCTAAAAAATTATATTAAGGGACAAATAACCCTGATACAAGTCTAAAATCAATTTTATTCCAATATTTAGAACATATTACCTATTATTATGTATTTTATGATTAATATATAAACTATTCGAAGAATGTGGAATATAAAATATGTTATTCAAGTAAAAAAGAGATGAAATGAACCTTCCTTTACTTTAACATTTATCAAGCATTGATATATGAAAAAATATATATATTTTGATATATATATAATTTTTAAATAAAAATAAATACATGTTACTATATTTATTTATTATTAAATTTTAAAGATAAATTAGTTACATTAAATGATTAAAAACACTAATGAAGGCATTAATTAGATCATTATTAAATAAAATTATTTATGAAAAAATAATTAAAGGTAATGTAAATTTAATAAATTAATTTTATACATTTTATTTTTTAAATTCATATATATTTTTAAAAATCTGTTTACTTAATATATTTTAATTTCAATTTTTTCTTTACATTGTCTCTCTAAAATTCAATAAATAATTTCAAAATTGAGTGTAATATTATTTTTCAATAAATTATAATTTGACAAATGATTTATAATCAATAATGATACTATATTATTAAAATTGGTATTGATGTTTTAAATAAAATTCTCCCATTTATTTTTCAATTTATCCTTTATAATTAACCAATACAGCTATAAATTGTAAAAACATATTCCTACATTTTGGATTAATGAATGTTTTTGGCATGTTGTTCATTCTTGTTTAGAATATATTTTCCTAAAAATTGGGTTTTTTATTTTGTAAATCATATATCATATTTATAATTCATTGGGACTATTTAATCTAATAAATATAAATTTTATTTATAATTAATGTTTTAATTACATAAGATTAGAAACTAGTTACTTTAACAAAAAATAATAATAAAAAATAAGGTAACATAAAGTTTATAGATGAAAATTTTAAATATATCATTATTCATGTTCTTTTTGAGTTATTACCAACCTTAAATCCAATTTAAACCATTAATTTTCCATTTTTGAAGCACATTAGGTAATGTAGGTCGCCATGTCATTTTGACCTGTTATGATTTAAAGAAATTTCACTCCCCCTCCATAAAAAAGGCACTCAAACTTACCCTTTTAAACACACCTATAAAAAAAAATTTATCATGAAAAACCTCTAAAATAATCTTTTAAAATTACTCCAATCAACAAAGAGGAAAAAATTTGGAATAAATCCATCCAAGGGTTACCTTTGGTGTAAATCAAAGGTAATTACCAAAAAAATAGGTGACACTCTTCAATGTGAATTTATGTTTTATATCTTTTTACACCCATTAAATTATTCTTATTCAATGATTATATACAAAAATAAGTGTCCTAAATATAATTTATGTTTTTATTCTATGTGTTCAAACGATAACAACACCCAACTCAAAATAACAGCTGATAAAATTACAATTCGTGTACTGCAAACTATGGCCTCATGAAATGTTGCCATTCATTTTTCTTTTACCACAGTTCATGTTTGAGAATTATAATGGAAATTATATATTATTATGATATATATATATATATATATATATTATTAATTATTTATTAATACCTCTAAAATTATTATATAAACAATCTTTTGTTGTTTCCATTTTTCAAAATATGATAACGTCGTTTGTTGACATGTGGACAACTGACATCACAAAGCGATGTGATATGTTCAATTATTACATAAGATGTGTTATGGATGGTTTAAATTAAGATAATTTGACATAAATAACATCCATATGATATTAATGAATTAATTACAGTTCTTTATATATGATATATCATCTTCGTTATTTCCTTTTCTCACATTGAAAAATAGATAGTGTCATTCATGGGCACCTGGACTACTACCCCCTAAAAAATGTGATTCTGTTTAAATTACAATAATTATATGTATTTATATATTATTAAATTATATTATATATATCATATAATTATAAATATGGATATATAGAGGTTTATGACCTTCATTACGTAAAAATAATTGAAAAATGGGGATATTAATCATGCGCGTGTACGACATACCATTTCAATGACTTCAAAATTGGTTTATTTTCAAAAACCATATCACATTATTATTTTAAAAAGAATAATACATTAATAAATATGATAATTTTTTAATGAATATAATTATAGATATGTTTATATAGTTTTCCCTTTTCATCATGGTCTATTTATCAAAGTCAGTTTTGGCATATAAGCCAAATATGGTCAAATCATATGACATAAAAATCAGTGATTCAGTAATTGTAAATAACAAATTTATAATTGAAATAAAAGTAATAAATAACTTTTAAATAGGTATTAATAAATTAAATAATTTACCAAATTCTATTATTCACCATGATAGATAAAAATTTTGATAGTTAAGACATGATGTAATTTATTACATAACTAAATTTTTATTCATTTGGTTAAACATCGAAGTCATTGGTTATGATATCCCATGAATGTGGAAGAAATGACGTATTAGTTTATTATTATATATATAAACTTTTATTTTGTGGATTTTATATTTCCACACATAATTATTTTATTGATTTATTTTCATCCCAACGATATGATATTTTTAAGTGATTTTCATCTCACTTTCTAAATCATTGATTCACCACTTAATTATTTGGTATAGTGTATATACTAACCCTTTTAATATATTATATCACTAATTTTATTATCCACATTTCATTTAATATTTAATTTGATTTTTATTATTATTTGGGTTTTTATTCATATTATAAAAAAATTTTAATGGGTTTCATCACAATTTACATTTCACTGAGTCATAATTTTTCGTATGCATCATGTTTATTTTATAAGGTCTATATACTACCACATTGAAATTTTATATCATAATAACCATATTTGAATGATTATTATATACATTATTTAATATTATTAAATTATGGGGATTATGATTCAAATGATTCAATGTTGAATGTGATTCTTCTTAAGAAATTGAGATTATATTCCTCATGAATGTTTTAAATGATTTTTAATGGAATTTACATTCATTAACGTCAAAAAACCTTATTGTTACATATCATTCAATGGGGATATTTTTCATTTATACCATCCCCTTTCATTATTTTGAGAGATTTGGATTTTTTAAGAGACTGTTTTGAATCCCGTTTCATTTCAATAGGTTGATTATCTCTAAAAGATATTGTTATGGAACCCATTTCAATTCCATTGTCCATTCAAGTTTCAAAGTAATTTTTATGAAACCCATTTGATTTCCACAAGATTATTATGTCCAAATTTTATTTCTATGAAACCCATTTAATTTACATGATTTTTCATGTTTCAAATAGAAATTTATGAAACCCATTTCGTTTTAACATATTAAATATATCTTATAAAGATGGTGAAGGAACCCATTCATTTTACATGGTTTAATCATGTTTCAAAGATATTTTTTTTAATCCATTCATTTTACATGGGTTAATCATATTTCAAATGGATTATTTTGTAACCCAATTTTTTTCCATAGGCTAATAATGATTCAAATAGATTGTTAAGAAAATGTTTATTTTTCATTGTTTAACCATGTATCAAATAAATATTAATAAGCAATATTCATTTCTATAAATTATTATTGGTAGAGAATATTAATATTCTTTTCAATAATATTTGATGAATTCTATATATATTCGGTTCGTGAAATATTAAATGATGGGTGCACAAAAATAGAACTCTTCTGGATTGGGTAATGATTATTTTCTCAAAAGAATTTTATCTGAGGTCATATGTTTGGTTATTCTAGTTTCTAAGTGTTATTAAAGGGTTCTGTATGGGTTCAATGAAACGATGATCCAAGATATCATCATGTTTTATAAATTATTTTTTTGGCTTTATGATGTTTCATTTGATCATTATTGATATCACATAGGAAATTAGTATTGGTTATGATGACTCTTGACATTTCCATGTTTTCATATATAATTTTCTAAGCATAGATGGTTATCATTTATTATATGAGTGGATTCAAAATGTTTATTTTTTTATCATATCCTTATGAACTATTATGATCATTGAGGAAATTCAGTTGTTACTACACATGTTTTCCCTGACTGTACATTTGACTTCACCCTTTTTATGTTACATATTTTTTTAGAGAATGATATTGAATGTTTTTTTAATATAATGTATTTCACAATGATTAAAATGGAGACTCATTGTGAAATAAGAAAATGTGGGAATAACAGGATATGAGGTTCATCTTTATAAACTAATTGTATATGATTTAGTGTGGATATGAGTAGTTTATATAAGAGTTTCTCTTATTTATCATAAAATACAAACCTAAAAGTACCTTGGGGATGTATATGATCTATGTTTTCCACTATATGTGGTTAGTTCGAGTTGTTATATTTTGGGTCACAAATGTCAGCAGAAATTATGTTGAAATGCAATTTTATGGACATCAGCATAAGATCTGGGTGTGCACGTTCTGGGTGGTCATTCATAATGTTTATCACACCACATCCCACATTCATATGGTAACATGTTGTGACCAACAAAATCCCTTAGTGGATACCACTCTTCCTTCATTTAAAGAGATATAATTAATTTTTATAGGAAACATGTGATGTCTCTATTCATTACTAAACACACAAAGTGTCTCCTGATGACCCTATGAATCATTATTGAATAGAGATAAATAGACCAATAATAGGAATATGGTTCACTCATAAACACATACCTCATGAATTTATAAACTACTACTATCTCCTAAAAAATAGCATGCCACAATTTTCCATTTACCATCCTTATAAGGACTCATCCAAAAACATGTCATAAAATATAAAATTAAAATATAATCCTCTTTCTGTCATTGGAAAATATATTTTCAGATTATAGATTTATATAATTTGTCCAATTTAATATAGGAAAACCCATATTTATAAAATGCAGATAATATTTAATAGTATCATTTGTTTCTTCAAATTATATATGAATATAATAAAACATAAATTATTTCATTAAAAATCATTACAACATTGAAATTGGATTATTAATTTCTCATTACCATCCATAAGCCAAGTGAAATATATTTTAAATATAGGGATGACCACAAAAATCATAGTAAGGGACATAAAAATAAAGAATGATCCCTTTATTAAATGATTACATATAAACCTACGAAATAATTTTCACAATGATATAATTCTAAACCAAAAAAGAACATATTCATATTTTTTTAAAACAAGTGATTTCTATATAACATAGAAAACAAAAATCACCCATTTAGGTATCTTGGGGAAGAAATTACAAAATATTCTATCCATCGTGGCTACCAGTTGATTCATAACACCATGACTACCTTATTATGTAACCCTCATGGATATATTCTGAGGTAACCCTCTTGGATACCTTATTGTGTTACAACCATAGTTACACATAGAGTAACCATTACAATCATCCTAAAACCTAAACATACCCAATGCAATAGAAGGATATATAGGATGCTCCCTTACTCATAAAAAATGACTTAAAACCATAACATAATTACAAAACAATAACAATTTCATCGTTAAAACATTAATTGAGGTAAATAACATATTTTAAAAGAATACTGTGAAAATAAAAATGAAATTCATTTAATTCAAAATAACCATGAAATATTTTAAATTAGACTAAAAAAATACGGATTCATGGAAATCATAAAATCATCTCCATTCATATGTTATAAAAAACATTATAAATTTCGTAATAAGCAATATTTATAAGGTTATTAAAAAGAAATTCACATACCATGGTTTAAACCTCCATAAAAAGTGATAAAATCAAATTTATAATGGATTACTAAGTGTTAATAATTAATTAAATTATTATAATACATTCTATACTACCTTATATGACCATTTGATAATATCGTTACCCCCATTTAATAATAGTATTTAGTTATTTTCAATGTTACACTTGTATTCTATTTAAGGTTCCATGGTATGTTTATTATTTATCTTATAGTGAAAAAGAAATAGTAATCATGAAATAATATATATATATATATATGTAACATCAAATAGTTACATTTGATGTTAAAAATTTATTTAATGTTGTAAAGTGCATAAAAACTTATAATTCATGTTTTTTGTGAATTAACACACCTTGGATGACATTTTTATTTTATAACAATAAAAGGATTAAATAAGAGATTTTGATGATGGATGTATGATTATAAAGATCACATTACATTATATATATGATACTGTAGTTATTTTGAAACATTGGGTAAGTAATGAGTATAAGGTAGAAGTGTGAATGAATATAAAAGGGAACAATAAAGAATTTTCCTTTTGAAAATTTATCCATTACGACCCCATCAAGACTCATAGAAGTTTTATTTTTGTGATTAATAAAGAACAAAAATATATAAATTAATGAGGCCTAGGTAATTATTAATATGATAAACTAGAATTAATGCTCAATAAGATTAATTTTTTTAAGGGTAGGGTTTTTTTATAATTGATTTGAGTGTTTATTTAAGAATTATTTAAAATATGAAAATATTATAATTATAATATAGGTTGATAGAAATTGACAATTCATAAAAATCATAGGGGATCACATTACCAAAACTATCATATCTATTATGTCTTTGTTCAATTATTTTGATTATTGAATAATTTAATTAAATATTTGTTTCATAGATAATAATTTTTTTCAAATAAAACACTATTCAAAACAATGAAATTAAAACAAAAAAATTCAATGAAAAAATCAATTTTTTATATCATAAACATATCGTATACATCAATATAATTCATGAATTATAATAGTATTCTTAAAAATTATTAATTTCAATATTTTAAATATCATTAAAATTATTATTTAGTTAAAAATTAATTAATAATCCATATTTTTTAAAATCCATTATTATAATTATTTATTCCATAATAATTAAAAATTAATATTCATGAAGAATATCATTATTTTGGTTTTATAATTATTAATTTTTTTTTCAGTAAAAACACCAAAAAAATCATGTATTGAAATAGTAATCTATATTAAAAGTAAAGTGTCAACAACATGACTTACATTCAATAAAATATTATAAATCAATTAAATATATTCATGCTTGTCCAAAATGTCCCAAATTTAAGAATAAATAAGATATTTTCCTTAAATGTCATATTTAAATTGATTTCGAAAAAATTCATTTCATTTTATAGTTTTTATAATTTTAATTAAGATCATTTTTTATACTACATTCCCAAGCACTGCACATGATTTCACAACCACTAAAGTGAATTATTTAAAATATTAAAATTATTAATACTTATATCTAAATAAAATAAATTAAATTTGATAATTGTAATCATTTATATCACTAATTATGTAACGTTTCTCAAATATATTTTAAGACATCTCCATTAAATTGTTACTCTATATTTTATTTCCTTATGCAAGGTTTACATAGACATTCAGATATGAATCTATTTATGTAACAATGTAATTCGGAATTAACAACCATGAACAAAATTAATCATAATACTTAATTAAAAATTGATCAAAATACATATTATAAATCCATTATTATTTTTTAGGAATCAAATTTGACATTTCAATTCCAGCGTTGGCATTGCATCGTCACTGAAAACCATTTTTATAATTTTCATGATATAAATTCTAACTTACCCATCCTAACATAATTATATGAAGTATTTGTTTTATAATGCCTTAATTAATCAGTATGTTAATTTTAATAAATTATAATTCATAATCTATGTCTTGAATATGTCACACAACTACATTATTTTTGAAAAAATGTATTTTTTACATTTCATAAAAAATTATTAATTTTAAATAATTCACAACAATTTATACAAACATAATTTAAACCTGCTTAATGAAAAATGAAAATTAAAATTCTAAAATTAAAATTATATAATTTGAAAATTATAGTTTTAAATATAAACATATAATAAATATTAATATAAAAAATATTTATTTCATGAATTACATAACATAATGAATTTAACAATTTAGTTTAAGAATCCTAATAAATATGAAAAAATTTATTCAACAATTTATTGTTTTTTTACATTCTCTTACACGATGTAAAATTTATTCCTCAAATTAATATTCACTGATTAAATAAATTGGGATACCAATTCATCATAGAATTTTAAAGTATAATGTTACTTTTCAAACATGTTGTGTAAAGACCCATAAATTTCCAAGTAATTTTTTTTAATTATATGGGAATTTTATGAGTATGAAAAAATTGATGGCACATGATTCTGAGGCCCGATGTGCCCGTAATGAATTTGTGAACTTCATTTTTGTACGTTCAGCAAAAGTGTGAGTGGGATTTTGTAACTTTGGAACTAGTTCATGGAATTAAAATTGAAGGACACAGTTGAACTCTTAGCGTAGATATTAACATAAAGAGACCTTCACCTCAATTACAGTTGGTCAAGGGTGGAAGATAGTTTTTCAATTTTTCGTGGAAAAATAAAAAATAAAAATATTTAACATTTTTATTTTAGTTGAAACCTCCAATTGAAATTATAGAAGTGGGGACCACCCCAATTAGAAAAACCCCAATTTTAAATTTTAGTGGTGGGGACCACTTGAACCCCTCATTAATGTGGGGTAGTCTCTTGGAATCCTCCCATTGAATTTTGTCAAAAAAATAAAATTAATTTTTCCATTTAATTATGTCAACACAATATAATTAATTGTGCCATTTAATTGGGTCAACACAATACAATTAATTGTCCCATTTAATTGTGTCAATGCAATACAATTAACTGTGACATTTAATTATGTCAACGTAATACAGTTAATTATTCTATTTAATTCTTCCAATGTAAATTAAGTTGTTAACCCTATTTATATTGGTTGGATCCTAATTTCCTTTGGAAATCATTGGAAAAAGTGAGGCTTGGGGAGAACATTGGAGGAACAAATTCTCCAAAGATGAATGTGATCAATAATGAAAAATGTGTTATCCATATATGAAAGTGATATCCCACTAAGAAGGCCCTCTCCGATGAGGAACGTCTTCAAAGACAACAAACTCATGTTTGTCCTTCCCTCTTCCCTGATGTTAATGAACCTTCGGGGTATGGTTGTGATATTTATTTATGTTCATTAATATTCTTCTATTTTGATCATCTACCCATGAACAACTTGATATAACTCTAATGTAGAGGGTGTGGGCCAAATGAACATGGTTGTGCATCTCTTCATCCTTTGTGCTTTTGATGCAATCTTTTTGAAGGAGGACGATGGAGAGTGGTGCTGTCGATTGGCACTGATGGAACTCGAGAGCGGTGGTCGGCACAACGATTGGCTGCGAATATAGCGGCGACACAACCACACCACCATAGAGGAGCCTCAACCCATTGGACACTACAGACCAAGGACGGTGGCCGGTGGTGGACATCTTCATGAAGGGGAGGCGGTGGCACGCAACTGCACCACCGGGCATGCAGGTGCCACAACCTTGTGCTACGATTGTGAAGGGAGGGTGGCCAGGTTGCTTTTGGCCACTGGAAAAGGTGTGTCATGTGACCAAGCCGCCCCTAGGAGGAGGATGCTTGTTGTCCGACAACCACGGGCTGAGCTGGACCCAGCAGGCCTGGCCGGACTGGACTCAGACGAACATCCACCCTTTTCGCTCTTTCAGCCATATCTTGAGCTAAAAGTTTCGATTTGACGAGCCATCTATGTCACCAGAATCAATTGTTCGAGACTTACTTTTTAATATACCCCACTTTATTTTTGGATAATGTTGGGGTTTGGCCGATTTGGATCGACAACAAATCCAACCGGGCCCTCAAGACTAAAAGGCTAATAACATACAGACTGTGCATCTGATTGATGCAACGTCTATTGCGTTGAGACCCCTTTTATGTGGTTTTCCTTTTAGATACTTTATTATTGGAATTCGAGTAATTTGGAGTATTATAAATTTTTCATGAAGTGTAGACCCTCACGGAATCATGCGAGCTTACTGCGGAACCCTGTAGCTGGCTGTAACATGAGAAAAAGGATCCTACATGGGTATGTGCATTGTGTTCTTATGTGGGTCTGTAGATTGGGATCCTATATTGGGTCTGTTCTTTGAGATCCTATGTGGGTATATCGTCGAGAGTCTCACTTGTATCCGTTCTAGGAATCCATGTGGGACTACTCTAAGATCCTATGTGGGACTACTGTAATAGGATCCTATGTGGGTCTGAGGATTTACGATCCTATGGGGGTATACCTCTTAAAATATTAAGATGATTCAGTAGTTACATCGGATCATCAATACTACCTTACATATGTTATACCTGGTGTGAGAAGAGTTTTTACATTTTTGGTAATCATCTGTTTGGCGTACCTTTTTAGTACATACCTTCATGTAGATACCTTTGTGGTAATCTTCAGTGTGATGTACCAGTGTGGTACATAACTTAGTGGTGATACCATTGTGGTATTCTTCTATGTGGCATTACTATCGTGGTACCTACCTTTTTGGTGTTACCATTGTGGAATTATTTCCATTATGGAACAGTTTTACTTTGGCAAAGGATTTGGATCTTGAGTTTTCTCCTGAATGAGATGGGCATACTTGATAACTTGGGTATATTTATGGGAATATAACTAAGTAGGTTTGTAAGATGTTTTCAGGATTTTTGGTTTATTATTTCTAGATTATGGGAGACCTTTTAGGGTCTCGGGGTCCCTACTAAGTAATTTTATACTAACTCATTCACAGGTGACGCCTGCTCCTTGTGGGTTTTGGTGCAGACGACACAAAGTGATGACTAAGGATGAGGGTACCAAGAGTGAAGATAGCTCATAGGTGGACCTTAGATGAGTAGTACCGTAGAGACGACCATTATAGAGCTATACCAACCCATCAGGTAGGATCCTTGGTGGGTGATCGTAGGATCTGTTCAGTTTAATTGTACTTTCCAGTTGGACTTGTATTCTGCCCCGTTAACTTATTGTACACACTCTTTTTCATATTCAGTTTACTTGTGTTGGTATCTTGGTATGTGTTTGGTTATGTGAGTATAAAGGTTATAAAGACAATTCCTTTCTAGTTTTAGGGAATATTCATGTGGTGCTTTTCACCAACCCCTAGCCTATAGAAGGCTGGCTTGGGGTAGTCAATACACGTGTCCCAGGGGACAGATTGTGACATGTGGTTTATCAACAAAACATAGACCTGGTTTATTAAATTATTCCACAACAAATAATCTCTAAAATAAAGAATAAGAATATTCTTCTCTTCATATGAGTTTTTTAACCTTCAATAATTATGTGCACTAAAAATGAGACATATAAGGTACATACTTTTATAATTCCAAAACATGAAAAAAAAATTACCTCAGATAAACATAGAGTAATGGTGGATCGATAGGAATTCAGTCCAACATTATACATCACATTATAAGCTCTTATAAATAGTGTAATTATCTTTCATTTATTACCAAATTGCAAAACACTTAAACATGATGTTATTTTAAGGGTAAAAAGACCACCTACCACAAAAGAATTTTTGTACCTCTAATTAATTTCATAATATTATTCAATACTTTGAGTTATCATCATATTTTTCTTCAATGTTTTGAATTTTCAGCCATATAATATACTAATTATATTACCATCACTTTACATTCCATTTTTCATCCCAAAATAAATTATTTTAACACCACTTCCCATAAAAGACCGCAAATAGTGCCATGTGTGTTCTGGAATGAAAACTATTATTATAAGAGAGCTAAACTAATGAAAGATGTTGATCCCTACATCACTGGTAATTCATTGATCAAGAATTAATCATGCTTTCCAATGTTTGTTTTTTCACTCATTATGTCAATCATATTTTGGAATAAATGTTTTAATGAAATTTAATTTTGTGCCTAACAACATCAAAAGGCCTTTACAGACGTTAGAAGTGATTTTGTGGCCAAAGTTTGATACAATGCAATGTGGGAATCCATGTAACCACAAAATCACCTTGAGGAAAAACAAATAATGTTAAACTAATATAAAATTATATCAAATAAGAAGGAAATTTTTATATTCAGTCATTTGATAAATAATAACCCAAAATTATTTTATTTCTTGAAGATGTTATTGGTAGCCCCACTATGAAATCTAGGAATATATATTCCAATTTCAAATCTCTCATATGAAAAGGTTGATGTATACATTTTTGTAGTTTCCATCTACTTTAACCTATTGAAAAGTAAAATGTTTCCTAGTAAAATAATGAATAAGTATTTTCATTTCATCACACTAGTAATAATCTTGAATGTATATATACATCAGAGTGCTACTTGGAAGAATTGAAAAGGATAGAAATGTGCCTCAGGTAATAATTATTTCTTTATATATTAATAATAAGGAACAAATAATTGTTTTTCATATCTCAAGACACAATCTTTGTAGATAATAAATTCAAAAAACATACCACTTTTAACCAATTCTACCTTTTTCTATAACTCATTGTCTTTCTTCTTGGAATGCTTAATTATAATTAAAAATTATGACTTCACTTATTCCAGAAAAAAGGAACATCATGCACAAAAAATAACCAACAAAAATTAATAAAATAATTTATTAAAGAGTGATGTTATATAGTATTGTTGTTAAACATTCCTGGTGTTTTCAACTCAAAGAATATTCAATATTTTGTCACTTTTTCTATGATTTAGTTTGACAATGAAATCATAATCCTTTATTTGTTATATCTATCATATAATCCACATTTTCACTTAATTCTCATAAATTTATAAATCAATCATTTATGATCATCATATATAGCAGGTATTCCTCCATATAAAATATTCTGAAAATTATTTAACTAAAAAATAACATCATCTAATTAAAAATAATTGGAAGGATATTATATATCATGAAGATTAATTTGTATTTAAGAATAAGAAATTAATTTATCATTTTGAATCATAATTAATCTATGTCCCTTAAATGAATCTTCATTATAGATGAAAAAATTATAATATCATTATGGTAATGCCTAAACTAGAACATTCAATAATATTATTTTTCAATCATGAAAACAAGCATCAAAGTATTTTTTCCAGATAAACTTAACACCTTTTCAAGTAAACTTATATTGCAAGTTGGATGACAGTGTAATTTTTTTATCATACCATCAGTAATAGAATCCAAATCCCTAAAAACAATGACTTTCAGTATCATTTATAGTTCATCACCATTCTAGAAAAACATTTGTTTTTATTGAATGAACTAGTATTCCATATTTATTAAGAATGTTATAAATGAATGAAATACGTTGTAACCCAAAATCACAATATATAAATATTTTGTATAATATATTTTCTTTTAGAGTTTTAATGAAAATACATAACTATTTTTCATTATCGTCATAACATTTTTAAAACACCACACTATCATTTATAATAGTAACCATTAAATAATCTATAAAATCATGGAAACTTATTTTCATATGATCTATTAATATATAAGGAGAAATTTTTAAACCATATTTAATTACTACAAAATAATTATTCTTATATCTAGAATGAAATGTTTTTTTTGACTTTTATCAACCTTTACAACCAGTAGATGGTACCCAGATCTTATGTAAATCAGGAAATAATTCTATGCTACCAGAATCTCATCAAACAAGTAAATTATATATAGAAATTGATACTAATTCATTAGTGTAATGTCATTCAATTCTCTATAATCAATTAAAATCATCATGGAATGTTATTGGTTTTTTCTTAAAAAAAAGATTACCCTAGGGGGATGTTCTAGATTGAATGAATCCTTTATCAAAAAACTCATACAACTTCATTTTCAATTCAAGAAGATCTAATTAATAAATTTCAAATGTGAGTTTTGAAATTGATATATAATAAAGAAATAAATCAATATTTAATTCAACTTGTTTAGGAAAAACATTATGAATGTCATCAAGAATAACATCCTGGTATTCATTTATCATTGGTATATCATTATGCTGAATAGTTCAATTTTATCAACAATATCTACAAGATAACATTATTTTCCACATTATAATAGTTTCATGGATACCTGATATTCCATCAATGGTATGGGTTCATTATTGTATAAAAATTGATAATTTTTATGAAAAAATACTTCTTTATATCCATAATAAATCATTTAATTGGTAAACCGAAATCTAATCCATTACCAGAATAAAATAAAACTATACTAGGGAAAACCAACATGGATAGGTATTAATTTCATTCCATAGGATACAACAAGAATATTCATAGAATTCATTTTTTGTTTAATATTTCCCAATGGTGATTTTATCATAAGTTATAGTTTCAAATAAATAGGTGAAATTTCAAATTTTCAAGAAATTTTTAAAAATATAATGGAATATGTACACCCCATATCAAATAAAACATTACAAAAATAAAAATAAACAAAAAACATACCTGATAAAACATAATAGGATAGACCAATATTCCATAATGTAGTCACAATGGAACTCAATGTAACTTTTTACTTATAATATTGTTTCTTCCGATCATTCAAATTATTCATTGGGAAGTTGTTTTTATAATTCCCTATCTCACATAGTTGAAAAACATTAATTTTTTTTCAAATAATTTAACATAGGATCATTTTCATTTCTATCCCAGGACATAAGTACAAACATACCACATAATAAAAACTTCCCAAATTTAATAAGGAATTCCACATGGATATTATTTCCATACATCCCAAAAATAGGAAACTAATTTTTTTTACATTCAGATTTATTTTATTAACACTTTCCCATTACCATCTATTTGAACCTCTACATCTATTTTTTAGTGTAAAATTTGACATGAAGGAACTCAATAACTACCCTCTTATAAAATCTAAAAATATTCTGTTAACATTTCAATTCATAGAATTCAAAATCCATACAGTATATTGGATTCAATCCTGAATAGAAATGATTTATTTTATTATTAATATTCTGAATAATATTAGGAGTATATATTTCCAAATGGGTTAAGGTTGCATCACAATTATCAACTGAATCATTCTCCTTTTATTTCAATTCAAATAAAATGATTCTACATCATATGATTACTAGCCTTAGGAAAACATTTCATCTGTAATTTTTTCATATATTCATCCCATTCAATGGCATAAACCTCCTCCCAATCCTAGATATTTATGACCACTGAACACCACTAGTCAGATTCACCTTCATTATAATAAATAAAAGACATCACATTTTAATATCTAAACACCTCCTGACATCAAATATTGACTAATGGGTATTAATCCAGAATTCAATAACCACTAGGTCAGGATATCAATAGAAAGGTGTAGGGTTCTGCCTCATATAATGGTACACTATTATCAGGTTACATTTTGGTAGATCTGGTTATTCTCTTTCATGTATGACACCTCAATTTATAGCAAGAATCAACTAATATATTACTATAAAAAATTAATCTATATCAATTCCGAAAATCCAGGTTACAAATTCGGAATGATATTAACCTCTTGGTTCATTCCTACATTCAAATCCTTATTTCCTCTTGGTAATCCCATTATAAATAAACATATCATATACTAATCAACATAGTAATATTAAAAATAATTATCATTTAGACTTGTCTATATGTTAAAAAATATTTATCGTATTATATAAACATCATCATAACCCAAATGTTTATCTAAATTGTGATCTGATACTAAATATAAGGACATGACCTTAGGAATTTTATAAATTAGAAAATTTGAATAGAATTCAAAATGTTTTATTCCCAAAGATACATAGAGTATATTATTTTGGATAATATGGTCATATTTCATACACGATGTGAATAAAAATTGGATACTACTAAAATATTCTACATTTAATAAAATCAAATGTTTTCTTAAAATATATGAATTATTATCAGGAAAATTAATCACAAAATTCTTCTTGGGATCTTATTTCCTATTACATCTTTTTAATCACTCGGAAAAATTTAAAAGTTATGATGGGAAAAAAATATAATTATGGAATAAAAAAGTAATGACTATAACTATTACTACTTGAGTGCTTGTTTACATATAAAATCATTTAAACAAAGAAATACTTCTTAATAATAATCTATTGTATTCTTACATAATGAAAAGAAGAAATTTCTATACAAAAAAAAATACAAAATGAATATAGGTACTATGTGGAATTATATACATATGATTGTAACCCTTGCAACCACTATATGCTATTTAACCCTCACAACTACCTTATAAATTTTCCCTCATGAATACCATATGGTTTAACCCACATGAATACTTATATTGTATCCATTTTAGATAAACATGAGGTAATTATTATGGTAGAAGTCCAATATAATCATACCCATGTATTTGAGGGAGATATATCTCCAACTAGTCATCATAAACAATTCAATGAATATTAAAATAAAAATAATAATTGAACACTTTAATCATAAAAACCATACATGAGGAAAATAACATATTTTAAAAAAATATAGTGAAAATAAAAAGGAAATCAATTTTCATAAAAAAAAATGAAATACTATAAATTAGAAGTTGAAACCATATGTCTTCATGAAATTTTGAAAAAATGATCCTTCTTTAAGTAAAAAAATAATATTTTTTATAAACATAAAATGGGTCATTTAAAGGGATTTTAAAAGGACGTCCCTTTCATTGGGTTAAAATTACATCGAAATGATTTAAACCTCATCAATAATGGGTCAATGAGTATTATTAATTTATTGATAAAACTTCATTATAGTTTTTACTACATTATAAGACCATTTTATAACATCTTTCCACCCATTTATGAATACAATATATTTATTTTCATTGCAGTTGGTGTGTTCGCATCAATGTTTCATGATTAGTTTATTATGGAAATACTTATAAAAAAACCAAATAAGTGAGAAAATATCGATAAATATATTCCATTATAACAATTACTTTTTAATTTAATCTTCCCGTGAAATTTTTAATTGTAAAAAAATATCATCATCCATCAAGGCGGTTAATTGATACACAATGGACGATGATTTCATTTTTTTAATAAAATAGGAAAATAAGAAATTATGATAATGTATTTACCACTAACACAAAACAAATTATGTATATATATAACACTAGAGTTATCATTAGAAATTTTATTGGGTTTGATGATAAGTTATAATTGATATTTTAATTAAATGAAAAGAATAAGGATTTTATGTCTTCAAAACATCTCTTTAAGAACTTCATTATGGCCATCTGAAGTGGTGTTTTCGAGAGTCCAAAGAAACTATAATTTATCATGTGATGATAATGAGATAATTTTAATAACGATATAACAAAAATACGGCCAATGGTGGAGAAATTTTGTGATGTGATGAATCACCACTTATAATTTTAGTGCGGGGTTGTTTTTGAATTACTTAATATATTAAAATATATAATGTCTAATATTGGGATAAAGGAATTCATATGCACTAAATATAACAAGGGATAAAATTTTAGACATAATATAATCAATTTTTTTTTTTTTATTAATTTTTTGCATTCATTAATAATTTAATAAAAAAATTATTAATGAAAATTATTTTCTGTCAAAATAAACACTATTATTGAATATTACTTAAAAAATGTTTCCATTTTGAAACAAATTTCTTTAGCAAATCAAATAAACATTATATTCATGCTGATCATTTTTTGAACATAAAATTATGAACGTATATATATTTTTATTTTTAATATATTTTATTTTATTAATTAATTAGTTAATTTTTTATTTCATTATATTTGTTAAAGTCATCAAGGTAAAAATTTATTACCTAAAATTTTAAAAATAAATATTTTTGATGAATATAAATTTCATATATTTTAAATTAATAATTTTATTCAATAGAAACTTTCGTTTAACCATATATTAAATATAGTACTCATTAGAAACTATAGTATGAAAAAATGACTTCCTTTAAAATGAAATATTCGAAAGGAATCAATTGGATTCATGTTGGTCCGATATTTTCAAAACATACATAAAATTATGCTATGGGCCAATAATTTCTCATAGAAAATGATTTATCCAAATTTGGGGTTATTTATTTATCTTATTATTTAAATTAAAATAATTTGTTTTATTTTTCTTCTTTATGCATAAGAACAATATATGCATTTTACATCCATTAATGTCATTTTTTTAATATATAAATATTAATAATAATTTTTTATCATAAAATTAAATTATCTAGGATCAATATAATCATTTATATTGGTTATCTAAATATAATTACTCATATCCATGTACATGAAATAAAATTAATTTATTAAATTTTTTTTTCATCCCATGCAAAAGTATATCACAATAATTCATATAAGACTCAAGTTATATAACTATTGAATTAAATATTAAGATAGAAAACATAAAAAACACAATATTAATAAAACATTAATGAAAAAGATTTTACAAATCAATTATTTTATATAAGGAACAAAATTTGAATTTGTTAATGTTGTACATTCACTGTGTCAGAACTGATTACATTTTTATACTTATCATAAAAAAATTATAATTTACTTCAATTGATATATTTTTTTAAAATATTTCTATTGTAATATAATTATTTAATCCTCAAAAAAATTCAATAAAATTGACCTGATAATTTATGTCTTGAGGATGTCACAAAAAAACTGTAATTATAAAACCATATTTACATTTATTCACTAAAATGAATTTTTTTTAAGAAAATTAAAAAACCATTTTTACTAAGATAATTTCGACATTATGAATTGAAAATTGAAATCATGTTTTAATATTTTCAATTCTACATGTTGAAAATTATTAATTTTATTAAAAACCATATATGAAATTTGGGTATCAAAATTATTTATTTTATGAATTTCAAAACGTACTAAATTTTACAATTTATTTTATGAATAATAATATTGACTAAAATAAACTATTCTATCAGTACCTAGGGATTATAATCATAGAACAAGGAAATTCACTTCCAAACATTCCCACATCACCCTGAATTTTTAATCCAATTATTGGCATATCATTACCTGTTCAACAAACAAATATGTGATAACAATGGGAGAAAATCATCATAAATGATCATTAAACACATTTAACAACCACTCATCCTGTAATATCACAAAGCATTTTAAAGAATTTTGTCAGTTAAGTGTTTTATTTGATCTCTCCTTTGCATCTACCTATGTGTTTCCCATGTTTAATATGGAGATCAGCGGTGCATAGATGCACGAGGCGTGATAAAGAGAGAAACCATCCCAAGATGTTTTAGGTGCACAGGATGTGCACAATTAGGGGAAACCATGCTAGAAAAACATGAAAACTAACCATCTATGGATAGTATCATATTCACGTTCCACGCATAGATAAGGAAAATTGTGCGGCATCCCTAATAAATTGTACTGGATGGACTCACACAGATAGTAACACAGTTGCACATGGTTTGGCAACCCATGCAAGTAAACAGTACATCCTAGAAAAGATAAAAAAATTTACAAAAATGTTACCATGTGAATTTAAAAACAACTCGATTTTTCTATACTCTTCCTCCCTTGAACCCCTATTAATGATAAAAAAATGTGACAAGAGGTTCCATGAATCAATCCCTTTCTTGTCCATTTGGAGTTTCTTTGGATGCGAATCGAAGATCCGGGTGAGTCTAATCTCTGACTCCTCTATCATTTCTTTTATAGGTCTTGTTATTTTGGTGATCTGCATCCAATGATCTCATCCCTTTATTTTTTTTTTGATATCTAGGTTGTGGAGTCAGTGGTGTGTGGATTAGGATATTAGTATTTGATTGCAAGGATGTTTATCAATGTATCTGGAGGAGGTTCTCTACAGGTTATATCCCTTGAGTTTTATAGATATTTGTGCTTCTAGTGTTTTGATTCTTAACCTTTTTTAAAGAGTTAGTCATCACATTATTGTGGTGTGATGGTTAGGATTTATAGACAACCAAATATGACCATCATAATCCCCGTGGGATACATCTAGGTCAATGTAACCTATGTCAGGGCCACCCATGGGGTGTACTCACATTCCCGGACATATAGTTTATATTTGTAAATGTATTTCAGTTGTCCGAGAACATAGATCCCATGGTGAATATGATATTAATATTGATGGATGTGAATGTGGGTCCTAGTAACACACCATGGCTGGGAGGTGACTAATGTGGTTGTACGGTTTTCTTAAAAATGGGATAAGTAACTTTTTAGAAATGCTAAGGGATTATCTTTATAGATGATAATTCATAATGTTATAAGCATGGTAAATGGGAAGTATGGATGAATTTGTGAATGGGATAATACATGAAAATTATTTATCCATCCTAAATGATTTAATGTAATGAGGGGAGGGTGTTATGTGATATGAGAATTGTACTTGACATGCATATGTGGGTAAATTCTTGTGAAATAATGAATGGATAAATGAGGCAATAGGTGGAAATGATTAAAGTCCAAAATGGAATGGATTAAGTACCTGGTAATGAGGCAGAGTAAGTTAGGCATGATTAATCAACCCAATTTAGATAGGTATATTGAATAAATGTTTATAGTGGTATGCATGATAAAAGAGAATAGGGATAAATGGTTAAATAATGTAAATTGTTGTAAATGTGTTAATGAGTTTAGGAATGGTATTAACTCTCATGTTATTGTAATTTTTTATGATTTCCTTGGGCAATGGTTGTAATGTTGTGTGAATGGTTGATGGATAGATATATATATATATATATATATATATATATATATATTGTGCACATGGGCTTGGTAGAGTGGGGTATTTACTTGAGGTTCTTTTCCCACTGTTTGATTTGGATTTAGACTCTAAACTCCACCCCAATGCATGGGTTAGGGAAGAGGGTTGAGGCTTTGTTACCCTAATGGTTACATTCAACCCAGACCGAGGCTTCGAGGTATGGAAAATGTCATGATGTGATATATGTATCCCTAATCATATAAGGACTGGATTTCATTCTCTCGTACACTGTGATTGTTTTCCTTTGACCCTTGTATAGAATATATTTATTCATAACCCATGGAATATGTGATCATCATGGATTATGAAACTAAGATGTTATATAAAATTTATTGGGTGATAAAATCTAGTCAGGAAATTAGTAAATCATGTTAAATATTGGAACCTAAATTGTTCCTTGTTTACATACCAATTATATATTACTTTCATGCACTATCAGTTAGAATTGATAATATTTAGACACCATTGGTGGTGGTCTACTGAGTTTTTTACACACACCCTATTGAGGCCACTATTTGGTACCCAATCATATTTCATGGTTGTTGGTTTGGAAAAGGGAAAATGACCTAGTCTAATATGATGAGTTGGATTCAGGACGTACAATGGGAAGGACCTAAACATATAGTCAGGATCCATTTGGAGTTTTGGATATTTGTTTTATTTTGGGTTCCTTTCACTTTAACTACTAGTATGGAATGACATTGATGTATTTGATTGGTGTTTTTACCCTAACGGGAACAATGGTTATGAAAATTTATTGGTCGTTTCATATTTTTCCATGGTTTTTATTGTGATCTGTAGCAGCTTACTCTAGTATTGAGGTTATAGTTTCCCCATTTTTCTTATTAGAGCCTCGACACTAGCTGTAAAACTCTGGTGTATGGGGAGGTGCGCATTATGTTGTTTGATGACCCAGCATTGAGCATTGATTTACTTACTTCTGGGTTTGGGATGATATAAAGTTGTATCAGAGGAGTTATTTTTACTTTTTAACTATTTAGGGATGGAAAAAAAGGAATTAGGATGTGTCCGGCCCAGGTACTGAGCTTGTTCTTGGGAGTAGCTAACCCATGTACATGGGCAAACCTAAGTCACCATAGGTGGGAATTTTTACTCATGATGTGTGTTATTACAATTGAAATATATTTCACTATTGTGCGAGGAACGTGTTTTGTGATTTGACTATTTATTGATATTTTTATCATTTCAAGTAGGGCATGAGGTTGTTCACACAAGAAACATATTAGGGAACTAACGATATAGGTGGCATGCCTCATCATTGACACACACACACGAGATGGTGTGTGGTGCATAGAGAGTAGAATAATTTTACATCATGACTCGGAAGAAATTGAAGCCAAATACTGGTAATGTAAGTTGATGAATGAAAATAATGAAAATTAATGGTTAATGAATATTGTGTATAATATAATGTTTTGACTCGGTTAATATTTTGGGTTCTGATAACTGCTAAAGGTTGATTCGATATCTAAAATATAATGTATTACATATTGTTGGTAAAATAGTTAATTAATTTTCCTAATTAAAAGTTAAAACGAGTTAGAATTATTATTATAAGAAGCTGTGAAATGTGATAATTTTCCTATGAAGAATTAATCATATTTTAAAAGAAGAATAGGTTTGAAATGGTGTTGATGAAAGACATGTGATTAATTAAATCGGTTACCCCATGTGGACCATGACCGAGAGTATTCTAGGTAAAGGGTGGTTTTCTATGTGTGATGATGACCATTATGTCAGATCATGAAGAACTGGTTGTCTATGTTCTCTAGTGTGAGTTCATTCTTATCTTTGATTAAATCCTATCGGTAATTCTACGAAGAGTCGTGTGAATGATATTTTTTAAATGAGAATGTTGGAGTTACAAGGTGGGTATTATTTGTTTTTTTAGTTTGACCCATGTATGTGTGGTTTGGGGAAATTATAAATTGCTCTATTTGAGCACAAGATTCGGATTGTGAGGCATGAATAATTGTGAAATGGCCAGGTTTTGTGTTTTGGGAAACATTTGTGAGTTGTGACATTTGTGTTGTGAGGTGTTGTTTTCTAATGTGAGTGAGGGAACTATGGTGGTTTGTGACTTTATGGAAAACATGTTGGACCTTAAGTATGGTGCCTAGGTCCTGTGACTTGTCATGTAGAGACATTACGAGTTGTGCTTTTAATCCCAGAGAGGATGATTTTCTCGTAGTTCCAATGAATGTGTGCATCTTTTGTACGAGACCTAGATTAAATGGTTTAGTTGTGATTTGTTCTTTCATAATGAAAATATATAGTTTGTGATAGGTCGTAAGGTTTTTTGGAAGGTTTTTATCATATGAATTCATGACTTACCTATTTTGGTGAGTATTAATAGAGGTCTATATTTTCTTTTCGGGTAGAAAAGACAAGGTTGGTGGAAGTGTGGTTATATGATTTCACTCGATGGTTTCACATCAGATTGGGGTCATGTGGCTTAACATGTTTGTATAAATGGGTGAGAAGATGAGGCTACCTCAGGGATGATGAGGCTGAATAACCAAGAGGCATGATTATGAAAGTAAGGAGACTAAGGGATATTTATAAGAACAGGTGCTTTTTTGAGAGATTGTTGTGTTGATTGGTGTAATAAACTATATTGCTTTGTTGTTAGCTAGTGGGGATGCATCAGATGAAATCAAGGTGTGTGGTGGGAGGAGTGCCAAATGGAACAATGGCATAAAACTTATTGGTGTTTTGGTTGTGGTGAGATTATTGAACTTGGTTTGCAATCACACTAATATTGTGGGGGTTACGTGTTGACGAGACATGTTTGGAAGTGAACCCAAGATCCCTAGTAGGTCATGGTATCCCATATCTTGACATAAATTATTTTTATGTTGTTGGTGGTGTTCTTAGTCAAATTCTTAGAATGCATCAGTTACTGACGATCATGCCCAATATATTAACATCGTCCTAGGTACGTTGAGAATCTCTAGATCATTCTAAGATACCTAATTTTTTTTGGTTAGATGATGGATTTCATGGGGTTTACACATATTAAATTATCATGTGTGGAGATTTATGATGGTATGTACACCCACAATGGGTTTTGTTTAGGATCCCAGGATGGACTGAATGCCAATAAACAACATGGGTTTTGTTCATGGAACCCGGGAATGGGAATAGGGTGACATTTATTTTCCTATTTTGTGAAAAAGATGGATGGCCTTGTCAATGTGTGGGGTTTATTTTGCGATCAGGTATAATATGTGGTTGTTGGAATTCTTCCTAAGAGAAGTGGTAACAACACTCCAAAGGTAGGGATTGATTAGTCAGGCATAGATGTGGAGAGAAGTCCATCGAACTGATGTGTTGACACTTGGATGCCAATGAGGAACCTATACGGTTATTTTTAGGTTCCATAGAGAGGCAACGTGGGACATGTAGGTGGTGACTGATGACCCAAGTGTTGGATTGAGCTTAGAGAGTTTCCAAGGGAGGCTGGTGATTTCTATGTTGAGTCATATGAGGGTGTGTGTGGGCATGACAACAGGTTGTGGAAAGAGAGGTTTGTTTATATAACTCCAACAAAGATTGGGGTTAGAATCCGGTAAATCTTCCTTGTGTGGCTTTGTAACATCGTGTAGTTGAGTGAACCGTAGAAATTCGGTGTGGTATCCGGCCATGGGAGAAGCCCAATGATGGTATGAAGAGTGTTAATTCCGTTTTGAAGGAAATATAGTAGAATTCATTAAATGACCTTAGAGGATTTGTGGATGATAAATGAAGGATTCAAGTCTATAAGCACCATATGATGGTGGGTGAGGGGTAGTGTACCATCAGTGGAAGGTGTCTATTCTGGGAGAATCTTGTAGTATGTGGTCCTTCCTTAAATAGTAAACTTGAATGGATGTGGTGGGAATGATCGACCTACGGATTCATATTGTACATGGATTTATCTTTTTTAAATGATTTTGTACCAATGTGAGGTCAATTTTACCTTATTCTATGAATGGATAGTTTAAAAATGTCTTCCTAATTGTTTTGATGGTGCGGTTGGATGCCAATGTTGGGTATTGCACCTATATAAGCTTGGTTGTGGTGATTTGGAACATAGTAGGTGATAGGAATGTTGGGATGAGTTCTAGTTGTCCTTCTTCTATGGTGGTTGATTAGAGTAAATAGAAATAGTGGAAAGAACCATACTATATAAATGGTTAGTTGATTACGTGATCAGAATTTTGGGTTGGAAAGTCTCGAGTTATCACTGTTCTTATGAGTTGGCCCTGGTAGAGTGATTTGGAATGGTTTAAATGGTTTAGTAGCTAAGAGTTTTGAGTTGGTATTCGATTTATAATTGTGTAATGAAATGATCAAGAAATGTGGTTGGAAGGGTTTTGTGTTTTCTTCTTGGTGTTACCTGGTTTGTCACCGTTAGAGTGGGATGAACAGAAAAATGATGCCATGTGATTGGATTCATGAGATGGGTATAGGATCAGGAAGATGAGGTGATGATTGGTACTTCAATAATGATATGATGTTGTATGTGTTCTTGTGCTGTGAGTGAGGTTTTGTAACCTATGTTTTAACAATTAAACTCTCATTGTGGGAATGGTTTATGTTGATGTAGGCTTGAAGAGTTTTTTGGTTCGTGAAGTGGGTTGTGGAGAGGAAGTATCGAGGGGAATGTTTGCACCCTCGAACATTGTTTGGCGGCCTTGTGATGTGAAAACCAGAACCTTGGTAAGTGGGAATGTACATGCAGGTCGTGTGGAATGATCCCTTGTTATCGAGGATAGTGATTCTCAATAATGTGGCTTGAGTACGAGGCGTTATATGGTTGGGCGGTTGTAAGGACTAGAATCTTTTTAAAGAATGTATTTGGTAATGTTTTGGCATAGATCTCTCCTTTTCATCAAGATAAGTGTTTCCCATGTTCATGTGTATGCTTGGGTGGTGCCCAAGGGATTGGGGAACAATTAGAAGAGAAACCAAACCAAGCCATGCAATGTGCGCGGTTTGTGCACGATATGGGAAAAAAATGCGCGAAAACCGTGTAGACCAACCATCCTATGGTAGTTGCCTTCACTTGTTCTATTCATGGATAAGGAAACTCACTCAGGATACCTTGGAAACTATGTGGGATGGACTCTCACAAACAGTAGTTGTCGCACAGTTTTCACATGGTTTGGAAAATAGTGCAGGTAAACCGTGCTGCCTAGGAATGTAGGAAGAATTAAAAAAATGCCTACCCATGATTTTAAGACCCATTTCAAGTTCATCATACTCCTCCGTTGAATACCTTGGAAAAAACCAAAGGGTCTAGGAGGTTCCAATGATTGATATCATTCAATGCCTGACATGCAGGTGTGTCGTTGGATGTGAATCGAAGATCCATATGAGTCTAATATCCTCCTGCTCTCTATATGCTGGTTTATGTCTTTTCATTTGGTCGATATCCATGCAAAGCTAAAAACACTTTTTTTATATCTAGGATGAGGCTTTAATGTTGTGTTATATTGGAATCTAGGTCCTTGATTGGGAGTAGATTCATCAATAGATCCACGGTAGGTGTTCTTCATGTTATATCCCTTGAGTTTTATAAAGAAAAATGCATGTAGTGTTTTGATTCAAACCCTCATGTGAAGAGTTCATCATTTCTTTATTTTGATGTGATTCTTAGGGTGTCTAATCAACCTAATGTAACCCTCATAATCCCCTGCAGGATTCATGGAGGACGATGTGACCTATGTTAGGTACACCCATGGGGTGTTCCCATGTACCCAAACATAGAGATTTTCTATGTAAATATAGGTCTCTTGTGTGATAACATAAAGACCAGGGTGAATATGATATTATTCTGAAGGATTTGAATGATAGTCCTAGTAACACACCATGGTTGGGTGGTGAACTATGTTGGTGTTTGGTTGGGTTAAAAAAGTGTTAAGTGAGATAAGGGGAAATATTAAGGGATTAGATTTATAAATGATTATTCTTAGATAGATAAGCATTGGAAATGGGAATTGGGGATGAATTTGTTGAATGAGTTAATACATGAAAATTAGTTGGTGCACCAAAATGATTGAATTTAATGAATGGGTGGAGTAATGTGATATGAGAATTGTACATGAAATGCATATGTGTGTGAATTCATATTAAATGATGAATGGAAAAATTAGACATTATGGGGAAATGATTAAATACCATAATTGAATGGATTATTAGCATGGAAATGAGGCCTAGTGAGTTAAGCATAATGAATGGAGCTTAGTGAGATAGGCACAATGAATGAATTCATAGAGAGATAATCATAATAAATGGGAATGTGGATAAATTGATAAATGATGTGAAAGGTGTTAAATGTGTAAATGGGTAAAGGCATGGTATTAACTCTAGTGTTATTGTAATGAAATATTTTTGACTTCTGAAATGGTTGTGATGTTGTGTTAATGGTTGATGTATATACCCATATAAATAGCTTTTGCATACGACATGGTATAGTGGGGCATTGGTTGAGGTTCTACACCCACGGGTCGAGTTGGACTGAGGCTTTAAACATCACCCATAATGCATGGTTTAGGGAAGGAGACTGAGGCTATATCCCCCTAAGAGTTTCATTCCACTTGGACTGAGGCTTCAATGTGAGAAAAATTTGTGGATGTTACAAGTGGATACCTTGTGAGATAGGGACCTTTTTTTCCCGATACATTGTGATTGTTTTCCTTAGACCCTTTTATAGATTATATTTATGATTAACCCATGCAACATGTGATCAATATGGCTAATGTAACAAATATGGTATATGAAATGGAATTGGGTTAAATTCTAGTCATGAATTAAATAAAACTTGTAATCTAATGTAACTCGAAATGTTCCTTGTTTACTTACCATATTATTATGTTCTTGCCTGCACTGTGTTTTAAACTGGATATTTTTAGACACCTTTGGTGGTGTCATAACGAGTTTTGTACTCACTCCCTTCTCTGGTCTCCATTGGGTACCCATGATTATTTCTCCATTGTAGGTTAGGACAAGGGAAAATTCCCTACTCTAGGATGTTGAGTTTTGGGCTCTGTATGTAAATGTTGAAGGACCTTGACATGGATTTTTGATCTGTTTGGAGTTTTGGTTGTTTGTTTTATTTTTGGATACTTTCACGTGAACTACTAGTATGACATGACATTGTTGTATATGATTGGGGTTTTTAACATGTTGGGAACCTTGGTTATTCATGATTATTTCTTGTTTCTTATTGTACAATTATTTTTTATTATATGTTGTGACTTACTCTAGTATAGAGGGAAAAGTATACCCATGTGTCTTATTAGACCTTCACCTTTAGTCGACATCCTTTGGTGTACGGGGTGGCTCACATGATGTCTTGTGACGACCTGACACTGGTCACCAGTTTAGTGGATTCTGATTCTTGGATGTTACACATCCAATAAGCTCATCAACTACCTCTCGTCAATAAACAATCACTCACTAAGAGCCTTGGTTCTACTATAATGAGTGACAATAATGATGTTATAATTTCCTAAATCATAATACATCTCAACATGAATGATCAATATATACTCAACCAACCACCTCATCAAATTATTCATGTATTTATTAATGAATATGTAATAGAAGATATCAATGTCTATGAATAAAAAAATCTCATGAAATAGATAATTAGGACAATCCATCAAATCATGATGCATGAATGTAAATTAATTGTCATTATTGGTCTATTTCCATTCATGGGATATTTGATGGAAAACCCTATAAGGAACTAGTTGATTATTATACATGAATATCTCCAAAAATAACAGAAGATTCATCACATTAAATCTCATTTACAATCCCAGTATCAATATATTTTATGATTGACGTAGTTGGGAATTTTATCTCTTGTTTTATGATGACACCTTCCCAATTGTACATCCAATTGATCAACACACCCTTCCTTTAAATCCCAACGATAAGTGATTCCAAATGATAGTTTTTTTATATTTCGCATTTTTATTATATATCAAGATGATGGATGATCTAGATCTCATGATATTTTATATTGAATTACAACGATAATAAATACTATAACTAACAGAAGTCCACAAAATTATCCTTAGAAGGGCCACATGCCAAAGGAAATAAACCATATTGATATATATGTGGCTAATTCAATTCTTGGTCTAGAGTTTATGATATCAATGTGTACTCAAAAATACATATATATTCTTATAATTCATTTTTATGGTCCTTATGTATCTGATAATACGTTTAAAAAATCCACAATGAACATATCAAGATACTGTTGGATGATCCTATTCATTATATCCAAGAACACTACTTTTCCATTTGTATGTCCAGAATGAATATGAAGATACATTTATTGTTTTAATATACACATGAACAGTAGAATGGGAATATAATTTACTATGAAAAAAAGATGATGGTATCTCGATCATAGGAAAATATTAAGGAACCACTTGGATCACCACAAATTTATTAACGAAGTCATAGATCCAAGGAAATTGATTCTATTCATCATGATCACCTAGATCATCTTCCTATAGTTCACACAATAAAAAATAATTTTTCCTGCATTCATTGAGAACAACACAAGAGGATCCTAGGTTAATTTTATGGTTTGGATAAAATTTAACATCCCATGTATTTATAGTGTAATTGTTTCAAATTTATTATTATTATTGAATTGATAATTTAATTAATTATTTTAATTAATTATTTAATTTAATTCAGAAAATAAAAATTAATGTTAAAAAAATTTCCTATTTAGTTATATTTATAAGATTAATTTTAAAATTATGGAGTTTTAATATTAAAAAAATTCTATTTTGAAATCTTTATCTTGAAATTATATTAATACAAAATTATGAAAATTTTCTGAACAAAAATAATTTTTGGTCAGTATTAAAATTTACAGTTTTTAATAAAATACAATATTTTTATGAAATCATCATGAATTAAATTATGTTGTAAAATTTGTTAAACATTTTTTATGATTAAATTTGATACTATAATAGAAATATCTTAGAAAAATAAATTATTATATGTAAATTATATTTTATTCATTATATGTTTATAAATCGTAGTCATTATCAACGTAGTGCGTATATAGTATTAGAATAGTCAAAATGTGTTCATTATATGTTAATAATTGATTTCTAAATTTTTTTTGAATATTTTAATAATTATTATATATTATTATTGGTTTTGGAATTTACATTATAATTACATAGTTATATAACACAAGTATTATTGAAATGTCTGTGCATTTACTGCACAAGATAATAAAATAAAAATAAATTAATTAATTAAATTTTATTGAAATGGATATGAGTAATTATAGTTAATTAAAGAATATAAAATATTATCTTAAACTTAATTAACTTATGTGTATGGAATTAAATTTTTTAATATATATGAATTAATTCACATTAATTATTGTGCAACGCTTATGAAGGGCCTATGAAATTAGAAGAAAAAGAAATAAAATTATTTTAATTAAAATAATATGATCCCATTAATGACTAAATAATTAAACATATCTATTTTTATGTTTAAATTTGGAACATTTAATTTTTTTATACAAAATTGGGTCATTTTGGACACAAATGGTTTATTTTAATCCCTTAATAATATTTTATTACTATCAATTAAATATGTTGACACTATAGTTATTTATTATTATAACATTTGAATTTATGGTTTTCCTAAATATTTGTAGACAAAAAATTATAATTTTAAAGTTAATAAATTTATCTTCTTCATGAATATTTATTATAAAATATTAGGGAATTAATTATTATCTTAATTTCTACTACACATATGTGGTGGTTATTATTTAATTAATTTATAAATAAAAATATTTATATTAAAAATAATAAATTCAATATAATTTGAGTTTTTTTACAAAAAATCATTAATAATATATAATAATATAATTAAAAATAATTCAAATATATTTTTTTATTTAATTAAATATTTATGAATAGTGTTCAATTTAACAAAAAATAATTTTCCGTAAATAATATATTTTATTAAATTGTATAAAAACAAAAATATCCTGAAAAATGATAACTATGAAATGAAAATATCAAAAAAAAATTCCCCTATAATTGTTAGGCCATTTTAATGCCTTTAGCCCAATATTAGACATATTTAGTTATAATATTTGAATTAATTCTTAATTAACCCCTCACCTTAATAATATAAAGAGAATCTTCCATTCCCACATTTAAAATCACTATTATCCATTAATCATAATTATATTCTACCAAATTCCAACCTCTTCATCCATTCCCACATTCTACTGATTTTGTTCTTAAAAAAACCACTTCTATGAGACATAATGAAGGTCATAATGGAAATTTTCATGAGGTAAATTCATTATATTCGTTTTAAAAGTCATTCTAACTTCTACCATATAAACACACCAAATCAAATGATTCCTGATAATTAACATATCAAATATATAATTGAATATAATTATTTTAGATGTATATCTATCCTAAAAGTTTCATACTTTCTCACATTATTCTTACAAACAAAATCATCATCCATGGTTTATCAATTCACTCCCATCATGGATGATGTTTTTTTGTTCCCATTCACCATATTCATGGTATGTTTAAATTAATGTGTAATTTATTAAAATAAAATATATATATTTATTCTCACAACTGGAGTATTATATCCAATTGAGAAGGAAAATACAAAATTAACTGACTATGGAAACCATGATATGAATGCTCCCAAAACAATGGAAATAAAAAAATACTAACAAATAGGTAGATAATTGTTATAAAATGGTCATGTATGTTTGTATAAACATGGTTATAGTTTTGTAATAAATTAATATCAATATTTAAAACATTTTATATGTGTTTTGATTTTTTTTAATGAAGTTGAACTCGAAGTATGAGTCACTCATTCTTAAATAATTTTAAATGTATTTCAATAAGATAGTTTTGTTGACTTATGTCATGAGAGGATTTTATTTTTCTCTTGATTCCATAATTTTGAATAACAAATTTGCAATATTTCCTGATCATTTTCAATGATTTTTTTATTTTTCTAGTAATGATTTAAAATAAGGGATACTCCTCATGTATTTTTATTATGATGCTAGTGTTCATGATTTATGAATGTGATCTAGTTCTTAATCATTTTTATGATAATGTGTCGGACATATACCTCCCTCCACTATATTGGATATGATTATGTTATAGGATATCCATCATCGTTATTCCATGTGTAACTACAATGGTCACTCCATAAGGTCTCCATGAGGGTGACATTTGAAGGTTGTTGTATGTGTCATATTGAAAGGTAGTTGTTAGGTTTATAAATCATATTGTATCTAGGAGGGTTAAAATCATATGTAAGTAATTCCCTATATTAAAATAAGGGGTTTTTATATGTTTTTTTTTGGAAATATATTATTCTCACAAAGTAATTTTAGGATACATTATTTTTTGAGAATTATATCATTGTGAATGATATTTCATAGTATTATAAGTATACATGGAAGAATAATTTGTTTATTTCATTTTAATGCCTCTATGTATGATTTTTTTCTCATCAAAATTATTAAAATTCTCCTTATAGGGATTAAGGTATGGTTAGAGAATTAGAATCATAGTTGAATGCTATAATTATTTTTTTATGAAAAAAATTCTTGTTTCAATTAATGAATTCGTGTGATAGGAGATTAATTTAGATAACTGAATGGGTTAATATGATTCTAATATATTACCAAAAATAATTTTTACCATATTGGTAATTTTATATTATTTAGAGTTTGAATACTATTGTGTTTCTTCATCTATGATATGAATGTTCAGAGTTGATTACCATAGAAGATATATGGAAAATTAAGTATGAATGTTCCAAGAGCAGATATATTATTGAATACACAATCTGGAAGAGTGGGAGGTAAATCCAAGCTTTTTTATAAACAATTATATTAGTTTATGCCATCAAAAAATGCATATTGAATCTATGCAAGTGAACATCGTCCACCACTAAAATATAACAATGAAAAAGAAATATTTTACATCTAATATATGTTGAATATCATTTTTTTAAATCCCAAAAAATGTTACTTTATGTTAAATTGCATCATTTTATAATATTGTTGATATATTCAGCTTAATAGAACAAATGGATCGTTTCAGATTTTTACCTGTTTCAATTTGTTTCTATATTTTGTCCATAACATTTTATATACTAATAAAAAATGAATTTTTTTCACAGATTCTCCCCATATAGGGTTTCATTTCGTTCTTCAGGGACAAAATCTGAATCGAACATATCAAAGCTCAATAGAAGCTCACAATTTGGAGCATGAAAACAGTTTGCAGATCTGCTGAGTTTTAGTGTGTGGTCCATAACTCATTCATGGTTTGCCCAAGTGTAGTGAAATTCATTGGATAGATGCCCAAGATGTTTTCAAATATCATTCATGATGGTGAGGCCATGTGAATTTCCCGTTTTAGTATTCATTATAAAATTATAATCCACAGGATTGAAATTTGGAGAGTCTGACTGGTCAGAAATTTTTTTCAAAGTAAAATGGGCATAAATCTCGAAATTCTTGTCCATATAAACTGAGATTTTTAATGGAAACTTAAATGATAATTATGAACAACATTAAAGAAGGGAAAACATTTGAATATTCAATTTAATGGGTCAAAAATTAGTCGAATTTTCGGGGGACAGATTCTGGCTATAAAATTATGGCAGTTCCTCAAACTCAAAGATCTCAATTTTCGATCCCATTCATTCGAGGACACAATGGAGAATAAATTTTCAGCTTTATCAATTATTTAATTTTTTTAAATAGTTCTTTAAAGCATTATACATCCACATCCATCTTTATTATGCTTACCACGGTGGGATAAACATTTTGAGTGATTATGGAAGTGTTGGTTTTCTTTTTTGTAATTCTTGAGTTCTTGGATGTAATTGAATGAAATTTCATTATTTGTAAAAATTGTTTCCAATTTCATATAGAGGATTTTATTATCAGGTTCAATTGTTCAAGAATTTGAATTCTATTATTTATTTTTGTCATTGAAATATAATCATTATCTTCCTCAACTAATTTCTGGTATGTATACGATGGAAAAGAGCAGGTATTAGTGGAACAGTACCTGACTGTCATTAGTACATGTAAATGGGGTAGTGAATGTTCATGATTTTTTGGGATAATCCAGACCTGATAGGGTATTTACTATGTGAATTTTGTATATTCAATACATCCCATTATCACATGGAAGCAGAGTTGAACAAATTGTGATCATGGTAAGGTTTTCTCTCACCATCATAAGTTCACCAAGGACGTGAGAGGAAACAATTGTAGAAACACATTTTTTATCAACTTAGAAGAAGTGGATTGAATTTAATTGAACAAGTATATCATTATAATTGGGAAACCGACCCCGACACAATCACCATTTTAATATCATAGTTTTTTTCCAATCATTTTAATTTCAATTTTAATTTCAATCATTATCATATTGATTTATTTTAAAAAAACACCATTATTAACGTCATTTTAAATTAACAAATTTTTTTTGTGTGCACTCCTCCTAAGGATATATGCTACAGCTAATATCTAGTCTAAACATATGGAAAACAACTTCCATGCCCTACGATAGGTGTGCGTCAAATATAGCGCCGTCTCCAGGGAGGTAGTTCAAAAATTAAAAAGATTTTTAAAATTGAGTTACCAAAAACTCAAAAAAACTATTAATTTAATTTGACCGAAATATTGAAGGAAAAATAAACCAACTGTGAAAAAGAAAACCAACCAGAAATCATTGAAGAAACATATCCCTCATATTCATGTGAAACTATTAATGTTTACTCCGAACTTCAAATCATGGATTTAAATCCAAACGAAACAATGCATGATCTTTGTGTACCTCAATTTTCCATTCAAAATAACAAACTAATTTCACCCACTGAACCAAAGGATTTTTAATTATGTGTAAATATGATTCATGTACATCCAATGTTTCATGGTATCACATGATAATATCCAAATCGGCACATAAAATAGTTCAGATCCACTTGCTCAATCTTCAGGCCAAGAGGAGCACCCGTAGAGAAATTTCAGTAAAGGGGATTCCCCTTCTCACATAATGGAGCAGCTGAAGAATGGTTGTAAAATATATAGCTAGGGGTGATCATTGATTGGAATACCTAAAAATATGTTTCATAAAAATATTATTTCTGACATCCAGGAGTAATGCCATCAAGAAATATATTTACATCATATGAAAATCAGTTGGAGAAACCCTCTACGAGAACTAAGAGCATTTCAAGAAGCTATTTTCTATCCTTCCACATCAAGAAATGGAGAAACACTAATTTCATGTGTTCTTATACTAAGGAAATCTAAAAAATGATCAAAATATTTAATATTCCTTTTCTGGGGTATCCTTGATTAGCAAGTCACCTATAAATATTAGAGTTCTAATTGATAACATTTCTCAAAACTCACACAAATTTGGAATAATAAGCTCAGGAACAAGAGGAATTCATGAGGTGAGAACATTTAATTCAACAATATTAATTATATGTGAGATGATCGAACTCACCATGTTAGTGTGATAGATTTCCATGAAACTAGTGAAGGAACAACAAGAACCGAATCGGGTATGTGGTTTATGCTATTCTAATTATCATTACATTGACTAGTGTCCATAAGTGCAGGGAACCAAATTTTGATCTTAGAACTATCAGCAAAGGAAATTCCATCCAAATCCACTATGGGTGCACTAAAACCAACCATGATATGTATTCCAACAGACCCATTATAGTCAACCTTTTCAACAGCAATACGAGAATCCCCCTCCATTCCAACAGACCTGTACACAACCTTTTCAACAAAAACACTCCTTTTAGTCACTACTAATCCAAATAGAAAAATATGAGAAATCATCCACCAGTGCACAACCATAAACTGTGAACCAAAAACTACATTCAGATGTTGAGAGGCATAAATAAAATGTGAAAGACTTCTGCAACCAGTTAAAAAATATTTTGGAAATTCAAACACAGAATCATGGAATTCTTATTTCATAAACAGTTCCAAATCATAAATAGAAATTCAATGCAATCATAATAAGATGTTGAAAATAAATCCCATCTCCCACCAACCTTGAACATGAAACAGTATCACCTATTCTAAGGTATAATTTTGTAGAAAATTAATAAATTATATTGAAAATCCACCAACAAGTATAAAATGAGGGGTGGATGAAATGGATAGGCCACATAATAATAGAAAAGAAGAACATATGAAGAAACAACTCAAAATAAAATTGTATGTTTCAAGATTAATTTAGATAACACTAGGGGTTAATATGATACTAATATATTACCAAAAATAATTTTTACCATATAGGTAATTTTATATTACTTAGATTTTGAATAATATTTTGTTTCTTCATCATTGATATGTATGTTTTGAGTGGATTACCATAGAAGATATAGGGAAATATAAGTATAAAGGATCCAAGAGATGCTGTATTATTGAACACACAATCTGGAGTAGTGGGAGGTAGATCCCAATTTTTTTTAAAGTATAATATTAGTTTATTCCATAAATAAATTGATATTGAATCCATGCAAGTGAACATCATCCACCACTAAAATGTATCATTGATAGAGAAAATGTCTTCAATTAATATACGTTGAATACCATTGTTTTAAAACCCAAAAAATGAAACATTATGTTAAATTGCTTAATTTTAAAATATTGTTGATATATTCCGCTTAATAGAAAAACTGGATCGTTTTAGTTTTTTACCTATTTCAATTTGTTTTTATATTTTGTCCATAATATTTTATATACTAATAGAAGTTGAAAATTTATTTTTTTATAGATTCTAACCATATAGGGTTTCATATCATCCTTCATGGACAAAAGATAAATTGACCATATAGAAGCTCTATAGTAGCTCACATGTTGGACCATGAAAATAGTTTGCAGATCTGCTGAGTTTTAGTGTGGGGTCCATAACTCATTCATGGTTCTTCCAAGAGTAGTTAAATTCGGTGGATAAATGCCCACGATGTTTTTAAATATCATTCATGATGGTTTGGACATGTGAATTTCCCATTTTATTGGTCATTAGAAAATAATAATCCATTGGATTGAAATTTGGAGTGTCGGATAGGAAAGAATATATTTTCAAAGTAATATGGGCATAAATCTCAAAATACTTGTCCATAAACAATGATATTTTTAAGGGAAACTAATATGTTAATTATTAATAATATTACAGAAGGTAAAAACATTTGAATATTCAATTTAATGGGTCTACAATGCATCAAATTTGTGGGGGGACGGATTCTGGATATAAAATTAGGGGAGTTCCTCTCACTCAACGAATCCCATTTTCGATCCCATTCCTTTGAGGACATCATGGAGGATAAATTTTTAGATTTATCATTTATTTAATTTTTTTACATAGTTTTTCATGGCATTCTTCATCCCCATTCATATTGATAATTCTTATGATTGTGGGAAAAACATTTTGAGTGATTGGGGAAGGGTCGGTATTTTTTTTTGTAATGCTTGAGTTCTTGGATGTAATTGAATGAAATTTCATTATTTGTAAAAATTGTTTCCAACTTCATATATAGGATTTTTTTTATCATATTCAATTGTTCATGAATTTGAATTCTGTTATTAATTTTTGTCGTTTTAAATTAATCATTATCTCCCTCCACTAATTTCTAGTTTATATAAGATGGAATCGAGCATGTATTAGTGGTAAAGTACTCGACGCTCATTAGTACATGTAAATGGGGTAGAGAATGTTCATGATTGTTTGGGATAATTGAGACCTGATAGGGTATTTCCTATGTCAATTGTGTATATTCAATACAACTCATTTTCACATGGAAGAAGTGATGACCAAATTGTGATCTTGGTAAGTGTTTCTCTCACCATCATAATTTCACCATGGAAGTGAGAGAGAAAAATTATAGAAACACATTTTTATCAAATCAGAAGAAGTTGTTTGAATTTAATTGAACAAGGATATCATTACAATTGAGAAACTGACACCAACATAATCACACATTTAATATTATATTTTTTTCAATGATTATAATTTCTATTGTAATTTCAATCATTATCTTATTGATTTATTCTAAAAACACCATTATTACCCTCATTTAAAATTGTCAAAAAAAAAACTTGTGTGCACTCCTCCTAAGGATACATCATAGTGAAAATCTCTAGAATAAACATAGGAAATAAAATTTCCACTCCCTATGAAAGGCGTGCGTCATACATGGCACCGTTTCCTGGGAGGAAGTTCAATAATTAAAAATATTTTATAAATTTTAATTACCTAAAACTTAAAAAAACTATTAATATAATTTGAATGAGAAATTGAAGGAAAACTAAAACAACTTTGTAAAAGAAACCCACCATAAACCATTGAAGAAATAGAACACTCATGTTCATGTGAAACTATTACAGTTCACTCTGAACCTCAAATCATGTATTTATATCCAAATGAAACACTGTGTGATCTATGTGTACCTCAATTTCCATTGAAAATAACAAACAAATTGCACCCACTGAACAAAATGATTTTTAATTATGTGTAAATATGATTCATGTGCTTCTAATGCTTCATGGTCCTGCAATATAGGATCCAAATCATCACATAAAAGTATTCAGATCCACATGCTCAATCTTCATGACAATTAGAGCATCTGAAGAGAAATTTTCAATATAGGGGATTCCCATTCTCATAGTATTGAGCGGCTAAAGAATGGTTTTAAAGTATAAAGATAGGGGCGATTAGTGATTGGGATGACCAGAAAATATGTTTCATAAAAAGATTATTCCCGACATCCAGGATCACTGCCATCAAGAAGGATATTTACATCATACAAAAATCAGTTGGAGAAACCCTATATGAGAACTAAGAGCATTTCAAGAAGCTATTTTATATCCTTCCACATAAATAAAAGGGAAAAATAATGATTTCTTGTGTTCTTCTACAATGTACATCATAATAATGATCGAAATCATCAATATGCCTTATTTGGGGGATCCTTGATTGACAAGTCACCTATAGATATTAGAGTTTTATTAGATAATACTTCTCAAAACTCACACATATTTGGAATAATAGACTAAGGAACAAGAGGAATACATGAGGTGAGAACATCTAATTAAAAAAATTCTATTATATGCGAGATGGATGAACTCATAAGGTTAGTGTGATAGATGTCCATGAAACTAGTGAAGGAACAACAAGAACCGAATCAGGTATGTGGTTTATGGTCTTCTAATTATAATTACATTGACTAGTGTCCGTAAGTGTAGGGAACTTAATTTTGTGCTTGGACCTATCAGCAAAGGCAATTCCATACAAATCCACTAATGGAGCCCCAAAACCAACAAGGATATGTATTCAAACAGACCCATTATTGTCCCCCTTTCAACAACAATACAAGAATCCCCCTCCATTCCAACATACCTATATACAACCCTTTTAACAACAACAACCCTTTCAGTCACTACTAATCCAAATAAAAACATATGAGTAATCATCCACCAGTGCACAACCATAAACTGCGAACCAAAAACTACAGTCAGATGTTGAGTGGCTTAAATAAAATGTGAATGACTTATGCAACCAGTTAAAATTTATTTTGGAACATCAAATACAAAATCCATGCATGATTATTTCATAAAAAGTTCCAAATCCTAAATATAATGTCAATGAAAACATAATAATAAGTTGAAATGAAATCACATCTCCCACCAACCACGAAAATGAAATATTAGCACCTATTCCGAGGGAGAATGTTGTTTTAAATTCATAATGTATTTTGAAAATCCACCAAGAAGGATAAATCGAAGGGGAGGAGGATAAGGATAGTCCGTATAATAAGAGAAAAGAAACAGAAATGAAAAGGAAAAATGGGAGAAGAAATACTTACCCGCATCATTTCCAACAAGGATTATTGAATCAATGAAATTTCATGAATAAACACTTCAAAAATAAATTGTAGACACTTTTAAGAAAGTGGAAATAAATATCCCCTTACATGAACCTGTCAAAAAAATTATGAGGATTGCAAAAAATTTAATGATCATTGCACCAAAAAGAGAAGACTTCGAGGAAATGAATGAATATACTTGTGGACAAGTGTCTCAGCCCTAATCACAACTCAGATTCCAACCAAATGTCACAATCTAAAGACATTTTCCATTCCATGAATTATTGGTTCATTAAATTTTTCTAATGATTTGTGTGATATAGGTGCTTTAACTAATCAATTTACCCACTCTTTTTACACTTCATTAAAGATTGGAGAAACAAATCCCACAAGAGTAGTGGTCCATCATATAGGCATATCCTTTGTTTTACAAGCTATAGTTCTAGAGGATGTCCTGATGAAAGTCAAAGATCTTTATTTCCAATGACTTCTATGTGATAAATTTTGAAGAAGATAAGAACCTGTCACACTTACCCACCATTTCCGATAGACCAATCATCAGGAAAAATAAAACCATCATCAATTTCCATGAAGGTACACTCACCAAGTAATTTGGAGGTTGCACTATCCACTTCAACATATTTGAATTCATGGGGTACCCATCAGATGATCACTCCCACTTTTTACTCTATTATGATGTTAGTACAAAATCCATTGAAGAATCAGGAATGTGACATGAATTCTTAGACTTAAGAGATAATTTTTTCAATTAATGAAGATGTGAATTCCCGAAATAATGGATATTCTATTTTAATGTGGGAATAAGAGGTAAAATATGATTTCATTTATGATTTCTTTATTTATGAGGAATATGGTATTGTTACTTGTTTATAGGAGGTCCATCCTTTGGATCATGGATATATAAAAACAATTCCATCCCTTGAAAATCCCATTGAACTTGAAATAAAACAACTCTCTCTAATGATTTGAAATATGTGTACCTTATGGAAGGAGATAATTTAGAATTGATAATTGAAATCAATCTGTGTAAAACCCAAGAAAATATTTTATTGAGCTTTTGAGAGAGAATGTCTAGTAAATAGGGTGGAGAATTGGTGATATCCCATGAATAAACCCAAAAATATGATCTCATACAATTTTTATTAAGGGAGATTAAATACCTTTTAGACAACCCCAATGGAGGATGAATCCCACCATGATGAAGGCTTGAAGAAGGATATCGAGATACTCTTGGAAGATGGGATCATCTATCCCATTTTAGATTCACATTGTGTTAGCCCTATTCATGTCATTCCTAAAAAATGTCCTTACATTTTTAATGGATTAAAAGAATGAGTTAATTACTATGATTATTTAAAACAGCTGGAGAGTATGCATTGATTTCAGGAAATTGAACTAGGTCACTCCGAAAGATCATTTCTCCAGCCTCTTAATTGGCCAGATATTAAAGTGATTGGTCGGGAGAACTCATTATTGGTATTTGGATGGATTTTAAGGTTACATCCGAGTATACATTACTCGCGAGGATCAAAAGAAGATGAAATTTACATGTCCCTTTGGATCTTTTTCGTACAAATGAAGGACAATTGAATTATTCAATGCTTCAGGTACATTTCATAGGTTCCTATTAATTATTTTTTTATCAAATTTAAAATTTAATGGATGGTTTCTTATATGATTTCATAGTTTTTGGATATTATTATGATCATAGTATGAAAATCATGGAAATGTTTTTAAAACAACTATTGAAAACTTGTATTTGAAAAAAATTGTTTTATATTTTTAAATGGATCATTTAATGTTTAAAATATGGATTTTACTTGGTCATGTCATTTCCAAAAATGGAATTGATGTGGATAAATAAAAATTTTAATTGATAAATTCATATCCTAGACCAACATTTGTGAAAAATGTTAGATCATTTAGAGGACACACAGGGTTCTACAATAGGTTTATCAATGATTTTAGTAAGTTCATCTCCATCTCATTTGATTAAATTTTAATGTTACAATTTATTATTTTAATGTTTCATGTAGGTAATCCATTGATTTGTTTAATAATAGATTTATTTCACCACCTGTGATGATGCCGCCAAATTGGGAAGAACCATTTGAACAACATTGTGATGTATCCAACCAAGTAGTTGGAGCATTACATTCTCAGCAAATTGATGACAGAACAAAAGTCATTTCATATGCCTCAAGAACATAATATGTGGCCCAATTCATTAATAAATCCACAAAAAAATTATTTTTGGTTGTTTTTTTTCAATTATAACGATTAAGATCATATAATCATGGAAATAAAATCAATGTGTTTTCTTATAAGGCAGCTCTGAGGTACTTTATGAAGGAATTTGATGCAAAAATGAGGAATGTGAGATGAGTGATTATACTAAAAGGTTTCAATATTGAAATCAAGGACAAGAAGGGATACAAGAACCATATGGATGATCACTTATTTAGACTAACAAACTCTAATTAAATTGAAATTTCAAAAAGAGTCCCACTGAATGTTCATATTATAGGAGAGTAGTTGTACATTAATGAAGAAGAGGTTCATTATTATGATAACAATGTTAATTATCTAGTAATATCCCAAATCCCATCCCAATTCAATTTTCACCAAATTAAATAACTAAAAGCCAAATCTATTTATTAATTTTTGGATATTGACTCCTTTGGAAGGTTTTCAATGATCATGTAATAAAAAAATGTTTACCTAAAAGTGAAGTTAAATCTATCATTGAGTTTTGTCACAAATTAGTATGCGGAGGCCTCATTGGATTTCAAAGGACATCAATATAGGTTTTAGAATCTGGAAAATTTTGGCCCACCATTTTTGAGGATGCTCATGAATTGTGCAAAACATGTGAAAATTGTCTATTGTTATGAAATATTTAAAAGTGAAAATAAATTCCTGAAAATACACTATTTTTTATAAAAAATTTATGTTTGGGGGAATATTTTATAGGACATTTCCCAATGTCATTTGGAAATTCTAATATCATGATTGTAGTTAATTATGTTTCTAATTTTGTGGAAGAAAAAGACACCACGACTGATGATGCAAAAGTTGATTGTGATTTTGTCATGTCTAAATAATTTTGTAGGTTTGGAGTTCCCAGAGCAATCATCAGTGATCAAGGGGCTCACTTCTTCAATTAGGGAATAGAGACATTATAGAAGAAGTATGGTGTGAATCATAAAACACCAACTCCCTATCATCCCTAGACTAATGGGAAAGCTGATGTTTCCAATAGAGAAATCATAGGAATTTTAGAAAGGGATGTTAATCCTAATAGGAAGGATTAGAGCTAAAGGATGGAAGATACCTTATGAGGATACATGATGTTCTAAAAACACCGATTATAATGAGTCAATATATGTTAATTTATGAGAAAATATTCCACATTACTGTGGAATTGGAGCATAAGGTGTGTTGGGATCTGAGGAAAATGAATTTTTGCCTTGAAAGTGATGGGAAGGAATGAAGATTAATGTTTCAAGAGTTGGGGAAAATTATAAAGGAAGAATTTAAAAATTCAATGATTAACAATGAATGAACAATTGTGTCCTATAAAAAGTGGATCTGACCAAAATACTTCTATCATGGAAACAAAGTTTTGTTATTCAACTCAAAACTCAAGCTGATGCTAAGTAAACATTATTCCAAATGGGAAGGTCATTTATAGTTACTCATGTATATACATTTGGTATTGTTAATATTATAGAGGATGGAAAGAATGATCCATTCCATGTTAATGTGAATAGGTTTATTAAATTCATTGGGACCCTACCATCAGAGCTCATGGAAGTGATAACCCTCCTCCAACTAGTTTATCAATAAAATCCAGTAGGTCGTACCTCTCCTTTACATTTTCATGATTTCGGGGATTTATTTTCAATTATTCATACATGATTAAATTCATTTGAATTCATTAAGGACACTGCATCATTTACATGTGGGGAGGAAACATTGGATGTTTAGTATTTTCATTTGATATTTGGTTTACTTTATTTTAAATAAATTGTAAATTTTTTTTTTCAGTTTTTTGTGTATATTTTTTCTACTTTTTTTTCGAAATAGTTGGAAATAAATGATTAGCATTTATATTTTTGAAACCTATATCAATGAGTGATGCAATATATTCCATAAAATGGAGCATAAATGAAGGCTGAAATGACATTTTTTCAAGTTCAATTATTTTATAATTTATTAAAAATAACAGTGATTTTTAAATCCAATGATACATATCACTTCCTTTATTTTTCAAGTCACCTTACTATGAGACTTATTTACCATTATTTTCAGATTCATTACATTCAAGACATTTCTTAGGAAAACCATACCATGGTTTCTTTATTTAGAATTTTATTTATTCCGGTCAAAACATGACAGTTTGACGTTAATGTGTTATAAATGATTGAGGTATTTATTTGGTTTCAAGATACCTTTTCAAAATAATCATTTATTTATCCTATTTTATAAATAAATTCTTTTATCACTTTGAAGCCATGAATATAGTATTAGGTTTGAAATATTACAATACAATTTCCCTATCCAATCAGCACATGAAATGAAATTGTACTATCTAGTTGAACTTATGTGTAGGGGAAGATGTATTATGTTTTAATTCCTAATTTTGTGATACATTGGGTGGAATATAATATTATTAAGAGCTTATGTTTCAACTGAAGATTTAATTTTTTTGAATGTTGTTTCTTTTCAATAGCATTCCTGATAAAAGAAGTTGTGCCTTTCTGGAGCGTCCAATGAAAGAAGAAAGTTGTGCCTATCCAGATCTTTTAGGAAAAATAATGTTCGAGAAGAAATATTTGCTGGCAAAACAAAAAAAAGAATGAAAATTAATTGAGTTCACATGATTATGAATCTTATTTTCTATAATGGAGAAGATAATGAGACATTTTTGAGTGAAAATTAGTGTTTTGAAATTTTGATTTAAAAGGATCCAAGACCTCATTTTTCGGCCTCAAAATACTTAGCATCGAAATACTACCAACCGAAATCCATAGAACAGACATGAAAATTTATCATGAGAAACATGTGTCATTGAATCACATCGTGTGGAGATGTAGGAATTTTTACATACTATGGTGACTCTTTCTTGAGTTTAGATGAGAAAAGCTTTATTGAACATTTACAATTGTGACATGAGAGAAAAATCCTTGAGGTATGTGTTTTTCATGCACGGGATAAGAAATGAAGTTGAAATATTTTAATTACTCTAAAATGGAGAATGTGAAATAATTTATTTTTATTTGGAATGATATATTTTTGTTTCTTGGTATGTATTTGGTAGATCTAATGTGTATGTGTTTTTTATTTGATTTGATTTGATTTTGACATATACTTTTCCAGAAGTCTATGTGATAAGTGTGGGGGAATTGATAGAGAAAATATTTTTAATTAATTTAAGTTGAATATCATTGTTTTAAATTCCTATAAATTCTTACTTTATGATTAATTACATCATTTTATGATATTGTTGATATTTTGAGCTAAATAGTAAAAATGTCCAATTTTGGATTTTTAGTTACTTTAAATTTTATTCATTACATTGGCCATCTCATTTTCAACCCTAATATAAATTAAAAAATTCATTATTTTATAGATTCTATGAATCTAGGGATTTATTTCATCCTTATTGACCAAATGATGAATCTACTTTCTGGTAGCTCAAAATAAGCTCCTAATTTGGACCATGAAAACTGTTTACAGATCTGTCGAGTTTTGGTGTGTGGTCCATAACTCATTCATTGTTGGAACAATTGATGTGAAATTAAGTGGATAGAAGACCATGACGTTTTGTAACATCTTACATTCGGTATAGGAGATGTTAATTAGCCATGTTAGTGGTCATTAAATAATTCTAATCCAGAGTTTTGTGATTTGGATAGTCTGACTGAACAGAATAAATTGTCAGAGTAAAATGGGCTTAACTCTCGGAATACTTGTCCAAATAAACAGAGATTTTTAGGGGAAATATAAAAGATAATAACGATTAACATTAAAAAAATTTGACGTGAAGTTTTTATTTAATAAGGATATAATACATAAAAGTTCGGGGAATTGATTTTGTGTATAAAAGGAGAGGAGCTTTTCCCTCTCAATGCAACCCATTTTCCATCCCATTACTTCAAGGACACCAAGGAGGAGAACATTTCATCATTATATTTTATTTATTTTCTTTTAATTATTTTTATAAGGACTTCTCCTTCCCCTATCATCTCAATTACACTTAACATAATGAGGTATATATTTTGAGTGATTGGGGAAGGGTTGGTTTTCTATTTTGTAATACTTGAGTTTCTGAATGTAATTGAATGAAAATCATTTTTTCTTCAAAGTTTTTTTTATCTCATTTGGAATATTTTATTATCAAGTGCGATCATTATTGAATTTTAATTAAATATTTATTTTTTACATGGTAAAATAATCATTATCTTCCTCCACTGATTTCTGGTTATATACAAAATAATTGACCATGGATTAGTGGGGATGTACTCTACGATCGCCAGGACTTATAAACAGGGTAGTGAATGTTATTTATTTTGGGGGTTAAAAAATACCCAATATGGTATTTCCCAAGTCAATTGATTATATTCAATACAACTCTAATTCACATTGAGTAATGTTGACCAAATTTGGTTCTTGGTAAGTTTTTCTCAAATTATATTTATTTCACCAATGAAGTGAGAAGAAATGTTTGTAGAAACATGTTTAAAAAATCTGAGAAGAAGATGATTGAATTAAATTGAACAAGGATTGAATTACAATTTGTAAACTAGCACCATCCTAATCACCCTTTTAATGTCAATTTTTCAATCATTCGAATGTCAATCTTCATTTAAATCATTATCTGATTGATTTATTATAAAAACAAAACATTTTTACACTCGTTTAAAAGTGATAAACTATTTTTGAGATCCCTATTATTCAAAAGACGTACTATGGTTAATCAAAAGACTAAATAAAGGAAATAATAAAATTGTTCTTCCACACCCTATGATAGGAGTGTGTCAAACATTAAAATATTGAAACATTTATTAAGGAATCACCCTCTGGATTTTAGAAGATAATATGGCCTAGTAGTGGCTGATGGGTGGGTCAAATCATTTGAAATTATATTTTATGTCATTGGGTTTACATCTAGTGAAATTTATATTCTTTATTGGTACCATTTTGATGGTGAGTAAGATTAGTTTTGTTCAATGTTCAATAATGTTAAGGATAGTGAGGTGTTTGATTCCTTGGAATATGATGAAATAAAAAATAATTTCCTTGATGAATATTTTCATATGGTTTTCCAAACTAGGATGGACAATAAATTCATTGAATTACAATAAAATAATGAAGATTTAATGATATTGTACAGAGGAAACATCACTTTATTAACATGTTTAAAAATTTTTTATTCGTGATCTTGATAGTATAATAAACTATTTTTACTTTGGATTAAAACCAATATACCGATGGGAATTGAGTTCTTAAAAATTCAGAAGATATGAGAAACATATTCAATGTGTTGAGGTGGTAAAAATGGTTTTTTTAAATAACTACATTAACTATGAAAAAAATTAAATGAAGATGCATCTATGGAATGAAATGGATAACATTCATTCAAATAATTCTTATGTTAAGAAACTTTTGAGCCTAATTATGGGATGTGTGGTAAAATTTACTATGGAAAATTCCTTGAAAAAATTGTGATGTATTATCAATGTTAACAATATGTACAAATAGACAAAGGTTGCAAGGAAAATGATCATACTCTTTATTCTGAATAGAATCATGTAAAGTTTTTTCATTGTGGTAGATGAATTATTATAAAAGTACATACACATGGAATGATCAGAATTATTGGAACCAACCAGATTATAAGTATAAATTGAGGTGATATCCATTGCAACCCCTTCTTTATATTTCAGTCCATCCGGTGATGTGATATTAGGAATATTTATTATTTAAAATTTTATAATTGTTTTTTTTTTGAAACAATCATCTATTTCTAAATATTTTTCTTGAAAATTAGAAATTTTACCTAATTAAATAAAATCATATCATATGTTAAACATGCTAGAGGGGATATATAGGCAAAAATTATAATAGTATCCACGTTGTTGTTCGTGGAATTAAAATACATAATCATTTTCTGTTTTCCTTAGTAGGAATTTATGTTATTCATGGTAGGAATTGGATTTATTATTTCCAAGCTATGACTTATTATAGATCTAATGGTGGTTTTTATCATAAATATTTTTTTGTTTGTATGCACAAATGAAACCATATCATTTATAATATATCAAGAAAATGATAAACTATTAAAATATATAAATAATTGTTATCTTTCCCATATTGTGGAACGTAATAGAAATTTTTATATTAATTATATTACATTTGTAAATTAATGACTAGGTTCTTTTTGTTGATGATTTTCAGCTATTATACTTGATCTGGTAAGATATTTTTTTATTAACATAGTTCATGATGTCATTCAAAATTCAAAATACCCCATCATTGATAGGATCAATTAGAAATTGATGAATTGAAAAAAAAATTAATAGGATTTTCTTGATAAATGTTTCATTCAACCAATCAGTTTAAGACGTGGATCCGAATGTTTTGTTAAGATTTTGATTCCCATGAGGCTTGGAATTGATTTCAATACTATTACAAAATTACTATTGAAATTAAATATCATTTTCCCCTTGTCTATGAATTGTTAATCACCTATTGGAAGATTGATATCAATCCAATTTTGACAGGAGATCTGGGTACCGTTAGCTATAGGTGAAGGATAATGATATTCCAAAAATAGAATTTTATACTAGATACGGGTATTATTGGTTTGTTATTATTTATTTTTGTGTGATAAATACACATGATGTATTTAAGGATATTATGAATATAATTTTCAATTAATATTTTGATAAATATGTGGTTTCATATTTGTTTTATTCTTTTGTATTCAATAACATATGAGAATCATGAAAAATATCTAATGATTTTTCTGGAAACACTCCCAGAAATGTATTTTTTTAAAAAAATTTAGAAATACTGTTTTTGGTTACAATAGATTTTTTCCTTCGGAATATTCTTAACAAATATGAATTTACGACTGACCAGCCAGAACAATATTGGTCTTTGATAGATCAATACCTAAAAATTTTATTAAAATTAATATCTTTCTTGGATTTTAAGGTTATTAATAATGGCTTGTTAAAATAATAGCTTGATTATTATTCCCACTAGCTATGTAAACTCCAAAAGGAGGAAATTGTATCTAGAAAAAAGACTATGATGATTTGTTTTTAAAATTTAAAACAATGATTGGTGAATGATCTAGTTTTTTATTTTCAATCATGATATGGTGACTTCATCATCTACTGTGATGATTATTTAGTGGTACATGGTTTCATTTGAATGTCCAATGATCGTGTATTTTTTTATGCTTCAGGAAGATAGAAAATTCATGGGCTAAATGATCATACAGATGAATTAGAACTATCTCATGATGCAATTTTTTAAAAAATATAGAGGAAACATTTCTTGGATTCATGTGTGAAATAGTTAGAGTCCCAAAAAAATTTATGTATATATTTAATATAGATTAATTAAAAAATTTAGAGATGATGGATGAAACTAATAAAGGATTATGATTTCACAATCAATTACCACCCAAAATAGAGAAAAATGATGATGATTTATTGATTCAGAAACATAATGCATGATTTACCATGTTATGTGTGGAACATGAAACATTGATAATTAATTTGATAAATTTTTATATGGATGTTTTTTTGTACGATTTTCCATTATTTTGTTTCACGAGTCAGTGTAGTTTTCATTGGTAGGAAGAACAAAGAATACACAAAAAAAAGATTTTGAGTTACAGAAAAAGGGAAAATGGATTAATAAATGAATGTTTTTAGAATTTTATATTTTCAAATAGAGTGTCTTGCTATATGAAAAGATATTATGAGTGAACCATTATTCTCAAGTGATAAAATGAATACTAATGCACAATATTTTTTTCATTTCATCGTCGTATCGCAATGTTATATTTAGACCATCATGATTATTACTGGAGGGATGGAATAAAAATAGATATTGAAGTTTTTAACATGAAATGTTTAAATTTTAATTTTGTTAATGTAGATTGAAAACCAATGATTGAGAAACTTCATCCTTTTCCAATGCAAGAGTGAAAATGGGAATATATATCCACAGATTTCATAGTGGGGCTTCCAAAATCATCTTCAGGTAACAATGTTCTTTGGATTACTGTTGATCAACTGACTAAATAAAAACATTTACATCCTATTTTAGACACACATCTTTTATAACAAATTCCTCTATTATTCGATTTTTATATTTCTAGTATACATGATGTTCTTACCTATATTTTTTATAACGATGATCCAATGTTCACTTCTATCGTTTGGAAAGGCCTTAAGAAGTATTTGGGAACTAAATATAATTTTAGAACATATATTCATCATAAATATGTTGGATATACTGAGAAAACAATTCAGATATAGGAAGTTGAGTTTCAGGATTTTTCAATGGCATACTGAGGAAATGGGGATCAACGTGTTTCTTTGGTTGTGTTTTATTATAATAACTGTTTTTATTCTAGTATAAAAATTGCACATTTGGAGGAATTTTATGGGTTGTAAAACTCCTGAATTTTTTCATGATGTATGAAAAAGATCATTAATGGGACCAGAAATAATAGAGGAAGCTACTAAGAATGTAAATAAGATATAGCGACATATAAGTATAGCTCAAAGAAGGAATTTTTTTTAGATAACAGGAGGAAATCCATTATTTTGAGGTATGTGATCATTTTTTCATAAAAAAATTTCTTATTGGTAAAATGTTATTCATTTAGGTAAGAAATGAATTATAATTCCATGTATCTATTGGACCATATTTAATTTTGGAAAATATTTGCCTTTTTTCATACCTTTAATATTTGTCCCTTTGATAATCTCAAATATAGAATGCTTTTTTAAGTTTTTTTTAATATTAGAGGATGTTTTTGATACATCATATCTTTTAATTATAGAAGTAATTCATCATCAAGAGACATATAATATATATATAAACATAATAATTTTATTTTTCGTGGAGAGTATGTAATATAGAAAACGTTAATTCACATGGTTAAGGTTTTGTAGAGCAACCACATAGTTGAAGTGGAAACATGGGAAACTCAAATTGCTTTGTGGAAAATGAATCCCCATTTTTGTAATAGTTTATGAAAATTGAGAGGAAACAATTTCAATGTGGACAATTTAAAAACTAAGGTATTGATAGAATAATATTTTTTTTAATATTTATTACTATTCATGAACTATATAGTTTAATTTATTATTTTTTGTACAGCTTAAAATAAAATATTATGTTAAAAAAATTTCTTATATGTTTATATTTAAAATTAATATTTTCATTTTATATAATTTTAATTAAAAACAAATTTTATTTATAAATGAATAATTTAGAAATTATCATATTCATTTTTTTTTGATAATATAAAAAAAATTATTAAATAGTAAAAAATAAAATATTTTTAAAAAATTTGTTATTATTTGTAAACATCTAGAAAAAAATTATGATGTTAAATTTAGTAAAAAAAATTATGATTAAATTGAGGTATTAAAATAATAATATTGTACTAAAATAATTCAGTAAAAATAGATTATAATTTATTTCATTGTAAGTTTAACAATCACTGTCAGTACTGATGCAGTGCCTCCGTAGAATTAACAATGTCAAATTTTCTTCATTATAGATAATAATTAATTTGTAATTTATTCATAACATTATTATTAATTATTATATATTAATTTTCTTTAGAGGTTAATATCGAATTCTGATGTTATATAACTTGATTCACATCAAAATACATGTTGAATTCCTACACAATATAAGAAAAGTAAAATAAAAAAATAATGAAGTTTATGTTCCATGGATATGAGTAATTTTATATTATTAAGATATATATATGAAAATATTACACATTGTTAAATTATTTTAATAATATAATTTTCTAAAAATAATTATTTATGAAATAATTAACCGTAATGGATGTTCAATAAAGATGCAGTGCCTCCTCAAGTGAATGAAAAATAAATAAACTTATTTAATAAATAATTATAAGAACCATTATGTTACCGAAAAATTGAATAAATATATTTGGATGTGTATGGTTATGGTAATAGATTTTTTATTCTAATTTTTTAAATTCTTTACCACAATAATAAATATTAATCATTTTAAAATATTTTATTATATTGACGTCAAGTTGTTCACTACATAGTTTTTAATTAGTATAATATTTTAATATATTTTTTTGAATTTATTTTCACAAATTATATGTCATTTAAATTATAATTGATTCATATTATTCATGAAAATTTATTTTTAATTTTTAGGGAATATATAATTACATTAAGGGATTATATAACGATAATGTAGTAAATAATTAATTAATAAATAAATTTTATTTATTATATTAAAAAGAAATAAAATAAAAATAATTTTATTTTTTAAATTTTAATGATGAATAATGTAGATGAATAAGATATATCAATGATATAATAAAAAAAATATTTGAATTTAAATTTTTTTTAAATTTTCATTCTATGTTTATGAATTGTTTTTACTTTGGAAACCCTAATTCTTGATTAAAATATTTCATTAAAATATTAAAAAATAAAAAAAACATTTTATACAAGATAACAAATTCAATATTCTATCTGAAATTCGAGGCCCTATTATTTTTAGGAATTTTTAATGTCATTGTCCTTATATTATACATATTCTATATTAATATTTTTGGTAATTCATTATTTACCTTATCCTTAATTATTAAAATGGAGACATTCCTTCACACAATCTCATAACCCTAAAGAATATTACACTACTATAATCATCCAAATTCCTTTCTCCTCATCCTGTTCCAAATACTAGTTATTCTAGTATTATAAAATAACACTTCCAATAGACATTTGGATATTATAAATGGGACACATTTTAGTGTGGAATTATTTCTGCTTCTCATTTAAATTTTTTATCACTATTACCTTATCCTCAAACCATATCCAATGTTTGAAAACTACCCTAGTATCTCATATATATTGTAATTTTATTATTTTAGTTGTATATTCTTCATCAAAAACTATTATTTCTCCATTTATTCTATATAATGAAATCAACATCCATGGTTTGTCAATTCAGAACATTCATGGTTAATGAGTTTTAGTTTCCCTTTAACGCATTAATGGGAAGAATAAATTCAAATTTATTTATATTAAATTAACAATATATATATTTTCTCACCTCTAGAGTTTTATTTCCATTTTACATGAAAATTCTATACCATACCAACCATGGAATCCCTTAAAATAAGTCCCCTAAAACAACGGAAATAAGAGAATTGAATTAAATGGGTGAAATGTTATTATAAAATGGAAGTATAAGGTAATACAAAAATTATTATATATATATAATAAAACAATAAGAATCTTTGAAATAATATACCATAGGTTAAAACACTTTGGAAGGAATTTGAACAGGATGTAAAGGAAATTCATTTTAAAATCTTGTTAAATGTTAATATTTCGGATATTAAAAAAAATATTTTATAACACACGATGTATGTGGTATTAACCATTTTCAGGAAAACATAATTTGTTTTTTTTTCTGATTGACATGATTATATATTTTCATCTATTTAGAAGGATTTGCATTTTAATTTCATAGTATTCTTTTGAAGTAATTTATTTTACTCTACTTATGTTTTTATGATTCATATTTTATATAATTATGAATTTGATATAGTTCTTGAGAATTTTTGTTGATATAGGATGTGAAATATAGCTTATCCTAATTCATTGGGTATTTTTATGTTGGAGTTTGACCATAATTGTTTTTCAAGGTGAATCATTGATTGTTACACTATAAGGTAGTTGGATGGTTATATCATAAGGAATCCCTGAGGGTTACATTTTAATGAATTTGTCAGTGTAAAAAATCAAATGGTACCCACAAGGGTAAAAATATTATATTTTTAATTATCTGAGTTACATTAAGTGGTCTACTTATGTTTTCTATGTATTTTAGAAATATATTTTTTCACAATTTATATATATGATTCTTTATGGTTGAAAATTTTAACATTGTGAAATAGATTTCACATATTCATAAGTATTAATGGTTTACCAATTTTTTTCATTATTTTTATGCCTTACAAGACATTTTTTTCTCATCCCATGTATTAAATATTTGTTCACATATTATAATGAAGTGTCTGAGAAATGAAAATAAAAATGAATTATGGGATGATTTTTCAAAAAAATAATTCATGCAATATTGAAAACATTTTTCTATTAAAAAATTATATTGTTTTAGTGGTATCCACTTTGTAAACTTATTGGTTATCACATTTTAAATATGCCCTAATTCACTAAGATGTTGTACTGATAACTTTTTTCAGAATGAGGGAATGTTAATTCTATTTGAATTTACTATTTTATGAAATGTTTAGTGTTGGGTCCTAATGTAAAATAATTTCCCTCAAATCACAATTATATAACTTAAATTCTATAAACTCATTCATATTTATATGGTACATCGAAAAAAGTATGTTCTACTTGAAGAATTAATTTAAGATTAAAATCAATCCTTATACTATGAGAGGGAACTATTACCTCCTCTATAGAAACAACATGAAATAGATCTTGTGGTGAACCTAAAACTACATATGTAAATATAAAAAATTATTAGAATAATATTTAATACATTTCATTAGAATTTAATCCATAACAGTAATGGGTTTGTTTTCTGTAGATATGGAAAAAATAAAAATGAGTGTATAAAAGATTCCCAATATCTCCAGCAATGTACTACACACCTATAATCATTCATTTTAATTAAATACATAAAATATTTATTCATATCATAGGTAAAATAAAAAATTAGAATTTTGATCTATGATAATTAGTATGTTTAAATAATATTGTTACCCTTAAATGATAAATTTTATGCACAACATGTGAATAGTGTGTTATAACATGGGATTATCATTTGAAAATCATAACAAAAAATTAATAGACCATAATGATAAGTAATGGTATAACAATTGAAGGATCATATGACTTGAACCGGAATTGAAAAAATGAAAATGATCCATATGACAAAAAAAATTTCAGAGGAGATTTTCATAAAAGTGTTGTACAAAATGTTTGAAAATAAAAATCATATAAATATTATGGTAATGCTACCCACCAATACATTCATCAAATATTATGTATGAGATAACAACCCATGTACCGTCTTTGAGAAAGGTATAACCACTTATATAACCTTTTTATGATTGGGATAACAACCAAAGTGCACTATTTTGGGATTTGGATAACACTCTATATACCCTTTGAGCTCATAAAATATTATTTTGAGATAAATAGATTAGATGGTTATCTTGGAAACACCCATTACATAATCAAAATTTATTAATATATAATATATATGATCATGAAAGCTATTATCATTGCGTTAGAGTGTAACCCCAAGATAATAAATTGTTTTTCATAATGATTTTATCACCATAATAAATAACGATATAGGAAATTAATAAATATGCTAACACTCCATCATATTACCAATAATGACTAATAAACAACAAATAATTTTATTTCAGATAAAAATTCAATTTAATGATCACTAGAATATATTTAGAGAAAAATTCCATTATAATTTTCTAATCACATATATAAAATATATCAATTAAAAAATTATAAAGAAATTTTAATTGAAAGGAAATATGGAAAATTGTTAAGGATTCCCCAATGAAAAAAGAATCTGTGATGGTGAGACACAACATGGTGTCCATCATGCCCTCCATAACAAACTACACTATGAGAGACCACCATACCCTATAGTGAACACTTCCTACATAATCTTGATCCATAAATCTAGAAACACCCACTTACGTCAAGCATCCACTATTGTAATAACCACTTCCTTCAACTATTGGCCATCTCTTAGAACTCATGTCACGTGTCCCCACATCATTAATTATATGAATAACCCAAACATTATGATTAACTGGAATCATAAGAACTATATACTCTATTATAAAAAATAAAAAATTATTAATTGATAAAAATAAGACCATTTAATAATATATAATATCATATATTATCAACTTGTAATATTATAATATCATGTTATATATAATTTTTTATTAAAACCCCCATTTCTGGGGTTTAGTTGATTAATTTTTTAATTTCTTTTCTGTTTAGAGGTTATGTTCCATGATAATTGAACATTGTTCCTCTATATCTTGAATCGTAATAATGTTACAATTTTAATACTTAATAATTATATATCCTTTTATAATTTATCATATAAATAAATTATGATTAATTTATCATATTACATCCTAAAGATGGTTGTTCATACATACACATCAGAGATGTTTCATATTTTCAGTAGATAAAATAAAATATTATGAAAATAATTCATCATTTTATAATAATGATTATATCATAAATTTTTTAAATAAAAATAAAATATTTCTTTAATATAAACCATGTAAAGCTGAAATGAATGATGAATCACATCGCATTGTGTAGGTAGTAGTACACACATACACTCGAGTGACTCTATCATTTTCTAATGCATAATATTGTAAGTGGTTAGATAATAATTTATATTTATAGAATCATAATGATGTTATATTTTTAATATAAATAAAAAAATCCATCATAATATAAATTCTTGTATGATACTTATGCATAACGAATCATATCACTACGTTGATGTGGTAGTCCACATCTACACCTGAGAAATACATTAATTTCATATTTGATGGAAAAGATGTGGGAAATGGTTTCCTAGTGTTATAATTACATGTCAGTATATATATGATTTTTATACATCAATATATTATGGGTATAATAGGTTTAGAGACGAATTATAAAAAAATAACTTCTAAAGTGCTTGGTTAGAATTTGTATCACGTTATTGAGACACATCATTTGGATTCCACATTATTAGTTATTAAGATAGAGTTATGTTGAGGCAAGATTCTATATGATTAATTTGTGTAATCATGGTATATTTTTTCAAGTATTGTTTGATATATACAAATATGTTTTTTTAGAATAAGGGAGGTGAATAACATCAATATTATAAGTGAGGGAGAGGATAAATATTGAATTACTTATTTGATTTTAATATTAATAATATCTATTGGAAGTATACAACTTATAAATAAAAATTAAATTTATCTTTGAGATATAATAAAAATAAAAAATCCTCAAAAAATGAAATATACATTTTTATGAATAAATATTAGAATTATGACATATTTGAGCGACCATATAATCTTGTTTTACCATTAATCAATGTATTAATTGTATTTAAAATTTCTAATATTCCCAATGAAAATAAATGAAATCGTTCTTATTAAATTTATTAATCTCGAATAGAAGAATAAGTAAATAAATATTCATTTATATTTAAAAAATTAATGATATGAATTCATAGTTTCTCAAAGAAGACTCTTTTTTACAATTCACTATAATATAAATTTCCTATAACCGAAAAAACTATTCACTTTTAGATTTTATCAACATGATAATTAAAAAATGTAATTAATTACATAAAAATCATAAAAATGATAGAAATGTTTTATTATTTCAAGGAATAAAATTATATAAAAAACATTTTTGAATAAACCATAATTTTTAGGCATAATGTGACTTAACTAAAAATTGAGTACTTATTTATAATGAATCTATAAAATAATTTTTATTATCAAAATAATATACATATTATAGATTATTTTGTTATTTTTATTCATATAATCAAATTTAAATTATTATTTATATTGTTCTCATTTAAATAATATAATATTTTTAGTACATTATAGTCAACTTAATTCTCATGGATACATGTTATAATAGTTTTTACATATTAATCTTTAAAACACAACTAATAGGGAGATATATTCTCACCCGTTAATGAATTTTCAGCCCCTAAATTTTTATCTCATTAATAAAGGTGAAATATTTTAAATAACTATTATTTTAAAAATCATACAATACAAAGGGGTGATAAAATTTCCTTCGAAATGGGGAAGTGAAAATAATCATGGTAACATACAATTGCACAAAATTGTGTTCATAAACTAGTATAACATTATCATAATGTGAAAATATGGTATTGTATGATGAATATAATGTCCAAATAATAATAGAGATTGATATATAACTTAGTCATGAGAAGTCAAATAAGTTAAGTGCGAAACATAATATCAATTCTTCCAAAAAATATATAAAAATGAAAAATTTTAATTTTCCATGTCCTTTTTTCCAGGAGATGAGTAACTATTTTTCCATTAAAGATGAGAAATTGTACTTACATAATTTATTCAAAAACATAAAAATAACATAACACTTGGAATGAATGTTTCAATTAGTTTCCTTAACATTTCATCTCATATTACAATTATGAATTAACAATATGATTTTTTTTTCTTAAACACTAATATAATCATCTAATAAATCACAAGATCAACAAAAATTTGTAATTATACTCCTCCTTTCTCTATTAATTTTTTGAAAATAAAAAATTTATAGCTTATCCAATAAAAACAAATATAAATAATCCTCATATTGAATGATTAAACTGTGTTATTTTCAAAAAACACAAATATATAATAAATTCATTCAAAAAATATGTATTTTCTAGAATGTATCATGTATTATATTATCTACTGTTCAAACCCCAAAAATTTAGAAAAAATGTGCCATAATTTAAAAAATCCACATGAATTTAATCCTAAAACAACATTTTGTAATTTTTAATTCCACACACCAATCCTATCAGTACCATGATCATATATTCTAAAAAACAATTTAATTACATGAATGAACATAAATATTCAATGAAAACATATATAATCCAAATATTTTACTCCATACATATGCCTCAAATAAAATCAATTACTATTATATATATTTTTTAAATCCAAAAAATAAAATAATCATCATAAATTATTACATAAATATCATATTCACAAAATCAATAATAAATTTCAAGGTCACCAATATTATCCTATTTACATTATAAATATAAATTATCTGTTTATCCTAACTAAAAATTATTTTTTCAACATATGAGACAAATTAAAGGATATATATACATCATTCAAGTGATTTAAAAAATGTCAACATACCATTGCATCAGTTTTTTATGGTATCATTACCACTCAAAATATGCTGAAATGTACATAAAATCTATGGTAAAAAAATACATAAAGGATTAATTATTATTCAAACAGAAATATCATATCTAAAAAATTTACCACATAATTATTGATTCCTAATATATAAACATTTCAATCATTTGACATCAACAATTTGAATACCATAGAAAATAAAATTTTGTAACAATTATTCCTTTGATTAGGTCATTGAAGTTGAAAATTCCCAGGTTACCCAAATATAATACATGAAGAACAAATATGAACAATAGGATGTAATTGATCCCCCTAGATCAAAATGATCATTTATTTCAATGAAATTACATTATCTATTTTATTAATATCAATAAATAACTCATATACACATTCCAATGAGTTATTTTTCTCAGTGATTCTCCCACATATCTGATTTTGATACATAATTAAATTATGGTCATCTTAAATGCACTCTCATGAAACATTATTTTTTTCTTTATTAGGTGTCTCAGGAAACAAAATCATTTTATATTTAATAATAATATGAAAAAATATAAAATTAGTCATAATAAAAATATTTTTATCCGAAAACATATTTCCTCTGGTTTATGATTAGAAAAAAAAATTTTACCCATAATATTCAATGATGATATGATCTATCCTTGTTGAGACTATTGACTAATGAAATCACAGTGTGAGGAACAAAAACCATAATGAGTAATCATGTATTAGTGAAAAATACTTTATTTGATAACTAAATCATGAAAAACAAATTTATACATAGAATCTTAGGTCTATACTTATTTATTTATTTTAATTATCTATTCAAATGATTCACATTGGTTTATAAAATATGTTAATTAAGAAGTCATTATCACCTATGATTGTCTATCCACATGTACTGTCTTAGTTACACTAATCATACACCATTGATATTTTATTTATTTGTAACCTACTAACCCGACTCCCCAATAAACTGGTGGCAGGACTAGTCACCACATGACCTCAAGTGTGTCTCCTTGTACACCAAAGGCTTCCAAAATGTTTTGAGGGTCTATGGATAGTCAGTGGGGAGACTATACCCCCATATTAGAGTACTATAATAGACAATGGAAATAAATAGTGGAGGCTTTGAAATAAATGATAATGCAGTTGAAGGAAGATTTTATAAATATTGTACAAAACAAATAGACAACAAATGCATGCATGATATAATACTGATACATTAATATAAAATAGTTAAAAAACATCATCCTTTACATTCCAATACAGAAATAAATAAATACTGACTCAATGCCCAAAGGGAGGTCTCCTCTAGCATCACGATCATATACTCGATCCTCTGCTCCTATCTCCCAAGTAAATGCAAACAACCTAATCTTGCAACAAAATAAAATCTACTCAAGTACCATAGTGTAATGGCCTCTTGAGTATGTTGTGAGATATAAATCTAAGTAATCCAGGACCAATAATATTTACCTGAAATACATATATTTAATAACTTATTTAAACCATGTGAAAGCATGCATAAAGAATGAACGAAGGAGAGAGTAATTATATACCCAGGTACATGATTCATCCCTCACCTGGGGTCTGAAACATCATTATACATTTCTCATGTATACTCAACAATCATTAATAATTAATTCCTAGTTATCGATTATTCAAACCATAATTAATTATTAAAGTATAGTGATTTGGCCTAAGCCCGACCTCCCCCGTATAAGTCACTCACCATAGATGTCTGTAAAGACTATCTATGTAATCAAAGTTATGACTGAATCTAAGCTTGTGATTTGGAAAGGATAACATTCCATAATATAATCAATTTAATCATTCATATAATATAACGGATCCTATCCACTAAAAATAATGATTCTCTACTGGGTCCGTCCACTAACATTGTTTCACCAAATTCCTTAAAAAGAATGATATTTTTCTAATATTCAATCCAAAAATAATTATGTCACAACATTATTCATTAACCATCAATTATTTTCATAAATGACCAATTGTACCAAGAATCCAATGTCAATTAATGTGTGTAGAACATCATGTATAGCACTCTCATTTGTTTTTGGAGCATCGGTCCTTGTCTCACAACCCTTGGGTATTTGGAGTAGTAGTACATGTCCCATTAAAGAATATTTGAATGCAGGCTGGGTATAGAACACCATGTCTAGCAACCCATCAGTATTTGTAGCATCAGTCCTTGTATCACAAAAACTTTATCAATCATAAATATATATTTATCATTGGGGTAGAACACCATGTATATCACCTCATGAGTATTTGGACCATCAGTCCTTGTCTCACAACCCATTTATCAATAATACATATATATTTATCATTGGTGTATAACACCATGTATAACAACCAAAAATCATCCATTAAATCATTCATGAAATAATTAATCCAATCTGTTATCTAATTCAACAACCAATTAATAACATAAATCGCCCATAAAATAATACAACAATTTATTAACAATGAAAAATCTCAATAGTAAATAATTAATTAACAATTAATTATTCTTAGCAAGACAACTATATAATTAGCTCAACATTTAATTATCCAAATTCTTTAACATGTTTGTACCCTTTGAGTCATACAGCGATTCGTCGAGGACTTTAACAATTTACATGAATGTTATAATCATCTCAACACATGGTAAAAAAAATCCTTGATATTTAGCAACCATCTCACACAACATATCTTATTTTTAAACAACTCCATCCAAGACAACTTAAGGAATGGAAAAATAACAGGAATCAAAAGGTATCACTGGACAACAATTTTATGAAACATTCAATTCACAATAGTATATTATTGAATTCAAATTAATTAATTCAAAAATTAAATAATTAAATATTATCTCTTTTACCACTAATCAATTAATTAACCATTTACTATTTAACATATATTAATTAATCCATCCATTAATTATTACCAGTTTCTAATTTATATTCTAAAGACGTCAAATATTTAATATTCTCAATAATTAGTGAAATCCACAATTATATTCCAACTCATTACTTGATAATTAATTATAAAATTAATTGCCATATTTCTCAATTTTAAAATAAAATCATTTAACTATTTAATCATATCACATGAACCAAATTTAAAAAAAATGCTTAAAATCAAAATATGTTCAAGACCTAATTTATCTCACATTGGAATAATATATTAATAACATCAAAAGTGTGATGAGTTGACATATCATATATCATCTCCATCAAGAAGATATATGAATAACCAAACCACAAAAAGCATGATATGATATTACCCCTAACAAACTGTTTATATTTAATCAGCATTTCAAAAAAACATAGAAGTTAAATAATCAAGGAAACTTGCATTCTCAATTTATTTAAATAACCTATAATTCTTAATTAAACTGTTAAGGATTTGAGACCCTACCTCGAGGTTCCACCATTTTTATTCCATAACTCTTTAATGTACATGGCGGAAACAAGTCCACAACTGGTCCATAGTCGCATGTGCAAACAACTTAATATATATATATATATGTGTGTGTGTGTGTTCATTTCATAAATTGATAAAACATGTTAAATATATTAAACTGGTACCCATAATCAATGTAGTAGTGAACAACACACCTATAACATGGTATCGTGGAATCAATAAAAATTAACCAGCCTTAATATAACTTGTGCAAAACTAAACAGTCAGTTTGGAATCATACCGAACCAATGCTGGAAAAACAATTCGGGACCATCCACCACTCCCTTGGAGGTGGATGCTGGATTATGGACCAATTGGTCCTGAGTCAACTTTCACATATCCTAAAAAATTGGTATAACATGACTATTATATTAAACATGACCCTTAGGGTTTCGGCTGATCAAATAAGGAAAGAGTTTAGATTGAAAAGGCCGATGATAATACCGAGTAATATGTAGAATGAATCACCTTTATGAGACGTATAATATTTTTGATGTGTTTGGGAGGAATCATCCTACGTAAAGCAGAGTCCGTGAGAGGGGGTGGAACAACTATGGGTACTGCCCAGTGGGGGGTCATACCACTGGGGCCACACACTATAGGAGCTCTGCATGGTGTTCATGCTGTTGTAGGGAGGGTAGACCAGGGGTATTGTGCTATTGGAAGTCCCAAAGTGGAGGTTCGTGCAAAGGAAGAGGCTGATGATGCTTCTGCGTTGTGCGTAGAGGAGGAGAATCAAGTGGGGTCACGCCACCTGTAGGTCGTGCATCCAATATTTATTTTCATTTTTCCATGATTAAATTAATCCTTTTAAATGAATTAAATAATTAAAATAATAATACTCATTTTATTATTATTATTATACATATTAACCATATATCTAATAATTGAAATACTCCACATTTAATTAAAAAAACTTCTTGATTTATTATTCTCTTAATAAATGCTTTGTAATTAAATATGACACTCCCTATTGATCATTAAATTAATTTAATATTTATTTAAATAAATATCAACAAAAATAATAATAACATCATCATTATTATTATTTAAACTTTCATTATTTGTATCCCAAACTCCCAATTTATTAGAAAAACATTTATATGATAAATCGTTCAACCCATAACCCCTAATTAAATTTCTATAACAATAAATAATATTATAATTATAAATATAAAATAATAAAAATCTCGTTATTATTATATTTGAAGTTGTTGATAAAACCAATACCACTATTTAATAACAACACTTCATTAAATCTAAAACTCCTATTTTTATAAAAATTTTCATTTAGAAGCTCAAAAGCAACATTATATTATCATAAATGATTCACTCTATTAACATGAAATTAAAATTTCAAAGTAAAAATAAATAATTTATGACACCATAATAATAATAACATTATTATTATTAGCACATTCCTTGATTTAATAATAAATGATCCTTTAATAATTCTGAAACTCATTTTTTAATTAATATAGTTCATTGATAAACCAAAAAACCACATTAATTTCTTCAACAGTAATTTAATTAATTCTTTATCATTCATTTTATTAACCAACCAAAATAATAATAATAATGACATCAACATTATTATTATTAAAAATATCTTATAAATATTCACAACCTCTCATATAAATATATTAAATAAAATAAAATAATTTATTAAATAGGATAAACTGCACAGGTTATACCACAACTATGCCCTACCCATGCATATCCATTAAAGTTGAATTTTCCAGATTAGGTTCTCCCGAGACTCATTGGGACACCCGCTAAAATTATAGTATAATTACAGAATTCCAAAAATGTCATATTTAGGCGTTCCGACAGTCATAACAAATTTCTTGTGCTTGATTTTAAAACAGACCCATTGATAATCCGAAAAATAATTCGAAAAGTGTCTTATTTTAACCCAGTTCATACATACAGGTCTTTACAATCTACCCACCTTAAAAACATCTTTCCCCCGAGAATCCGTCGAGAAACACTACTAAAGCAACCAACCATCCAATGGTTATTTAATATCTTTTGAACTGACATCTTGTACTCCCAATGATAAACACACCTTTAACCTTTGACAGGCCTAATGGATACACCTTTAAAATCATAGAAAAATCTCACTTTATAGAATAATCATTGAAACCGAGCTTCTATATGAGGCCATTAGAGGGCCCTTATGAATGAAAACAGTTGATTCTCAATCCACCAAAAGAAAAGGTTGCACATGCTTCCCTCGAAAGACATCACAAACAGAAAACCCACATTCAACCTTTATCTGATGATGTTCCATTAAATGTTTTCCAATACTATCCACTTTTGTAATGATGTCTTCACCTGCCCTATAGTGAAATATCAAAGTCAATTCATCACAATGATTTTTTAAAAATAAATGTTCCCCAAAATGAATAAAGGAGTTTCCACACATCCCATGTACATCCTAGATAAAAACAACATATCAAGCCAAACTACATTTTAATCTTTAGTGTGGTGTAATACCAACATTATAATAGTTGCTCAATGATGAGGTGATGATATGGGGCATGATTGTTGTATTCATGAGAGTTCACTAAAATAATTCCAAGGTCATTAAGAAAAGCAGTCGAACTACTAATGGGAAAATCTATTCTATAATCTAGGCATCTCATGCCGAGAAGTTTACCAAATATGATGATACACAACTGACCATAGGATTGTCCATGACATTGAAATAATAGATCATCCGATCACTGTAGAAATATTTCATAACAATTTACTCATGTGTGTGACAATCGTTGAACCACAATAACCACATCAATCATTGATCATAAAATCCATAACATAAACCTAAAAGTGTTACATAATAGCAATGTCCCAAGAAGCCCTCCCAAGTAGTGAGAAAAACTAAATTTAATGGCTTAGAACATTATAAGGGTACTAACTACAATGAGTTAGACTCTTAATGACAAAAATTGATTATAAAATTTGTAACATAAACCTACATGGTGACCATCTACAAATTTATAAACGCTCACACACACCTTATAACTGGAATTTGGATCCCATTTATAACAATCAACATTCATTTAACATTTTAACTTTAGCAACCCTTCCACACATAAAAACATATCCGGCATGTTATCATAAGCAGTAAAACAACAGAATGATATAACACAGAAGTATGTCACAACTACAAAATATTCTAATAATTATGGAATATAATAACACAATCATATTATATCTATCACTAAAATATGATATCTAAATAGGCATGAAAAGGAATATTCCAAAAATGTCACTTCACCCAAGGAACACAATCCAAATTAGAAGGCATCCTACTAATACAACTACATGGCATGTTATATGAATGACATGTTAATCTATAAGTTCCTAAGATTGTGCATGTGTGAAAATTTCTAGGCAAATTAGGCCAAGAAAATTATTTTTCAAAACCATCAATATCATTAAGAAGTGAAAAATACACAAGTCACTCAAGGTGAAATCTTATAAACTGTAATATCAAAAATCAAGAACATAAATTCCCAGCCCTGGCCACTTGGTTATTTCACATACATGGGGTGATATGTCCAAAGCATGAATATTTACCCAAATGCTAACACATTCCTATTCTAATATCTACTAACCCCAAAAAAGTATGGCAAAGGAAAATAAACCCTATGACACCACTTTGTAACATCCCGGCCCAGCTCACTACTAAACTGGTGGCCAGACAGATCACTACATGACCTCAAGAACATCTTCCTGTATGCTAGAGGAAGCTGACTAATAGAGGGGGTCTATGGATAGTCAGTGGAGAGACTAAACCCTCATATCTGAGTTAAATAATATACAATATAAATAATTATAAAATTCATTTGAATAAATGGAAAAATAATGGAAGGTAGATTTTATAAATCGTTTACAAAAAATGGCCAACCGCAAATATACAACAGATACATGCATGACATTATAATGATAAAAAATTAGAAAACAATGAAAATAACAACAAGTTTACATTCCAATATAGAAATAAATAAATAATGACCGAATTCCCTGGGGGATGTCTTCTCTAGAATCCTGAGCTTCTGCTTGGCCCTCTACTCATATCTCCCAAGTAAATGAAAACAACATAATCAAGAAACCAAATAAAATCTACTTGGTTACCCCAGTTCAAAGGCATCCTGAGTAGGGTGTGAGATATAAATCTCTGATGTTCGGGACCACTGGTGTCTACCCCAAATCTAGACATTTAATAAATAATGTTATCTGATGCAATGAATTCATAAATAATGTAAGTAGTACACAGTAATTATATACCCAAGTACCTGCTTCAGCCCTCTACTGGTGTCTGATCTTCCATTATACATTTTTCATGCATACTCAATAAATATTACACAGTCTTTTTAATTTATTGATTATTCAAACCTTATTAAATTATGTATTTATTGAGATTATACCTATCCCTGACACCTCCCATATATTTCACTCACCATAGATGTCTCTAAATACCATATTAGTAATCAATGTTACGACTGAATATAAGCTTGTGCATTGGAATGGATAATGTGTCACAATATATTAATTTTAATATTCCATATACTATAAATGTGCCCTTCCACTTAAAATTGTGATCGTCTCCTAGGTCTGTCCACTAATAGTGATTCACTCAATTCATTAATAATTCTGATCCCTTTCTCATATTCATTTAACAAATCATTATGTCACAACAATTTTCATTAACCATTATTTAATTTCAATGCTTGAAAAATTTGAACCAGAATCCAATGTCAAATAATGGTTGTAGAACAAGATGTCTGGTAACATCGTGAGTATTTGGAGTGTTAGTCCTTGTCTCACAACCCATGGGTATTCGGAGCATCATTCCATATCCTATACAAGAATATTTTCCTGCATGATGGGTGTTGAACGCCATGTATAACACCCTATGAGTATTTGGAGCTTTAGTCCTTAACACACAACTCATTTATCAGTGATACATATATAATTATCATTGATATAGAAAACTATGTCAAGCACCCTTGGAGTATTTGGATATTCATTCCTTGTATCATCACCTTTTTATCAATCATACATATATATTTATCATTGGTGTAGAACACCATGTCTATCACCTGAAATCTATTCATTTATTTGTTCAAAATTTTATTAATCAAATCTGTTAATTAACTCTACAACTAATTAACAACATAAATCACCCATGAAATAAGTCAACAATTAAAAAACCATTAAACATATCAACATAAATTAATTAATTAAAAATTAAGCATTCTTATTAAGAAAACTAAATAATTAACTCAACATTTAATTATCCCAATTCGTTTACAATTCTGAACCCGTCCACTCAAATAGTGATTCATCCAAGACATTATCAATTTTCATGCACGTTATAATCATCTAAAAACATGATGAAAATATCCTATATATTTATAACCATCTCACACATCATATAATATTTATAAACAACTCCATTCAAGACAAATTAAGTCATGAAATTAAACATGCAACAAATGGTACCTTTGGAAAATAGTCATAACAAGCAATCAATTCACAATATTAATTTAATGCTTGTTAATTAATTAATTCAACAATTAATTAGTTCAATATTATCTATTTATCCAATCATCTATTAATCAACCATTTACCGTTTAATAGGTAACAATTAATCCATCCATTAATTGTTACCAGTTTCCAATTTATATTCCGAACATGTGAAATATTAAATATTCTCAATAATTAGTAAAATACACAATTTTATTCCAACACATGACTTGATAAATAATTTTACATTTCATTAACCTATTTGACATTCATCCCATTTATGTTATTTTAATATTTAATCATATCAATTTAACAAAATAATCAAAACATGCTTAAAATGAACACATGTTTATATCCTCATTTATCTGAAGTGTGAGGAATCACTTAATAAGATCAAAAGTGTCATGCATCTACATATCATATATCAGCTTCATCAGGAATACATATGAAAATCCAAAACAATATAAGCATGATATGACATTACCACTAAAAAGAGATTTATCTTTATTCATCATTTCATGAAAACATAACAGTTCCATAATAATGAAAACATACATTATCAATTTATTTTAACAAGAGATAATTATTAAATATATTTTTAACGATTTGGGAACCTACCTCTGGGTGGAACCATTTTTATTCAACAACGCTTTAATGTACTTTATGGAAAAAAGACCACAACTGGTCCATGGTCACATTTGTGAACACCATCATATCCATATATATATATATGGATGCATTGTCTTCGTAGATCAAAATAATTCGATATATTAAACTAGTACACATATTCAAAGTAGTAATGAACAACACACCTCAATCATTGTTCCGTGGACTCATTAAAAATTAACATGCCTTAATATAACTGGTGAAAAACTAAACCGGGGGTTTGGAAGCTTACCCATAAAAATGACAGATATGATATTTTAGACCATCTGCCTCGCCCTTTGCAGCGAATACCATATTATGGACCAATGGGTCCCGAGTCAACATTCTCATATCCTAAAATAATAGTGGAAAGAAATAGTCATATTAAACCTGAAACTTACAGTTTTGGCCGGGAAAACAAGGAACGTGGGAGGATTCAAATGGCTTATGTGAATCACGAGATATACGCAGTCAGACTCAATATAATGAGGCATACAAGATTTGTGAACATTCTGAGAGGATTCATCGCATGCAATGTGTAATCTGGGAGAAGGGGTGGTGCACCTCTGGGTACCACCCGGAGGGGGGGTCTCCCCACGGCGACACGCGCTGCAAGAACAATGCTCGGGTGTCTCGTTCATATAGGGAGGGTCCCATGGGGGTTGAGCAATTCTAGGGTTCCCGAGGAGGAGGGTCGTGGGGATAAGGAGGTCGGATATTCTTTTGTGCCACGCATGGATGATGAGAAACATGGGGGGTCACACCAGCAAGGGGACATGCCTCCACCTTTTTATTTTCAATTTCTCCCTAAATTAATCAATATAATTGAATGAAATAATAAAAATAATAATACTCATTTTATTATTATTATTATTATACAGAATAAAAACATATCTTATAAGTGAAAACACTACATTTAATTAAAAACACTTCTTCATTTATTATTATCTTAAAAAACGTTTCATAATTAAAAATGAAACTCCCTATTGATCATTGAATTATTAAAATATTATTTAAATAAATATCCAAAAAAATATAATTACATCATAATTATTATTATTCCAATAATCATTTATTTAAAACCCAAACACCCGACTTATTACAATATCATTAATATGATAGAAACTCCAACCCATAACCCATTATATATCTTCCAGAACAATAAAAAATATTAAATTCATAAAAATAAATTAATAAGAATCTCATTATTATTATTTTTGAAGCCTTTGATAAACCCAAAACCACTATTTAATAAAAACACTTCATTAAATATGAAACACCAAATTTTATTAAATGTTTCTTTGAGAAGCTCAAAATCCACATTAAATTCTCATAAACGATACACTCCTTTAAAATTTAATTAAAATCACAAAGCAAAAAAACATTTATGCAACCATAATAATGAAAATAAAATTATAATGATTATACAATTCCTTGATTTAATAATAAATGGCTCTTCTAATAATTATGAAACTCTTTATTTAATTAAAATAGTATTTGATAAACCCCAATCCACATTAATTTCTTCAACCATCATTTAATTAATTCTATCTCATTAATTTAATTAAACAACCACAATAATAATAATAATAATAACTTCATTATTATCATTATTAAAACATTATTTTAATTAATCACAATATCTCATGTAAAGTTATTTAATTTAATTATATAAATTAATAATCATTATAAACTGCACGGGTTGGAACGGATATGTGTGTTGTCCATGAATGTCCATTAATGTAGACTTTTTTGGATCATGTTCTCCCAAGACTCATTGGGACACACGCTAAAATTATAGGGTAATTACGCCAGTCCAAAAAAGACTCATTTTGGTGTTAAAACACTCGGAATAAAATTCCAAAGTTTGGTTTACAAAATATACATTGATAAACCAATAAAATATAAAACCTTCGTATTTTATCCAATTTCAAAAAAAACAGGACGTTACATTAATACCCAATTTACCCCATTCTAAATTGTTACCCATAAATGAATGCAGTCCATATATTTATCCATTTACTTATTTCTTGATAGTGATATATATTTATAGGAATACCATATTCCTTTATTTACCATTGAATAGATTTTTCTCCAATACTTTGGGATATCCTTTGGATCCTCCCTAATTTTTAGTCGGATATGATAAAAAATTAACATTAACATAAACTAAAAATAAATGAGGAAAATGAATCATTTCAACAATAAAATATATATATTATTATATGAATATTCGTTACTTATCATTATGATTCACTATAAATCCCTAATAGTATAATATCATTGTAAACATGAATACATAATCAATGGGTACATAAATTATACCTAATATGTCACATGATATTCATCACACATATAACACATCCTACGAATTAATAAGAAACATTAATCATATCATAGGGAAATGAAATAAAAAAGAGTGAAATTAGATCCACAATAAGGATAGATAATAACAATATCAATCTATGATCATTATTAGAAATTACATTTGCATTATTGTATAATATAACCATCATAAAATTTGAAAATATAACCATTAATTAGTAAATAATAATGATATGTTAGAGCCTAAAGTTATTTAGTTCAGAATATATGAATCATAATGTATTAAGAGAACATGATCCATGAGTGTATGACATTTTTATAATATCATGTCATAAAAAGGAAAATTAATGTGTGGAATTGTAATGTCTCATATTTATCCAAAGACCCAGAATATTAAATTCATGGATTAATTCATAAAAAATGCCATTGTAATGAAGCCTATGAGGTTAAAAGATGTCATATATGCATCTATGTATAATTTGAATCAACAAGACCCAAAAATGGGACACAAACTAAGTCACATGACAATTCATGTGATGTAGGTTTAGGGATAGTGACTTTTCCCTAGTTTGTGCATGGCTAGTCAATTTTGCACATATCCATTAAATGTGCCTTATATGAAAGTGAGTAGTAGATGGATAGTTCAATGTTTTTCTAAACCATGTAGAAATATAGTGTTCTCTATAGAAAGTGGGTGAAATTCCTATTTTATTCTTAACGATTTTCTTAACAATATTTTCCTTTATCTACTCTATTTTTAATGGAATTTTCATCCTCCATCTATGTGGAGTACTTTTCCTCCCTTCCATTAGGATTTGACCTAGCTCTTTCTTATATTGCATACAAAATTCCCCATCAGAAGAAATAGAAATCTAAGGGTAAGATATCCATTATAGACTCATATATTATTAGGTTTCTCCTCTATCTCTTGCGCTATTTTGGTGAAACATTCTTTTTCAGTATTTTCACATTTTTACTAAACTAATAACTTATTCTGTTTAGGTAAAATCACACATTGATAACAAATGTTTGGAGAACTAATATGTTTATGTTGGGATTTTATTAATTTTCGCCTATTTTTGTTGAATTTAAGTTGAAAAACCATTATTCCACTCATATTACCCTTCCAAACAAGTGTTGTTATGATTTAATAAATTAAAAAATGGGTTTCCATGTCCATAGTTACTATAACATATGGACATACCAATCTTTGGGTGTTCTCCTTGTCTCTGGCCACCCATTGTGTGTTCCATCCAAGATGGCATAAATTTCACTTTTGTATTATGTTGTGTTCACACTAGGTGTGTGTGTTTCACCATTGATTAATGATATAAATTTTAAAAAAAAATTATGACGGGAGATGAAACATTAGTTATATTCCTTTTCCAATGAATATGTTTAATACATATTGTTTGTCCAATATATAATTCTATACCACATTTTCCATGCTTGTTGATATATGTGATTTTTATTTAGACAATTTGTATTCTTTTTTCCATATTCGATGCCATGGGAATTACACATTAAGATATTGTTTAATATTTATTATCTAGTGCAACATGAAAAATATTTTATGCCTGATGAGCTCTTTATCTTCCATGTTTAATGGATTTAATTGAATTATATATTTTGGTAAGAAAGTTGACATTAGATATTGGGAATTTGGTGATGACATGAAAATGTTTACATTATATTCCTCAAATTATATTCATACTGAGCCTTCCATACCCTCGTTTAATGCTTTAAAGAAATATATATAATTTTTACTTGGTTTATTGACATAAATTACATATCATAACTATATGGTGAGAATGAGATACTAAAAAGGACTTTTGATGGAATGTAATTATAAATATTTCCCTTCTATTATGATTTTATTTTTTTAATATGACCCACATTCTATGGGTTTTAAGTGAACATGGGTCCCATGTTATGGATTACATGGATGGAATCACTATTCATGGTGGGATACTATTGATGTAACATGATGGATACCATGGATTTCCAGGTACGGTCTTGCTGAGTGGATTTACGTATACTTGTGAGTTATTTGAGTTCCCTTTGGAAAATATGGGGATTGATCCATTGGAAAGAAGCATATTCTATGACATGGGTGATACCTGGTACCCTTCATGAGATACTATGTACAAATACAAAGTATCATGTCATGAGTTATACAAGGGACGTCAGGTGGGTTACCTTGGATGGACTCAATGACATTGGGTTTATTTAATGTTGCATAGATACTAGTGAAATTCTTCATAGATCACCATATGAAATCTCAGAAACCCCATTCGAATTTATAGAATACCTATTTCCTTCTTTGATGTGTTATTCATATCCTTTTGTTATAATCATTTTGAGTTCACCTGGTTTCAGGAATGGAAATTCAGACCCCTAGAAAAATAAAAATCATGGGGGTTTCCCTCTTAGGTTACTATGTATACATTGGACATTCAATACATATTATGCAACTAAGAGGTACCCCTTTATTGTTATCTGGAAAAAACCAAATAATGTGGATGTGGACTAGCTTATATTTTGGATCCCAGACCATGTTGTTAGTGTCAACTTACTTGTCGCTCCAATTTTCAAAATATATTGATCATTATCACTTAATTATTGATTTAAATGGATCGTCTTAGACATCATTGGTTACATCCTTTTGAATTTATATCTCACTCCCAGCTCCGACACAGTTTGGTACCCATGTAGTCTTTATGATCTCATGTATCAATAATAGGAAGTGTGATACATATGATGCTGGATTTCTTTTCTTATTATGATGGAGTTTGAGGCAAAGGATGAAGCCTATGATTGATATGTTGTGTAGCTGTTAATTTTTCAATTTTATAGTTTTTATAGATTGTGGTATATTATTGTACCCAAGATCCCCATACAGATCAATTTTTGTAGACACATGAAAATGAATTTTTTTCATTGTTTAAATTATTGATACTCTCCATCCACTAATTAAATGTTTCTATTTCATGATTTATTTCATTACATATTCTATTGTCTTATTATTTTTATTCATACTCTATTTATTATTTACTATTTAGTAATATGTATTCTCTGATATGTGTAGTCAGATTCTCCCCACAAATACACACTATCCCACATTGTTCATCAGAAACCTCTCGATTTCAGGGAGATGAACATGAGGTCTTGTATCCCACCATCTCGGGAAACTATTGAGTGGTATATACATAGGAAAAATATGTAGTGAGATTAGTTTGGTTATCCATTATATTACTATTTTGGTTTTGACAATAAGTTAAGATATATGAATTTGGATTAACACTGGTCTTGGACATAGTTAACTCATGTACAAGGGAAAAAAAATTGCCATTGATATAAAATTGTGTTATTACATATTAAATTTAAAGGTGATACGACTTCACCATTGGTTGAAACACTTTTTTGGTGATGTTATTTGATATTTTTACTATTTAATTAGTGTTTTTATTACATCAACCCATTTATATGAGGGTGCTTCATAACATGCATCATACTAGGAACCCTATGAATCATTATATCATAAATTAGTTCAGTATATATTTACTATTCAACATTCTTTTCATGTTTTATATGATTTAAATTGTTCCCTACTATGTCTAGACATGATGTTAAGAATTTTTTTTACATTATAAAATGTTTCAAATTTATTTGTAGGAGCGTATCATAAATTGGATTTGTAGATACCGAATTTAAACTTCTATTTTTTATGGTACCTTATAAATTGGACACATGATCCACATTATTAAATGATTTTCAATGCGATTGAGTATATAAATGAATTAAAATAAATTAATCATTTAAAATGTATTTCCCTATTTTATGATAATATGAGGCCCTGACCATTACCTTACCTTGGAAATGTGTTGTTGTCAATGTGTCTTGTGACCACATGGGGAATTTTATTTTATTGAAGCCCACTTGTAGGAGCATGTACTTAGTATAGATATGCTCATAGGAACGATTCATACCTATCGTTATCGCATTTCTTACCTACTTATTAGTCTGGTTTCCCTATCTATTATAAATCCTTTCTATGGAGATTTCTTAGTAACTGTATTTCTATTCCACCATTAGTCATCATAATATATGATAAAAGAGTGGATATGAGAAGAGTATAGATGTGGTGGGTACTAATACACATATAATTCCACTTATAAATCCACGTGATGTCACTCATATTGACCTAATACTGGGATCCAATTCTCTACTTCATTATAGAATCATCTGGTTCATGTAGTCTGTTCAAGGTGCTCCCATACATGACCCTACATTAGAAGAGCATACTCTGGAAATCCAGTTGCATAATCATCCCACCTTTTTGGGGTATATAGGACTTCATGATATAGAGTCATGGTATGAGGTAATTTTATTGGACTTTCACCATTTGTTGATGAAAAAAAGAATATGGTGAATCTTCCTTCTTATATGTTACATGACTCCACTAATATCTAGTGTAATGCCATATCTCAGTCAAAAAATCATTGAAGAATGTATCAGAATATGTCTTGAATTATTTATATGATCTCATCATTCTATAGATATTGAGGGGGGATCTTGAAAGGGAGTTCATTAATGTTTAGTAGGAAACATTGATAGTTCATTATTATTCTACTCACTTGAAAAATATTTAGCACTTCACTCCACCTATAAATTCTGACGCATTGACCATATATATATTTTTTTATGTAGGTATTGGGAATTTTTTCTGCTCGTAGGTGAACATTTTCCTATTGATAACCATTACAGAGATAGTGAACTATGACCTAATTACCAAATGAAATCTCATAGATGTTGGTCCTGTGATATAGGGTAGTTTAGTTCTCAGACCTTCTGATGGTTCTTTTAGAATTATAATGCATTGTATTAATTTTTCATGTAGGGGCGGTTCCATATAGGTATATACACTAACTCTATAGTGTTTCACTAGTGAGGAAGGGTTGGCCATAAGAAGATCAAGCGAATGAGGAACCCGATCGAATGATGAGCATGCAGAAAGATCTGTAACAATTACTGTTTCAGCTATTATATTCCTCCAGCATATAATTATTAGTGACCCATAATAGGACCAGTATCATGTAAAGAGTCTATAATACTACATTAGTAATTGGTGGGCCTTCTACTGGCCAATATGTTTGAGGTGGTAATGATTTTGGATGAGGTAGTCTAGCCCAAAATCATCAACGTCAACAGAGTGGATCTCCTAGTACTATTTAGAAAACATCTTAGAGTCAAGGATCATCTCATATGTATGCAGTGTTTGCCAGCAATAGTGGAGTAGAGTCAAGGTTCTTCAACTATATGTGCTAGTATTCTGGTTTTCTCTACAGCAGTTTCTACCCATTTCTATATAGGTGGTTCAAACTCTATTATATGTATTCTATAGGGGGAATATATTTTTTAGGAAATCAAGCAATTCAATGGAATCATGTATATCCACCATCAAATAGGGGTCAAAATAGAGGGAATGTTCTAGTTTTATGATTTATAATTTGATATCAGTGGGTAGATTTTGGAGTTTATTTGTCCTCAAGATGACTGACATTGAGGTCATTTTTGGTATAGCCTTTCTTATTCTCTATAGTATCACATATATTTCAATTACATTCAAGTTTCTTTCATATCTCCCATGGGAAGCATGAATTTAACCATGGGATAATTGGATATCTAAGAGGTTCTAGATGGACCCAAGAGTGTTTTATGGGATGATTGGTAGCTATTATAGCAAGAAATTTTATGTGTTATCATGTGAGGGAGTTGACCGAATTCCCTCTTTTTGTGGATTGTTTCAGGGTTTCCCTCCCTAATTATATCTCATGATTATTGCATGTCAGATAGGTTAATATCGACATTGAGTTTGTTCTAGGTGTGGTACCAATGTATATTGCAATGTATTGTATTTCTCTAGTAGAGCTCCAGGAACTCAAAAAAATATTGAAGTCTATAAGGATACAAGTTTTATTCAAACCAACACATCAAAATTGAGTTCCCCTATTATTCTCAGTGATATAGAATATGTTAAACTAATATTATTTGTGCATTATATATGGTTTATCTAGATCATGGGGAATAACCTTTATCATTTTCTTCTTATAGTCATCTTATTTAACTAGCTCAGAAAAAAACGGTTTACCCCAATATCATTCTAATGCATGTCTTTTATCAGGTTCATGTGAGGACATCAGATATACCATGTACATCCTTTCAGAGTAGGTATGAAATTTATGAGTGTGTTATTATATCATTTAATTGGACGCGCGTTCTAGTAGTCATCATGGACTTTATGAATCATGATTTCAACATTTATAATGATTACATTATATTAGTATTCATAAACAACATCTTGCTATACATTAACTATAGTAACACCAATTCTTATCATATTGAGATAACAATGATGAAACTAAAAGAGAAATATATATATATATGATAACCTTTGTAAATAAAACTTTTGTATCAGTAATGTTTACTTATTGGTTTATATCATATCAGAGGTATGTGTATATTTTTACCCATAAAAGGTTAGTTAGGTGGTTTCCTATGAGAATCAAATGAATTTTTTTGATATACGTAGCATTATAAGGTTATATGGATATTATATTCTAGTAAATCTAGATTTACCCCCCTTAGGAGGAATTATAAGAGTTCTACTAAAAAGGGTGTGCAATTTCTATGTTACGAAGCCTGTGAGGGAGCTTTTTAGGAGTTAATGTGACGATTGATGTCAAATGTGATCATAATTCTTCCTGAGATGGGAAAAATATATATTGTTTACTATTATAATTCTAATTTTAGTCTGGGAGTTGTTCTAATGAATGTGGATCTAATTGTTTCATGTGGATTCAACCATTAGAGGTTTCATGATAGGAACTATCCTACGCATAAACTCGTGATAACATATGTGGTTCATTCTCTTCATTGTTGGAGTAAATATCTATTTGGTGAGAAGTTCATTATTTATATAGATGATAAAAGATTAAAATATATCACCATATTTATAGGACTTATTTTTAGGTACCCATGGTTTGTGGAGTACTAGAATTCCTTTTAATTTGATCTTGCTTATACACCCTATGCGGTTAATGTGGTGGATGGTTCCATCAGCCACATGATTCGGACACATGCTGTTTGGATTTCAGTAGTGAGTGGGAGAAGATAGATATGTTTTGTGAGATATAGTTGGATGATTACAAATAGAACATTAAACCAACTCTATCATCTCTCATAGGTATGTCAACTCTTCTATAAAATGTTATCATGCCACAAATAATTGATTCCATGTGAATCGTTTTGAGGGAGAGCATCATAGAAGAGAACATGAATCCTTGTTGGGAAGTTGATGGTAGTTAGTCTATTCCCTCACATGGAAATTTATGGTTCCCATCGTATATATGGGAATAGTTTATGATGTAACCATATCACTCTCTTTGGGTAGTACACCATGATCTTACCAAGATGTACCAAGATAAACATCTCTAGTATAAGCGGACATGTATGAAGACGAATATTGTAGGCTTCATCACTCGGTTCTCATCCTGCAAGAAGGAGAAGATAGAGCACCTGTGAAAAGATGTACATCTACAACCCTCGATCAATTAATTAGTGGAAATGGAATTACATCATCATTGATTTTGTGATATGTTTCCAAAGATATCCTCGATTTAGTGATTTATTATCAGTGATTTTCGATAGATTGGAAAAAGTCGTGAACTTCTTTATGAGTCAATATTCATTCTATTTTGATTAGTTATGAGGGATCTACTTAAAGTAGATAGTGGGACTCCATAGTTATATCAATATATTATTTCAGGATTATTTTCCTAGTAATCTTTCTGGTTACGAGAAATGTTGAAAAAAACACATGGTTCACTGTTGAACATGATTACATCATATCACTATAGGACAGATTCCTAGTCAGATCAAACCGTATGGGTGTTAGAGGACATTATTCTATCCTGTATCATTGATTTTAATGTTTTATGGAAAAGGAATATTCAGAAGGGTGTGATTTCAAACTATCACATCATTTAGGAAAAAATCAACATGGCTTTATCTAAGTCAATAAGCATTAGACCATTTCTTTCACCTCTACGTTATCTGGAGGTAGGTGATTTTATTCTACTATTTCCTCATGTAGTATAGGATTGTTCATATAAATTTCAACTAATAATGATGTTTTTGGATACATTCCAGCTTAGGATGAAGTTTTATACTTCTAATCTATATAGAAATCTATATTTTTTCTTGGAAAATTGGGTATTTCTTTGTTTATCTCCTAGATTGGTTAATAAAAGTATCAGGATGTAGGGAATGTTGTTTCATTGATATGTCAAGCTATTTGAGATAGTAGAGAGATGTGGGGATGTACCCTATTGATTTTTGTTACCTCAGAGGTATTATTTCATGCATGGAATATCCCTTTTATCCCATCTTTTAATGTATAATCCAGACCTATATGATTTGTTTAACCCCGAAAATATTGGGAAAGACGCAGAAGCATCCTCCAAGAAATGTCAGATACTTATAGTCAATCATAGAATAAATGTTTTCCTAGAATGTTTGTTTCATTGGTTCGAGTGAAATTGGTGTATAGGTGTATATTATTGGAGAGCTTGGATTTAGAGGTAGATGTGAATGTGTAGTGGCCATAACACTTCTCAAATTTAATTCAACTACCCTTAGATTGGAATCTCGTTGATGAGTTGTCTTAATGAGTGGAGATTATAGTGAACCAAATTAATATACTGATATAGAAAATTAATTAGTGGTTGTAATTACATAAAAAATCCTATTAATGATGACTAATATGTTGAAGTAGGTACCTATTGTAACTAGGTTTCTTTGAAGCATGTAGAATAGAAAATGATAAAATTGATAGGGTGACATGGTCTGTTCGAAACAGTGTGTCCTAGGGAATAAAAAATTGCATGTTTTAATGGTTTGGGTACAATGAGATTATTTAGTGTTTTTTGCATAGTATATTTAACTTTGTACCTAATCGTGTAATTTTTCCCTTATAGTAGTGACTCAGGCTCAATTGTCACACTATTTGGGAACATGGTTCTTCCAAATAGTGCATAGTGAAAAATGAGGGTGAAATACCCTTTTTTTCTTTAATGAATTACGTAACCTAATTTTCCTTCCTCCCATACAATTTTCCAGTGGGATTTTCTTCCACCCATTTTGTGTGGATATATATCCTCCAATCCACGAGGTTTATATATATATCTTTCCTCAATGGTCTAAATAATTCACCGTTAGAAGAAACAAACTGTCATTTATAAGACCTACCTTCATATATTTTTTAATCATAGGATCATCAGCTATATGTTTCACTATTTTGGTTTTAAGGTTGTTTCCCTGTTTATAGTTTGTTTAGAAAACCATTGTTTTTATCTATTTTATGTTGATTAAAATATATATAATGGACGAATGGATTACTACTACATTGAGGTAGGGGGTCTATGATATTTTCTATTCTTTTCATTTATTTTTTGTACACATTACTTTTTGATGCTCACCAGACCCTTCTGACCATGCTTCATTCTCCTTTAATAGATTAATTAAAATATTTTTTTCTAGTCTTTAGTGACACTAACATATGAAGGAACCCATTCATGGATATTCACATTGTCATTGGAAACCTCGTTTGGGGTGCCATTTTAAATTGTCTAAATTTCCATAATTCTTTTGGTTGTGTCTCAGCATTTATATTTTAGTTTCACAATATTTTAATTGTTTAAATTGGTAAATTAATTTATGATGGGTGATAAACCATGAGTGTTATTCCTTTGCAAATGAAGATGTTTAATACATATTATTTGGAAAATGTGAAATGTAATATTCCATTGAACAATCATGTTTATATAGGTCACTTCTCTCTAGAAAATTCTTATGCATATTTCCATATATCATTCCATGTGCTTTATACAATGATCCCTTATATAATTTCCATTATCTCAGACTTCATGCCATATTTGTTAATCTTTAAGCATGGTACTTGTTCCATGTTTAATGGATTTAATTTTATGATATGTTTTGGTAATATATTCAACATATGATTTTGAAATTACAATGATTGCTTATAGTGGTTTACATGATAATCCTTATGGAATATTACTCATTATCATTCCTTGAACACATTTAATGATTTAATAATTTCCATATAAATTTTCCCACTATTTATTGGATTAGATTTTATAGCTTGATTAGATTGTGATAACGTGCTACCGATATGCTATTTTGATGGTCTATAACTGTAAATATATGTTGTGTCTTATGATATGACTTGTTTGATATGGATCACTTTCTAGAGGATGAGTGTGATCATGTGTCCCAATATATGGATTCCAAGGATGAAATCGTCATTATTGGGTGGATAATCTTGATGTGATGTGATATATAACCAATACTTCCTCATATGGGATCACTGAATGGCATTACATATATTCCACAGTGATGGAGGTTCCCTAGGGGATCACTAGAGGAAAAATCCATTGTAATGGTTTCTACATTATTCCATGTGTCATTCTTTTTCCCCATCATGTGATACATTGTATGAACTCAGTGTCATCGTGTCAGGAGTGATACATGGGATTCCATATGGGTTTCCTTGGACGGAATCAATGACATCATTTATAGTTTATATTTTTTAGCGACCCATGGGATTAGTATTTGTTATATATGTATGGGATCCACTGAAACATTGGAATTTATGGATTATATGTTTTATCTTTTTATATTTGATGCACGTCTTTTTGGTATTATTATTCTGAGATTAGATGATTATTTATGTGGAAAATGAGACCCGAAGCAATGCACAAGCATGGGGGGTTCACCTCTAGGGTTTCCATGTTTACATTTTCCCTTTTATAAATATTCTATATTGACCTAGTACCTCTTTTCATAGATCATGTTTATGCCAATGCAGGTGGAATGGGAAGCATTTCCATTTAGGAAACAAACAAATTATTTTGAATTTATTTTTTTATTTATATTTTTTTATAAATATTTTTAACATTGAAAATTAATTATTGTATGAAATAAGTCAGCCTATACACAAGGGGTTCCAGATTACTAAAATTTATATCTAAAACCCTACTCAGGCACTATTTGGTAGCTGAATATATTTTATGACCGAAATTATGAATAAAGGAAATCATGTTACTTCTGATGCTTGATTGAATTTCTTCTTATGATGTTGTTTATGGGGAGATGAATGATCCTATACTTAAGATGATATGAAGGAGGTTTTATCCATTTATATTTTTTGATTATAATATTGTATATTATTGTGCCCATTTTGCCTGTTCACATTCAATTTTGAATAGACAAATTATCTGAAATTTTTATCATTGATCCATTTATTGATATTCTACTTACATGTGTTATAAATTTCACTTTCATGGATTATTTCAACCCACTTCCTATTTTATTATTATTCTTATGCTTCTCCTATTTATTATATATTTTATACCCTTATAAATATTCTAATATGTATGTGAATAGTAACCCAATAGACATACCTTTGGCCCTACATGCTAGTCGATTGCCTCTCTCATTCGGTGAGATGTGCTTGAGGCCGTGGCCCACTATCTTGGGACACTATTGAGTGGTATTCACTGTAAGATGCTAATTAATAATGATAATTATAAAAATATTATTCCAAGTCCTACTAATAAGACATTTTTATGATTTTGGTCTTTGTTTTACCTCTCATTACCTACATGTTCAATAGGATTACCTCTATTAAAACCGTATTGGGAATAAGATGAACACCACTGGTGTTCCCTATTATTAGAATAGGATAACCATGATTATAAACATTAGGTCATGAATCCTAAACAAACACCCAATGAATTTGTGTTATATCATATAACCACGTATCACCTAATGATAGTTTATTTATATGTATTACAAAATATCTCGAAGACATTAATTATGACATTATAGCTTCACCAATGGAATGGAAAATCAGTTTCCCCACGATTTCATTATTATAATAAATAATAATCATTAAAACTGATCCCCTAGATATGGGGGAGATGGCGAGAGTGGGAGTGAGCGACCATGATCAGGAATATGTCAATGGCGTATCTTGGATTACTGGATGTCTTCTTTGGTTTCAACATTTAATTCTTTTAATAAAGAGTTGGAATTCACATTCATAGATTATAATCACCTATTGAATGATGGGATCATAGCTTCAGATCCTCATGAACCTTTGATCTTGAAAAATAATTATTTATCTTTTGCGGAAGTGCTTACTGGTTCTTCTCACCATGTTAGGGTGGAAACATCGAGGTCGTCCAATGTCACTAGACTTGAGAATGGGGGTTTCTCAGCTGGGGCTGATCCAGAGGCCATACAATAGTTTATTAATCATTGATGATTCTTGATCCTTGGCCTAGTCATCTACTCGAAGGGGGATAAGCCTTGGTCCTTCGTATATCATAAGAACATGATTTATTACTGGTGGGGTAATCGAGATTTAAAGCTAATTCCAATTGGGAAAGGATAAATTCATATTGTTCTTCATTCTAGAGATTCCATGAATGGGTCTTGGAAAAGTTGTAACTTACTACTCAAAAATGGAATTATCAATATTTCTGAATGGAATTCCAATTTTAATCCATTCAACTTCAAGTTGTCCAATGATTAATTAGGGGTGAGGGTTCATGGTATGAATTTGGTTTAATGGAATATAATGATTATGAATTATATTTCCCCATGACATGGTACGCCAACCAGATTGCATCATAGTACCATGGATGGTGAGTTGAGTTTCTATGCTCAAATGCCAATGGATGTCAATCTAGAATGAAAAAGGCATGCCAGCATTTTATTTACAGCAAATGATAACACAATTTAAGTGACAGTTGAATATAAAAATGATCCTCATTTTTGTGATGTTTGAAAGATAGCAGGACATTATATTACTAACTGTAGGGTTATTCAAAAGAAGTTCAATGCTGACTCTGAAGCCTCGGATTGGACTGATGTCAATAGGAATAGAAATAGAAAGATGGTTCGGGTTGGAAACAACAGCACCACTACCATACAGATTGTCCCACTTTCATTTGTTCGTGCTCAATCTATAGATCTTATCCTATCTCATGTTGGGCCCTCCAAATTGGGGAAACTATTATGGGATGATATGATGGAGGCTGAAGCCAATGAAGATGTGTAAGTGCATGGCTCCCCTTCGAGGTTGCTCTCCCCATAGAATCAAGTTTTGTTTTATGAGATCTCAAAATATTTGTTCAATATAGTTTTTATTCATCAAACTGAAATGGAAGAAATATTCATGTTCCTATCGATTTATTATGATATCATTGAATTAGTTAGGTTCATGCAGGATGAAAGGAATCTTCTTAATTTCAATGATCCTTGACTCGAGGTTATTTTACACCCACTTTCAGTAGATGCTGTTATTGCCAAGAGCACATATCCTCAAACTTCAACAATTTTTTCGAATGATTCAACATAATTTTTTACTCTCTTTTCAAGTTCCTCATTTCATGTGTTGAACATGGATCCATGAAATATGGCATTTACTAGAGCTGGACTATGTGAAATCTCCCTACATGCTAATATGTCTACTGCTGTCCTCAATCAAACCAGAATTGAAGTAGAGATTTTTGTTGCATCTCTTGTAAAAGGACTGGAATGTGGGATAAATGTTATTACAGAAAATTAAAAGTCATGTGATGACATAATTGGTCTCATTCGGGATGCTCCAAATCAAAAAAAGGAACTTGGAAGACCTCGTAAAACTAGAAAACTAAATGTTGGTGGATCTAAAAATGGGGGACCAAACCTCAGAATCTAGTTTAATTGAAAATTCAATACTAGAATTGTCAAGGGTTGATCAACTGAGAAACTATCAGTGCTCTTATGAACATTATTCAGCATCATAGGATACTCATCATTAGGATATCTGAACCAAAAATATTGTTCACTTCAAAAATGGCAAGTCAGAAAAATCAGGGTTTTCATTTTGTTAACTCTAATAATTACCTTTCAGAGGTGAAAAGACCCTGGTTTATGGAACATAATTCTAAATCAGACATCTACTTATTTGTTTGTAGTGAACAAAAGGTAACATTTTCCTTCAGTTAATTATTCTTTCACTATTCCTTCTCCTTTGTACATGCCCATAATGATTTTCCAGATCGTAGATGATTGTCGTTGGAGTTGATGTATCTCATTTCTATTATTTCTGGCCCTTGGTTAGTCCATAGATATTTTTATGTTATTATTAATCCGTATGAGGATATGTGGGCCATCATTAATTAAATTTTATCCAGATAGTTCAAATCATTCATTGATATTAATGGGTTTATGGAGATTAATTTGGTTTTTTCTAAATTAACATGGTACAAAAAAATCTTGAACATGTTTGTGGCAAGCAGAATTGATTGGGAATTTTTCAATGATGGTTTCCTTGATCCATGGGGTTCTATTTCATCTAAAAACTTATCTAGAATCAACTCAGATCATCACCCTATTTTGGTAGTCTTGGAGGGTAAAGATCCTAGGCCTCCCTTGCCTTGTAGGTTCAACAAGGTCAGGATTTTACATTAGTAATGTGAACAAATTATTGAGCAGATTTGGAACTCTATGAATTGAAGGAAGGAAGAGTTTTCCTGTAATATCAAAATTAAGCTTCATAAAACGGCTTTCAAAACATGGAGAAATGAAAATTTTTTCTCTCTTGATCATGAAATATCATCTCTAGATACATATATACAGAATTTATAGGAGCAATGCACCCTTAATAATTTAACTAGTGGCATCGTAGGGGAAACTAAAGGTATGTTTAAGATGAACTAGATTTTGAATACCAAGGTAGAATCAAAAAAGGAGACATTCAGGTCCAATTGGTTAAAGGATGGTGATAGGAATTTCATGTTCGTTAATTCACTTCATGGAATCAGAACAGTCTCTAGGCCTTTAGCCATACTTAGTAATGGTGATCATAATTTTGACAAGCTGGAGGATCTCTCGATTCAAGTGACTGATTATTTCAAGGATCTATTCAATGATTCTTCCATGCCTATGGATCCATTGGATGTTATCATTCACGGTCTTGTTAATGTTTATGAAAACATAAATCTCACTTTTATTCCCTTAAATCTTGAGATACAAGAGGTTGTTTTCAGCCTTAAATCATTATGTTATTCGAGCCCGGATGGTTTTGATAATATGTTTTTTCAATCCTATTGGGATATTACTCAAAATGATGTCTATGTGATTTTCATTCATTTTTTCTTGGGAGGACATCTTCCTCATGGTATTGACGCCCAGTTACAAGCTTTAAAACATATTGTTGAAAATCCCAATGAAATTCATCTATTCAGAGTAGTTTCTTGGGATAACACTATTTAAAAAATAATTTTAAAAATTCTTTCTACAAGGCTATCTCTGGTTACAACCAAGAATGTTTCTCCTAATCAGTCTTATTTTATAAAAAAGTATTATATATGATTATTTCATTACTACATCTAAATGTGTGAATTTTTTAATGAAACCCTCCAGGGGTGGGAATATTGCTCTTAATCTTGATGTCAGGAAATCTTTTGACACAATTAACTAGTGCTTTATTTGCAGGGTTGTTGATATGTTTGATTTTAATGGTTCCTTTATTAATTGGATCAGAACCATTCTTAGTTATGTTCACATATCCATCTTAATTAATGGGACTCCAGAGGAATTATTTGATTTCTCCAGAGGGGTAAGGCAAGGTGACCCTATTTCTTCCATTATCTTCTCCATCGTAGAGGATTATCTCAGCAGACATCTTTCCATCATGGCAAGCAATGGAAAATTGAACCCTATTAGTGCAGGTAGAGGACTTGTTTCCCCAAATAAATTATTGTATGATGATGATATCATCATTTTCACCCTGGATGATATGTGGAATATCAATAATGTCAATAGGGCCTTTTCTCATTACTTCGCTGATTTAGGCCAAGAGATATGTTGGGGAATATCTGTTGTTTACTTTGGCAGGAACATCCTTACTCTAAGGAAGAGTGACATTTCTAGAGAGTTAGGAATTCTTGAGGGGCCCCTTCATTTTAACAACTTGGGTTTTACCTTCATTTTGAGGAGAGCTATAGCTTGTTATTTTATAGAGATTCTTAGCAAGGTCACAAGGCATCTGGCTACTTGGAAGGGGAAAACTCTCTCCTTGGAAAGAAGCATTTTTTGGTCAATTATGTTATTGTTCCAAGTATTTTTATTCTTTTATGGGTTATAAGTGGCCCATATCTCTCATTATCAATATAAATGATTCTCTTAAGAATTTCATTTGGAGTGGAAACATTCCTGAAATTAAACTTGATACAGTTTCATGGAATACATGATATAAGTTGTATGACATGGGGGATTTGCTGATAAAAAATATGTAACTGTTTAATGTTTCACTACAATGTTATTTTATGTGGAGAATTTTCAATAGTAAGTCTATTGTCTTTCTTTCCTATGGAGAAAATTTATGAATAGGTTAATGATTGGTGCTATTAGTCATTTGGATTCATCTGTGTGGCCTAATTTGAATTCTATCTTTGTCTCAATTGACTCTCACTCACGGTGGTTAGTCTCCAAGGACACATCTCTTTAATTTTGGAAATCCAACTGGATAGGTAATCTTCTATTAGATTACATTGATAGAGATGATTCTATCTCGTATTAGTATGTTTCAATTAAGGATCTGCTTGGTAGAATGGTGGGCCTTCCAAGTTATTTTTTCAACATTATTAGCAATAATTGCTTCTCTAATAGGGAGGATTTTTGGGCATGATAGCCTGCTACAAATGGAACTCATTCTTCCATGTTGTTTTAGTGGTTTTCTTTTCATGGTAACATGGTTTCGTGATAGTTGGAGGGGTTTCAAAAGAATTACACCAGACCCTCCAGATCTACATTGCCTTGGAGTGATGCTCATCATAATATCCTGAATAAATGTTATCTTAAATCTTGTGTAATTTCTCTTTCCTCCACATGTGTTCATTTCCAAAAGCAGAGGGAGGATGCAGATCATCTATTACTCAACTGTGTTGCTTCTGTGTCAATGTGGAATGCCAATGGAGATCTGTTTGAACTCTCCTTACTGTAGATGACCTTCATCCATGGCTTCATGCAAAGCTGGGGGGGGGGGGCATTTCTCTATCTACCCAGTTTATTAATCTCTTTATGGTTGTTGTTGTAGAGTTGTTTCACTATATATGGTATGCTCGAAACTAGGCTCTTCATAATGGTATGACTTTATCGGCCCTCTCTACACTGACTCGGGTTATTTTTGATGTTGATGAGGCCTCCCCCCCAAAAAAGATTTTTTTAATTCAATTCATGATATTACTGTTCTATCTCTAATGGGAATCATTGGTGTATTCCAACCACCGTATGGTACTCTGGAATAGTTTTGGAATCTACCCTTTTTGTATGGATCATGGCCAATTGTGATGGAGCTTCTCATGGTAATTCTGGTCCCTTCAGATAAGGTTCAATCTTCTGAGATCATCAAGGCATTGTTCTTGGATGTTTTCATAGTTATTGTGTCTTCACCTCCTCTCTTGATGCTGAGATTCTTGGAATTATTGTTGTGGTTGAGCATGAAAAGAGACTTGGGTGGAATAATATTTGGATTCAATGTTATTCTAATATTATTGATTCTATTATTAGGTTAGGATATCATTATTTATCTTGGAAGCTCAGTAATCGCTGGGCTAATTTTATGGACACTCTTCTTTCTAGGAATAAAATCATCACTCATAACTATAGGGAAAATAATTCGGTGGCAGATGGCCTTACAAGAAAATGGGTCAATAGAATTGATTTTATCTAGCATGATTAGATTCCTAATGAGTATTTATCTCATCATAAGAGGGATTGTGAAAAATCTCCCATTTTTAGAATTGTGTAAGCTTCTCACTTTTTTTCAATAAAATAGGCATTCTTTTCAGGGAAAGGTCTCATCTCTTTTAAAAAATCATTAAAACTATAGATTTTAAAAAATTTGACAATATCACCTATAAATAATTAGAAATATAAATGGATATTTATATTGTAACACCCTGAGATTTTATGAGAAATATATTGTATTATTATGTCTTATGTTATACGCATCACCAAAGGAAATTTTCAGTACACACAACACTAGCTTGGATTACGCTACACGCAAGAGAAACCTTCCTCAATAGCTTGTGTTGTATGCAATACCGAGTTTCACTGAACAATGATATATTATTTTAATATTATAAAATTTATGTTATGAATATTATTAACTGAATTTTTAATTTTTTAACATTATAATTCATATAACACATTTTCTAGAATGAGGTATGAAAACAATACCATTTTTTCAGATAAAAAAGTTATCTTTCAAAAACTGCAGTTTTACAACCTTTTGATGGCTCACCCATTTTAAATTTAATTTTTGACAATTTTAAAAGTTCATTTTTACAAAATAAACTTCTTCTATTGAATCAGGAAATAAAAATTTACATTTTATAAATTTTGATACTTATGTTAACTTTCATATTTTGAAAAACAGTAAAAATACGATAATTTTTAATTGAAACCATATTTTTTCATCAAAATAATGTATATGGTAGAAATATATTATTTAATTTCATTAAAGTATAAATAGAATATATATTTACCATTTAATATTATTTATTTAATTAGAATTAATTTTACATTGAATTCTTAAGTAAAAACATTTCAATCTTTGGCAATGTTTTAACTTTCAAAACCCATTTTCATAACAATGGGATTAATTTTAAATTAATTAATACAACATCTATGTTTTTAATTTTCAAAAATTGATTCCATATATGGATTTAATGGGTCCAAATTATGTTAATATGTTACTTTTTTTTTGATATTGTGAATAATAACTGCGATAATTTTTATTTACTACAGTTAAAGGTAAATATGGAAATTAATGGTAAAATTAAGATTGAAAATTTTTCCTAAAACATGAAAATTTTCTATTTGATGAATAAAAGTGACCCATATCAGCTAAGGTTCAGAATAAAATCATTTCATGGACCTTTGACCATAAAAATGATATAATTATTATTAAAACCAAATAAAGTGACAATATGTCAATCTCTTATATCTTATAAGTGTGATAATTTTAATTTAGTGATAAACTTCATAAAACATCGAACATAAATAGTCTATAAGAATCTAATAAAATTATCTACATAATGTAATATTATTTATAATTTTTAAGGATTAAATAATTATCATTAATTATTACACAATAGTAATGGTTTTTTATTAGGACACATATTATAATAAAAAATATGATGGTTTTTAACCTATAGTGTAATGGTTATGTTTTCTATATGCTTACAATGAATTGGGTAATGATTATGTTATATGGCATTCCATGTATGGTGAACTAGTGTGTTCCCTATTAACACTATGTAAGGTACACATGCGGTTCACCTAATAACACTATGTTATGATTATTTTTTTTGGATTAAATCAAAAATATTATGGTTTATTTCCAATATAATGTCTTATTGGTTATTATCCTAGAAATTTTATTTTTATATCAGGATTTATGATGTTCCCAAATGAATTTAATTACAAGATATTATGAAGTCATTCCCATATTCTGTGTTCCGATATTTATGATTATCCTCATTAAGGTAATATTTTATAACTCATGACTTTCATATTATTATTTTATTTCATAATAATTTCCATTATTTGTATTTCTAGACCTTATTTTCCTCATTTATTTTCTCAAGGGTAAAATATGTAGTTTCAGATGAAGCCTTATAATTTGGAAAAGTATCTGGAGTGTTAAATAAAGGTGATGTTCTTATGATTAATATGACATAATTAAGTATATAATCTTTCATATACACTATTAATCAATATCCTTTGTAGATATTTAATGTCCCTAAATTAAATGTATTTATTTTTAAATTATATTTTATTATTTCGGGGCTACACTGTAAGAGAACACTTGATTCAGAGGCCCGGTGAACCTGGAATAAGTGTTTAAACTTTAATTCATGTTTATTTATAATAGAACACATGCATAGTTTTTGAAACATCTTAAAGGGTTACATGATAAAAACTCAAATGGCACCATTGTGTTCGGAATGTCGAATTTACACTAGAAAATATATAACATCCGCCAACGCAATTTGAGAAAAAATATTAGTTTTTGGAATATTTATGAAAAATAAAATAATGATTTTTCATGATTGAAATAAAATAAACATTAAAGTTTGTTTTATTTTAAATTCAAATATAATTTCAACATAAGGCCAATGCATCCCGATGGTAACTGAAATATTGTTTCATAAATGAAATTGTGTAGCGATGCTGCAGCACAACGCAACACAAATACTGAAACACGTTTATGGATTTTAATTGTCTAACCAAGGAAGGATCATTGGAATGTTCAAGGACCAATATGAACCCATATAAATTTGGATTTGTTGAGAGATGATATTTGAATGGCCACCATCGATGGATTATGGATCGATGAACACAATGGTGTGATATTCACTAATGAACAATCCAACATCGAGGTAGGGGTTGTTCTTTATGTTATTGTTTCCCCGTTACTTCCTTCTAAACAACGAACACAAGTCAATCCAGTAATAGGATGATCATATGGTTGTTTGTTCATTAAGGTGGGTTATATGATCTTCTTGGTATTTGGTTTGGGGTTATAATTTATAAAATTATAAAACCACCCCCGACTTGTTTTAAACTCCAACACAATGTGATTTTGGAAACACAAACATGGAACATATTCCCCTATTGTAGGCATTTATGGGTTGTTCATGATCAAATCCCCAGATTTATAGAAACACATATTTAATCCTATAGTAGTGACGATGATGAACCTAGGATCCCAAACATTCCTGTGGATCAAAAAACAAACCCCCGTAGCGGACACTGTCACCCTCAGAAGAGACCACTTGTGTAAACCAATGTCACACAGTGGTGGAGGACAAAGCCCGCTGTAAGGGGCCATGGGATGTGGATCGGGTTTACAACAACACCAAGAAGCACCAGTGTGAGTGGACATAGAGAACCCTACTGCCTAATGCAGCTGGTGGGATATGGTCCACCTAGACCACAACAAGATACCTCATGGTGACCTGTGGGTTGGAGGGAGAGACAACATGGCCGAAGTAGTTTGGACCACTCCCTGTGGGCCAGGAAGGAGGAGGAAAGCCAACCTAGGCATCCCCGCAGGCTAGGTCAGACATTGATCACATTCGATCTGGGTTCGGTCAGATCTCGAGTCGGGTCGGTGGACCTTAGACTATGTCGGTTCTTCTCGGTCTGAACCCATACCCAACTAACCCCTTTTAAATAAAATATACATAACATCCAAACCATACATCCAATTTACGTGCTGTTTACAGTGTTGAGCCCCTCACAAAGGGGAATTCATTTTGACCTACTTTGAGTGAGTATCTGTGGAGGTTGATTTATGACTGATGGATTGTGAATTTTATTCTCTAGGATCCATGCAAGCTATGAACAGAAATCCTATGGTTGTTTGTGATGAGAAGGAAGTAAAGACCACATATTTGTGGCCTAGTAGCTGAGAGAACCACAATGGACTACTATATGAGCATTCCTCTATGGCTCGATAGCTAAGATAACTCTAGTGTCCCGATAGAGGAGCATACTTTTGTGGCCCAATAGACCTCAGTGACTCATCAAGGATGATTCACACAGAAGTAAAAAATTGTTAGCTTTACAACAGAGAATATTGATTTCTATAATTTAGGTTATACGTGTGTGAACTGAAAAACCCTATTGTGTAATTTTACTTTGTGGTTTTCCATATGTTTTGGGTTCCCTATAGAGTATTGTGTTAATCACCCATTCATTGTTTTTTACCCCACGTGTTGTGTCTTGTGAAGATGACAAACACTTTGATAGAGACATTGGTGGTCCAGGACCAGTCGGTGCCCAATGAGATTGGACAGGCGATGTGTACTCTTATGGATCCTGGAAGGAAATATAAACCTACACTTAAGGTAGGGTTTTGTGTTGATGGATTATCAGGGACCTTGTACTCTATTGCTTACAGATATTCATTGGTTAAATTTGTATTATTGGACATTTTATACAAATCATGTAATTCTAAATTCAGTGCTTTTCTAAGTGGAATGCATGTTTTTTAGCATTTTGGGCTACGGTTGTTAGTGGTTGTGTGTATAGGTAATCAAAAAATTCAACCTACATTCATGATAAATCCTTCAATGCTAGTCGATATCCCCTGCCATTTTTCGGGCGGGTTTTGGGTAGATGCACAATGGGCCCTGGGGGACGATTTATGAATAATTGTTATTAAAGGTGGTCGGTTGTACCTTATAGATCTCGATTCTATTGTTTTTTATTGTGGAAACAATGATTAATGTTTCTAGTTTGAATTCTATGAACCAATAGTCAATTTTTGGTGCGGTGGCTAAGGAATACATACATGACGACCTTGCATTCTGATTTTTGACTAGGTGCATGAAGCCACGAGTTTCATGCATCATATAAGATTTTTGTTGTTTTATCTTGTACTTATTGAGTATGATCACCAGGTATGACATATGGACCATTTTTTATCATGATCAATTTAAATATTCCATCACATATATAGTCAATGATGATTCCAGTGTGTGATCATGAGGATGGTACACAAAATAAAAATGCATCAGTACATGGACCGGTATTGAAGATGGCCCCGCTGGGAGGTGTACCGGTCTTTAAACCACACATGGTTAATTAGTTTTTACAGACACTGCTAGTAAAGGACACATTTAGTCTTTTTTCCTTACAAGATTATCATAGGTAGATACCTCCTAGGTTCTGAGGTGATACTAACTCCCATGTGGTAGAGGATTGGCTCGAGGTGGATATGTGAGTATTTCATATGGGGAGGAAGCCTATCAACCAGATTGGTGATCTTTCCCACGAGCCTTCTTCTCATATCGATGGGTTGATGGTGGAGCATGATGGTCTAGAAACACAACTAGGTGACCCTTATATGGATATAATTTGACTTCCTCTTATAAGAAGATATCTTTTTAGTGACAGTTCAGTTAGTGTTCATACTGAAGAAACTGCACATACAACAGCGTGGAATTATTATATCATCATACCTAGTGAGATTCAATAAACATTCCAGCTTCTCCATGGACATGCTATGAGACCCCTTCTTTAGACTTAGATCTTTTTAATAGGGAATAAACTGGGAGATTAGGGTGTCCTTGTTATATTTTAGCATTCCTACTCAGGTTGGGGTGCTGGAGCGAGCCCTACTCATAGAGAGTTTCCTAGAAGAAAATCTTCTAGTAGCAGGAGATAATAGTATACCCCAGGTGGAAGACAAATGGGCCTAATAAGGCCATAAATTTTGGGGGGATACCCTAGGATGTCAGATCAGTGGTACAAGTCTCCCATGGAAATTGGAGTCGTAAAAGGTGTGGGCTGTGCTACTAATGTGGTGGGGAGATGACCATGACTTGTGATTTCTTGAATCACCATAAAGACGACTAGAATATATTCAACGTACCACCAAATTAGAGGAATAGGTTTGATGGGGGTGGTCCCCAAGATTACGGATGTGGGATGGGAGTCGGTCGAGCAACATGTGGTGGGGTGGGGATTGATGTGAAAACACCACCACCCCTAGGTGGACCCCCATGGACACTCAGGGATAGTGGATAGGGTAGAGGCAAACTACAAGCGATAGAGGCCTATGACCTCTACACTGTAGAGATTATTAGATCTACGATCTATTTCTTCTCCACCTTTGTAGTAGCATTTATAGACATTATTTCCAGTCACTATTTCCTTTTCACAAACCTTGTTCAGAGCTCAGATATTCTGGTGGAAATTTTAGATCAATATATAACATTAGAGACTCACATGGTTGGGAATTAAATGATTACACACTTTTCTAGTGGTTTGTGAATAATCTATGAAGATAGATAATCAGATGGGGTCTGCTATTTGCAACGTCAAGTCCTTATGACGCCATATTTGGTATGGACTTGTTATCCATAGTTCAAGATCAGATCAATTGTATTTGGTATAAAGTGTTGTGTTTATGTGAGTATGGTACCATTTTATCCATAACTAGGGAGAAGGGATCCCCTGTAAAGTGTGATGAACATTCTCAGAAGAGGGTACGGCCGATTAGTCAATCGTTGGCTAGCCTCACCGTCGATGATGTGGACAAGAAGAGTCTGAACATTCTCATTGTGGTGGATGAGTGAGGGGACATCATTCCTAAGGATGCTCCATGTTTACCCCCACATATAGAGGATGAAATATAAATTTATTTTTACCATAGGATAAAATCTATATCATCACCATCCTATCAGATGGTTCATGTGGTGCTTCATGAGTTTTGGGTATAGCTGGTGGATTTAAAGAGGAAGGGGTTCATGAGGCCCATTGTTTCATTGTGGGTAGCCCCAGTATTGTTTTCCAAGAATTTATATTTGATATTGAGTTTGTGCATTGACTTATAGAGTATGATCTAGGTGACCATGAAAAACATGTATCCTCTACCAAGTATTGATTCCCTCTTCAATCATCTAAAGGGAGAGAGATGGTTCTCGAAGATAGACCTCATATTTTGATATCATCTGCTTCTTTTACAGGAGGAGAATGTACCGAAGAAAGCCTAAAGATAACGATATGGGAAATATTAGTTCTTGTAGATTCCTTTCGGCATAAAAAATTTCCAAATGGTGTTTATAGGACTCATACACAGGATCATTTAGCCTAACGTTTATCGGTTCATCATGGTCTTCATTGATGACATCTTGTTGTACTTGACGTCTGAGGGGGCGCATGCGAGACACATACAAATAGTCCTAGATACATACTGAGAGAACCATATATGTGGAAATCTCTCTAAGTGTCAGTTCCAGATTTTAGAAGTCATCTTTCTGGGACTCATCATTTTATAGGATGGAGTTACAGTGGATACAACAACGATAGAGGAAGTTATTACAATGGAGGCACCTTGGAGCATGATTGATGTATACGATTTCTTGGGTTTGGTTGGGTACAACAGAAGGTTCATGCCCATATTTTCTAGGGTATAAATTCTTTTCTTAACTTTGATATGGAAGGGAAAACCATTCTCATGGATGGAGATGTTTCAACAGAGTTTCCAGGAGCTCAGGTAGAGACCGACGAGTTCCCCCATATTGAGTCTTCTAGATGAGGGTGTTGGGTATGTAGTATTCTACGACGCATTAGAGACCAGACTAGGTTGTGTCCTGATGTATAGACAATAATTGATTCCCTACATTTCAGGATATTTGACCGAACATGAGCAGAGCCACATGACCCATTAACTAAACCTAGGAGTAGTGGTTTTAAATTTGAAAATGTGGAGACAATACTTGATGGGTGAGTGGTTTACCATTTACTCCAACAATAAATTTTTCAGGAATATATATACTTCAAGAAGGTCTGAAACACGAGGCATCGATGGTGGATAAAATTTCTCAAATAATATGTCATTAAGAGTATATTCTCTTGGTAATAGGGACGTGGTAGAGGGTGCACTCAGTAACTGATCTGGTCTGCAGTTTCTAAAGGTGGCGTTGGAGTGGTTATCCTTGATGTAGATATCCATCATGTATGGGGATGGATTAGAACATCATTAGTCAATGGATGTAACTCCCATAAACTTATAGTGATTTTGGACAGACAATGTTTATTATAATGACTATGAGGACTGGTGTGCTCAGTTATCCTCGGGAAAATCTCAAGATGGATATTCGATAGGTGAGGATAATTTAATCCTTAATAGAGGTCAAACCATTATGCGAGTGGTTTCATGTTATGAGGTTCTAAGGGAGTTCTACAAATCCCATATGGTAGTACAACCATGAGTTTCTACGATGTACCCGGACATTTGACATCAATATTGGTGGCTTGGGATGATGATGGAAGGTTTAGAGTTTGTTTTGAGGTATCTAACTGCACCGATAGTGAGGGCAGGGCATCAGGTTATAACAGGCTTGAATTAACCACTAGAGGTGCCATAGTGGAAGTTAGATGGTATCTTGATGGACTTAGTGATGGATTTACCCTAAATTTCAAAGAGGATTATGCCATATGGGTGATTGTTGAATGAATCATCAAGTCTTCCCACATCCTACCAATCGGGGAGTATAGTTTAGTAGAGAGCATGGGATGTATCTACATGAAGGAGATACTTTTACTTGGAGGGGTACCCTAGTTGATAGTATTAGAACAAGATACATGATTTACATCCTAGTTATGGAAGGGATTTTAGAAGGCATTCAGAACATGGATTATCTTGAATAAAATCTTACACCATTAGATAGATGGTCAGACCGAAGAGATTATCATGTATAAGAGGACAATCTTTGTGCTTGCATCTTAAACATCAGTTGTAGTTTGGAGGATCACCTACCAATGAGGGAGTTCACATAAAACAACAACAAACTCTCCACTATTTGTATGGAACCATTCGAGGTGCTGTATAGGAGACCATCCAGATAACCATTATGTTGGACATACCCACGGGAGTCAGACCTCATTGGTCGAGAGTTGTTTTGGGACACCACTGAGAAGGTGCATGTTATCCAGGGGCATATGAGGACTAAAAAGAGAAGACATAAATCTAATGTTGATAGGATATAGAGGATATTTGGGTTCAATAAGGGATTTATGGTGTTCCTCTGGGGCTCACCACGATGGGGATTGTAGATATTATGTCGGTTGGAAAGTTGTCTCCATTATTCATCGACCATTTCTAGATTCTGATCATAGTTGGTAAGGTAGAATACCACCTACCTCTTCCCCCAAATATTTACCAGGGTCATAATGTCTCCATGTATCATAGATTAAGAGGTACATGCGTTATCCATCAGACATAATTGACTATGGTGAGTTAGATACTGATGATGGAGTGAAATTTCTGGAGCCTTCAATATAGATTGATGATCTAAAAGAAATAATATTTCATTGATGGTATATTACTCTGGTGTGCATTATGTGGCATCAAATGAATCACCTAGAGATAACTTGGCAGTGGGAGGCTCAGATCCATGCTTAGTACACTCATTTGTTTATTTATCCTTTGATGATGCAATTCCCTATTGGTGGGGCTAATATAATGTACCATAATTCCATGTATTTTTGTTTATTTTATGGGATTATATTGAGGACACATTCTCAAATGGAACTTGATTACGAGACCCTGTGATCCCATAATAGGATTTTGAACTATTCACTAACATTCTTTAAAATATCAAACGTGAAATATTTTTTAAACTTCTAAATGAGTGTCCAGATTAAAAATTGGAGGGAACCAGTGCATCTGGAACAATGACTATACCTATGATAGGAATTAATATGACCGACGTGGGTCGGGTGAAAAATTTAAATTTTTCACATTTTAAGAAAAAATATATATTTCTTAAGGTAAATAAATTAAATGTAAATATTTATTTTATTTGAAATTATAACTTCATTGCAACATAATGCGTTGAAACCCAAGCGTAACTAAAATGATGTTTCCTAAATGAAATAGAATAATGACTTGCAATGCAATGTAACAGAAACACTGAAACACATTTTCATATTTTACTAGTTTAGCCAAGGATGGATTGTTGAAATGATCTGGGATCACTCTAAAACCATGGAGAGTTGGAATTAAGGAGCGATGATCAACGAACATCCTCCAACGATGGATTAAGGATAAACAGACATAGTCGTGCGATATTCACCAAAGAATGTTCCAACGTTGATGTAGGGGTGTTCTTGATGAAATGTTTTCCCCGTTATTAGTTTCTAAACAATGAACCCTGATCAACCTACTAATAGGTTGATCCATGAGATGTTTGTTCTTGTGTGAGGGTTACTTGAGCCTTGATTTTGGTAAGGGGTTTAATAGATTGAATCATAAATCCTCCTCAACTTGTTTTAAACTCTATCCCGGAGGTATCGGGCTGACACGAACAATGCCAAGATCCCTCCATTTTGGGGTTATTTTGTTCTTTGTGAATGAACCGCAAGATTGAAAGAAAAATCATCTTTAATACTGTAGTAGTGACATCGATGATTCAAGGATCCCAATTAAGCTCGCATATCAGAACATGGATCCGCATAAAGGACCTGGTGGCTGGAATAAGAGACCACCAATGAGTAGTGGATTATGAATCCAACAATGATGGTGTGAGTGGACACGGAGAGGCACGGTACATTACATGGAAGGAGGGCCATGGTCTTCCTGGATCACAGCGGTGGACCCTATGATGAATAGCCATGGAAGACCCCATGAGAACCTGTAGTAATGGAACTTGTGATGAATCATGGAGATCCACGAAAGTGGACCACATGGTGACCCATGCGGTGGACCTCAAGGAAACCTTCAGAGGTGGACCCCACAGTGACCCGTGGTGGTAGAACCTTTAACGACCTGTGATAGTGGACCCCATAGTGACCCCCAGCTATTGACCTCCCGGTTGTCCCACAGTGGTGGACCCAGCGGTAACCCGAGAAGGTGTAGGGTGACATGGAGTGCCCACAACGTTTTTACTGAAGCTGGTCGGCCTGATCACAGTGGGTCTTGCAGGAGGATGTGGTCCACCACATGCATCCCAGTGGACGGACACATGATATCTCAGCATGCCAGACCCATGGCCCAGTCATTTTATGCTGATCCAAGCGGGCCGAGTCAGACTCGATTGGGGTCAGATCAGGGTCGGGTCAGACCCGGGTCATGCTGTCGAACCCATGTCAGGAATGGTCGGTCCACCCTGGTTAGATCATGATCAAGAAAAACTGGCCACATTTCAATTAACATACATAACATCCAAAATGTATGTCTAATTATGAGTAGTTTTCAGTGTTTGGACCCTTGAGACAAGACAATCCTTTTGACACAATCCAAGTGACTATCCATGAAGATTGAGTTATGAATTATGGCTTGAGAATTAGATTTTCATGGAATAAAGCATGAAACGAGTTGAAATCCAGTGGTTGGTTGTGATGATAAGGAAACGACGAGTGTAACTGAGTGTCCCAGTAGCCAAGCAGACCTCATTTGCCTGAGAGACAAGAAGAACGCAGTTTCCCAGTAGCCGAGCGGATCTTAGTGGCCCAATAGACCATCAAACCTCAATGGACCAACAGACCTCGGTGACTCATTGGGGATGAGTCCCACAATAGTACAAGATGTTTATATATAGTATTGATAATAATTCTCTCTATACATTAGGATATACCATTATGTTTTTCCAATTCCTAGTGTGTACATTTCCTTTTTGATTTTCTTTTGTTGTTCGGAGTTCCTTCTTTGTATTTTGTTTGTCACCCATGCACGGGCATCGCCTTTACATGTTCTATCTTTTGCAGATGACTAACGTGTTTCCAGAGACCTTGGTGGTCCAGGAATTGGCAGTTCCTAGTGGGATTAGATAAGTGAGGCATAATCTATGACCCATTGCATCTACTCTACACCTACCCTTCTGGCAGTGTTTTCTCTATACACATTATCATATAACTTATACTGCCTTGTTTAGATCTTTTATTTTGTTTGGTTTGTATTCAATATCACATTAATTATAGCTTGTACTTATACATTTAGTGGTTTTCTTAGTCACATGGATGTTTTCCTTTTTTGAGTTTCAAGTTGTGGTTGTGACTCTGCGTGTGTATAGGTACTCAACAAATGCCACTCACTTGCAAGAAAAATCCGTCAACACTAGTCAGCTTCCCATGTCTTTTATAAGGTGGGTTGGGGTACTCACGAAATGATCCCTAGGAGACAGGTAGTGGCCATGTAATTTATAGAATAGTATGTTAAGAATCACGATACAAATTATGTGTAAGGCTTCATTCATTAATTTTTTGTAGAAATGAAGGTGTAGTTGTATTTTGAGATTTGGAATATAAAATATTAATGAAAATAATATCGAAATGTACATGTCACAATACTAAGAATAAGAAACATCACAAATATTTAAAATAGTATATATTTTGAGTGGTTTTCGTAGAAATTATTCCCTATTTATATAGCAAAAGAGCAAGCTGTATCTAGAATTGATGCACATTTCATATTAGGTATTATGTTCTTTGAAACATAGTAGATGAAAAATATTCTTAACTATGCACCTAGTTTGTCACACTATGAGGATGTGATTAGGTTAGTCATATTCTCATTACAAAACCTAATGAAGGATAAAATTTATTAGCATATGGAGGGATTATATTAAGATGTATTAGAAAACCATTCATAAGGTAACCTATGTTAATATATGAATGATATAGTTTGAACTAATTTGATTATGGGATAAAATCTTGATGAAAAAGTGTAAAAGGATTGAATTTTGTATCCAAAATAGTTTATTTATTATGATAATTCCTATAATATGATAAATGTCTATCACTCATATTACAAATTATGTTTTCACTGATGTCTTTAATTATAAGAAACATTGTTAAGCATGTGTATAATAAGAAATGTAATGACTACATCAATGATCAACCAATTGGAATGGGATATGTACCTAGAAATCAAGGATTTATGATATTCCATATATCACAAAATATGATGTAGAATGTATGCATAATTGAAATATTAACAACACAAAATAATAGAGTCATGGATACTCAGGGATATTCATGGAATGATGATGTAGATTGAACAAATATTCAACTTCTAATATGTCTAAAATTTGGGAATAGGAACATATGAAATTTTCTATTCATGCTAATGAAATATCTTAAATGTGTAAGAGAAGAACATAATGATATAAAATGAAACCAATATGAAAAAAATAAAAATACCAAATTTTAATGCATCAAATATTCCTCCACCAACTCTATAATTTTTTAAATTCAAATAGTTTTTGAATTGATAAAATCCATTCCCTAACCCAAGAATACCATTGATGATTGGTATTTACGACCTCCTCCTACACGGGAACATTTATAATATTAATAATAAGTCCTGAATATAGTATGTAAATGGTAAAATCACATTCAAATTAATATATATGTTTATTGGAATTTATTATACTTATGATAGCATTACTGGGAACTTTTTTAATTATTTAAAATCATCATCCAAATGATTTTACTATAAATGAGAACTTCTTGTTTATAAATATTGTATCCCATGTCAATGTTTGTAAATTTTTTCAGCACAAAAATATTATTATTTTATATTTAAATATGTGTAATTATATTTTGGAAAATTACTAGTTCTATCTACATAGAGGAAGATTTTTTTTTATTAACATGAGCACATTTTATATCAACCTATATTAGTCTCATTACAGATATTAATAATAATCCACTTGTTTCAAATTTTATAATGTGAATCTTGATACAAAATTGTTATAGACTAGTGATTAAAATGGTCAAAGAAAAACTACATATTATGTTTAATATAATGATTATGAGAATAAGGTATTTTAATGTTTTTAAGGTTTATATTACACTACAAGTTATAACCTATGTGTTATTTATCATTGTGATACCCATATACAATATTGTAAATTATAAATAATTTAAATTTTCAAGACTATATTTATTTAATGTAGGAGATTGTAACGACCTGATACTTTTATAAATGATTCACCCAAATTTATGAAAATATGTTCAATAATATTATCTAAACAAATAATCAATCCCAAATAAAACCATTATATTTTTATAAATTTAAAACATCATTGTTGAATTAATAGATTTGAATTTATGTAACCAAATTATGAAATATATTTAGATAAATTATATTTCAAAAAAAAATTAGTAATTAATTATTATTTTTTAATATAAATTTTAATTCACTATATCATCTATAAATTAAAACTATTTATATTATTTTTAAATAATGATTTTAATAAATATAATGGTGATTGAGTAATTCAATATTTTTATTTATAGTAATTATCAATATGAATAAAATAATATTTTCCAAAATGTTATCCTCTTATAAGAATAATTTCTAATTTTATTTTAAAATTAAGTTAAAATATATTATTTTAATTTTTATGAAATAAATTTCTAAAAAATATCATCATTTTTTGGATTATAATTTCAATATATATTTTAACATTTTTTGATTTTACTAAATCGATTTATTTTCAGCTGAATGAATGCATATAGTTTGTTAGGAATAATATGAATAATATGATATTATAAATATATAAGTATGAATTAGGAATTCATGAGATATTTTTATAATATTAAAAATATTTAATATTTAATATTTTTAATTGAAAAAGTTGGTTCATATTAATAGACTCATATTTGAAATTTTGGATCATATGATATGAAAATTTATTATCTTTTATCTTTAGGTACTTATATATAAAAATAATTTATTTTATCAAAAATATAAAAAAACTAGTAAAATCAATATCATTTTATTATTAAATATACAAAATTTAGTTTAGAATTATTTTTTGGATTTTTTCTCAATTCTATATTTTTTTTATGGATTGTTAAGAATAATCTATTTTGAAAAACGCTGACATTTATCTTTTTATAAGTATATAATGATGGAAAAAAATATAATATAATTTAATGATAAAATTTGTATTATATGATTATAATTAGTAAATTCTAAAAAATTATATTGATTTTTTATATTATATATTAAATATTGTAGACCTAATGGAAAATATTATTATAATTCATATTTTTTCTATTTGTTTCATTTAATTAAATATTTTAATGAGGAAATTATATGTGGGATTGATTTTAAAGACAAATAAATAAATTTTTATAATAGTAAATCAATTAATATCATTAAAATTTGTGAAGATAAAATATTTATACTGTATAGGTATATAATGTTAAGAAATAATTTCATTTTAAAATAATTATTTTTATTTATGTGTCTTTATTTTAAAACCATATTATCTCATAGTTATAAAGTAAGTTATGTTTAATGGAAAAAAATATTAAATCAACATGTTAAAAATTTGAAATAGGGGTCTCCATATATTATTACATAAAAATATGGACATGATTAATATATAAAAAAAGTAATGACTATTTAAATCTATAATATATGGTGAGATTTATTTTTCAAATTAATATAAAAATTAAAACTTCCTAAACTCATTTTTAGGTTTTAATTTTTTATATACAAGGATTACCAACCTTTACCCGTCTAACTAACCAAATATTCATTTCGCTTTGTCCATAAAACATAATAATTTTTTCCATTTAAATGTCTCTATACACCAGTTATAAATTGTGGATAAAATACACTATTTCAATAATCATATTATATTTAAAACATCCAATAACCCCTGAATAACATCCATGTTCTTGAATTACATTAATGTTATAATTCCCCTAGTCAAAACGATATAATTATTCAAAAAAATCAATGGTCTTCATATAGACGCAGTTCGAGGTCTCAATGTCAGTATCATATCTTACATAACATTTATAACATATTAATTATATTCAATAACCAAACATTAATATATTATAATAAAAGTATCTTCATAATTAGTGTTTAAATATTTTACAACAATAATTTTTTAAAATTTATTCATTATATTAATTTTACTAAGAATAATTGAAGTCATAGTTAGTGCATGTTCATAGATTATCTTCTACATGATAAGACATATTCAATTTTCCATCATCCCCATTTATGAATGGTTTTAGTGATTGTATTTATTAATAATTTTAATTCATATAATTTATTTATGACTCTATAATGATACATTACAATCCACTTTTACCCCTCTAATTCATTGAGAAGCAGAAACACTAATTGTGTGTTCTGGGGACTTCTATCTCCTTGAAACTACATGTTATGTTTTCCATGAAAAATATAAAAAAGACATTAAATATGTTTTTATTATTTATAAATTGTATTTTTTGACCCTATTAGTATTATGAAAAGTTATTATATTACAATCTATATTTATAAAAAATAATAACTAATTATACAAAACACGATCACCTTAAATTCACCGTAGAATCCACCTTTAATAAATTTGAAATTTTGTATAATATCCATTCTTAATATATTATAATTTTAATAATGAAATAATAGAGTAAATAATCTTATATAGTTCTAGTGTTAATAATGTTTTTTATAATATCTTTGACCATGGAAAAAAACTAGATGTATTATTGATAATTTACCAAACTACATCAAGTGATTGACATAAATTAAAAGTATATTAAAAATAAGTACTTAAGATAATAAATAAACATTAAAAATTAAATTAATATTATAAAGGTTTTTTATGTATATATAATTAGATTAATTTAATAAATTAGTATTTCTAGATAACATGAATAATTCTTTCAGATACACGTATGGGTTTTCATATAAGTTGAACATCATTGGGTCATGTTTTACGGTTATGAACCAAACTCGTATTTCTATATGGTATATACTTCCTATGAATTTAATTTTCAATAATTCATGATTTTATTCATGGTATTTATAGAACCATGCTATTTTATTTCAAACTATTAGTATTGTATTAATAAAATTATAATGTTATAAGGGATCCTCTAATTCATGTACATCCCATTTGGGTTATATATCATCTTTTTTATCAGGCATATTATATATTTATCACATATATTTCATAAAAAATGTAGTATCTATGTTCTTTACATATATTCAAATAACACATTATATTCATTTATTGAAGAAAACACATGTTTTATGTTCCTTTAAAATTCACTCTCTAAAGTAATCAATATTTCTAAGGGAACAACACTTAGGATACAATAAAGTCATGTATCACCCACAAAAAAGGTTTTAACATTTATTTATTCTAAAAAATAATAATTTATTAGGTAGGCCACATTTTAGCTCAATTAGTGTTCTGAAAAAACATTATCCCTTTTTCATCTTTAAATGTTCCCTCACTCATTTCATGAACCATAAACTAAGAGTGTTTATTATACATAAATTATTAAATTCATTTAATAATTATATTATAGAATTAATAACTATCATCATGTACTATGTTTATTTTTAATAAAAAATTAATATTCGAATGAATTTTATTCCATCATCTCTATATATTCCAAATTATAGAGAATTAGGTTATGATATTTTAAAATAATTTCAATCCTAATTTTTATCATGGGTTTCAAACATTATTATGATTTGTATATGGTTTATTTTATCATTTTATGGTATATTAAATAATATAAAATATTTGATGATTCATTAATATTTTACAATCCATTAGAGGGATATAAAAGACCATATCATCACATATTTCGATACCTACAAACATAATGTGGAAAATAATTTTTTAAAATAAATAAAAAAAGAAAACATTCATGAATAATAATAATGATGTAACAAATATTTTGGATGTGGAGTTCAAAATATTGTCTTAAAAAATAATATAAGTATATATTATATGTATCTTCGAGTAAATAATGAATTAAATTATATTATAAATTTCTAAATTCAAAGGTATCATAGAAAAAACATGGTATTCCAATGTATAAAATTTATATGAAGGGTCCAGTGAAGAAGGATTTATTGTTAACCACTGTGGTGAAGCCTTATCAACTAAGTAATGAATATAAAAATATCATTTTACAAAAACTCGAATATAAATTAATAAATATATCATGAAATAAATATGATTTCCTAAGAAAAGAAGTTCACAGTTAAAACATTTTATTGGGTTGATAGTTGATTTCATTGTTGAAAACCATAATTTACCTTAAAAATAATGATCATATAATAGTGGGATTTGTAAGGGAAATAAATCATTATATAAATACAAAAATTAATTTTTTACCAAATTTATAAATTTGCGATACATATATTGAAAAATTTTATTTGTACATGAGAATATCATTTAAGAAAAGGTAGAAAAATAATGGGAAATCATAAATTAATCATAATGATGGAGGAATGAATCGGTCATATTTAAGATTAAAAATGTAATCAATGAAATCTTAGATTATAAGAAAATATAATAAATTAATTTTTTATAATTGGAGAAGGTAAATATGATATTCAAATGAGATAACACAAATTGAGGATAACAATTAAAAAGGATAACATCAGAGGCTGGTGAAATTATGATTAAATAGGGGAAATTTTCATTTCAATGGATGTGTATCATTATCAAAAGAGTATAGTCTTAAAAATGGATTATAAAATTAAATTAAGGACTAATTTAATCAATATTTTATTTCCTAGAATATATTTATTTTATTCTATATGAAATATGAGATTCAAGGAATAATTTAATATCTCAAGATATCAGATTGAGTTATGAAAAACCCTTATGACATTGGTAATTTTTCATTCAAAAGTATTTGGAAGCTTGAATATAGTATGGTTACGTAAATAGAATTTAATAAATCATGGTGTATTCCAAAATACATATTATGTCATTTATACACCATGAAAATATTAATAAATTCATAATACTAAAACATGTATCACTAAAGAGAAATTATAATGAAAATTGTTACCAGTGACTGTAAGTGTTCTGAACCTGAAAAAAACATCCTCTATAGTTAAAATAAATTAATTATATTAATTCCCAAGATCATTATTCATCTATATTTAATTATAAATGTTATTATTATTTACATTTATTATTTATTTTTAATTGGTTTTCTCTTACATCGGTCACCAAATATTGTTCTATTAATTTCAATGAAATAATTTCTCTTTTATGACCATAGTAAATGTTGTTGTAATGTCACTTAATTATCATCATAATTTTTTAGGATGGTGTATTTTATTATTATCATATTAAATAACATATAAAGTTTCAATGTTTATTCAATAAAGATCAAAATAAAGAAATTTGTGTTATTAAGTCTATTTAATGTGGAAAAAGTAACTATAACCATATATTACATTTATTACATATATATTGTCGCATATTATCATTAAATACTATTTATAGTTTCAATAAAAAAATATTTACATTCTAAATACATTTTTATTGTCTTCTAGTTTATGTGGTAGTTGAAAACTAAACATGTTGGGTTTTGGATGTTGTAATCCTCACAATGCACATATAGTGTTTCTCTATATTATTGAGAGGGGAGAAGAAGGAAAGAAATTGATCAATTAATAATCATAAATAAATTATTTACATATTATTTGTTCATAAATACCATATTTAACACCATCCATGAGAGGAGGTTATGGAAGATTGAATGTGTCACAACATAGTGGTAGTAGTCTAGATTCATATATTATTATTGATTAATGTTTTAACTACTATTTCGGTGAGAATAAATTATGGATTTTTTTTAATTATAATAACATCAAAACACAATAATTATTATAATTTTATAATTATACTATGTTAATTAATTATTAATTAAAATAATAAAAGAAATTAATATTAAAAATGATGTGATAACAATTGTGATACCATCAACTTACTCTCGGTGAAGGCCTTAGATTTGAGGGAGTTATGATATTTTTTGGTTACCAGAGGAATTATTTAATGGATGTAACGTCTAGGATAAACAATTTTTGGAGGGTTTCAATGAAATTTTAATTTATGAGTGTTGTATTGAAATTGTGCAAGTGTTTCTTGTTTTATGATATAATTATAGTGAATTTACACTAAAATGAATTTTAATGAAGGGGTAAAAATTGATTGACATGAAATTTCTGATAGTTATTTGAATTAATGATTAAACGAACAATTTTTAGTCATTAAAAATATAAAACATTTTTTCATGATGGTCTAAAGGTCAGGATAACTTATGAACATGTGAACACATGTTGATTAGTCATTTAAACACTTATTACTATTAAATATGTTACTTCTTAGACCCTAATGCCACTAAAAAGTTCCCCAATCCTGGTGGGTCACATATCCACAAGTGTATCCCCCATGCGTTAGAGGCTTCCGACTAGAAGCGAAGTACTTGGTGGTCTATGGGGAGACTACACCCTCAACCCTAGTGTGTATCAGAACAGTATTTTACCAATACAAAAGTAAAAAATTCTGTAAAATATAAAATTTTAATATTTTTTAGGGAATAATGATATAGAACAATTTCAAAAGTCATATCATATACCAAATGATGATACATATTATATGACTCTAATTTATCATCCAAAATGGTATTCTTTAAATATATACGATATTTGTAACAAAAGTAAAAAAAGGTTAATAACAATCCTAGTATCATCATAAGACTATCCTTTTTCTCTTGCTCCTCTGCTCTTACGTATTGGTCAATAACCTATAGCAAAAACGGTCCCCTTATCAAAAATTACAATCTTATAATCTATTTTTTTTACTAAAAGGTGGCCCATATAGTGTGTGAGAATAAATCCAACTATGAAACAACATATTGTTTGTTCTAAACAGTCAGTGAATATATATATATATATATATATATAAATAGTTGGAAGGAAGATGCATGAAATATAGAGGAAAAATAAGAAATAAAAAACTATAATCCTATGTTCTCATTTAACCTCAAATTAATTTAATCAAAATTAATTTAGTCAATAAGTCTCTGATTTAATAGTCAATAATATGTAATTTAATCAATTTATTTAATAATTATATCTAATTTAAGTTATAATCATCATGAAAAAAAACAATCCAAGCATCCCTCATATGATCATAAGCACAAAATATTCCTAATAAGCCCGTATGAGTAGTATATATCCAGAACGGATCCATTCTTTTCTATTTTCCTTGCATAAGCATTATAAATTTGAACTCATTCATAATTCATTTTATATCTACTGACAATCCATGTTATTACTATGTTGGAATCTATATGTCACTCTATGTATTTAATAACTGAAAAAATAAAATTGCATCCAGGGATTACTTCTCAAGAAGATATGTACCTCTCTAGGTGTGGAAAAACATCCATTATATTCAATTACATCCTTTTTAGTCATCTATGGAATCCCTATGTTTCACCAATGTCATATGATTAATTTCCTTGAGTCCATGCGTGTCTTTATCATATGAATCCATTTATTATTCGAGACAAATGATTCAAGACATAATGTTTATCCTTGACAGTCTGCTAGGGACTTCATGTATCACATAGGTAGAATTAGGGTTTAATCTAATCGATTCAATCCATGGAATTACAAATATGAATCCATGTGTCACCCAATGCATATAAATAGTAAAAAATATGTGCTGCATTTATTGAATTCCATTTAACTAGACAAGGTCAAAACTAAGAACTTTTATAATTTAAAGGTGAATCATATCCCAAACTTTGATTGGTAGTCTTGGAATCAAAATAATTACATGGTAAAAACATTATAAAAAGATCCTCATTCATAGTTTAAGGATTAAAAATCTTAGTGTATATATATCTCACACGGTCATGTCACGTAAATAAGGATATTAAAAATTAATAATGAAATGGAATGATTAGGGCCAATCGCCATGACATCCACCCCTAATGTTAATGGTATTTCATTTGAAAATTAATAAATAAATCAATTCCACAATTTAAATTAATCATCATTTCCCAAGTGAAAAACCACAACACTGGGTAATGGTCCCACCTCATGGGTATCCAAGGCTAAACCCTCTGTGGTGGTCTATTTTATAAAATCAACACAACCACTGGTTTTATTTATTCATATTTATAATCATATAAACATTATATATAATCCTATTTAATTACATAGTAAATGGTAATAAGAATAATAGTCCAATTTTAAGTCTAATTATGCCCCAAAATTTTGTGCATGTCACAACAACAGATATTAACATCTCAACATTAACATGAAGGCAAGAGACCACCTACCTTTGATCTATAGTTGATGGATTTCCCAATATCAAATTTGGATTCAGTTTATATCCAGAGAAAATTGATGAAAGGAAAAAGATCCTAATAAGATTTCATATTATATTGAACCAAACTAGTGACGAAGAAATCTAGAAGAATGATGAATGCCATAAAAGGAATCAAGTACTCATTTATTCAAATCCAATGAGCCAAGTGATGCTTGAATCAGAGTTCAGATAGAGGATATAGATGAATTCATTGAATACCCACCAAATATATCTACAACGATGATATTTTACAACATGTGAAAAAAATGGATTTTTGATGAAATGTATTTTTAAGGGAAAATAGACAAGCAATGAGAAATACAAGTGTTTCATGGATTATCCAAACAATTTGCCAAACTCTTAACCAATAATGATTGGTTAGCTATATGGAAAGGGAACTGAACCATTTTTCATTCATATATTGGATAACTATGTGAAAATAATGTAAAATAGATTTGTAAAAAACTATTGGAATGGTTCATCTTCATGACCCGTAAATCATATGCTATACACACCTCGTGGACCATACATTTAAACCCAAACCAAGTTTTCTTTCTTAAAACCTACCCATCACACCTTTGATTTCTCCATGACCATAAATGAATTAAAATTGGTTATATTTAAGCATTTAAAATTAAAATTTATGGAAATAATTGTGTCAGTTCCAAAAATAAGATATTTTTTCTTTAAACACCCCCTTAAATCAATTCATCTTCAAATTTCCTTCTCAAGGGTATTCAATAACATCTAAAACAATTACAATAAATGTTTTCACAAATGATCCTCCTATTACAAATACACATTCAATACAAGGTAATGATACCATAGCCCTTGTACTAGAGGAATGGACCTATCTCATATACACTTCCTTATATGTAACAAAATACATATTTGATGATACTGTAAGGATTCATATACCTATAATTCAACCTGCAAGGCGATGAAAGGCATGATATGGGTCTGAATAGTAAGGTCACTGTTGATACTAGATGATTTAGTCATGCATGTCATGGTACCTATAGGATAACTACAAACATTAGGCTTCCAAAATGACTCTCTCTATAATCTCAAATGGCCATACATACAATGTTGAAATCATACCCTGTCTCTTAACTCTCCAATGTCCCAACCTCGATGAAACCCTTAAGAAAACACAATACATGACATCAAAATCTTGAGGTCTGTGGAAATTATTAGTGTATGATTTTGTATTACAATGCAATTTTTACATCATCTCCCAAACCAACTAAACTTTCTTAGCAGTTTACTAAACAATATGATGTCCAAGAAAAGTTGTATCTCCTACCTCTATCCATCATAGGGGTGACTATTAAGGGAAAAGGTACATGTCCCCATAAGGAACCATATTAATAGTATATTGAATGTAATTATTGTATTTGAATTACACTAATTTTATATTACTATACCAATATTCACAAAAATCATTGATTCCTACTCGCATCAAGCCCTTAGGAACATGAATCATGCAATCTGAATGGCTATCTTTTTTAGGGATATATATTGTTCATAGATGTACCTAGGTAAAAAATTAACTATGTATCCCTTTCTTAAATTGTGAAGTAATCAAGGATACCAATCTAAAATTATATTATGTGGGACCTCGTGATGTCAAACTATCTCACAGACACACAACCACAAAATCTCATCAACATGGAAGGTTTCCCTGATCGGTAGTAAATTTGAATCCTTCATGATTTTTTCAACAAAACCCATATAGAATTAATAACTCTTGGTGACCTCATAATTTCTTTTAAAAAAATACATTTTTATTTCATTCCATTTCTAGTTGGGAATATGAGGCTATTATAAATATCCAGTTGGTCGCTAGTGTTTTTCCTTCACATACTGATAGGCGGAACACTCATGAAAAAACCAAATATAGAAATTTTCAAATCTGGCCACTGATACTGATGATATAAATACTAATACATCTTTTAAATCCCAGGATTAACTACCAAATATTAATCATGAATTTCTCCATTCATATACTCACTCATGTATGCTAAAACCCATACACAATCACGTACACATAGGATCACATCCTTGACTAGAGTAAAACAAGGAGGAGGGGTACCACCTTCTGAAATCTCTTGTAGAACTAGGCCATCAAAATCCAATAGTTTCTTAATTATCACTATATTATAAAGTTTATAGGTAAACAACTATCAATGATACAAACTTAAGCCCATGATTTTCTAGTACTACTAAGTGCATATTACTGATCAATTCCATGATCTACAACTCAATATTGGCCTAATTTACTTCCTATATCTATGTCCTCATATTCTGTCCTTTGGCCACTACATTTCCTTTACGAAGCATGATAGAACACTCAACGTAAAATGACTATAGGTAATATACCCACATTCACTACCATATATTTTGATCATGATTTGAAAATATTAAATTGGGGGTTTTATGGTCTGTGTACACCAAAAAATGTTCTCACAGTATGTAATGTCTCCAATAGAGAAATATTTGATAATCTACTAGTAGCTCATGATCATTCATCAAGTACATTCTATTATGTATCCTAAAATATTGAGAACTATATTCCATGAATCATTCCACCTAATTAAGTACTTTTCTTAGCCTGACACTTTATTCATCATAGTAAATACTATAAAACCTTCCACGATATAGAAATATAAATATTGGAACTGATGTCAATATCCCATTTAGATATTCCATGACTATCTCACATGACTTGGATCATACATACTTCACATCCATCTTATTAAAGACCATAATAATCACTACTATGTATAATACTAAATGTATGATATGAATATAGTTACAGTCTAACACCAATAAACTATTTAACTCAATGACATTCTTTGGATGATCCCTGTAAACTATAGCACTCAAATAGTTTAGGTCAATAGACACTCCTATCTATAAGATAGTGTAACCCCGGAAGTGAATATGATCTATCCATAAATTCACATTTGTGAGCATATTATATAGCTAATTCTCTCTCTGTGTACTGAATTCTATTTATTTATTTTATTCATGATGATGTTGACTGTGAAAATAAAACAAAATATCATCCATGAATACCACAATAAAATGACTAAATATAATGATGAAAGAATCATATAATCAGTGATATAAAGACTGGTGGAGATTTCATAAATCCTAATGACATAACCAAATAATTTTAGAATCCATACCTATTACAAAATGTTGTTTATGGTATGTTTGATGGCCTAAAATTGAAATGCTGAAATCCAGATCTGAAATAAATATTTGAGAAGATGTGATCTCTTCATATCTGATTAAAGATATTATATATATGTGGGAGAGGAAACTAGTTACTAACCGTTAGTTTGTTCAATTTCATGTAGTCCAAACATAGACTAGGGGTACCATCCACCTATCCCAAAATAAGTATCATTGAACCTAACATAGATTAATTTTGATGGATAATACCCATTTTATCTAAATCATATAGTTGCATCTTGAGCTGTTACATTTCAATAATATACATCATAAAATGATGAATGGATATTGGTGTTGTTCCTATAACTAGCTCGCTATATAAATCTACCACTCTCATTAGAGGTAATCCTGAAATGTGGGCTAGGAAAACATCTTTGAAATGATCTACCATAAGGGGGAAATAATCCAAGCATGTTCCCTGAGCATCCTCATAAATCTAACAATATCAACTATCATCCCTCTCATCCTATGATTCTCGAGTCCATCTCAACCCACCTAGACCTACAATTAACCCCATGGAATAATGCCACCACCCACAATAGATGTTATGTTAACCTTGTTGAAATAGAAATCAAATAAATCCTGAATTGGAACTAACTAGTCCTAACTAAGAATGATATCAAAAAATTCCACCTAAAGGAAAAACATATCCCATACAAAGCGATAATTTCTAATCTCAAGGGGAAATCACCAAACTGATGTACACCCTACGTTAAAAATACCAATGGAGTTTCAACTAGCATAAAACCATAAGATTTGTAAATATTAATAAGAGGGATATCCATAAAGAATACATTTAAAAATCTATGAGTGTCCCATGTATCAAAAATAGAGAATATATTGTATAAGTTACTAGGATACTACATATGATAATAGAAGTTGTAGGATCCTACTCCTTAGATGTCGATAACACTCCATATATCAAGAATGAACCATGAACTTGGGATACTACCAAGATACCCTGAGCAGATCCACCCTATTTTTTCAACACAAATATTCTGTGACTACCACAACCATAACCACCAGCTCAACCTGATTTTCTAGTTATACACCAATTGCTTACCAGATGTGAATCTAATGATGTGGCTCATAATCGTGGGGTCAGTGAAGACCCTCTATCACTATATTATAGTGGTAAATTCATGCAAAACTAGATTATATGACCAATTTTTTATCAATATTGAAAATCACATGGGTCCCTCATAATCCATTGCATCATATTTTCGGTCCTACCGCACTCATAAAACCACACCTAGTTACCTGATTAGGCATTTTGACTATTAATATCATTGTGCGGATGATCATGATGATTGTTCTTACTATCGGTCTAAGTAGTACTCAATATGGTATCAAAACCTCCATATATCTCACTACTATCCTCTCTTTGGTTACTTTATGTAATAAGAGCATGTTTCACTTTTTCAAAAATACATTAGTCAGCTGAATTACATTCACCTATGATCAGATGTTGTACCGAATTCCACTCTATAGTCATATAGCACAAGATAGATAATCACCAATTATAATAGGTTTGAATCTCTGGATCCTTATAAAATGCTCTTTGTAATCCATAACCAACAACATTCCCAGCACCAGGTTAAAGAACTCGTATGCATTATCATCCCTCAACGTCATTGGACATATTTAGTAATAGAAAGACATTTTAAAATCCATAAAATACATCTCTTTATGAAGATCTCTTTATGTTATAACATCCCACCATCTCTTTTTCAAGTCATGCACTATATACATAGTGAGCATGACACTCCTCTTAGCATGCGTCTCTTGATGCTTGAATAGAGATAACATGGATATTATACATGAATCTACAATAAGTGGTCTGACATCCCTGGAAAACATTGGTTGATGCTACTATTGGAACTCAATCCATAACTCTTCCAAAGCTTGGGCAGGTTGCGGTGATTCCAAAATGGTCTAAACGAGCCACATAAAGCCCCCACAGAACAATGACTTTGAACATATGGGATGTTAAATAACTGGTGATGCAGTTGGAACCACTAGAGGAATTAGTGGTATCCTAAGGCCCACCACGTCATGACTACGATCCTACCCACTCTCCTAAAATATGACATTTGGTTTTCATGGTGGCATTATTCTATACAAAACACACACCTCATATAGAGAAAATTCTCATAGTTCTCACCTAAAAAAGAATAGGTATACATATAGAATATGTACATGTATAACTATACAAGTACACACCACTCTTCCTGCACCACGATTAGGGGGCGGGTGACATAAAGATCATACATATGAAATAGATACTACCTACAAACCACTAAAAAGGATTAGTATTGTTTATCTTCTCTAATTTAAGAAAACTCAATTTTTTTTCATTCTCATTATAATTCATTTTCATTTCTGTGAATTACCATTTTAAATTTATATCATAGTTCTTTTGAATGGTTGATTAATTGGTCTCACTCATATTGATCCAAGGGGTAACATACTCTTCATCGACCAATGAATGAAATATACATATTTCACACCATAAAAAGTTTCTGAATACCTATCACAATAGTATGTATAGATATGACCTCACCTATTACAATAGCTTGTATCATGTAATAAATCATAATTGGAATGGAATAATGCATGGCATGTGAAATATGTTAAGTTCATATATGATACATGATATGGAATACCCTCCTATCATAAGATTGTAACACAATATAACCCATAATTACATAAAAAGTGACATTAAAATCCATGTGGATCACACAAAAATAGAACTAGATCAAGTATAATAGTAAAAATACCGAATACAATAGTTCAATTTGATATCATTTTGATTTCTCCCATATATGGGATAGGTACGCCTAGGTAGAGTTCCCTACCAAAAAGAAATTATTTATTATCTGTTCCTATTTTTCACCAACTAGTAAATAATAATAGAACATAATTCTCTGATAAACCATTGTAATATCCCAGACCATGATACCTCTCAACAGTTCCCCAATCCTGATGGATCACATGGACCCAAATGAATCACCATAATCTACAGAGTCTTCTTACTAGCAATAAGTGAAAAGGTGTATATGTGGGGACATTATTCCCCTATCACTATAGTGTCGCACAATATTATTTCAGTAATATAAAAGAAGTATAATTATTAAAACATTTATATTTCAAACGTAACATTGGAAGACACATATAGATAAATTCTACAAGACATCTCATATACAAAATTATGATATATGTCATATATCTCCAATTATGAATAAAAAAATGGTATATGTCGAAGATTTACAACACATGTAACAAAATTATAAAAAGACCAAAAATTATACTAATAAAATCAAAATCATCACCTTGTTCACATGCTCTGCTGCTATGAAAAAATGATCAAGAACCCATAGGAGGGAACTTTCCCTTATCAAACCCAGCAATCATATAACCTTTTGGGTACCCAAAGGAGTCCCAAATTGGATGTGAGATTAAATCAATTTAGGAAACAAACCATGGTCTATATAATAAATTAACTGAATATATATAAGGTTAGAAGAAAAAATATAACATATAAATGAAGTACTCAAAAGTAAAAAACCTATAAAACAAGGTAATCATTTAACATCCAATTAAATTATTAACAATTCAACAAATCAATAAGTCCCAGATTAAAAAAAAGACTATGTCTCTTAAAAATGTCATTTAAACATTCAATATAATTTAAATTATAATTCTCGATATTCGGCACAAATTGTATCATCCCAACATCATTATTAGTACAATAAAAGACTAAGTATAAAATCTATAATGTGTAAGTGAAGACCAAATCAAATATTGTTCTTGGGCATGGCATATGCACCATACAAGTAAATTAATTTATTATTCATGTCATAACATAAGTACTTCATGGGAATACCTATGATGAAATCCATGTGTCTTCCCATGTATTAAATAAACATACAACTTACATGCTTGTCAATAGAGAACAACTAAAAAAACTATGGTATCTCTCTTTGTGTGGTATAATGTCTGGGAATTTGATTCCTTCCCAGGTGGTCCTCTAAAGAATCCCTTTGTATTTCCCATTAAATATCATCAATTACCTTAATTCCATCCATGGCATCATATGAATCTATTTATCACTCGATATATTAGAGTAACCCATAACGTTCATCCTTTCCAAACCTCTAAAGATTCTAGGTATCACTGAGGCATAATCATGTTTTAAGCCAATCGAAACCATCCATGGTATTAAAAATATTAATCATTATGTAACCCAAGGCCTATGACATTTTAATCAATTAAGAAACATTTATTCAATTTCATTTAGCATTCATAGGTCACTACCATGAACGTCCATCCTAGAATGGTGACTCAACTCACATACCATGCTGGGAAACATGTCTTCCAAATGATCACATAGGAGAAAGATTATAATAAGCTTATCAGGATTTATTATACTATTATATAGCATAGTGTCTATATATCTCACATGAAGAATTATATTAAATAATGAAATTAATGATTAATTAAAAAATGAGATACCAAGGGTCATGGGTCATGTCATCCACCCCAGACCATTAATCCATTCAATTTACAATTTTACACCTAAATCAATTTTAAAATTTTATTCACTGATCAATTCGCAAGTGACATTCCATAATAATGAAAATAGGAAAACCACATATAAATCCTAGGATATACCACACATTGTTGTCCATTTTGTATAATCAACCCACCCAAAGGGTGGATTATTCAAGGCCACTAACCGATAAAAATTTAATAAAATATTCTTTAATTTCATAGTCCTTGGTAAATAAATAAAGGGTTCAATTTCTTGTCATATGACACCCAGAAAATCGGGGTTCCACAAAATGACATATAACTCAAATGTAAGTGAAATACATGATACAACATACATTATGTATGTAGTTGATAGATCTCCCATTATCATCTCCTGGTTATTCATAGATCAGGATAGAATTTATGAAATGATGTAGAACCTATTAATAAGCCATATTAGCATGTTCCTAAATTGTTCATATGTTATCCAGATTAATGAAGAATGGGAAAAAGATAACTATTGACCAATGATACAGATCTAATGAAATAATAAGTGCTTGAATCTGAATCCTAATATAGTTCCAGGATCAATTCAATGAATAGTCACCAAAAATATCTCTAAGGATGCAATTTTGAAATGGTTGATGACAAAAAGAGCTTTAGGTTTAATAAAATATTTATGTTGAAAATATTTATTTTACCAATAATATATGGGTCACATAGTCTATGAGATAAATTAACTATTTAGAAAGGGATCCCACCTAGTTTATCCACACAGTTAAACAAATTATTCATAAATAGTAAAATCCCCCATGGAAAAACATTGAAGAAATGCCTCACAGACATGTGGCCCAAATCTAATGCTTTACACAAATAATGCACCATGATTTCACCACCAATCCAAGGTTTAGAGCTCCAAACCATTCTCAGAAACCTTTAATACATCCATTACCTAAAATTATATTCATATTAGGACATGATAAATCATTTAAACTGAGAAGTTAAAGAAATAAGTGGATCCATTCATCATTTAAGAACTGAGTTCTTACAAAAAATATTAATCTTGTTAATTATTTTACTAATAAAATTATAAATAGAATGTATTTTCAAAAAAATTACTTTGACATTGTGAAATTTGGATTAGTTAAATATAATTAATTTCGTAAATATGATAAAATTATATATAAAATTTATTAAAATTAATAGATAAAAATTATTTTCAATTTAAATTGTGTTTTAAAAATTTATAAATATTTAATAGTAATTAATTTATGGTCAAGGATTTTCATGACAATAATTGATTTAAAAAAAACTAAGTGACTTTATAACATTTCCAAAACCAAATTTTACAATAAAAATTATTAAATAAAATAATCAAATGAAAATGGGTTTTAAATTCCCATAATATGTTGACGATGTCATAAAATAAAACAAATTGAATTAATATGTTAGAAATAATATTTTATATTTCATAATAATACCGATAAAATATATATCTAACCAATTAGAATATTTTTTATGGTTTTATTCCTTTCACATACCCTTATAATGTTATAAAAGTCATGGTTTTGGAAGAACAATATTCTTTTCAGTGTCCACCATAAAAATTATATTAGTAATGTCCCTAAACTAATAAAAGAATTCTTTTAAAATAGTGAGTTCTAAAAATAATTTCAATTTATTATAATCAATTTTTTTGATAGAAAAATTAATTTTCTATAAAAGTACATCAAAAGTAAGATTAATTATTTCATAAATTTTGTTCTAAAATGTTAAATATGGGTTTGTAAATTTAAACTATCATCAATATAATTATAAATGAACTTATAAAATATATATAATGCATCTTAGAAAAAATATTCCTTATTTTATAGAACATTTTTATATACAAATAATTTTATAAGTTCCTTTTATCTAATATAGGTAATTTTACATTATTATTCTAAAAATCATGTTTTATAAAGAAAAAATAATTGTAAATCTTAAAATATTATGGAAATTATAAATAATTTTTTTATTTCATCAAATTAAATTTCATGATATGTCAATTACAACTTATAATTGGATTTTAAAAAATATTGAGATTCTGTGATAATTGGAAAATTTTTTAATCGAACATTAGTTATTATTATTCATTATTTAAATACAAAATCTACCTCAATTTTCCTATATTATATTTTATAAAAAAATTAACTACAATATACAATGTTTTATTTAATAAATTTTTTGACTAAAATATACATAAATTTTCCAAGACATTTACGGAATATTTATATTTGTATAGAAAACATTTACAATAATATGATTAATAATTTGTTTACAACTTTTCGTACTTACTATCTAAATAGATAAGATTTAATGGTCTAATTATATAACTATTTAATTTTTTACTGGTGTTGTGTCAGGATAATTATTTTTAACTTATATGAATTAATTTGAGGAAAACATAGATTAAAATATCAAGAAGTTACATTATACCCCCTAAATAAATTATTTCGTTTCAATTTTAATTTTTACTTACTATAAACATTATCTATGGGTATATATAAGATACATAAAACATAGGGTATAATTAATATTGATATAGCAACCTTATGAAGTCAGAAACACTACATTGTTTTTTAAACATGATTAAACAAAATATTTATTTTTTATCTAACCATTTTTTCTAGGTGTCTATTTTTAATATTTATGATGACCAACAATATTAAACATTAATCTATATTTTTTTAATTTTTATAAATTTTTATATTCTTACATGTTCATTTGAAATGTGATATTTTAATTCTAAAGAATTCTTCCTCTATGTGGAGGAAAAAAAATCAATTTCCAATATATATATAGTTAATATTATTTAAATTAATAATACTATGATCATTATTTAGCCAACATTAGAATAAATAGATTTGGGATTCAATATTTATACTACAAGAAGTTTTTAATTATATTAAAATCATTTTGGTTATTAAATCGTATTATCAAAAAAACATAGACTTACTAGATAGTCATGAATATTCTATAATTCCAAAAAATATTTTGTTGTTGATTTTACCCTTTACTCACCCCTGTCAAGAAATACATTTAGTAGTAGAGTTTTTACATTTCATAATGAGGTCATTTATTTCTATAACCCTCATAAGTCTTGGGTCATGGAAGTGATTTTATTAATTCTCAAACACCATTCATTTAATAATATGAAGAGTGGATAGATCATTAGTTTCAATCATCTTCTCACTTATTTTCCATTTTATTCATTTTCGGAATGGAAATATTGACGACCATATCTTCCAAATTTTATAAAATTACATAACCTTATTAGTATATTCCATTTTTTCTTATTCCAAAATTTTAACATATATGAGTTTGAATATTTAATCATTCATAATGTTAAATCATTGAATTTCCATGATTTTCCATCGGTGACTTCATTGGTAGGTTTAGTAATTCAAAATACTCACATGGTTATTCAAATTTTACAATAATTATTTTTTATAATAACCATAGGATATTCCATTCAATTATCAATACATATCCCAATCTAATGGTTTGATCACTTAACATATGATAACATTTTCTTTCACACCCAAGTATATCTCAGTATCCTATTCTTCCATCCATCAATAAAACTAAAAGATTTAACATGAGTGATAGACATTTAACACCATAGGGTAATTATCAAAATCAATTACATAAAATGGATTCAAATTTACAAAATTTTATCCTTTTACATCTCTCCATTAGAAAAAAATTCATTTACTTCATCCTCTATAGATCATAAAATACAATAACATCCATTAATTGAGGTTATATTATACAAATAAACATATTATTTCAAAGTAACCAGTAAATTAATAATTTATATTGGTTTGTATAGTGGATATGTTTAACCAGATAATAACATTATTGAGTGTTATATTAGGCGTATAATGATTAATTTTTTTTCGTTATGACATGATTCAGTTAAAACCTAATACATGCATTAATGGTTTGTTACCCCATGGAATATATGTAACAGTGTAAGTATCATATTGTATTATCTATAAAAAAAATTATTACATAGAAAACCACATAATATATATATTACCAAAACTATAGTTTTTATGATATTCATAATTAGTCTATAATACATATCCTATGAGATTTAAAAAAAATCATTAATCCTAATGTCCCAAAATTACATCACATTATCTAATAAGGACAATAACAATCTAAGACTAAGACATTCATTATAACATCATTTTTAATATACTCATTCAATATTTACATTAAATTGATCTAGAGGTATACTCTATTCTGAATACGACATTCAATATTATATAATTTAAATGAAAAAACATCATATTTATTAAAATATATGTATATTAATCAAAAAGCCAATAGATGTTGAAAATATTTATATGTTACCCTTGGGAAAATATATTTGAAAATGGTAGTTCTTGAGATACAGTTAATATAAATAAATATGGAAATAAATTATAATTTCAGAGTCAAGTGGCCTAATGTGATACCATTAGGAAGAAACCTATAAACCTGAAAACATGGCATATGGTAATGACATTATGAGATCAATGAATCATAAATATTTGACAACATCATAATGAAATTAATAAAATTCAAATTTCAAGGATAACTTCCAAAAGAAGAAATATAGGCTATCCAACATCATAGTCCCGATATTCACTAAAAACCCACCATCATAACATAATATACATAATCTAACCACTTATTCATAAAATATATTGTTCTTCTTCCAACAATACATGTAACAATCATGATCTCTTGTGGGACTTTAAAATTACTAAATATATTTGTGGAATACAATGGACATAAAGATGAAAAAAGTATAACACCCCTTAAAATATTTGGAAAATATTTATTTTTAAAAATAGAAATAAAATAAACACTACAGAAATAATAAGCATGATATAACCCAAAATACTAATGTGGGATTTATAATAATAGAATAAGAAATAAAATAAATGGTATACCATATAGATTACAATGATAAGAAGGATTTTAATAATTTTTTAATTCATACATTAAAAAATAGTATATTCATTGAACATAGAGTTCCAATATATATAATTAATAATGTTGCTCAATAGAAAAAATAATGAAACTGAAACATTTGGTTGAAACATTATAATACTACAAAATGAAAATTCGTAAAATATTCAATAAAAGTAAAATAAATTCATCATAAATATAATGATTATTTTATAAAATTATCATATGTTAATAAATTTTATTTCGAGATTATACCCGACATGACTATAGAAAAATTGATTTCCCTTGAAAAATAGGATGACATATAATTGTGTATTTCAATGGGAAGTGAATAAATGTATAACATTTTCAATTAAAGTGGTACTCAACTTGGAATATTTGTAAGAGATATTGATAAAATCAATCAAGAGGTAAATATTATAGAAAATTTATAAAATAGAGGAAAATAAGGGGAGTGTGTAATTGAAACATCACAATGGATGTAAAAAGATCCCATTTTATATTTAGAAACATAGTCATAGAAATCTTGCATCATAGATTAATATTTTACATGTTTATTTTTAAAATATGAATAGGTTGATGTTCGCATGATAAAAAAATTAATTAGACATTAATGTAAAAAAAGGAACATTGGAATGAAGGGGTATTATTGACAATGAGGGGAAACAATAGTCAAAATGGATGAGAGTCATTATTATCATAGTTCAATTTTTTAAAAATGGATTAGAACATATAAATGAATAATACATGATAAAAACATGATATCCCAATATAGATTCATGGTATATCACATAATGTATTAAATTGTTTGAAAAGATTTGTAAATAAATCTATAAAACTAAGATACGAAAAACCATTATTAGATTAATAATTTTTGAAAAAATACTAATTGGGATTGTGAAAATCATAAATTTTTTTAACTATGGTGAATTAAATCATTCATTATGAATATATATTATTTGTTAATTTATACACAATAGAAATAAAAAATTGGTCATTATATTTAAACATTTCTCAATAAAGTGGAATAGAGATGAAACCCCCTACCTATTTTTGTAATCATACATCAATTGGAATTAAAATATTGAATAATTATTTTAAATTTATTTGACATATACCTAATAAATTTTTTAATATAAATTTAATTTTATGATCTCAATATTTTATCTTTTGGTATATATGATGAATTTGGTTTCAGTTAATTTCAGTTATTAAGGGTTGTTATACTAATTTCTTCACAATATTTATTGTTTTTTGAACATTGTAAATGTTTATTTAAAACAAGATAATGATAACGGTAATTTTGGATAATTATATCCATCAATTTTTTATTATAGCAATATTATATATATATTATGGATATCCCAAAATGATAATTTTAATACTGTTTTTTTTTCATTTAAGGAATTGTAATTTACTATAACTGATTATTATTTTTATTAAAAATTATTATCATATATAATCATTATAAATTATTAAATGTGTGAAAAAATTCATTATTACTTAAAAATATTTAATTTATTTAATCCATGGTTGATGCTCCTAAAAACATGTTTTTGCATGATTGAATTAGAATACACAACTCACAGTCACTATTTATGTTTCAAAATGACTAATATTTTTGAAGTTAGATAGTAAGTGATGATTTTATAATCCTATGTAAATTACATAACTCAAATTTATATTTAAATTTAATTACTATGAAAATAAATGATATGTAATGTTGAGAAACTGAAAGTCGAAACTTATTGAGGAGGTAATCCTCACACACACACACTAATGATGGATCTAATTTTTTAGTATATTGAAGAGAATAAGTATAGTTTTTCAACCATTGTAATAATATCTCAATTGTAAATGATTATGAGGTTTTTATTTTATTATGTTAATTTTAGGTTTTATAGATAAAATACTAAGAAATAATCATTTAGAATGATGAGATACCTATGTTGTGACCTGGAACATCCTCATGATTAAGGCCTTAGATTTTCGAGATTATGGTTATTTTTTCATAACTATGTGAATTAAGTGGTTTAAAAGACATAATTTGGATGATATTTTGATATTGTTTATAATAAATTAAGATATATTACTATATTATTGAATGGGATGGAGTGATACTCTTTTTATAAGACAAAAATATAATCTTTTTGATGGAATAGAATGTAAAATATATGTTATGAATGGAATGGAATGAAACATTGCTGGGGTTTAATATAGAAGGAATGTAATATATATTTTATCAATTAAAAAATTTCAATTAGTTTTTATATGTTAAAAGGTAATGCTAATTTAAGAAAACTCATATACCCTTTGATAATTCATTTAAAAACTAATTTCTCTTAAATAAATATTATTCATGTCATGTAATTTATTACTGTAACTATATATACACCCTAATTATAAATTTTTTATTTTGATTCCAAATTGTGCATATAATTAAAATCATTTATTTAAAATATATTTTAAATAATGGAATTTTAATTAAACACTAATAATACATGAGAAATGTTTAATAATTACAGTGTTTTTTAAAATTTAATTTATGTATCAGATAGTTTATTGATATTTATGAACCTTAAAGATAACAAATTAATAATTTTATAAAAATTAAATTTATATATATTTATGTGGATGGAAAAAAGTAATTTGACCATTAATTTTTTAGTTAATAGAATAAATCAAAACAATTTTTTTGATTCTAATAAAATTATACTTAGGATCATTAATTTTAAAATTTTGATTTCTGAGATAAAAATTATATTTTAGAACTCACTATCTTACATATTAAAAATATTTTTTATAAGTTAATGTAAATGCAGATATTTAATTCTTTTCATATAAAATTATAATGTGATAAAAGTCTATGTTTTGGAAAAAACAATTATTTTCATTATCTACTGAAAAATTAACTATTATACAAAAACATTAAAAAATTACCAAAATTTCATTTTCACATACTTAATGACAAAATTAAAATAAATTTATTATATTTAACATAAAAAAGATAATAATTGTTTATATATAGGTTCTTAAAACAAAAAAAAATTATTTGTTTAATTATATTTTTCCTAAAATGATTAATATAGGGTTTTAAAATAATAATATTAAAACTCTAAATTCACTTATAAAATAAATATTTGGTCATATAATTTTTCTTCTCAGAATTTCTAATTTATACATGTATTTTAATCATATCACGATATATTAGATATAAATATCATATTTTTCATTATTCACCTAAAAATAAATCTTTTTTGAACAACACATAGAAATCAACAAAGACTAATATTGACAATATAAATCCAGAAAATGAACTTTATTTTTATAAATTATTATTTTTAAATATGAATATATTTTTGAGTAAAATGATGGAATTTCCTAATTGGTGGATATAATTTCTTAATATACTTGGATGTGTTACTATTTATATTTATTATAAAAAATATATGTTTAATAAATTAATATTATATTACACTAATATCAAAATTTAATAGTAATGCACTTATTTTCCTTTAACAAAAATTACAATGTAAAACATTTAGTTACTTAATAACAATATAAAATTATGTAAATTTTTTTAAAATAACCATCATTTTAATATATATTAAAAAATTTATATAATCCTACTCATTACAAAAATTTTAATGGTTAATTTTTTACTATCTAAAAATATCATATTTTCTTTTTTCATTTTGTGTTTCATGTAGATCGAGATATTGAACATATTTTGTTTAATTTGAATTGTAAAATATTGAATTCTCTACTCATTACATGTCTTACAATGTAAGTGACCTAGTTAGTAAGGATCCTCATACCACAATTGAGTTGTTGTCAACATAAATATTATACAAAAATTGATTCTAATGTCACCCTCACAAACAATAATGAACAAAAAATCATTCAAATATATTATAGAATAAAGTTAGATGAAATATTTCATGGGTTTTGGATAGAGTTTCAAGAATTTAATGACTCCATGAGGGTATACCAACATAAAAATAACCAAATATATCAACATTTAACGTTATATAATGGTTTATTATGTGGAAAAAACCTTCCACTTTCAAAAATGTTGATAATATGTGAAGAAACCTTGATTTCCATGAGAAACTTTCATCATGAATAACAGTGAGATGAAAGGTATCATCCTACTACATTTATCAATGGTTATATGATACCCAAATGAAAAACCATGTTTCAACATGAATAATATATATAACAAAAACTAGCAAGAGTATGATGGATAATTAATTAATAATGGGAAACCACACAAAAATGAATTAAAAATACTTCAATGATGATCACACATCATTTCCTAGTTGAAATGTATGATCATATGATAATAAAAAAAATTCCTACTTTAATTTGGAAAATAGTCATCACCTTTAAATTGTTACATCCGACATTAATATGACGGATTTTGACATTTTACTAAAGGAAACCTAATAGAACCAACCAATATTGTGTTTTGTAAAAACATGTCATCTTGGACTCACCAGACCATCCATCATAGTTTGCGGAGGTCTCTATGGATAGTCTTTAAACTGGAATAATTATGCTACATTCTTGAGACCATTAATGGATAATATTTTTTGTTCATATCCATTGTTTAGAGTCATTCATCATGTTGAAAACGAATTCTTTCATAGTATCATCCAATATGTGTTGTACACTGAAATACAAAAACAAATATGTTCAGAGAATGATTAACCTACAATTCATCAAAAATATCTAACAACCTGTCAAAGTGATAAAAACACCCATTATATAATTGTAAACACAAATAATCATTCCTTATAAAAAAGTATTCTTGACCACAACCTATATCATATTGGTTCTATTTGAATTATCCAAGAGACAAAATGAAAATTTATTGGTGTTGTTCTCAATTGTTGTTATTGATGTGTTTAATTGTCATATAATACCTTTTGAATTTTTATAACACAAAATTTATGTTATGATATACTAATTATTATAAGGAAAAATAATAATTTGAATCATTATGTTATCATTTAGTAAGTGATCTTTAATTGATTAACATGTCTTTTTTAATTCTTATATAGTTGATGAAATATGAGCTATGTAAATTATCCAACAGTAATTTAATTATAATTTTTTTTAAAATGCATTTTCTATTTAAAAATAAATTGATAGTGTCTTTATTATTGTTAAATTCATAGAAAGTCCCTTTATTTTATTTCATTATCTTCATTTCAATCTCCAAATCATCCTTTCTTTAACAATTGACACAATATTTGATTAATATGTTTGAAATAATTTGTGAAGTGTATGATGACTTCCCTACCATCACGATTTTGAGTTTCATAATATATATAACCATGGTGATAATGTAATTAGTGGTCATCACCGTGGATATAGTAGAATAAATATTTCAAAAAAGGCAATATTTTCACTTATTCATATTTAGTGGATGTTTTTGAGTTCAGAAATCATATTCCTTGATTATTTATAACCATAATCACTCAAACATGTTATATAAATATAAATTATTATGTAATTTAGGATATTTTGATCTGTATATCTTTAATTATATTATCCATTTATGTGGTTCTACAAATTATCAATGAAATAAACCTAAATTAAAATTCCAAATCATGTCTCATATAGTTCTACCAATGAATCATTTTTTTGTGAGGTATATTACAACAATTCATTTATTATTTGTGAGTATATAAAAAAATCTTTTCATTGAATCATTAATATATATATCCCAAATCAATCTCTACTAGAAGGTATTGTGAAAAATGATTAATTGATTATCCCTTTAATGACATCCTTAATAATTTATTAACATTAAAAATTACAAATACACTCTAACCCATTCTTTGATTACAAATTTTCTATGATTTAATATTATAATAAATTTCTATAAAATCAATACTAACCCTGAATTAGTCATTGAAATCGATGAATATCTATGATTCTTAACAGAATAAAACATTACTCAATGAAATTTTTCATTGAGGGATCTCAACAAATTTCCATTCATGTGAATACATGTACCAACAATGTGACATGATATATAAATAATTCACAATTAATAATAATGTAATTAATGTTCTTTTTAATTAATCTAATCTAAACAATATACCAGTTATCTTCATTTTACACTTACTCATGAATAATATTACATTATTTTCAAAAAAACTAATGAAAATATTTATTTAATATTTAAAAACTATATAACTCAATTATATTAATATATATAATGAATTAGTATATCCAAATGGATTCACCATTAGCTCATATTTTCCATATATGGTATCGAACACCATATTATAAATATACTGTCACTTAACCATTAACTGCGGATATACATATGGAGGATCCAACATTTAGAAGTACTATGTTTGATGAAGTTGTACAAAAAAAGTAATAAATCATAATAAGTAGATAATTATTTTTTATAGTTAATTTTTATTCCACTTTTGATCAATCTAAATATACATAGATTTTTCATAATTATTTTTTATGGTCATTGCAGAAGACTAGGTTGCTTCATTAGATAAAAAGAAACATTATTCTAAATTTCATTGTACCTTCTTATTTAACATCTTCAATTTTATCAAGCCCTTCATGAATGAATATTTTTTTACAATATTAGCATTATTTATGAGTTCAATTGATAACTATACATCTTGATATGGGGGATGTCTGGGAAAATCCTATGGAAATACATCATTATACTCCTTAAAAAAAATATCTTCATGGTTGATGCATTAATTTGATAGCCTATTTTGATAAATCTCTTCTTCCTTATAATTTATCAAATACCCAACCATTAAGGGATTCTATAATGCATACTAATGATCTTTCTAGAATTTTTACAATATATTTGGATTTATTTGGATAGATACCAAGATGTTATTTTCCTAAATATTATTTATGAGCATTATATATTGATATTCAATCCAAGAGTCGTATTTCAATTAATTATACTAAAATTATTATTACGTGATTATATAGATGAATAGTCACCTAAATAATAACTAGGGCGGATTACAAAAAAATATTTTCAGTGATTACAGAACTTGGTGTTTTCATAGATATCACAAAATAATGTATCAAGGATGTGATTCTAAAGAAATAATTGTCATTAATGATATAATTGAATCCGTAGATAATGAAATAAATTAATCATTTTACATACAAAATTGAAATGTAATAAAATTATTATTAATTAATTTTTTTCTCCACCTAAATTGAGATAATGATATATGATTTCACATTCATTATTATCATATGTTATTCTTGAACTCATTTCCCACACAGACCCAATTTTTGGTGATGTGTAATGTTTATTAACCTTTCTCATTATAGTTGAACGATAGATTAATGGGTAATTGATTTTCTAATTCCTTGTTTTACTTGATGGAATTAGTTAGTGTCGTTTTTTCTCTTTGAAATTCATGTGATTGAAACACTTATCTACCTCACTTAATCCATTTAATAATTCCATTAATATAATATTTTCTATATTTATTTCAACATAATTGACTTATAAATTGTTGGATCATCTTATCTCCTTTACAATTCATCCATTAATTTTGAAAATATATCCTTCATTTCTTGTAGCAATGTTCATATGATTATACTCCAAATTATATCTAAACTTTTTCATAAAAATGAATGAAATCCTCATAATAAAAAATATATATATTTTCTATATATTTTTTGGCTATGTGGGTTTAACCTGCATAACATTCTATATATTTTTTCTATCATTATGTGAAATAAAACATGATTCCCACATTTCAAGCCCTCCGAATTTGAACTCATATGTTGGGATAGATTAACTCCCATTTTTTAGTCTCCATAAAATCATTGAAGATATTTTTACAAAGTGTTTGAGTAAAATGTATATGAATAAATAAATTATTAAATTCTTCAAATTACATTACATACACATCATTATTTAGATTTATATTCTTCATTATTATCCAAAACATATTATATTCTTCTTCTATGAAGTTTAAAATCAAATAAACTATTTATTTTATATAATAATAAATCATTAAAATAAATTTTCCATGGAGGTTAAACACAATTCCAAAAAAAAATCATCAAATCCACTAAATTGTTGTTGGTGGTGATGAATGAAGAACTAGATGGAAAATTTCTCCATTTGTGGAGATGCATTGAATTCCCAATGGTTTATGATATTGATCATTTCCTAAGACAAATAGATATCTCTATACAAAATTTTATGAACTTCAATTTCCATTTTATATGGAATTTTATTTGAAAAAAAATTCATTATCCAAAAAATAGGTTTTTGGTTAATATTCTCTAACATCCAAAAATTTTCTAAAATAAGAATTCTTAAAATAAAACTTAAAAAAATATACAAATAAATCAAAATTTATCTCCATATAAAATTAAATTTAAAATTTATCCCATATGGGATCCCTAATATTCGATTAGGTTACCTCTAATTAACCTACATCCAAGTATTTATCATAAAAATTATATATGTTAATCATTTCTGACATTTTATAAAAAAAATTAATTTTGATATTAAAAATCATAATTGTTTGTAAAGACCTTTTTATAAACCAAATTATATCCCAAAATATTTTCTAACTAGTTGTATAGATTTTCTTGCATGATTTTCATCAACTATAGGTTCAGTTAATAAATAAACAACATTTTTTGAGATCATTAACACTAGTTGAATCATGTCTGTAGACAATATCAATTTTCTTGTATCCCAGAAATATGTTTTTATGGGAATACACCAAAAAATATACTTTACCAATTATTTTAATGATTTTATCTATATATAGATATATACCCTTGGTTTAACCAATGTTTTTACTATAATAATTTCCAAATTTATGAAATCTACTTGTGAGGAAAAATATAAGTACCATCCTCTATCATAAATTTTTGTTACATCAGTTTTATGATAAACAACACTATAATATTAAAATTCAAATTAAAAAGAGTTATTATCCTTAGAAAATTAGGATAATAAATCATTTTCACATAATAAAAATAATAAAAATAACAATACTGATATTAATTATACATAAAAATTCACTCAGGTTCACCTTAGTACATGTGACCACATTGTGTCATGAATCAAATAATGGGTGCACTACAATCCCCGTATGAGGAGGAATTAAATGGAATGAATATGATAAATTAATTGATATATAACATGAGTTAGAATAATCATTATAATCTTAACCAAAGAAAAAGTTCATTATTATGTGTATGAAGGAAACATGTCCTAGTGGCATGTAATGAGAAAATTGATTAATAATGAAACATAATTACTTCCTTGTAAAATCCCACCAATATGTTCTGAATAAATAAAACATCATGATTATACCAAAAATATGTTTAACAATATTCACATCATAAAATGTTAACCAAGATAAAAAAATGTTCATGAATAATAAAAATACTCTAATGATATATTGGACATTACACAATGCATTGTAGGGATGCATATTTCTACTTGTCCAATCACATCCCTGAATTATCATAGGCTTACATTCCACATAGGATAGAATGTTATAACAATAATAGATATAAATAACACCCATGGAATGAAATTGATTTCATAAAAAGAATGAAAATATATATATATATATATAATATCATTATCTTTTTTAAAATTATAATATGTAAAAATATATAATTGGGTATGAAATTTTTTGAATATAAGATTATAGATCATGATGGAAACAAGATAAATTTCTAGATGAATCCATAAATCTACATGAAAAATAAATTTTTTCATTATTTAGAAATCACCCAAATGACGAAGAAGCATGCATATCCCCATGAAATGAAAAAATAAAGGAGAGTTCAAAAAATTAATAAAGGTTATTTTAAAATTATACAAAATGAAAATATGGGTAAATAATTGATAAACCATAACAAAAGTGTTCCATTATAGAATTCATTTATTATAGATCCATATCTATTTCACCAACAACATGCCTCTAGTATAATAATAATATATTTATTTATAAATATAACCATTTTTGTATTATATTCAATTATTTTTTACTTATTCAGCCGTAATAATAGAATTTTAATTTTAAAGTTTTATTAATCGAGAAATGAATCAATATAATGTTTTATTTAAAATATATTGTTTTTTTTTATATCAAAATTATTTTTTAAAAAAATTTATATATTATTAAAATTTTGTTCCTATAATAAAATAATCATATTTTTAATATTATAAATTAATAATATTTTAATACTTGTAGAAAATAATGAGATGATAATTATAGAATTGGCAATGTCAATGTAGAATGTTAACTGGTTAATAAAATAATATTCCCTAAAAATGAGGATAACTATGAATAAAATATCTAAAATCATTATAATATATTAATAACATTAACATAATGATAATAAATAATTTAATTAATTTAATAATAATTTTTTAGAAAAATGTTTATTTTGTGATGTGATGTTGAAAATGAAAAGAAAAGGATAAGGACTCATATATCATTCATAGAGTTTTTCCCATTCCACAAACATCAACACCGTTTATTATAGGAGATCAATGAATTTATAACATCCTAATAGAATATATGTGAATTGAGAGGTCTATTTTGGTTTAGATGTTTTAATTTTTAATTTTAATGGAAGTGTATTTCTATGGTAAGGGAGATATTATTTTTACCGAATAATAGATGATTGAATATTAGTTAAAATATTAAATGAATTCTTATTTCCAAATTAAATATTATTATTGTGACTTTTTTTTCATTTTCAATGGAATTTTATGAAATTTTATTGTTTTAATATCATAAAACCACATATACATACAATTTTATTAAAAAAACAAAGAACAAATGAAATGAATTGCCTTTTAAATGGAATAATTGTATATTTTAGACATTGGAAACAATATTTTCGGATTCCAAATTAGGATTATTATTATTATATAAATCAATTGTCTTATTAAATTCATTTTGGTACTAGATAGACAGTTTAATATTTATTGCATAATTATTATTCCACAACATTGTCTGAAAAAATGGTATATTTGAAGAACTATATATTTACTATTCACCATCAGATCGAGATGTCTCTAAAAACAATAAAAATATAAACCCTTAAAAATTATAACATGATAATTTGAATAAATATGTTCATGTAATAAAAATTATATTATATATTTTAATTAATTTTAATTATTAACATAAAATTTATGTTTTTTATGAAATACACTTAGTCAAAATTCCCCTTACACGATTATTGATTTTTTGATATTGATAATAATTATATTGAATTATAATATTTAGATTTCATTGTGTAAAAAATGTTATTGTTAGGACCAGTAGGGGTCTATATACCCTGAGCGGGGGGGGGGGTGAATCAGGGTATGAATATTCTTTTTCAAAATTCTTCCTGCCCCACTGGATCTTGACCTCTTTGTTACAAGGGTCACATTGTTTGAACATGTGTGTATGTTATGATCACTAACATTCTTATTTATCTGATGATGATGCTTTAAATGCAATTTAGGAAAATAAGGAGGAAGACACATAGATTTTTACTTGGCTCACCCTCACTGGGCTACGTCCAATGAGCATACACCGACAAGTTGCTGGTCGTACCAAATTCCACTAATATTCAATAGATGTGGATAAAATGTTTGGGATATATCACTTCTATGCCTAGGATCACTGCCTTTACATGTTTAGGGTCAGCTCACTGCTTTCCCAAGGGCCACTCCCTGTTTCTCTCTCTCTGGCACACTGCCGGTGGAGTGGATCACCATCTTCCTCTTCCTTTGCTCACTGCTTCGGAAAGGATCCACTCTCGGTTTATAGACCTGTAGGTCTCTTAATTTTCATGAAATAATGAATATTATATTTGTGTTTAGATGCTCTTTTTATGTTCAACTTCCATCCGTAGATGAATTTCTCTTTGCACCGAAGGTATCGGGCAAACCTCCAGCTTTCCTGCAGCCCGAAAATCACTGCTGGAAATAAACATTACTTGGCACGCAAGTATAACTCAACGCGCATGGATCGGCGTGCAAGTCACAACGGGCGGACAAGTCCACCTCAGAAACTTTCGCAACACAATCTTCCCCAACTCCAAACTTGCACGACTCTCTTCCTTTTACGCCCAAACTAATATTGGCACGCAACAGCCAACCGGCGCGCAACCTCTCACACTGGCGCGCAACTTCACTTACGCGACCCACACACCACTTGCGTGACCACCACACCTGTGCGATGGGAGATCTGATTTCTCAAAGTGATGAACTCTGGTAGTTGAATGAAGAGGGGTGGTCGAGTATTTATAGTCAATCTGAACACCATGTGCGACGCTGCGCAAGTCAACCCTCGGGGCGCATGTCTCGACGCGAAGGTCTCTTTCCCTGCAAGTCACTTGCCTTACCCAATTCCAAACTTGCGTGAAACTCTTTACCTTGGAATTTTTTGATATTTTGATCTTGAAAACCCATATGCGCGCAATTTATCAATCATCAATGTCATCGACGCACAAGTATCTTTCATGGCGTGCTAGTCACCTGCACGACCTCACCAAAACTTTCACGAACCTCATCCCTTTTCCATATTTTGATGATCTGATATTGAAAAACATATGGCGTGCAAGTTTCCAAGCCTTCATGTACACGGCGTGCATGTCCCTTAGCTCTTGAACTTGACATTCCATCATGAAATCCTCTTTGTCAACAAATTTGTATGTCATTGTTTTGCTTTGTCAACAATCACCACTCAGATGTCCACATTGTCAACAAACACAATCACCTCAAATATGCTTCAATGATGCCTTGAGGGATTTTTTCCCAACAATCTCCCCCTTTGGGTTTGTCGACAACTCTTCCATAAAAAGATATATCGTTGATTCTTCCGCCATCATTCTCCTTTTGCGGTTCGGATAGAGATCATGGATTTACTCAACACATACTCTAAGCCCACATGAGAAATGCTCGGCGTCAGAAACAAGATTAAATGAAAAGTTCATCAATGAATCATTTCATCTCTAACATCCAATATTGACACCAAACTGATACCAATTTGTACTAAACTGATACCAATTGTTGAAGGACTTGTTGGAAGACCAATGTTTGGTTTGGAAATATTCTTACCACTTTCCAACACCACTCTTCTTCTTTTATCACGATCTTCAGCTGTCGTGATATCTATTCCTTGATCGATCACTTATAGCATCGTCAGATTTTATACGCTCCCCCTTTCTGCTCACAGCATCAACACCTCTTTAGCCCTATTTCCCGTGTTGTCTAAGCTATGCTCTGGATAAGCACATTCAACTAGCTTCAACTCCCCCAATCTGGCTTCTCCACTTTTCAGCTTCTCCCCGTATGAACCATGATGTATCAAATTTCCACAATGTCTCCCCTTTGAATGATCACTATTTTCTCCCCCTTTTTCAACGAACCCAATGGTCCCTCTATTGCAGTCTGTAACAGAGGAGAGAACACATATCATCACATTATGGAAAAACACATCATACCATTGGGAGAGGGGGTTGTTCCACATCCACACTCTTTTAAGGGTGGGAGATCGACTGAACTCCCAGAGCCATTCGAAGCTATTTGAATGCTTCCTTAGGTAAGGCATTTGTCCGAATATCTACAACCTGTAACTCTGTAGGCACATACTCCAACTTCACAAGTCCTTGTTCCACCTTCTCCTTGATGAAATGATTCTTACTCTAAATGTGCTTTGTCCTTGAATGATGGATGGGATTTTTGCTAAGATTTATAAAACATGAGTTGTCACACTGGATTCTGATCGAAGACTTCACTTCAACTCCCATATCTTCATGTTGCTGCTTCATCCACAATAACTTTGTGCATGCTTTAGTGGCCGCAATATATTGATCTTCTACGGTGCTGAACGAAATAAAATCTTTCTTCTTGCTTAAACAAGCAATACATATCCCACCAAGATAGAATGCACCACCTGACGTTGATTTTCTATCATCTGCTAAACCGGCCATGTCTGCCTCAGTATATCCCAATAACTCTATCTGAGATTTGTCAGTATATGTCAAGAAGAAATCCACTGTCCCCTAGATTTACCGGTGTATTCTTTTCACTGCAAGCATGTGACTTCCCTTGGGATTACTCTGATATCTCGCTGCTTGGCATGTGGCGAAATCAATATTAGGCATTGTTGCAGTTAAGTATAATGGACTTCCAATAATTTGCCAATATTCTGTGATATTAACTGCCTTTCCATCCTCATCTTTTGATAATTTCATCCGGGTAGCAACTGGAGTCTTCATCTCCATGGAATTCTCCATTCCAAACCTTCTCAGAACCTCCTTGGAATATTTAGATTGAGAAATGAATGTTCCATTCCTTTCTTGTGTCACCTGTAGACCATGGAAAAATATTAGCTCTCTAATCATTGAAATTTCAAACTCATTTTTCATGAATTCGGAAAACTGTCTGCACAGAGCTTCATCTGATCTTTCAAAAATTATGTCATCGACATACACCAGCTCCATCATACTTTGATTACTGTCATTACTGAAATAGAGATTGTAATCAACTCCTCCACGCTGAAAACCAAACTTTTCATGTACTGATCAAGCCTTCAGTACCATGCTCGTGGTGCTTGTTTCAGCCCATAAAATGCATTCTTCAGCTGAAAAGTCCTATTCTCATCCACATGAATGAGAAAACCATCTTGCTTTTCTATATGCACTTCTTACTCTAGAATCTCATTCATGAATGCAGATTTGACATCTATCTGTAATACCATGAACTTATGTTGCACTGCAATGGCTGGGAATAATATGACTATCTTCAGCCTTACAACCGGTGAAAATGGTTGATCAACATCTATTCCCCCTATCTGGGAGTAGCCTCTTCACAGCAGTCGTTCTTTGTTTTGAATCACTTTTCCATTTTTTTCATCTTGTTTTGATAGACCCATTTAGTCCCGATGACATTCTTGTCTTCTGGCCTCCAAATAATCTCCCACGTCTAGATATTCTCAATCTAATCAAGCTCTTCATTCATAGCTTGAACCCAGTTATCATCATCAGTTTCATCATCAAATCATTTCGACTCAACCTATGATAGTAATGATGTCTGTTGCAGTGATTTCTTTCTTCTTGACTGAACAAGAGCTCATTGATCACTGATGATATTATACATGTTAATATCAGCTGGACTCGTTGTCTTTTGTGCAGATAAGGATTTTACTTCCTCATACTCATCATCAGTATAATTTTCTGAATAATCTTCAGCCACTTCTTCTCTCTCTAGGTCTCTTACCACTTCTTAAATTTTAACAAAAAACTTTAAACTGTGTCATTGCTCAATGATGTAATTTCTTTGAACATCTTCTCTCATATTTTTTTGACACACCTTTGATTTTTCTCTCACAGATTATTGGTATCTTGAAAGCAGTCAGCTGATACCACATTGTTAGAGAAAAATAGATAAGTATGAGATGCATGATTATTGCTACTTTTCTGACAATAAGTCTTCCATCGATTGAAAAACTCCTGAGCGGATTCATCTGGTTATTTCTTTGATGGATCTTGCATCTGATTATGTTATTGAATACTCCTCCTATGTTATGAAACCCTTCCCAAGGTTAGGCCCAACTTTTAAACCCATAACAATCTTCTTTTTCTCCATCATCTATTCTCATATTCCACTTGGAATTGAGCCATTAAAAATATCTCTAAGCCTACTGAGTTGGAACTCGGTGTAGGAAACAAGAGGTAGAGTTAATAACAAAATCACTTCCTAGTGTGCTCTATTTCTCCCTTTCTTCTTCAACTATAGTACCTGATCTGAATCAATTGAAACAATAGATCATATTACTTCTTCACTTTTCATCCTTAGATGCCACTTCCCCTTGGATCATATCTCCCTAGAACCTGAAACACATAAATCTTCAGTTAATAGAATTTATATACATATGGATAGGGTTAGTCTTTCCGAATCCTCAAGATGAGGATTGTGGTTGATCCAGATGGGTCAACCCTTTGACTCTTTCTAGTAGAGCATCACACTCTTTCCTTGCTTCTTCTAGTTGCCTTGCCAACTTCAACTGCTCTGGCCATATTACTAAGAATTCTTTACCCATATTCTGAGCATTTCTCTCATCTGTAGATTTGACAGACTTAGACTATTTATTCATTTGGGGTTTAAACCCACTATTAACATTTCTACCTATGATGTTCCACCAAAATTTCATTTCCCTTGATTCCATTTCGGGGTAAGAACCTCTCTACTTGTCATCTTCCCCTTCTTCTTCCACCATTGCATGGATCTTGCACCTTCCTCTACATTTCGCAGTGGAACACGTCATGCAAATTTTTCACTAAATTCATTGTTCATATTTCATTTATCAGATGTCTGAGTCACCACACTCTTTTTCCCCGTTGTTGAGTCCTCCATTGAATGTTCCTTCTTCTTTATCTCTGCGGGAGTATATATGCCCTTAATTATCTAGGTTTTTTCACATTCTCCCATTGAGAGCTATTGTGAGTATGATAGAGGACGTGACTGATACACCTTTCGTTCATCTCTATGTGATTTCCCTGAGGCTCTAACCCTATTCTTCTCCTTATCACTTTGTCTCCCAGTATTGGCTTCTTTCTTGTACACTTCCTGTGGTGGAGATCTCTTTTCGGGTTTTTTTCTTTCCTTCGTTCTTTTTGCTGCAATGTCTTGCCAAATTCCCATAACCAGAACATATAAAACATGTTCCATCAAATTCATACCTCATTTCATCAATTATTAGTCGAGATGTTGATGCATATTTAGTTCTTCCTCTGTCATTGAGCTCTTGAGCTTCCTGACACATACTCATGGTGTGTCCCATTCTTCCATAGTAATAGAATTTAAAAAATTCATTCCTCTGAAAGACACTTCTTTCAAATTTCTCATGACACTTCATCTTATTCTCAGATTTTGAACATTTTCTATTTTCACAATACGAAATGTATTCTTGAGACTCTGAACATAAACTTGACGTGTGACCATGAATCCCGCATAAATAGAACATGTTATCACTACTTCTTGAAAATCTCCTCTTAGGAATATCTCTAGAACCTACAGTATTTTCCATACTTCTGGAGATTTTCACTACATTTTTCTTACCACGCATAGTAGTGGGATCATCATATCCATTTCCAGGTTTTCCCAAAATGGATGGCCTTTGGGATGATACAATCCTTTCATGCTTCTCCTCTGATGTAGAATATTTGGCTTTCATTTTATCATCACTTGCCGAAGGATAATCAAATAATAAGTGTAGTGCATCCTTAAACATGGGATTATCTTTAGAATTATATTTCTCCATTTCTTTCTTGACGAATTCTATTTCTTCCTCCAGTTTCTGAATCTTTTTATCTCTTGATGCAAGTTGAGCATTATGTTCTTTTCTGAGATTCTAATGGCTACTCAACTCATCTTCATGTTCCAGTGTGAGATTTTCCACAACGTCACTTATCTCCATCACCTTCAATTTTTCATGAGCAACATATTTAGAGACAGATTCATTCTCTTATTAGAGCCTTTGATTCTTCTAAACTTCTTCCAGCAACTATGTTGCTAGATCATCATTTCTAGCATTCAGATTTTGAAAGTGATATAACTGTTGATTGTCTTCATAATCACCAGCCTTCCGTTTTTCTTTAATTTTAGCCATCTTTTGTAGTTATTGAATTTGAGAATCATTCTTCTCCTTTAGGTCAGTAGCTATGCCAATAAGCCTTTGATTATAACTTTGTATCTTGTTGATATCATTTTCTAGTGCTTGGATCAGAATATCTTTACATTTAATTTCATCAGTGTTTTTAACGTCACTTGAAATGTAAGGTTCTTCGATACACTTGACTTGATCTTTCCATTTTCAATTCAATCCATCAATCACCCTTTTCTGTTATTCAATGTTAATCTTATACTCACTAACTGATTCGGAGTTCACTCGTGTTGATAACTTGAGTTTCTCAATTTATTCCATCAACTAAGAATTCTCTTCTTCTTGATGATACATATAGAGTTTGGCATCAGGAACAACTTTGTTATTTTTATTTGTTTTTGATCTCCAAACATCTATCTCCTCAAGAGTATCCTCTAACTCAGCTCGCATATATATTCTTCCTTCAATTTCTTGTTCTGTTTCAGCATCACTCTGATGCTCATGTACTTCACTCATTCCAACATCATGATTGAATGAATCAATCTTTTCCCTATCAGATTCATCCAGACCTTCCATCAGTAATTTGTTTGATTGTTTTAGTTGAATCACACTTTTTCAAAAAACACTTCCACACTGAGGGAAATTACATGACTTATGAATCTTGTTTGATGCTTTTCCTTTTCCCATTGCAGATTAAGATAAGAGAAAACGGTATCTTCAACCACACAGATCGACTACACCAAGTCGATGAAAACAAACCAGATAAAAGAAACCATCCCTCTGATACCAATTTTTAGGACCAATAGGGGCCTATATACCCTGAGAGGGTGGGGGGGGGCTGAATCAGGGTATGGATATTGTTTTTCAAAATTCATCCTGCACCACTGTATCATGACCTCTTTGTTACAAGGGTCACTTTGTTTTTACTTGTGTGTATGTTATGATCACTTACTTTCTACTTTATCTGATGATGATGCTTTAAATGCAATGCAGGAAAATAAGTAGGCAGCCACATAGATTTTTACATGGTTCACCCTTACTGGGGTATGTCAAAGGAGCATACGCCGACAAGTTTCCGGTCGTACAAAATTCCACAAATATTCACTAGATATGGATACAATGTTCTGGCTAGATCACTTATATTCCTAGACTCACTGCCTTTACATGTTTAGGGTCAGCTCACTGCTTTCCCAAGGGTCACTCCCTGTTTCTCCCTCTCTGGCTCGCTGCCGGTGGAGAGGATCACCTTCTTCCTCTTCCTTTGCTCACTACTTCGTAAAGGATCCACTCACAGTTTATGGACCTGTAGGTATCATCATTTTCATCAAAGAATGCATATTATCCTGTATATAGATTCTCTGTTGAAGTTCAACTTTCACCCGTAGATGAATCTCTCATTGCACCGAAGGTATCGGGAAAACCTCCAGCTTCCACGCAGCCCAAAAATCACTGCTGGAAATAAACCGTACTTGGCGCGCATGTCTAACTCGCCGCACAAGTATCAGCGTGCATGTCACAATGGGCGGCCAAGTCCCCATCAGACACTTGCGCAACACAAGCTTCGCCATCTACAAACTTGCATGAATCTCTTCCTTTTACGCCCAAACTAATATTAGCATGCAACTGCCAACCAGCGTGCAACTTCTCACACTGGCGTGCAACTTCACTCCCGCGACCCACACACCACTTGCGCGACCACCACACCTGAATGACGGGAGCTCTGATATCTCAACATGATGAACTCCAGTTGGTGAATGAATAGGGGTGGTCCAGTATTTATAGGCAATCTGACCACCCTGTGCGACGGCGCACAAGTAAACCCTCGGCGCGCAAGTCTCGACACGAATGTCTCTTTCCCTACAATTCAGTTGTGCGACCCAATTCCAAACATGCGTGAACCTCTTTCCTTTGGCATATTTCGATCTTCTGATCTTGAAAAACCATAGGCACGCATGTTCTCAAACATCAATGGCATCGGTATGACGACCCATACCTTATATACATTGTTAATACTTCAAAATTGAAGCATTCTTATTACAACATATAACAAAACCACGAAAGGACCGTATAGGTATAGTGTCTTTAGAAAATGGGAAACATAAACAATTGGTTCATAAAGAGTCTATATTGTCTCCCATTTATTTCATCATATATATTGTCCTTTTTGGCATATCTTACTTAATAACCTTCTTCCTGACCTAGGGAATGAAAACATATGAAAGGGTGAGCTCACATGCTCAGTAAGGGTAAACAAAAGAAATATCAATCACATCATATTCATAAGAACATAACTGTTGGAAATCATAACCTGCAAAAGAGAGCATAATTTCATAACATGGGATAAATCATAGAAGTGAAATGTTATCCCAATAATCATAACGTAAAACATTAAACTTTTTGGCATACACACATAATCATACAGAATCATTTCTTATTTGTCAAGACTCATTGCCAAGACTATCTTAGTGGACAAAGCCTATTTCTGAACCGAGTTCACTCCTCGTTTCAGTCCTATTTCACTGAACCGGTATAACCTACTATTCCAGCCATGTCCATCTAATGAGATATAAAATATTTACCCAATTAATTGGAGGGAGATATAGGTCCCACCAATCTCATAATGATACCATTCTTATGTGTGCCACAAAATCATAACCCATACATCATAGCATAACCCATGTAATAAAAATGGGATTCATAAACAACATGACATCATAAAACAATTCAAATAAGATAAAGGAATTCATAAAAATAATTTCATCACAACATTATAAAATCCATGTAATAATAGGGATAGAAATAGAACCCTTTATTATTTTAGATGCAAAATAATTTGATAAAACACTTGAACTCCATTCTTGAGGAAAATATCCTTATAACTTCAAAAACATTTTCTTTTCTTAACATGTCAAACAATTTTAAACTAAAAGAAGTTTATTAAAAATAAACATGAAAACTTGTAAAGGATGATTCTTGTATATAATGTTTTAAAATTTCATTCATGCTGTATAAGTTAAAAAAACATACTTCTCGTACTTTTGTCGGAAAAGTCAAAAAAGTACCTCGTACGAAAAACGACAAAAGATTCCTTTCATATCATTTATTAAAAACTCACCGAAGTGTAAAATAGGATTTAAAAAATTGTAGGTGAATGGAAATAATATTTCATATTGAGGAAACATGGATGTTGATGATAAAATACACCCTAGTAAATACCAACGTATAAACAATCTCGGATAAAAATGAGATTGTGATATTTCCCTTAGCTTAGGTCCGATATGCTTTGTATATGTCCGAACATCCTGTATAATGACTTAAATAATGTTATTGACTTATTACAGAATCATATTTATTTTTATGATATCATATATGGTCATATTCTTAGCTTCTTAGTAGTAATATTTCATTGCTACTTGTTATTCGGGTGTTTATAACTTTTTGTTCTTATGAGTGTTTTGTCGAATAAATTCTTATTCTTATCTATAGGTTATAGATAACTCATTTAAATAATGGTATTAGTGTAATATATATCATATTAATTCATTCAATTCATTTATATAATCATTATGAAATGAATATCATGTAGAACGAGTCGCATCACATCGTGGAGACGGTATTCCGTACGTACGCACGAGTGTTGATACTGTTCCTATTATCGTGGAATTGTATTGGAGTGTATGTATACTATTTCAGAATCATTACCACTTTATAATAGTCATATATAGTCATTATTTACACCATTATACCCAACCAAGTAAGGTGGTGGTGGAAAATAGATTACACCACGACGTGGAGACGGTATTCCGTACGTACACACGTGTGGTGATTTCTTTTTCCGTAGGATGGATAGATGGTGAAATAGGGTTGTTTCATACTTATAATAACATATCATTATATGATTGATACTTATATTATTACTTAATAATGAAACAACTGAAGAAGAAGAAATGGAAGAAGAAATAAAGATGACATAATCGGTAACAGACATTACCTCTTCTTTGAATTGCTTCATTGAGACCTTCTTTTAGGGCACTAAAATTGGTCTTTGAAGAATACCAGGACCTCTAGGATGTCTCTATGGAAGTGGAGAGGAGTAATTGGCAGGTGTTGTCCGAGCATGAAGGCTCAAAGTGGTGTGAGGAAGAGGGGGAGGAGGTTCCCTTTTATAAGGGAGGAGAGGGGAACCTTTTGAATAACTAAAAATATTATTTTATTATAAAGACAAATTCATTTCGAAATAGCTCCAAATTGATATATTTCGAAGCTAAGGTGGCGATGGGTTGAAATCCTATAATCCAATAGAATTTATACAAGTTTAGGTTCCTATTTTAACCTTATCATTTAGATTTAACATTAAGTTAAATAATTTTACTTTTACCGTGTCTTCTTGTGTTCTTATACTATAAGGTTAATAAACTTACTATAAGCAACCAAACGAACCCCAAGTTGTTTATTATTAATTTATATAACCTTATATAAGTCATTTGTCCGAATCGTATATTTTTTGGAATAAAATGACAATTACTAATATAATATTTGTTTTAAAAACTATTTTATGTCAATTTTGACACTATTTAGTAATTGATTTTTTTGAAACTCATAACATAATTATTAGTTCAAACCAAGTTAATTAAATCAATACTTATATGTCATATTAACCTATAAAATTAGTGTAATTCATAAAAAGTTTCAAATTACATTTATTTTGGTGTTTATAACATTAATTATGTTAATATTTTATTAATTAGATAATTACTGCATCATCATTGTGTCATAAATAAATTAAATTATTTAATTTCTAAAAATTACAAATAAAATACAATTATGTAGGAAATCTTTTTATCTTTCTAATTAATATTTATAGTCTAATTTATCTTATGTATAACCCCAAATTAAAAATTTTCTACTTATTAAACATTGATTTTAACTATTTTAACCCTTCTTTAAATAAGTTAATAACAAATGTCCTAATCTAATCCAAGTGGTCCTAAATGGTCATATTGTATTCCTAAGTTTGTTTTTGGTCGAATTACACTTATCCAATAGAATTAGGACATGTTTTAGGGTAATAATAATATCATCATTACCCTTAATTACCCTATTTACTTTTAACCGTGGTAAAAAAAAGTAAAAAGTTACTATTCACCAAAAAATAATTTTCATCTCATTGAACCACATTTTACATAATGACATCAACCATGTCTCTAGGATTTTTGAAATTCCACTCACAGAAGTGTTAAAATTATGTTTTATGAAAAATTCATTTTTTTAACTACCACTTAGTCATTTCACTATTCATAAAAAATTGAATGTTTTCAGAAAAATACCAAAATATCACCCTAGGCTAATTTCGATATTCCGAATCCAAAAATTAAGTCCATTTTGAAAAATAAAATTTATAAAATTTGAAAAAGTGGTTATTACTATTTATAACGACTCGTTTTAATAATATTTTAATAGCATATCGTTGTTTAGTGAAACTCGGTATTGCGTACGACGCAAGCTATCGAGAAAGGCCGCGATTTCGTGTAAAGAAAGCCAAGAAAGTGTTGTGTAGAAAAATATTCCTTTGATGATTTATATAACATAAAAGTCTCAGGTGTTACATTCTACCCCCCTTAAAATGAATTTCTCCCTAGAAATTCGTCACTTTGTAACAAACAGATGAGGATACCTCTCCCTAATCATATACTCGAGATCCCATGTAGCTTCTTCTAATTGGTGGTTCCTCCATAAAACTTTCACCAATCGAGTGGTCTTGTTTCGTAGGACTTTTTCGCTTCGATCCAGAATCTCTATTGGCTATTCTTCATAAGAAAGATCCTGCTCCAGCGGTACAACTTCTAAGATGAGTACATGTGAAGGATAAGGTATGTACTTTTTCAGGAGAGATACATGGAACACATCGTGAACTTTAGAGAGATTCGGTGGAAGCGCCTATCGGTAAGCTAACTTTCCAACACGATCCAGTATTTCGAAAGGACCGATATATCTAGGTCTCAACTTCCCCTTCTTTCCAAATATCATGACCCTCTTCCGGGGAGATATTCGTAAGAATACTTTATCACCTACTTCAAACTCTAGGTCTTTTCTTCGGTTGTCGGCATAACTTTTCTGTCGACTCTGAGCTGCTCTTATGTGTTGATGAATAGATCTGACCTTTTCTGCCATTTCATCAACAAGATCAGGTCCTAATAGCTTTCTTTCCCCAACATCATCCCAGCAAGTTGGAGTCCTGCATTTCTTTCCATAGATAGCTTCATAAGGAGCCATCTGAATATTGGAGAGAAAGATATTATTATAATAAAAATCTACCAAAGGTAGGTGTTGATCCCCACCACCGTTGAAATCCATAGAGCAAGCTCTCAAAATATCTTCTAGAGTTTGAATTGTTCTCTCAGACTGATCATCTGTCTGAGGATGATAAGCAGTGCTGAAACTCAACTATGTATCCAGAGTATACTGAAGACTTCGCCAGAACATCGAGTTAAATCTCAGATCTCGATCAGATATAATAGAAAGTGGTACTCCATGCAATCTTACCACTTCCTTTACATATATCCTGTCAAGCTGATCCAGAGAGAAATCCTCTCTAAAAGCAATGAAGTGTGCAGACTTTGTAAGATGATCAATTATGACCCAGATAGCATTATTGCATTTGGATATTTTTGGATGTCCTGTGACAAAGTCCATAGTGATGTTTTCCCATTTCCATTCGGGTATGGGAAATGGTTGTAACATCCCCTTAGACTTCTGTCTCTCAGCTTTAACTTGCTGACAAAACCAAGCATCAAGAGACATATTCAGCAACATCTCTTTTCATGCCATCCCACCAGAAGTACTCTTTCAGGTCCCTATACATCTTCGTGCTTCCAGGATGAACAGAGAATGAAGAACTATGAGCCTCATCCAGTAGCTCCTTCTTTAATTCCGGGATGGGAGGAACACAACCCCGATTCCTGAACTTTATTATCCCATCACAATCAAGGTTGAATTCATGAACATTTCTCGCCTTCTTTTGTAACTAGACATATTCTTTCTGTGCCTCTTTAATCTTCACATGTATAGATGGTTGAACATTCATTTGAGAAAGATAATCTTTTCCCCTTCTATTATAATTCCAAGATCCATCCTTTGTAAACCCATAAATATTGGATCATTTGTGATCCTCATCATGGAAAAACTAGCATGGCCTTGTCGACTTAATGCATCTGCCACCTTGTTTGCGTTCCCAGGGTGGTAATGGATTGAGCAGTCATAATCCTTAATCAGCTCCAACCATCGTCTTTGACACATATTCAGCTCCTTTTGTGTAAAAATATACTTTAAACTTTTATGATCAGTATAAATATCACACCATTCACCATAAAGATAATGCCTCCAAATCTTTAATGCAACGATTACCACAGCTAACTCCAAGTAATGTGTTGGGTAATTTTTCTAATGTATTTTCAACTGTCGTGAGGCATAAGCTATCACCATATCATTTTGCATAATAACACACCCCAATACCTTCTTGGATGCGTCACTATAGATCACAAACCTTTCTCCATTACAAGGCAGTGTGAGCACAGGTGCATTGGATAACTTTCCTTTCAACTCCTTGAAATTCTCTTCACATTCTTTCGTCCAAACAAACTTAACTCCTTTCCAAGTCAACATGGTGAGTGGATTAGATAATCGTGAAAAATCTTTCACAAAATGTCGATAATATCCTGCCAAACCAAGAAATCTGTGGATCTCAGTTACTGTTGTTGGTCTCGACCATCTTTCGATAACCTCTATTTTTGCTGGATCCACAGATATCCCCTCTTTTGAGATTATGTGACCCAAAAATGCAACTTTTTGAAGCCAAAATTCACACTTGGTAAATTTGGCATAAAGATTCTCCTTTCTCAGGGTCTTCAATATAATTCTCAAGTGATCTTCATGTTCTTCCTTGCTCTTTGAATAGACAAAAATATCGTCTATAAAGACTACCAAAAATTGATCAAGATAGTCTCTAAAGACTCTATTCATCATATCCATGAAGATAGAAGGGGAATTAGTAAGACCAAATGGCATCACTATAAATTCATAGTGTGCATACCTTGTACGGAAAGTCGTCTTTGGTATATCCTCCCTTTTGATCCTTAATTGACGATACCCTGAACAAAGATCAATCTTGGAAAAGTATTGAGCTCCTTGTAGTTGGTCAAATAGGTCATCAATGCGCGGGAGAGGATATTTGTTCTTGATAGTGATCTTGTTATGTTCTCGATAATCAATGCAGAGTATCATTGATCCATCTTTCTTCTTAACAAACAGAACAGGTGCTCCCCAAGGTGACGCACTAGGGCATATGAATTCCTTATCAAGATTCTCTTGGAGTTGCTTCTTCAATTCCTGAAACTCAATTAGGGCCATTCTATAAGGTGTCATTGAAATAGGCAAAGCACCCGGTACGATTTCTCTTGAAAACTCAACTTCGCGATTTGGTGGAAGACCCGGTAATTCCTCCGGAAAGACATCATCAAACTCCCGTACAATGGGCATATTTTTAATCGTGAGTTTCTCACCAACCATTTGAGATAAATAACCTTCATTTAGTGGAATCAAGACCCATAAGGTAGAGGGAATTTCCACTGGAAGGTTATGTTCCTCCTTGCATTGATAGACGATCATAGATTGATCTGGAATATGAAATGTGACTTCCCTTCTTTGGAAATTGATATGAGCTCCATATAAAGAAAGCCAATCCATGCCAAGAATCACATCAAATTCCATTATAGGAAGGATCACAAGATTTTCAGGAAGCACTTTCCCACAAACATCGATCAGAGAAGAATTATAAACTTTTGATGCTACTGTTGTGCCATTAGGTGTTGTCACAGCTAACTCCACATCTAATTGTTGAGGTAATACTGTGATACCCTTAGAAAATTCTTCAGAAATAAAAGAGTGGGTGCATCCAGAATCAAATAAAACATTTGCTACTTTAGAGTGGATGGTAAGTGTACCTTTCACCACATCGTTATTGTACTCCACATCGCTGATAGAAATTGCATGCGACTTTCCTTTGTCTTTATCCATAAGAGTTTGTTGACGTCGACCATCATCATCAACCCTTGGATTAGGGCATTTATTGGAATAATGCCCCATCTCCTTGCACTTGAAACATTTAAGTGTTGTAGGTTCATTATGTGTATCCCTTCCTTTGTTTGCATCATTAGGCATCCTCTTCCCATCATCGCGGCATTCAAATGCCCGATGACCTTCCTTTCCACATTTGAATCATTTACTTGTCCCTTTATGACAACTCCCTCCATGTTTCTTTCCACACTTTGAGAATAAGGGAAAGCTCATCTTCTTTTCAGTGTGCTCTTTAGATTTTCCTTTGAATTCCATTTTCCTCTTCTTATCAAACCCATATGACTGATGGGTTACTCCAATCTCTATCTCAATTCTGAGAGCACATCGAACGATTTCCTCATAGCTATTGAAGTCCCTTATGGATAACGCCCTTCGAAGACTTGGTTTTAAGCCACTATATAATCGATCGATCTTACTCTCATGTTGGATAATAATACCAGAAGCGTACCTTGCATGTCTTGTAAAATTTTCTTCATAGGTACCAACAGATTCATCATCCTTTTTCTTCAGTTCAAGAAACTCTTTCTCCATATTTTTTCGGAGAATACGAGGGAATTACTTATTGAAAAATAAGTTCTTGAACTCGTCTAATTCCATGGAATCAATTTCATCCCTTTGCCTCGTATTCATAATAAGATTCCACCATTGATCAGCATCTCCTTCTATACGATACACTGCTAGGATGACTTTATCATGTTCAGAACATTGAAGAACTGAAAATATCATTTCAGTAGTAGTAATCAATTGTTCAGCAACTAATGGATCAGTAGACCCGCTGAATGAAGGTGGACGCTTCCTCATGAAGGATTCAACAGAATGTTTCTCCTTCCTTTGCTCATTTGGAAGTCCTGCATAATTCATAGCTTGAGAAAGTTGTGTGAGCATGGCTACAAGAATTTTCATTCCAGCACCCATAATGTTTGGCTGCTCAGGGGGAAAATCATTGCATTGCCCGTCGCATTCCGCATTAACACGATTCCTTCGGGTTCCAGCCATTGACTAAAACCAAGAATAATAGTGTGAGCGACACTAATTATAATAGGAAAACCACATAATCATGAATAAAATTTCACACTTAAGGTCTTATCCTAGGTTATTCATGGCCATTTTTAAAACACTAATATTGTGTTCTATGCTTATAATTATCCTTAGGGTTCTTACTAAGGCTTTCACATCCTAGTTTCCAAAGCTTGACTATACCTTTCCTCTGATACCAACTATAACGACCCATACCTTATATACATTGTTAATACATCAAAATTGAGGCATACTTATTACAACATATAACAAAACCATGAAAGGACCGTATAGGTATAGTGTCTTTAGAAACTGGGAAACATAAACAACTGGTTCATAAAGCATCTACACTGTCTCCCATTTATTTCATCATATCTATAGTCCCTTTTGGCATATCTTACTTAATAACCTTATTCCTGACCTGGGGAAAGAAAACATATGAAAGGGTGAGCTCAAATGCTCAATAAGGGTAAACAAAAGAAATATCATTCACATCAAATTAATAAGAACATAACTTTTTGAAATCATAACCTGCAAAAGAGAGCATAATTTCATAACATGGGATAAATAATAGAAGTGAAATGTAATCCCAACAATCATAACTTAAAACATGAGACATTGTGGCATACACACATAATCATGGAGAGTCATTTCTTATTAGTCAAGACTCATTTCCAAGACTATCTTAGTGGACAAAGTCCATTTCTGAACCGAGTTCACTCCTCATTTCAGTCATGTTTCACTAAACCGGTATAACCTATCGTTCAACCATGTCTATCTCATGAGATATAAAATCTTTACCCAATGAATTTGAGGGAGATATAGGTCCCAACCATCTCATAATGATTCCATTCTTATGTGTGCCACAAAATCATAACCCATACATCATATCATAACCCATGTAATAAAAATGGGATTCTTAAAAAACATGACATCATTAAACAACTCATATAAGATAAAGGAATTCATAAAAATATTTCCATCACAACATAATCAAATCCATCTAATAATAGGGGTAGAAATATAACCCTTTGTTATCTTATATGGAAAATAATTTGGATAAAACACTTGAACTCCATTCTTCAGGAAAATATCCTTTCTACTTCAAAAACATTTTCATTTCTTAACATGTATTACAATTTTAAACTAAAAGAATTTTGTTAAAAATAAACATTAAAACTTGTAAAGGAAGCTTCTTGGATATAATGTTTTAAAAATCCATTCATGCCGTATAAGTTAAAAAAACATCTTCTCGTACTTTTGTCGGAAAAGTCAAAAAATTACCTCGTACGAAAAACGACAAAAGATTCCTTTCATATATTTTACTAAAAACTCACCGAAGGGTAAAATAGGATTTAATAATTTTTAGGTGAATGGAAATAATATTACATATTGAGGAAACATGGATGAGGATGATAAAATACACCCCAGTAAATAACAAAGTATAAACAATCTCGGATAAAAATGAGATTGGGATATTTCCCTTACCTTAGGTCTGATATGCTTTGTACGTGTCCAAACCTCCTGTATAATGATTTAAATAATGTTATTGACTTATTACATAATCATAATTATTTTTATGATATCATATATGGTCATATTCTTAGCTTCTTAGTAGTAATATTTCATTGCTACTTGTTATTCGTGTGTTTATAACTTTTTGTTCTTATGCGTGTTTTGTCGAATAAATTCTTATTCTTATATTTAGGTTATAGATACATCATTTCCATAATGGTATTAGTGTAATATATATCATATTAATTCATTCAATTCATTTATATAATCATTATGAAATGAATATCATGTAGAACGAGTCGCATCACATCGTAGAGACAGTATTCCGTACGTACGCACGAGTGATGATATCATTTCTATGATCGTTGAATTGTATTGGAGTGTATGTATACTATTTCAGAATCAGTATTACTTTATAATAGTCATATATAGTCATTATTTACACCATTATACCCATCCAAGTAAGGTGGTGGTGGAAAATTGATTACACCACGGCGTGGAGACGGTATTCTGTACGTACGCACGCGTGGTGATTTATTTTTCCATAGGATGGATAGATGGTGAAATAGGGTTGTTTCATACTTATAATAACATATAAGTATATTATTGATACTTATGATTTTACTTCAAAATGAAACAACTAAATAATAAGAAGTGGAAGAAGAAATAAAGATGAAAGAATCGGTAACGGACATTACCTCTTCTTTGAAGTTCTTCTTTGAGACCTTCTTTTAGGGAACTAAAATTGGTCTTTGAAGAAGACCAGGACCTCTAGAATGTCTCTAGGGAAGTGGAGAGGATGAATTGGCAGGTGTTGGCCGAGATTGAAGTCTCAATGTGGTGTGAGGAAGAGGGGGAGGATGTGCCCTTTTATAAGGGAGGAGAGGGGCACCGTTGGAATAACTAAAACTATTATTTTATTATAAAGTCAAATTCGGTTTTAAATAGCTCCAAATTGATATATTTCTAAGATAAGGTGGGTATGGGTCTAAAAACTTTCATCCAATAGAATTTAGACAAGTTTAGGTTCCTATTTTAACCTTATAATTTATATTTAACATTAAGTTACATAATTTTACTTTTTCCGTGTCTTCTTGTGTTCTTATACTATAAGGTTAATAAACTTACTATAAGCAGCCAAACGAACCCCAAGTTGTTTATTATTAATATATATAACCTTATCTAAGTCATTTGGCCAAACTGTAGGTTTTTAGGAATAAAATAACAATTACTAATATAATATTTGTCTTAAAATCTATTTTATGTCAATTTTGACACTATTTAGTAATTGATTTTTGTGAAACTCATAACAGAATTATTATTTCGAACCAAGTTAATTAAATCAATACTATCATGTCATATTAACCTATAAAATTAGTGTAATTAATAAAAAGTCTCAAATTACATTTATTTTGGTGGTTATAACATTAATTATGTCAATATTTCATTAATAAGATAATTACTGCATCATCATTGTGTCATAAATAAATTAAATTATTTAATGTCTAAAAATTAAAAATAAAATACCGTTATATAGGAAATATTTTTATATTTCTAATGAACATTTATAGTCGAATTTATCTTATGTATATCCCCATATTAAAAATTATCTATTTATTAAACTTTGATTTTAACTATTTTAACCCTTCTTTAAATAAAATACAAATAAATGTCCTAATCTAATCCAAGTGGGCCTAAATTGTCATATTTTATTCCTAAGATTGTTTTTTGTCGAATTAATCTTATCCAATAGAATTAGGACAGGTGTTAGGGTAATAATAATATCATCTTTACCCTTAATTACCCTATTTACTTTTAACCGTGGTAAAAAAAACTAAACAGTTACTATTCACCAAAAAAAATTTCATCTCATTGAACCACATTTTACATACATACATTAACCGTTTCTCTCGGATTTTTGAAATTACACTCACAGATGTGGTAAAATTATGTTTTATGAAAAATTCAGTTTTTTTAACTACCACTTAGTTGTTACACTATTCATCAAAAATTGAAAGTTTTCAGAAAAATACCAAAATTTCACCATAGGCTAATTTCAATATTCCGAATCAAAAAATGAAGTCCATTTTGAAAAATAAAATTTATAAAATTTCAAAAAGTGGTTATTACTGTTAATAACGGCTAGTTTTAATAACATTTTAATAACATATCGTTGTTTAGTGAAACTTGGTATTGCACAAGACGCAAGCTATCGAGGAAGGTCGCGATTTTGTGTAAAGCAAGCCAAGCAAGTGTTGTGTAGAAAAAGATTCCTTTGATGATATATATAACATAAAAGTCTCAGGTGTTACATTCTACCCCTCTTAAAATGAATTTCGCCCTAGAAATTCGTCACTTTGTAACAAACATATGAGGATACCTCTCCTTAATCATATCCTCAAGCTCCCATGTAGCTTCTTCTAATTGGTGGTTCCTCCATAAAACTTTCACCAATCGAGTGGTCTTGTTTCGTAGGACTTTTTCGCTTCGATCCAGAATATCTATCGGCAGTTCTTCATAAGAAAGATCATGCTCCAGCGGTACAACTTCTGAGATGAGTACATGTGAAGGATAAGGTATGTACTTTTTCAGGATAGATACATGGAACACATCGTGAACATGAGAGAGATTCGGTTGAAGCGCCTATTGGTAATCTAACTTCCCATAACGATCCAGTATTTCGAAAGGAACGATATATCTAGGGCTCAACTTCCCCTTCTTTCCAAATCTCATGACCATCTTCCAGGGAGATATTCATAAGGATACTTTATCACCTACTTCAAACTCTAGGTCTTTTCTTCGGTTGTCGGCATAACTTTTCTGTCGACTCTGAGCTGCTCTTATGTGTTGTTGAATAGATCTGACATTTTCTGCCATTTCATCAACGAGATCAGGTCCTAATAGCTTTCTTTCCCTAACATCATCCCAGCAAGTTGGAGTCCTGCATTTCTTTCCATAGAGAGATTCAGAAGGAGCCATATGAATACTAGAGTGAAAGATATTATTATAATAAAATTCCACCAAATATAGGTGTTGATCCCAACCACCTTTGAAATCCATAGAGCAAGCTCTCAACATATCTTCTAGTGTTTGAATTTTTTCTCTCAGACTGATCGTCTGTCTAAGGATGATAAGCAGTGCTGAAACACAACTCTGTATCCAGAGTATGCTGAAGACTTCACCAGAACATCGAGGTAAATATCGAATCACGATCAGATAAAATAGAAAGTGGTAGTCCATGCAATCTTACCACTTCCTTTACATATATCCTGGCAAGCTGATCCAGAGAGAAATCCTCTCTAATAGCAATGAAGTGTGCAGACTTTGTAAGATGATCAATTATGAACCAGATAGAATTATTGCCATTGGATATTTTTGGAGGTCCTGTGACAAAGTCCATAGTGATGTTTTCCCATTTCCATTCGGGTATGGGAAATGTGTTGTAACATCCCCTTAGACTTCTGTCTCTCAGCTTTAACTTGCTGACAAAACCAAGCATCAAGAGACATATTCACCAACATCTCTTTTCATGCCATCCCACCAGAAGTACTCTTTCAGGTCCCTATACATCTTCGTGCTTCTAGGATGAATTGAGAATGAAGAACTATGAGCCTCATCCAGCAACTCCTTCTTTAATTCCGGGATGGGAGGAACACAACCCCGATTCCTGAACTTTATTAACCCATCACAATCAAGGTTGAATTCATGAACATTTCTCGCCTTCTTTAGTAACTCGACATATTCTTTCTGTGCCTCTTTAATCTTCACATGTATAGATGGTTGAACATTTATTTGTGAAAGATAATCTTTCCCCCTTCCATTATAATTCCAAGATCCATCCTTTGTAAATCCATAAATATTGGATCATTTGTGATCCTCATCATGGATAAACTAGCATGGTCTTGTCGACTTAATGCATCTGACACCTTGTTTGCTTTCCCAGGGTGTTAATGGATTGAGCAGTCATAATCCTTAATCAGCTCCAACCATCGTCTTTGACGGATATTCAGCTCCTTTTGTGTGAAAATATACATTAAACTTTTATGATCAGTATAAATATCACACCATTCACCATAAAGATAATGCCTCCAAATCTTTAATGCAATGATTACCGCAGCTAACTCCAAGTAATGTGTTGGGTAATTTTTCTAATGGATTTTCAACTGTCGTGAGGCATAAGCTATCACTATATCATTTTTCATAATAACACACCCCAATACCTTCTTGGATGCGTCACTATAGATCACAAACCTTTCTCCACTACAAGGCAGTGTGAGCACAGGTGCACTGGATAACTTTCATTTCAACTCCTTGAAATTCTCTTCACATTCTTCCGTCCAAACAAACTTAACTACTTTCCAAGTCAACATTGTGTGTGGATTAGATAATCGTGAAAAATCTTTCACAAAATGTCGATAATATCCAGCCAAACCAAGAAAAATGTGGATCTCAGTTACTGTTGTTGGTCTCGACCATCTTTCGATAACCTCTGTTTTTGCTGGATCCACAGATATCCCCTCATTTGAGATTATGTGACCCAAAAATGCAACTTTTTGAAGCAAAAATTCACACTTGGTAAATTTGGCATAAAGCTTCTCCTTTCTCAGGGTCTTCAATATAATTCTCAAGTGATCTTCATGTTAATCCTTTCTCTTTGAATAGAAAATAATATCGTCTATAATGACTACCAAAAATTGATCAAGATAGTCTCCAAAGACTCAATTCATCATATCCATGAAGATAGAAGGGGCATTAGTATGACCAAATGGCATCACTATAAATTCATAGTGTACATACCTTGTACGGAAAGCCATCTTTGGTATATCCTCCCTTTTGTCCCTTAATTGATGATACCCTGAACGAAGATCAATCTTGGAAATGTATTGAGCTCCGCGTAGTTGGTCAAATAGGACATCAATGCGCGGGAGAGGATATTTGTTCTTGATAGTGATCTTGTTATGTTCTCGATAATCAATGCAGAGTATCATTGATCCATCTTTCTTCTTAACAAATAGAATAGGTGCTCCCCAAGGTGACGCACTAGGGCATATGAATCCCTTATCAAAATTCTCTTGGAGTTGCTTCTTCAATTCCTGCAACTCAATTGGGGCCATTTTATAAGGTGACTTTGAATTAGGCAAAGCACCCGGTACAAGTTCTATTGAAAACTCAACTTCGCGATTTGGTGGAAGACCCGGTAATTCCTCCGGAAAGACATCATCAAACTCCCATACAATGGGCATATTTTTAATCGTGAGTTTCTCACCAACCATTTGAGATAAATAAACTTCATTTAGTGGTATCAAGACCTATAAGGTAGAGGGAATTTCCACTGGAAGGTTATGTTCATCCTTGCAATGATAGACGATCATAGATTGATATGGAATATGAAATGTGACTTCCCTTCTTTGGAAATTGATATGAGCTCCATATAAAGAAAGCCAATCCATGCCAAGAATCACATCAAATTACATTATAGGAAGGATCACAAGATTTTCAGGAAGCACATTCCCACAAACATTGATTGGAGAAGAATTATAAACTTTTGATGCTACTGTTGTGCCATTAGGTGTTGTCACAGTTAACTCCACATCTAATTGTTGAGGTAATACTGTGATACCCTTAGAAAATTCTTCATAAATAAAAGAGTGGGTGGATCCAGAATCAAATAAAACATTTGCTACTTTAGAGTGTATGTTAAGTGTACCTTTCATCATATCATTATTTTACTCCACATCGCTGATAGAAATTGCACGTGACTTTCTTTTGTCTTTAGCCATAAGAGTTTGTTGACGTCGACCATCATCATCAACCCTTGTATTAGGGCATTTATTGGCATAATGCCCCATCTCCATGCACTTGAAACATTGAAGTGTTGTAGGTTCATTCTGTGTATCCCTTCCTTTGTTTGCATCATTAGAAATCTTCTTCCCATCATCGCGGCATTCAAATGCCCGATGACCTTCCTTTCCACATTTGAAACATTTACTTGTCCCTTTAAGAAAACTCCCTCCATGTTTCTTTCCACACTTTGAGAATAAGGGAAAGCTCATCTTCTTTTCAGTGTGCTCTTTAGATTTTCCTTTGAATTCCATTTTCCTCTTCTTATCAAACCCATATGACTGATGGGTTACTCCAATCTCCATCTCAACTCTGAGAGCACATCGAACGATTTCCTCGTAGCTATTGATGTCCCTTATGGATAACGCCCTTCGAAGACTTGGTTTTAAGCCACTAAAGAATCGATCGATCTTACTCTCATGTTGGATAATAATACCAGAAGCGTACCTTGAAATTCTTGTAAAATTTTCTTCATAGGTACCAACAGATTCATCATCCATTTTCTTCAGTTCAAGAAACTATTTCTCCATCTTTTTTCGGAGAATACGAGGGAAGTACTTATTGAAAAATAAGTTCTTAAACTCGTCCCCTTCCATGAAATCAATTTAATAACTTTGCCTCGTATTCTTAATAAGATTCCACCATTGATCAGCATCTCCTTCTAAACGATACACTGCAAGGATGACTTTATCATGTTCAGAACATTGAAGAACTGAAAATATCATTTCAGTAGTAGTAATCCATTGTTCAAGAACTAATGGATCAGTAGACCCGCTGAATGAAGGTGGACGCTGCCTCATGAAGGATTCAACCGAATGTTTCTCCTTCCTTTGCTCGTTTGGATGTCCTGCATAATTCATAGCTTGAGTAAGTTGTGTGAGCATGGCCACAAGATTTTTCATTCCAGCTCCCATAACGTTTGGCTGCTCAGGGGGAAAATCATTGCATTGCCCGTCGCATTCCGCATTAACACGATTCCTTCGGGTTCCAGCCATTAACTAAAACCAAGAACAATAGTGTGAGCGACACTAATTATAATAGGAAAACCACATAATCATGAATAAAATTTCACACTTAAGGTCTTATCCTAGGTTATTCATGGCCATTTTGAAAACACTAATATCGTGTTCTATGCTTATAATTATCCTTAGGGTTCTTACTAAGGCTTTCACATCCTAGTTTCCAAAGGTTGACTATACCTTTCCTCTTATACCAACTATAACGACCCATACCTTATATACATTGTTAATACATCAAAATTGAAGCATACTTATTACAAAATATAACAAAACCATGAAAAGACCATATATGTATAGTGTCTTTAGAAACTGGGAAACATAAACAACTGGTTCATAAAGCGTTTACACTGTCTCCCATTTATTTCATCATATCTATAGTCCCTTTTGGCATATATTACTTAATAACCTTATTCCTGACCTGGGGAAAGAAAACATATGAGAGGGTGAGCTCAAATGCTCAGTAAGGGTAAAAAAAAGAAATATCATTCACATCATATTCATAAGAACATAACTTTTCGAAATCTTAACCTGCAAAAGAGATCATAATTTCATAACATGGGATAAATAATAGAAGTGAAATGTAATCCCAACAATCATAACATAAAACATGAAACATTGTGGCATAAACACATAATCATATAGAATCATTTCTCATTAGTCAAGGATTATTTCCAAGACTATCTTAGTGGACAAAGTCCATTTCTGAACCGAGTTCACTCCTCATTTCAGTCCTGTTTCACTGAACCGGTATAACCTATCGTTCCAACCTTGTCTATCTCATGAGATATAAAATCTTTACCCAATGAATTGGAGGGAGATATAGGTCCCACCCATCTCATAATGATACCATTCTTATGTGTGCCACAAAATCATAACCCATACATCATAGCATAACCCATGTAATAAAAATGGGATTCTTAAACAACATGACATTATAAAACAATTCATATAAGATAAAGGAATTCATAAAAATATTTCCATCACAACATAATCAAATCCATGTAATAATAGGGATAGAAATATAACCCTTTGTTATATTATATGGAATATAATTTTGATAAAACAATTGAACTCCATTCTTGAGGAAAATATCCTTTCTACTTCAAAAACATTTTCATTTCTTAACATGTCTTACAATTTTAAACTAAAAGAAGTTTGTTAAAAATAAACATGAAAACCTGTAAAGTAAGCATCTTGGAAATAATGTTTTAAAAATCCATTCATGTCGTATAAGTTAAAAAAACATTCTTCTCGTACTTTTGTCGGAAAAGTCAAAAAGGTACTTCATACGAAAAACGAAAAAAGATTCATTTCATATATTTTACTAAAAACTCACCGAAGGGTAAAATAGGATTTAATCAATTTTAGGTGAATGGAAATAATATTAAATATTGACGAAACATGGATGTGGATGATAAAATACACCCCAGTAAATACCAAAGTATAAACAATCTCGGATAAAAATGAGATTGTGATATTTCCCTTACCTTAGGTCTGATATGCTTTGTACGTGTCCAAACCTCTTGTATAATGATTTAAATAATGTTATTGACTTATTAAAGAATCATAATTATTTTTATGATATCATATATGGTCATATTCTTAGCCTCTTAGTAGTAATAGTTCATTGCAACTTGTTATTTTGGTGTTTATAACTTTTTGTTCTTATGCGTGTTTTGTCGAATAAATTCTTATTCATATATTTAGGTTATATATACCTCATTTACAGAATGGTATTAGTGTAATATATATCATATTCATTCATTCAATTCATTTATATAATCATTATTAAATGAAGATCATGTAGAACGAGTCACATCACATCGTAGAGACGGTATTTCGTACGTAAGCACGAGTGATGATATCATTCCTATGATCGTGGAATTGTATTGTAGTGTATGTATACTATTTCAGAATCAGTATCACTTTATAATAGTCATATATAGTCATTATTTACACCATTATACCCATCCATGTAAGGTGGTGGTGGAAAATAGATTACACCACGGCGTGGAGACGGTATTCCATACGTACGCATGCGTGGTGATTTCCTTTTCCATATGATGGATAGATGGTGAAATAGGGTTTTTTCATACTTATAGTAACATATCAGTATATGATTGATACTTATGTTATTACTTCATAATGAAACAACTAAAGAATAAGAAGTGGAAGAAGAAATAAAGATGAAAGAATCGGTAACAGACATTACCTCTTCTTTGAAGTGCTTCTCTGAGACCTTCTTTTAGGGAACTAAAATTGGTCTTTGAAGAAGACCAGGACCTCTAGGATGTATCTAGGGAAGTGGAGAGGATGAATTGGCAGGTGTTGGCCAACCTTGAAGGCTCAATGTGGTGTGAGGAAGAGGGGGAGGATGTGCCCTTTTATATGGGAGGAGAGGGGTACCTTTGGAATAACTAAAACTATTATTTTATTATAAAGTCAAATTCGGTTCTAAATAGCTCCAAATTGATATATTTATAAGATAAGGTGGGTATGGGTCTAAATCCTTTCATCCAATAGAATTTAGACAAGTTTTGGTTCCTATTTTAACCATATCATTTATATTTAACATTAAGTTAAATAATTTTACTTTTTATGTGTCTTCTTGTGTTCTTATACTATAAGGTTAATAAACTTACAATAAGCAGCCAAAAGAACCCCAAGTTTTTTATTATTAATATATATAACCTTATCTAAGTCATTTTTCCGAACCATAGATTTTTAGGAATAAAATAACAATTACTAATATAATATTTGTTTTAAAAACTATTTTATGTCAATTTTGACACTATTTAGTAATTTATTTTTGTGAAACTCATAACAGAATTATTATTTCGAACCAAGTTAATTAAATCAATACTATCATGTCATATTAACCAATAAAATTAGTGGAATTCATAAAATGTATCAAATTACATTTATTTTGGTGTTTATAACATTAATTATGTCAATATTTCATTAATAAGATAATTACTACATCATCATTGTGTCATAAATAAATTAAATTATTTAATGTCTAAAAATTACAAATAAAATACCATTATGTAGGAAATATTTTTATCTTTCTAATGAACATTTATAGTCGAATTTATCTTATGTATAACCCCATATTAAAAATTATCTACTTATTAAACATTGATTTTAACTATTTTAACCCTTCTTTAAATAAAATAATAATAAATGTCCTAATCTAATCCATGTGGGCCTAAATGGTCATATTTTATTCGTAATTTTGTTTTTTTTCGAATTACACTTATCCAATAGAATTAGGATAGGTTTTAGGGTAATAATAATATCATCTTTACCCTTAATTACCCTATTTACTTTTAACCGTGGTAAAAAAAAACTAAACAGTTACTATTCACCAAAAAATTATTTTCATCTCATTGAACCACATATTACATACTTACATCAACCGTTTCTCTCGTATTTTTGAACTTCCACTCACAGAAGTGGTAAAATTATGTTTTATGACAAATTCTGTTTTTTTAACTACCACTTAGTGGTTTCACTATTCATCAAAAATTGAAAGTTTTCAGAAAAATACCAAAATTTCACCATAGGCTAATTTCAATATTCCGAATCAAAAAATGAAGTCCATTTTGAAAAATAAAATTTATAAAATTTCAAAAAGTGGTTATTACTGTTAATAACGACTAGTTTTAATAACATTTAAATAACATATCGTTGTTTAGTGAAACTCGGTTTTGCGCAAGACACAAGCTATCGAGGAAGGTCGTGATTTCGTGTAAAGAAATCCAAGCAAGTGTTGTGTTGAAAAAGATTCCTTTGATGATTTATATAACATAAAAGTCTCGGGTGTTACAATCGGCACGCAATTATCTTTCATGGCGCGCACGTCACCTACATGACCTCACCAAAACTTGCGCGAACCTCATCCCTTTTCCATATTTTGATGATATGATCTTGAAAAACATATGGCGTGCAAGTTTCCAATCCTTCATGTACACGGAACACAATTCACTCAGCCAAACACCACTTCTCTTCATTTGTCGATTTTCAGGCCCAGAAATTTGGCAAACACTGGAAAACAATGTCACCATGTATCTGTTCTTTTGTACCACCTCCAGATCATACATTCCTTTTGTCGACATTCTTGAATAAAACATGGATCATTGACCTCATCTCTTGAACTCGACATTCGATCATGAAATCCTCTTTGTCAACAAATTTTTATGTCATTGTTTTGCTTTGTCGACAATCACCACTCAGATGTCCACTTTTTTGACAAACACAATCGCGTCAAAAATGCTTCAATGATGCCTTGAGGGATTTTTGCCCAACAGTTATATATAATTTATATGTAATTTTATCATTTGGAGTTCAATTTTTAAAATTCCAATGACCAGGTTAATATTCTTAATGGTCATATTAATGTTCATAACAATCAGGCTATAATTCATAGGGGTTATATTACTATTCCAATGATTATATAAACTTCTATAAATAAAAATTAATCACTTCATTATTCATTTACATCAACAAATACCATAGATCTAAAAATGTAATTTCTTAAAAGTAAAAAGTATTACTAATGTTATAATCATATATTTTCTACACTGTTCACAATTTGGATAATTATATGGGTTCAAAATGATGTATATATTCCCATGTTGTAATTTTATTTTTCCAATATAATTTTATACATAAATATTTTAATTTTTCATTACATTAATTTTTCTACAAATTTATTTTAGAAAATATATTAAATATGTTATTATTTGTTTTTATTATCTAAAAAATGTGTGTTATACTCCAATCTATTCTAAAATATTCCTGATATCCTTATTTATAATATACAAATTTATAATAAATTTCATTTTCATTACATTTAAATAAATAAATATTTATCAATCAAGATAATACTTGTGTATATATTTATTCTAGAAAATTGAACAACCTAAAAAAGTAATCATGATATGTATGTAAACAAGTTGTTCTATTTACTATTAACCATGTGAATTAATCAACGACTATTTAATTTGTATTATTGCATCATCAAAACCTATTATTATCCATGCTTAAAATCTATGCAGGATAATATTCCTCTATGTGGACTATATCCATTGTAAATAATCAAATGAATAAATTATCTAAACGAATAAATGTTCATTTATACTCATATGAATCTATATATATATCTACATCCACATATAATGATCTATAAATAAATTTTATTAACCTAGTAGGAAACATGTACCCTCTAAAGGAGTATCATTATTTATATTTTTGACACCTTAGAGGAAAACACCTTCACATTGGATGTAATGAGTAAACATGCATATATCTATAGATATATCAATATTTATATATATAAATATATATATCTGTGTGTTTTTGGTCCATCCTCTATATGAGGACCCATTTATCTGGGAAGAATTTATCCTATGTTCACAACAAATTCCCACGGGTATCCAAAATAAACTTCCTAATCTAAAACAACGAAAAAAAGTCTTCTTAAATATAAATGTAATACATTTTAATAAAAAAAAATTAAATATTTATTATCAAGAACAAGTGTACAAACATTACACTAATGCGACAAACAAATAATAAATCATGAACATGTCATTATAAAAATAAGAATATATCCAATAATTTACATTGTACGATTTGAGATTAATCGTTTTATATTTATTAGTTAGTTTGATAATGGAATACTAAAATTGACACTGAATAATGGAAATACTAAACAAGTAATATTAGACATGTTTTTTCATACCAATGGCCTTCAGTAATTGTATATTATGTGATGTTTATAAGAAAAATATTATCATGATTTACAATAATATAATACGTCATTGTTAACTCATTAAATTTAATATTAATACCTCATATACATTGTTTTATCTAAATAATTAAACACTAGAGCAGGGTATAATTGAAAAAATACAGGACAAAAAATTCTAAATGAGGTTCATCTTTAATATAATTATTAATTTTTTTAGGGAAAACATTATTTCAATAAGCCCTAAATCTACCCCATTACCCTATAATAACCACAATTTGACAGTATGAGATAATGAGAAGAGGAACACAAAAACACAAATAATAAATTTTATTATTTAAGACTATAAATTTGATATTCCAACACAAATATTTTTTGAGTAAACAAAACGATAAAATAAATAGTGTTTAGAATAATTCCAATTTTGGGAATAAGATATAAAAGCTGAAGCATTGATAATAACTATGATTAAACAAGGCCAAAATATACTAATGATGATAAGAGAGGAATAATACTTGAATGGAAATATATAAAAATTATAATATAAATAGAATATGTGGATAATATCAATTTTTTGATCATATATATAATAAAAAACTATTTGTGGTTGGAAAATCAAACCCCTGCCTACGGAAAACAATTCCTAACATCAAAGGATTGACCCAAACCAAGATTAATGAGATTGGTTCTTGTAGAGTAGGTGTATATACTAATAGATCCCAAAGAAATATAGATTTATTATGAGGAAAATCAATCCTAATCCATATATGATTAATTGTTAAAAATGGATTTAGAATTCTTAATATGACTATATTTTAATATATTTTCCCACAAGAGTATTAGGTATATAGTACAAGTCTATCGAGTAGAAAATTATCCCAAAATAAAAACCATTATCCACCGAACCCCCCACATATTGTTTCTATAACAACAAGGAACCTTGTTCATATTAATCCTACCCATTTTTTTCTTCCCTCCTTTAGTTCCCATCTAAATCCTTCTCACTGTATTGAACATAAAATAACACTAGCAATGAGACTAATGAACTAATTGTAAGGAATATCGTTTTCTAGATTATGAATTTAAAAACATGCACTACCCTCTATTAAATATTCTATATAAAATAACATGAATATAATTCTTGCAGAATTTTTTGAAAGATAAACAATATACATGAATGTGATTATTATAATATCATTCCCAACAGAAGCATCTCATACATGAAAAGAATTTTAGGACATTCAACCTGATAGATAATAAGGACTATATGATAATTATAATAACATTACCATCATAAGAATATCATACTCAAAAAGAATACTAGGACATTGAACCTGATAGTTACTATGGACTAAATTAAATACTTGAAATCAAATAAATGGTTACACATTACAATGAATTAATTTACGTCCTCCCACAATTAATATATCATTCAAATAAACCACTTATTTAAAAATAATACATAACCCCATGGTAAAAATTATAAGAATATAGGTGATAAAATGTAGACTTCCAATACTACATTGACCTGGAACATTATAAAATTATTGTTCATAGAAATCACTCACATTATAGGGATAGAAATGTAGAAAACAACCCTTGAATTAGAATAACTACATTACAAAACTATTATAACTATATTGATTTAAAATTTATCCAATGCTTTGATATAAGTTAGTAAATTATGAATCATACAATCCATATGGAATATGGAAGGATTCTTTTAAAAAAATAAACATCACAACTTTAATATAACATTCTACCAGATTACATGTTCAACATCAATTTTTTAGAACATCAATTTAATGATATTATGAAATTTTTTTGATCATATTAAATAAAATATTTTCAATACTTATATAGGACTGTGTAAAATAGTTGTACTCAGATAAAATTAAATTCAACACAATCGTTTTATTGTTATAAAATAAATTACCCTTGAAATAGTGATCATGATATTCTTTAGAAAATTTTATGTTTAAAAAATTATTTTCATAAAATTATTATACTAATCCTATGCTATCATATTAAATATAGAATATTTTTAAAATAATTTGGATGTTAAAAATTAATCTATTGAAATAAATTATTTTTCCTAAAATATAATTGATATAATTAGTATGAAATTCATTTATCTAACCACGACAAGTTAGTCCGTAAAATCAAATAATTTATTGTGTTTCTGGTAATAATTGGAATTCTGTCATTTTAAATGTGTCGATTTTTTTTTCATTGCACCACTCAGTACTATAAAAACAACATGAGAAAATCATGTACCCTTTGTGAAAGAAAAACTAAAACCTCAATTGTTTTAATTATTTAATATAAATTTTATTGATAAAAATTATTTATCTTAATCAATATTAATTATTAATATCCATTGTTAGAATATTAATTGATCATTTACATGAAAAATAATAACAAGTAGAAATATTTTTCACCAAAAATAAAATATTCCAAAAAAACACAATAATATCATTATTATAAATAAATTAAAATGTCCATAAAAAGAAATTTCATCTAACGATTGAAAATGTAATTTACTAAATAACCAATGAATTGATTAAAAGGTTTCCAAATTGTAAAAGTTATAGTAGTCCAAATCATTTACTACAACCCAAATAATGTTGGACATCCAACTCCAAATAAAAATCAAGAACATATCATTTTTAATGAGAAATAGAAAAAATCTCCATCGTAAATATATAATATTTTAATCATAATAATACATGAAATATTTAGAAAATACTATTTGAAAAGTACAAAATAAGGGATTGTAGTATTTTTTTTAAACACAATAATATATTTATGTCCCCTTAATTCGAGTTTAGAATTTAAAAACAAATTCATTATCATTTATAAATAACATCAAATGACTAATCATTTAAAAAAATAAAGTAATAATTTTTTTTGAAAAACCTAACCATATTCAAAGTGGTTTTATTATACATTATATATCATATTTTATTTTTTTAATATAAATATAATTTTAACTCTCGTGTATTTTGTTTTTGAAAAATCCATATAAAATAAATTTTATGTATTACTACATTAATATGGAACGATTAATTTCGGCATACTATCGAATATTAATCCAAAATATATTATAATAATAATTCGACAAAGTTAAATTCATTTTCACATTATTAGTAAACACCACCAAGGTAGAATTTATTCTTAAATGATTAATACCATTATCCTATTCATGAAAACTATGAATTTCATTATGAAATTTTTTAACTAAGTTACATTTAGAAAAAATCCATATAGATTGAAATAATTATTTATAGTTGTGCATACTCATAAATAATAGATCTCATATTTAATAGTTTAAGAACGATTACATAAGTTGTTGGATATACCACTATAATATGTGTATAGTTTAATGGTAATGAACATGATGAGATAACAGGAATATAAATAATTGTCAAATTATTAGGATGATATTATAGAATATGATTTATCCTACATATTGGTGTAAAAAAATCATAGGACCCATATATAAAAGTGAAAAAATATCAATACTGAATAAATTATAACAAATAATTTCCCCACAAGATTAGTAAGTCGAGGAAAATATTCTTGAATATAAAAAAATTTGATATTAATTGGTACAATGGGATAATAAAAGTTTCACATAAATTTTTAAAATAAAAATAAATATTGCCCTAATTTTTTGGTGATAGGATAATGGGAACTACCCCATTACAGTTTTCACCAAGTACCCAACTACATGGGACTAGGTAGGTAGAGGAAACCAACCACAAACTCTCATTTTTCCCTTTTATCAAGTCTCAAAACCCAAGATACCTATTCTGATATCATTTACCCGTTTGAGCATTTCATAATCCAGACATTCATCTCTATAAATAACTAACCAATGGATTGGTGGACAAAATATAAACTACAATAAAATAAAATAAAACAAAAAACATCTATTTACATTCATGATGTAATGATTACAATATTTTTTTAAAAATCTACCAATATACACCTAAAATGACAAGGAATCAATTATAACACATTTATATCAATGACTAATCCCATTTTAAAATAATTGACGTACTATGCTGAAAATAACACCAATAGAGTTACCATTTTGATAAATTTTAAAAACAATATTATTATATTACATTAACATGGAAGTCAAGATAATTTATTTAAAATAAAAATACATCATAAAAAGTTATTAAAATCATTAATTTACTAAATTTTATCATATTTAAAATTTAATCATTCTATAAAATAACCTAGAAACACTATTTCAATATGAAAAAACATCAATATTTAAATTAGTATTTCAATAATAAACATGAATTGATTACATAAATCAAAATTATATGACCAATTTAATAATATGAAAGGATAAACAATAAAAAATAAAATTATATTCCAACAATTACTTGTTAAATCGTAAAAATATTTGAAAAATGATAGAGTATTTATATGATATCACATTAAACATTAATAACTCCTGAAAAATAAAGACATATAAATTTTAAAACCATCTAAAATCTAATAATTCGAGGCCTAAAGAAACATGACCCCTTATATGGGACTATATATAACATTAAAACATTGAATAATCTGGAAAATTTCACTATGAATGTTTAACCAATCAGCAATCATCCATATTTTGGTCAAGAGACGTTACACGACTGAACCCAATTCATTGTCCAATAATGAAAATTTTAAAGATATACATTAATGGGTAGAATATTAAATATTCATCAAATTACATAATAATATATCTACATCAATATTTAATAAAATACATTAATTTAATTTATTGATTCGTATTTTTCAGAAGAATAATAGGTAATATATATATAGGTTTTAATATAGTTTCATTATTAGTAAAATGGGTTTCATTATTTATACTGTTTTAATTAAAGTATTAATTTCAAAATTTTTGTCATTGAATTAATAAAGAAGGATATAAATTTTTAGAACTTATGAAAAAAATTGGATATTTCATTTTAGATTTTTATCACTATGTTTTTTTATTAGATTATATAGTATGAAAATTATTAAGAGTGCATCCATTTCATTTCAAGTATTTTCAAAATCACATAAATTTTTTTAGGATTTAAATTTTATTTTATTATATTCATTAAAAATAATCTATTAATGGAAATTTAAATTATCAATAAAAAATATTTAAAATATAGATATGTGTGTATTTTAAGAGAAAAACATTTTTCATCACATTATGATTATTTATTTAAATTTAATTTATTCTAAAATTTTAAATGTAATATGATAGATTGGAATCGATATTTGAAATCATAATGTCCAAAATATTTAATGGGTCAATTTTGATTTTTATTAATCATGGATATAATCTTTGTTAAAATAGATTTTTACCACAACTACTATAAATACTAGTTAAATTGGTATATAATACACTAATACGGGGTAAATTGAAAAAAAAAATGATTTCGAAATCTCATTGCATGTTCATTTATATATGTATATAATGTAATAAGAAATATTATTCATTTCAGAGACATTTCAGTTGATTAATTAATTAATATATATTAATCCTTTGAAAAATACAATTGTGTCCACTCCTTCAGTTGTAATAGGAAACAAACTCTCCACTATTATCCACAATTCAGGAGCATTTTGTCTTAGAAAATACCAAACAAATTCTCTATTTATCATCTAAACCCAAATCCATATTTTATTGGTTTTATCAAAATGACATCCTATGGAGTCTTTATGTATAAATCTAATGATGTTTTCAGAAGAAGGGGTTTAGTTCCTAACATAGTGTTTTCTATTTATTAATTATTTAACCTCCTAAATACTTCCCAATACAACTTTTTTATAATAAATTCTTTATATTTCATATAATCAAATATTATTAAGTTAATTTTATAAGTGTTTTCGATATACATATTTATCCATTAGAAAGTGAAAACATATTTCTTTTGTAAGTATATACAATTGTCACAAGAAGATGATGTATTTCATTTTTCATCACCAAATCATATGTGTAGTCAGAAAAATGTATCAAAATGTTTTTATTTTATCTATATTATATAATTAAATATTAAATAAATATTCTAATTATTTAATTATAATTCAATTTAAAATCAAAATAATCATTCATGTTTATGCGTAGAGTACCATTGTCTCGATAGTTTTATTCTATTTTTCATCATTGATTCACAGTACATGTATATATAGGTGGATATAAAGAAATAGTAATATATTTATTATACAATTATCATTCTATAAAGATAAAATGATACTTACAATCGTTCCCTTATTCATTTTTAATGAATTAATTACACATGTGTATATACTAAATTATTTAACAAAATTATTTTTTTCAAAACGACCTGACATTGTTTTTATAAAAGTATAATTAATGTATAAAAATGAAATATATAATATTATTAGTATTATAAAAATGATATAAAAATGATATACTTGTCCATATTCATCATAAAAAATTAATTTTGGATGAATAAGATGAAAATAATCAAAACATATGACATGATGATAATTGATCTGAAAATTGAATACAAAATTATTAAAAGGGAAATAAAAATAATTATTAGAATAAAAAAGTTGATAAAGAATTTAATAATCATCATAATTTTATTTTTCATGAACTAAAAAAGTTAACAATATGAGTGAGAAATGAAGTAATTGACACGTTACATTAAATCATTTTTTAATTTATTTAAATTTTAATTTCTAAATATTTTTTGTTCTTTTCTATATTCCAAAAATTATATAATATTTGTATTTATATTGATAGAAAAATTATAAATTAAAATTTATTACATGTTTTACAGTATTTGAATGTATTATAATAGAAATAAATTTATTAATTTTGTACAGAACATTTTGACATTCTTTATCAAATAGAAAAATGAATGTTATATTGTAACATAAACAGGTTGACTAGACTTTACTACAACAATGATAATTATAAATTATTTATATTTCATTAAAATAATGTTTTAATTTTAGATGAAAGCCATATCCAATATTTTCTATAAATCTATGTTTTATTTCAAAGAAGATGTTTTAAAAGGAAAGTAAATTTTGATATCTGAAATAGCTTGTAAATATGATTGGAGAAATAGATTTCATTGGAGTTATGATAAAATAGGGAAATAATAAATTGTATTATTATTGATTTAGAACATGATCATCATATATTATTATGTGTGTTATTTGTACATCATATATGACTGGTATGCCAGATACATCTTATATGATTGGTGATCACGATATAGATATCTAATTTATTGTGTAATTCTTATCATCTCCATTTGAATGAATGGTGGAGAATACATGGGAGGTTTCTCAGATGTATTTTAGAGGACTCTTTATTTCATGAATGACTAAACATAGGTTTTGAATGTAAATCTCTTGGATTCCTACCAGGTGTTTTATTGGTTGGTAGCCCAGTAGATTTTTTCTCAAATATGGATATGATTTATTTTATATTATTGAATAACAATACCAAAATTTATAATTTTTATGGTTTCTAATGGTTTTTAATAGATAAATAGATTTTTTCTTTATCTCCCTTGTTGATATTTATGTGCTAATTTGACATTTTGAAATTTTTATCATAGGTTTTAAGGACTATTTTGAACAAAAAAGATGTGATGTTTAAATTCATGATGAATCTTCTGGAATGAAAAAATATTCTCATTTTAAAATATTTATATAACGGATTAAATAGTCACAAAATGGATATTTATTCTCTTTTTAAAAATATGTTATGTTATAGTTATTACCCAGTTAACTAAAAATCTTAATCAATAAAATTATAAGGGAATAAAATAATCTGAATTATTATATAGAATATTAATAATATTTATTGTTTTAAGGTTAGGTGTTTATAGGTTATATCATAATAATTTTTTGGATTACATAAGATGTTATGATAACAATAATGGAATGAGTTTAAGAGATTATAATGTTTGGTTATATATAAATTATATAGAATTTTCAGATTACCATATTGATTCATCATGTCTATTTATATTCACAATGGTTTTCAGTATCTGAGATAGGGAAGATGAATTAAGATGGTATCAAGAGGAAAATATCCATCCTAATTTTAATCTTATAGAGGATACAATTTGATCTATGTAGTTAATTTTTGTGGTGTCTTATTTGTCATAGGAAATATATGGTGGTCTTGTTCATCTTATAATAAATATAATTTCTCACAGATAAAAATTCCCATTGTAGGGAACTTTATGAAGCCCTAACCTCATATTTTTTGGATCCTAAATCATTCTCGTATTTGGATAATTGATCAAGGCTCTAGAAAAGATATACAAAGTCATAGAATTTTCATAATGTATAAAATTAAATATTTCTATTTTTTTGGACAGTGGATTTGATTGGTGTTTTTCATTGGTTAAAAATAACAAAGAGAGGGATATGATATTTATTCCATGGAATGATATACTTTTGAGAGTACGTTCTATGAATAGTACTTCTAAATTATTTTTTGACTTAAAATAGTGAACTAATTCAAGGAAATATGTCAAAATGATTAGGATTTAGTAGAATCTTTTAAAAAAATCTATAATATATTGTAAATTTATAAACCAATTTGTTTTGAGTCCTCGATATATATAAAAACATATTTCGCTCTGGATTGAAACAAATTTTACAAAGAGAATTAACCACACATGAATTAAAAAATTATGATAATTTTTTTTTACAGTTTTGAGAATGATGATATGAATTTTTCTAAATTTATTTCTCTTTCAATGAAAATATGATTAAGTGTTCCTGGTGGAAACTATAGTGACACAACCATAACATATATTTATAATACATCATTTTAGGTGAATATTTAGTACATTGAAAATATACATGCCTAAGGACTGTAATAAATTAGTGACTTTGGAAATATGGAAACATTATCTACAATCATTGTTAGAGGTCTTCAACATCTCACATATAGACCACAACCTTTAGTATGTCTACCTAAAACATTTCTTCATAACCTAGATAAAGGTATCATAAGAAATGGGTGAGCTCAGATGCAATGTAAGGGTACATAATGTAAATGCATAAGAGTAACGTGAAAATAGGGTTATAAAAATGTGATAGTAATTTTAGAAGAGCATACCCTGCATAACAAAGATCATGAACATGATTTATGGCCTAAATCATGGTAGATCAGAAGACATGAATCGTAAGTTCATAAACATCATGTTCCACTAAATTGTAACAAAGTAATAAGACATTATATGTTTGGTATAACTAAAATAATAGAATCATTTATTTCAACGCTACCTACCATAGAAATTACTACATATTAGCCTTGTTCTATAACCCATTTAAAAAATTATGGCCTGGGCTAGTAACCAGTGTACCCAAGTTGACTTATTCGTGGGCTACACCCCATGTACATTATTTTTTCTAGATTTGGAAATAAATCATATACCCTCTTTTTTTTGGCCTTGTGTTACAACTCATATAACCTCTTGTTTCCATTCTTATGGTACATCACATATACCATCTTTCTTTTATGGATTCAGCTACAAACCATATACCCTATTTCATTTATCAGGTGGATAAAAACCCATAATCCCTCATTCATTCCATGGTTGGACTACAACCCATATACCCTTTTTCTTATCAATATTAGGATAAAAACCATGTTCCCATTGAGCCCATATAAAACATTTCATTACAAAATGAATTAGAGGGAGATATAGGTTTCACCCATCTCATAAAAGCTTTCTTACTTGTTCCACATGATATTAAAAGATTCTACATAACATGACACATAAAAAGACATAGGATTTATAAAAAAAATCATAAACTAGGATGTGAAATTGGAATAATTAACATTTCAACACATTATAATCATAATAAAATTTATATGTTTCATTACCATCCCATACAAGCATAAACCCTGAATGAGAAATTTATTTTGTAAATATATAACACGTGAATGAAAGACAAATTTCATAAAGACCATGACATCAAGTGAAAACCATTCGTAGAAAGGATATGACAAAAACCTTGAGATCATATACAAAAAGGGTATGAGTAACCTCAATCTATGTCATCATGGATGGAAAAAAATTGAAATATCTTTCAAAAAACATCGTTTGAGGAAAATATCATTTTTCTTTGAAAAAGGCTTCTTGATATATAAACCATTTAAAAATAATTTTCATAGAAAATACAAATGATAACTTATAAAGAATGCATAAAAAGTTATTAAATAAAATTCCTTGAAAATTAATTTTAATATCATTTACATATAGATTATCAATTTAAAAATATGATCGAATATTCAATGGAATGACAGAATGTAAATATGTATATGTCATATGAGGTAAAAACATTCCTTTTATACAGTAAAATGGTTTAAAGGAATTTCTTGTTTGGAAAGTTAAAAGATAATTCCATTGAAGAGGGTTGTAAATGACAACATGGGTAAAAATGGATTGTAATTATTATAATATTACGGTGTAATATTCAGGGAAACCATTTTAGAAAACATAAATTAACAATTTAACGGAGGGTATTGTCAGGATTTATTAAAAACCCTTTCTTAACTATATTTTTCTCTAAATATTTGAAAAATGGTACTAATATATGTGTATATAACTTATAGCCATAAGAGAAGAAATTTCAAGAAATATTTAATTGAGTTGAATAATAATATTTCATCAAATAAATCATAAACATAAATAGTATTGAAAAAACAATTATATTGTCTCTATAAAATATTATAACAGAATAACTTGGGAATGAACACTCCATATAAGAGAAGAAAGTAAATGAAGCATAAAATATCTGGAAATTTATATATTCATGATATAACTTTTAAAATGGATGTATATACATATTTAAGAAATCATTTATGTTTATAAGAAAACATGAGTCTCAACGTAGGAAAATTGAGAATTTTTTTTCCGATTTGATAAATTTGAATCATATACCCCATGAATGAATGATCATTAAATCGAAAGTTTAATAGCCATAAAATTATGTTTAATATATATAGAGTATCATTATGGGCAGTACATAAACCCCAAAAAAGTGAAAAGTGGTGAAAATAACATGTAACTCATGTAAAGTAAAACTGAGATGAAATCTCATTTCCTTTTTCCTGACTCTCTCCGTACTCATACACGCTTCTTCTAAAATGGTTAACCCCTTTTCATTTATTCCAAATGGTTTCCTTGATAGTGTTTCATCAAAAAGGAAGAATTAAAGGGGGACAATATGATTTTTGGTAAGATACTTGGTTAGGGTGTGGCCTAACATAAGAGGTTATAGAGGAGTGAGAAATTGGTAGAGATGGAGGCCTTTTATAAGGGTGGAAAAGGAGTCAGTTTTTATTTTTATAATCTAGTTTGGTTTGAACATTTTCATTCCTAAGTAAAGTCACACCAAACAAATAAAATGTAATATTTTATTTTTTATGGGAGATCTATGGAAGAAAATGGGCGTTGGTCTAGTATCTATGTATATTTGGGTGTTATTTTTTAGTATTATTAGTTTATTAACATAATTATTCTCTTAACCGATTTAATGAGTTTTAATAACCATCACTAATATTTTCGGTCAAAAACAAATAAGATCAAATTATACATAATAAATTATTCTGACACCATATTTGGAATCAATTTTTTCTAATTCTAATCATAGAAGTTTTAGAAATCAAATTAATATTAATCATGTTGTGAAGACTACACTATGGGTTTTTACATTAAAAATGATCAAAATTTTTCAATGTCTTTATATCATATTTCCATTTGGAAATGGAAACAATAACCATAATTAGATTTCATGATAAAAATGTTATCTAATTCATATATAAAGACAAATTAGATATAATTTATCCTTATAAACATTTATGTTAAAAAGAAATTTTGAAATAAAATCTTTTATTTTTATCTATTCCCCCAAAAAAGAATTTTGTAAGTGAAATCCCAAAAATTTACTTGAAGATAATTTCTAAATTATAAATTAAAAATTCAGGTATATTAATCAAATTATATTTTAAAATGTTTCTAAAATTAATTTTATTATTTTTAATTGATGGATAAAAAATGGAATTTATTCGAGAATGTGGGGTTTTAAAATATATAAAGACATTACCAAAACAATTCCCAAACATAATTTTTATGTCTCATTTCACAAGATGAATTTTATTTTGAGAAATTAAATCTACAATTTTTATTAATATTTTATTTAAAATGTTCTTCCACTAAAATTTGATAAAAATAATTTAATAAAAATATAGGGGTTTAAGCATAAAATTTGGTTTATTCTTATCCAATGATATTGAATCTATTTAATGAATATAAAAAATATTGTATTGAAAATGTAATATATGTTTTACCTTCATATCAAATACCAATATTATTTAACATTTTTAAAATATCATTGTGATTATAGTAATATGTTCATTTATATTTTATATGGTTTCATGTTCCATTCTAATTATTTGATAACATATGAATTCATATTATATTTGGGCCAACAACATATTTTCATAATTACTTAAAATTATTTATATTCATAAAATTATTGGATAGGTTATATTATAATATAAAAATATTTTTAATAATATATTATAGTTACGTAACTATTGGTCTTGCATGTTATATAAGCTATAGAGGATTGCAAATCATGCATATAATGAATGAAAAACATTTTCATCCTTATAATGTATTCCATTTTGGAATTGTGTGTAAGATAACCCATGTTAGTCTTTTGTAAAATGTAATCTACGTTGGGAATGTTTGTAATATATGACATTTCAGTTTTGCATGTCATGTAAGACAATTCAATTAATGGTGAATTTGTTATTGGACTTAATAAATTGCGATATACAACTGAAAACCTAATTTATTAAAACATTTCCAATAAAAACATAGTTTGTTAAATTTTACTCCCCCCTGAAAATGATTTTCCCCCTCTAAATTATTTTGGGTTACAAATAGTTTAATAATTTAATGTTTCATTCAATGAAACCGACATCATAAAATTAGATACTAAAACATCCCTTAAAATGTTAAAATTGAAACAATAAAAGTTACCAAATATAACATATAATAGGGTTTCCACATAAGAGAACAATGGTTGAGAGTGTGTATTAGAAAATAAGGACACGAATAAATATTTTTAAGGAGTGATTGAGGTCATTAATAACAAACAAGTTAATTATCTAAGGCAAGATGGCATCCTCAATTTCACAAAACTATGATGATTTTAGAAGCCAATAGTTAAATTTAATTTAAGGTATTAGGACAAAACAATTCAATTTCATAATGATGAATAATTATTGATAAATTTATATATCCAAAATATCATACCGCAATTATCATTTAAACCATATATAATACATCAATTACATCATAGAATAAATTACGAGAAATTATCATTACTGGATAAAACACTAAAATACAGTTTTATAGGATCATGTAAAGAATGAAATGTCTGAATATAAACATGAATAAATCAATAAAAAATTTCAAAACAAATAGTTTATCATAAATATTTAACCATTAAAAATAAATACACATTAACTAGGTCATCTTGTAGGAAAGGGGTAGGCATGGAAGCCTAATTTTATCTCGATCATGCATTGAAGACCCATGGACTTGACAAAGAATATCGGTTTTCATCAAACATACATGATGGCATTTTCAAAAATACAACTAATATAATTCCCAAAATATATATGATGTAAATTATTGAAATATGCTTCATCACTAAATATAGTAGTTACAAATGATTTCAATAAAAACACTATGCTAAAATTCTTCATCCTAATTTTAACATAAATATTTCATGAAGATTTTACCATTATAAACCTTCTCAAAATGTACACCCAAAATATAAGAATGACTGTCACAAAATCTACATAACATTGATTCCCCTATATATAAAATGTATCTATTTGTTGTCGCATTCCATAAATGTGTATTCCCTCATCATATATTCTATTGAAACATTGTAATAAATTAAATTACCATAAATTTAGTTGGGAAACATGTATCCTTCCTTATTCCAATGTATATTGGATCTATTCCTAAAATCCAAATATGTTGTAAACTTCATCAGTGATTAAATAAACTACCTACCAACAAGTCCAAACGTAGTTCCAAGGTAATCAATAATATCCAATTTACTTATTCATATTCCCCGCAATTTCATTGATAAAACATTTTGTTAACCAAATTGAACATATTAATGGTTACCCAATATTTGTCAAAATATCACTATGCCAATAAATCACTAAACTACTGAAATATAAACATTTAAATACTGAGCGGAATAAAAAATAGAACAATCCATGTTTATTTCATCATTTATAAATATTTTTTTAATATATAAATACTTCCATTACATCATCCTTAATTTATTAACATTACTACCTAATCTTATTACATAATACCTCTTTCATTAACATTTTTTATGTAGACTCTCCACCATCGATAATGTTACCATTACTTGTGCCCCCATGTTAGTTCCATTTAGTAACATTCATATTGGGACATTGAGTAACATAATAGATATTTTCACTACACATAAAGAAATTAAGATTAAATAATGACAGAGAGAGGAAAATATTCACATAAATTTCATTAATTGATCTCTTCTTTTCCCTTGTATCCACTTAAAATGTGTACATATTTTCCAAGGTCAATAAAACTTCTTGTTCTTCTAATACATTAACATAGGTGATCATTTCCAAACTCTTGACTATGAGGAAATCTACCACTCATTCCTCCTAGATATCCATTACCTAAAATCTTTGATAATACATTCTTTATCTTCCTGGGTGGTCCAAGAGATGGTTATGGTAAACATAGTTAATCATGTTTTATGAAAATTGATTAGGCATGATCACTACATAATTTTCTCCATTGACCATCCCACATGACTACAAATAAAAAAATCTTCCATCTCATTCAACATTAATCCAATTATTTCCATTTACCATCATTTACTAAAACCAGAATCATAGTGTGACGATTACTAATCATAAAAGAAAACCACATAGTCATTCAAAGTTTTACATATATTATATCTAAATCATGTCACCATCATAAATATATAACATCCCATATTCATCCTCAGTTATTCATAGACAACTTATACATAAATACTTACCGATGGTTCGTAAAGGGTTTGTTAATTCCCAAATCTTATAACCCCCCCTGTAGAGCCAAACCAGGTGTGCAGTAATGCTCATTGTCATGAATCATATTACCCCGATTCAAGCCTGGATCATATTTTTGGAGTTGTTACCCATAGTTACATCGATGTGAAGGCCACATACACTTGTTGTATATAGAATAGAATATATTGCTAGGAAACCACTAACTATATCTTATATAAAAATTCTAGTCCATTTTCCTAAATGTTAAATTATCCTTATAGAAATTCCCATACATATACTTAGAAATAAACATAGGTATCTCACTATGGTTTTCCCGTTATAGTTTCCAAATGTCATCTAATACTTTCCATTGACACAAACTATAGCGACCCAGGCTTAACATACATAATATTTCATCATTTTAGATTAATATATAGAAAATTGAAAAAATGCATGCCTGAGGACAATAATAGTTTTTTGTTTTTAGCGACATTGCAAAATAATATTGTACCATGGTGAAAGATCTTCAATATCTAAAATAAATACCTCCACTGTTAGTATTTCTAACTAATACTTATCTTCGTAACCTAGAGAAATGGAGCATAAGAATATGGTGATCTCCAATGCTAGGTAAGGTTAAATAATATAAATTCGTACGTGTAACTGGAATAGAGGTGTATGATAACGTGATCATAACATTAGATGTGAATTCCCTTCATAATAGAGATCTTGAACACGAGTTTTGGGATAAATATTAGCAGTTCATAAGACATGAATCATAAGGAAATAAAAATAATGATATATTACATCATAAATAAAGAATAAGAAATATGATAAGTAGCCTACTTATAATAATAGAAACATATACGTCAATGTTACCGACCTTGAACATTACAAAATAATAGAATTGGGATACAACCCAAGTACATACTTCATGAATGGGCTAGCAACTTAAGTACCAACATTACCTAAGACTTGGGATACAACCAATTTACCTTATTGTTTTCAGGAATTTGCTACAACCCATATACTATCTTTCATATTGGGATTGGGCTACAACCAGTATACCCTCTTCTTTTCAATATTTTTATACAACCCATATAACATCATTATTTTTTGAATTAGAAAACAACCAATATAACCTATTTCATTTAGTATTAGGATACAATACATAAACTCTCTTTCCTTTCTGGATTTGGATACAACCCATATACCCTATTTCTTATCGGACATTTTATAAAACTTGTTTACCCATTAAGATCACATAAAAATTATCATTACACAATTAATATTAGGGAAATATATGTGCCAAAAATATCATACAATCATTCAGACATGTCCAACAAGAGCATACTAAATTCAAAAAAAACATGACCCATAAAATAAGTGGGTTTTATAAACATCAAACCATAAACCATGATTTAAAATTGGTATTATTAACATTTCAAAACATTATAATTTACATACTAGATATAGGATTCATAACCTCTCCATCAAAGTATAAATTGTGAACTAGAAATGGATTTTTCAAACATATTATCTATGAAATAGAAAATTTTTAATATATAAAATGACATAAATCATAACCCATTCATAAAAATGATGTGAATGGAACCTTTGGATCATTTCCTAAAAATGAACGAGTAACATCAACAGACATCATATTAGATAGAAAATAGTTTTCGAATATCCTTCAAATTAATTTCTTATGTAATACATCATTTTTTATTTGAAAAATGATTTTTAATAAATAGTCCATTTAAAAATAATTTTCGCTGAAAATACCACGAATATTTAACAAGAAGACGTGACAACATTTTGATTTCCATTTTCATTGAAAATTAATTTAAAAAAAAAATTTCGCAGGGATTGGTCATTTAAATGTGAAATGTAATATTAAATATAAAAGTGGTGGGTAAATCCATACATATCATACGAGGGTAGAATAACATTCCTCTTGCACTGTAAAAGGATATGATGGAATTCCTTATTTAGAAAGTGAAATAATGTTTTCCTTTTTGAGATTTGTAAATGAAAAAAGCATAAAAATGTACTTTAATTCTTATAGGATAATGTTGTAATAATAATATAAACCCATTTTAGGAATTATATATTTCCGACCGAATGTTGGGAAATGTCATGATTTCTTAGAAACCCATTCCTAAATATATTTTGGACAAAAGAGTAGAAAGTGGTAACAATACAAGAGTATATCATGGATAAACATATGATATGAAAATTAATGAATTTACTTGACAATTGTATCATAATATTTCACCAAATTAAGCATAAACATAAAAAATCTCTAAAAATTGATATGATTGTCTCAATAGACTCTTATTACTTGGTAATTTGGTATTGAACTCTATGTGTAAGTGAGGAAATTACATGTAGCATAAAATATCAGGAAAAGATTTAGATTCCTGATATAACATGTAAAATGAATATATATACACCTTGACGAAAAGGTTTAGGTGAAAAAAAACATGAGTCTCAATGAAGGAAATTCGAGATAAAACTATTTTACCGATTTTGGAACTTTTGAAATATAAACCCACTGAGCGAAGGATCTTTAAATGGACATGTGAATATCAAAAAAAATTATCTATAAGATACATATAATACAATCACAGAAATTACATACACTAAAAAAATGTAATATTGATGAACATAAAAAGTATCTCAGGGAAATTAAATTTTATACGAAATCCTCTTTCCTTGTGTATTTAATAAATCTATTCTTATAGTAGATTCCTCTAAATCAGGTAACCCATTTTTGGTTGTGAAAAAGGAATCCATGAAAGGGTTTTTTTCAAAGGGATTCATCAGGGTAAATGGGTGATTTTTAGAATGATACATTGCTAGATTTAGATGGATAATAAGATATTGGAGAGGTGTGAAGAATGGAATGAGGTGGTGGCCTTTTACAGGGAAAGAAAAGGACTCACATATAATATATAAGAACAAGTTTGGTGTTCAATTGTTATTACCCAAAAAATTTCATAAAAAAAAACGAACTCAAAATGGAATGTATATTGGAATTAAATGGCATACAATGGGTGTTCAACACGAGTCTAGGTAGTTTTAGGTGTTATATTTAACTGTTATTACTTTATTGAACTAATTTTTCTATTAACTGATGTAATTAATTTTAATCATATTTACTATAATTTTTGGTAAAAAAATAATTTGACAATATAATAAATTATAAATTATGATGATTCAGTATATGGAATCTATATTTCCTAATTATAATCACAGAAGTGGATGAAACTATTTAAATATTAATCTCGATGTCGGGACAACAGTAGACTTTTTTATAGTGAAAAGGATTAAAAGATTGCCAAGTCTTTATATCTAGTTTCAATGTGGAAGTGGTTCCAATGACCATCACTGTATTTATTGATACAAATATTATATATTACATCTTCTAAATCTATATAAAATATATTTTATGCTTATAAATAAATTAAATTAAAAAGTAGTTTTGAATTAAACTCTTCTATTTTTTACTATTCGTCCAAAAATTAATTATTTCCAAAAAATCACAAAAAATCACCCTATGATAATTTATAAATTATATATTCAGAAATAATATTTATTTTATGAGATTATATTTCTAAATATGTATAAAAATAATTTAATTATTTTTCATATATGGACATTAAATGTGGTTTATTTGATAAAGTGATTTTTCAATAATAAATGGACATTAATTTTTTTATGATAATGTAAATTTTATGTCTCGCATCAAAATATGATGTCTATTTTGAAATATTAAATATATAATATTTCCAAAAAAAATATTTAAAAATAGTTATCCATTTAATGGTGGTTAAAAAAATGCCTTATTAAATATATTGGGTTTTAATAATAAAATTTGTATTATTCTTCTCTTATGCCTATAGAATCGATTGAATGAATATAAAAAATATTTTACTGAATAAATAACATATTTATTACCTTAATATCACACACCTATTTTACTTAATAATTTAAAAATATATTTGTGGTTATAATAATATTTCCCATTATATTAAATCGGGTTTCATATATGTTTCAATTTTTTTGGAAACCTATGAATTCATAATATATTTGTGTAAACCACACATTTTAATATGTTAGTTAATACTGTTCATATTAGTCCACTCAAGGTATAAATTATAATCCATTATAACAATAATTTTTATAATATACTATAGTTCAATAACACTCTTCCTTTTGTGTTACACAATCCATTTAGGTAGGCTAATCATGTGTGTCATTCACGCTAAATTTGTGGTTCCAGGTAATATTTGCCATGTTGGGAATTTTTATAACATATGCCAAGTCACTGTTATGTGCAAAGTATTCAAACATGGTAATTTCTGTAACATACGTCAAGTCATAGTTGTGTGAAATGTACAATAATTCGGTTCCATGTTAACGAAATCTTTAATTTAATGCATTGAGAGATGTAAATATTAATTTTGTTTACTCAAAAATATGTTCCATAAAAACTCAGGGTGTTACAAAAACAAAATGATAAGTAATAAACTATGATATATGTCGGTAAGAACCAAACATATTTTAATGGAGGTAAATTGAATTTTGAGAAATGTTTAACATGGTCTAGAATGTTTTAAATATGTGGTATGTTTGGTCATTTGGCTTGTGACAGATAAGAAAAGTGACATGATCAATCCACCAATGGGATAATAGATAGACATACAACTATGAAATGGTTTATTTTCAACTATATGTGTAATTATTTTTATGTGTCTATGTTCCTAGTTAAAATGGATATAAATCATCAATAAGTAATGATAATAGGTTTGGTAAATTAATTTTTTATTTCTATATTTCATTTTCAGTTATCTAATGATGTCGAGATATTTACCTTAACTTATATTAAAAACATTGTGTAGAATACCTTTTTATTGAAAAATAAAATAGCCATTTTTTTCTTGGTAGAGGGAAACCCTATACATAGACCATAGCCATAAAGTCATTAATGTCTCATGAATGGGGTGAAGGACCATTGACCATTAAGTCGTAAAAACAGCCCAATTAAAATGATCTATACCACTTTCCCACCTATCCAAGTCACCCACCAATGGCCACCATCAACAACTATAACATCCTCTCATATTCCATCATTACACATCATTTTTGGACCATTACACCACCAACTATGGTCATCACCTAAAGATAGTCATTGAAAATCTAGAGCAGGCCTTCCCTTCTGGACCACAACAACCCTATCGTCAAAGGATTTCTCCTATTTTAGTTACCACCACCAGTATTATCATAATCAAAGAGATCATGTCTTTCTACCCACCATTTATTATCATCAACAACGCTCTCATCACCAACCACCATCACATCCATCAAAATTTTTATGATATTATTTTATGTGAGTTTTTTTATCATTAGATATTAACATTCATTCATTTGAGTGAATTTATTAATTAAAATGGTAATATATCATCAGGAAAATAAGATAAATCTTTTGGTGACGTATCGTGGTTGAAGTATATATAACAACAATATTTATAGTCATCATTCTACTATTATCATTGGAGTTATTTTTATTATACATCTGGTTAACCATTCCATAGTAGAGTATGATATTATTCTAAATATTGATTAGATTTCATTTTTTTATATGTTATATTTTTATGAATTTAATTTTTAATTACATTACTAAATTAATAAGATTATATAACAATAAGATGATTAATTGATTAATGATGTCATTAATTATTACCTATATTGTGGTATTAGTGGAATAATATTATTTAGAATAGTTATGTAAAAATTTTAAATCAATATATTGATGTATTTTATGATGATTTTATTGGTTCTATTCATGATTGGGAGATTGAATTATGTATATACATATTATGTGATGGTTATACAATTTTCAAACAACAATATCTATTTGATCATGTATGAAGTTTGGAGTTGAAAAATAAGATGTAGAAGTTTCATGATAAAGGATTAATTGATTATAACACTTCACCATGTGTTTTGAACTTGTTAAAAATGCAGTTAATTGAGGATTTTCATTTATTATAGACACATTTATAATATCACTATTACGAACAAGTATCTATTTCATCGTATTACTGTCTTATTTAATCTAATCGAGGAGTATAGTATTTTTTAAATATTGATCATATCTTGGGATACCATCAACTGTATTTAAATTGAGAATATATTTTTAGGATGTCATTTCATAATAAATAGATACATTACGATTTTTTGGTTATTCACAATGAGTTGTCTAGTTCAATTATTATATTATAGAATCATAAAAATGACTTTTTCAATGATCATTTTTTCATGATTTTGGTTTTTTTTCATTGATATTTTTTATTATTCTAAAATTTCCTAAGATCTATAAATACGACTGTTGTTTTTTACAATCCTCTAAAAACATTTTTATATGTAATATTATTTAATTTTGATTATTTATTACTGCATGTTCCTTGGGAATATTGTTATTAAATAAGGCATAACTAATTACCAAAATAAATATAATGTTGTTAATAAATGTTGAGGACCTATCAATGTCATATAGAATCATTAATTTCTCCAATTAGTGGGTTTATATAATAGTGTCATTGAATAAAATTCTCCATTATCTATCCCACTCACTATAACAAATACAATAGGATTAATATTTATTTGGATGGTGGAGTTTGTATATAATTTATTAGAACTGAATCTATGAATATTTAATGCACATGTTCTACTCTAACAAATGATAAATAGTTAATTTTTCATCTAGAGTGATTCAGATTTTAAGGTACGTGGTTCTATTCAAATGAATAATGATTAATTAATTTCTTTTTCATTATTTCAATTAAACCATCTTGTGTTAAATTATCATAAAAATCATTTAAAAGTATTGTATATTTGTTATTAATTAATAATTATGATAAATCATTCATAAAGAAAAAAATGATATGTAAAAATTGATCATAAATTTTTATTGTATATATTCACTCATAAACATTTGAACATCTGAAAAATTATATGTATTGACATGATAATGGACGATTATTGAATGATTCACTAACATATAAAAAAAGAATAGCATAGTGGATTCTTTGAGTCAAAAAGATCACGCATTATTAACCACTATATTTTTTTGAATTACATCATTTTAGTAATGATTTAATCAATGATATCCTAGATATAGTTTATGTATAATATTCCTCTATTTTATTTTAGCTATTAGTACAATCATCATTGTCAGGTAGAATTATACAAGCATAGGTGGATGGATAATGTTTTTATGATAATTTAGAATTAAAATATAGAGTTAATAATATTGAATTTAAAATTCATAATAAAACACTTTTGGGATTTAGAAAATGTTTTTGGGTCACTGGTATCTCCCATTTGAAAAATTGTTTTTAAAAAAATATCATAAATATCTCTTTTGAAATCATCTTGGAAGTACTTTTTTTTGACCCAACCCATGAAATCTGGGAACCATTGTCATGATAACATTATATTTTCATGATTAAAAGGAATCATATATCAAAGGACCAATCAATTTAGTAGTATATGTAAACCATAGTTAATCGTGGTTCGTGTGCTACAAAATAATTGACTAATCATAACAAAAAAATTTCTATCATTTGAGGATAAAAACTATATTCCTTCTATTGAATATCAATCATAATGAACTTTAGAGAGTCATATTGAAACGGACAAAATATGACTCAGCTCTAATTATTAGTAAGGGTAATGTATGGAGAAATAAATAATAATTCAATTAGATTAATTATTGTGCCATGGTAAATAACTTAAGATACATACCATGTAATCAACAAATTAAAAAGGAACTATGTAAAAAAATCATGATAAATAATTGGAAACACATTCCATCAAAATAATTGGATAAGGGAAAATATATATGGTAATGTATGAAACTAAAAACATTCCATTTAATTAATGAACACAAATGAACTACATTCATAAATATATCGACTAAAAATCTAATGGATAAATAAAAACTAAATCAAAATAAATGAAATTATTAATTATTATACATTGTTTTTAAGACCCATGAAAACCCCTACTTCCATGTTTAATCCTCCATATTGTTTAAATCCACATGTAGTGTGCTATTTAATTTTCAAAACAATTTTTTCTCATGATAGAATATCATAGCATCCAAGGTCTATATAAATTCCTGGCACCACATGTCATTGTTTGTCCATATAATTTTCTCATATCGACTAATAAATTTTAAAAATATGCCTTATAAAAAATACATACTGAATAAAAGATACAGACATAAGAATAAATCCCAATATTTTAAAATAAATATCAATGCAGACATAATATGTAAAATGGAATACGATTTAGAAAATAAAAATATCTATAGTATATGATTTTGATAATTACTGTGAATTCAATGTTCAGTGATCATTAGAAATTGAATTTCACTGTGGGGGTAAAAATGAATCAATGAACTTAATTTCAATGCCATCTTTGTCCATATCAATAAACAAATATACAGAGCAAAATAAAGGGGGTATCAATAAAATAGATCATAAGTGTAGTAAAGTATAGATTATTTGTTAGTGATTAATGGAAGTACTATATATTGATCATATAAAAACATACTTCAATTAATATACATTTTATCTTCGAAAAAATTATGAAAATCTTTTTTCATTCAAAATCACATTTATTAAATAGTTTCTTTAAATATTAACCTTCAAAACATTCAAATATAGCTTCATGGAAATGATTGTGGGTAAATTTGTACATGATATACGAGGAAAAAATAAAATTCCTTCGATAATTTTAAAAAGGTCAGAAAAGTTACTTGTTCGGATAGAGATATTAAGATCCATTTTATATTTTCTGTAAATAAATTAATTATTTTTTATAAATATTTTTCAAAAGGTTAAAAACATGTTTGAAGGATTTTTTTAGAGAACCATGTATTTTGACGAAAATAGTTTCTCTAACTGAAGAGTGAATTGAATTCAGTTTCCCTAAAACCATTATATATAATATTTTATATACCAATCGTAGAAAAAATTGTAATATTTAATGATAATAGTTAGGAAAAACCAAATAATAAAATTTTTAAAATGTATTTTAAACAATGATAAAAACATATTCATTTGGAAATTCAATTGAAAACAATCACGAAACGAATATGATGTAATGAAAACCCTTGAGAAGACTGTAACATTAATGTGAGAAAATATAAATCAGTAGAATTCGTGAATCAAATATAAATCCTCATAAGGGATTTGGAAATAAAACAATATATATAGAAATGTTTTTAAACATGTAAACATTGAATATTATTGTAAACCGGGAATTAGTATTACCCAATGAAATGTAATCGAGTTATGAAATTCACACCACATTTTAATTTTATGTAAAAATCCCCATAGATTATATATTTCTAATTCAAACCCAAATTAATCTAAAAATATAATTATTCTTGATTTTACATGTCAATTTCATAGTATTTTCACTATTTATATGAAATTAGGTGCACAACTATAATGGGTATCCTATAAAAAGAAAATTTATACTAGAATACCTAATATTGTGTTTTCTTTCAGGTGAACATCCATAAAACTACAATATAATAGTTCAACTCATTTAATCAAATTACACCAGTTCAATAATCATATTGATAATATCATATATTAAATTCTTATAATATATAATTACAAATTTGTAATTAATCATTCATTATTGTATCTTTTTTGGTTTTTAATTCCCTAGTTTATCAAGTATATTTTGAATTTTTTTTTATTCTCATTAAATCAATCCTAATTTTATCATATATAGGATATAAACATTAATTTTATTAACAAATACATTTAGTATATATTATTTTATAATAATCCATAAATTTGGAGAAAATATATGAAATACAACGTTCATGGAGATGAATGACAATACGTATTCATGAACACTACATCCATCTATTTTTTATATTAAAATACAGATAAGTAAATTGTGGATTTTTCAAAAATCATATTAAGGAGGCGATATCCACACCTCAAAAAGTGTTATTATCCTATTTACAAACAGTGGAATGTATTAAAGTATGTGTTATAAAATAATTAAAGTGGAATCAATACATAATAAATATCATATATATATAATATAAATGAAATTTCTATCACCTTTCCTATCCAAGAAAGGTCGTATAAGAAAATTGAAAAATCATTATTTGGTGAGGTGGTTGTTCAACATATATGGATGGTAATTTCATAACCCATTATTTGGAAATGATTCTTACAGAATTTAAAACACAATGAATTAGAAATAATGAAATATTTAGGATACTGAGTATGTTATTTAAGAATGGAATAAGTTTATTTTATTTGGTTGATAATTCAAGTAACACAAAATATCTTGAGGGAGTTAGATTCTCCTTCATTGTGTATCTCCACATTCATTTCATCAAAAGGCTTCAATGGATAAATTTATTTTCAAGGTGATGGTTTTTGGATTAGTGGTTAGATTTTGAGTAGATATTTTTTCATTTAACGGTCGTTCCAATGGGGATTGAGATGTGTGAAAAAATCTGGAGGGGTGACTGCCTTTTTATAATGGGGGAGGAGAGACACTTTTGTAATTATTTTGAAATGGAAATCCACTAAGGTATATCCCATATTAATTGGATACAATAGTGGTTAAATTTAGATCAATGAAACCATAGGGTCCATATATGGTCATGAAATGGATTTTCATACTATTTTATAATTCAATGTGTCCCATATTATTAAGGATTATTCCCTAGTGAAGTTATTTTATACCTTAATCTCTATAATTATCATTAATAAATTTACATAATATTTTTTTTTCATAAAATAAGATTATCATATAAGAAATTAGAAATTATTTATATTAAAAATGTGGAATTAATTTTCTTCAAATTATAATCCAAATGTGGAAGAAATTACTTTAAATATAATCCTACAGAGGGGACTACAATGCATGTTTTTTATGAAAAAATATTCAAAAAATTTCTATGTTTTTATTTTTAATATCAATGTTAAAATTATTCCCATGAAATAAATTGGAATAAATGATATAATATTAATTTTATTAAACAATAAACATTTTAAAATGATAATTTTACCTACATTTAAAATTCACGATAACCCGTTTTTGATTTATAATTTAGTATTTTTGACTACTAATAAAAAAATGATATATCTCCCAAAAATTTAAATAATTCTCAATAAAATTGATTTTATATTTCTTCTCTAAATATGATTCTTATAATGAAATAAAATCTATAAAAGTTAAATTATTTATTTAAAATAGGTACCCCATTAAAATGTTGTAAAACTCCCTCTATAAAAATATTTGTTTTTATGTGTAATGTTGTGTTTGTTCTGATATTATTCTTATCAAATACATTAGTTGAATTCCAAAAAAGTTTTATTTTAAAAATAATATATATATATATATTAGATTAATATAATTTAATAATATTTTTAATATAATTTATTCTGATAAAGAATACTTTGGAGTGTAAAAATGGTTTTATATAAAAACAGTCCATTTATATTCCATTTCGAGTTATACTTATTTCTAATTAATATGAAACCAATGAATTCATTTTATATATTTTTAAAACATATATTTTCATAAGACAGTTAATCATATTCATTATTTCTTATTTAATTTCTAGTTATATGTTAATATATTAAATAATAATATTTTAGTAATGTATTATTTTTCATTAAAACTCGGTATTCTATATAACACATTCTATCCTAGATAGTAACTTCTACATGTAATGAAATATAACTTTTTCATTTAAATCTACATAATATATTGAATCTAATTAAAAATGAAAATATATTATAAATTCAAATGATATAATATCCTCATATATTCATGGTGATGTGTGTCATACACACAATTAAATAGAATGTCTTATAGTAGATTTTGGGAAAATTACATTATTCCCAGCTTAATGAATTTCCTTCCTTTTAATTTAAACTCAAAAATAGTATTATATTTTTGGATATTTCATATTTTAGAATATTAAATCATGTCAAGGGTTCATAAAACATCATCAATAAAAGAGATAGAATGGAATGTACTTAGGTCACATAGAGTTACATATATCTATGCCACTAAATATGAAAAATTAGTTGAAATTGGAGACACGTACATGGAGGGAAGGAATAAATATATATAGAGTGAGTGAGGAAATAAATCAGAAAAATGTGAATAACATATAGAATTTTTATTGCCTCAAATCCAAAAATCTATGATGAATTTTAGGAAAATTATATCAACCAAAATTACGGTCTTAAAAAATAGATTTTTTTTATGACATTTAAAACAAATTTTCTAACCTTAAATATAAGTATAATTACAATTTATATTTCTATAAATACAATATAATATTTTTTGGGCTTCGATCTATTTATAATTCATCCATTACATCTTGAAATAGATATCTAAATATTCACTTTTTTTCTTAAACAACAAAACCACACATTTAAATGATCATTAGGTCTATAAAATGGAGAAATGTATTATTAATTTTCCGTAAGTATTTTCCAAAACCAATATTCTAATTAAATTAATCTCTAAATATGGAAATTTTTTTTGGATTACCATTAATATTTATTCATTATATTGTTAGAAATAAAGATATATTACGTGAGAAATTTTGTTGGTTAGTAGTTGGTATTAAACAGATATCATCCTTCAGTCATGGGTTCTTATCTTGTGGCCTTACTAGACATAACTAGTTTTCACCCAACATTTAGGTTTTCCATTAAAAACCCCGTAATTATATATTTTCTAAAACAAATATGATGGAAACACTTGAATTATAGTTAATAACTAAATTTCATTTTAACTAAGGCTTTCAATACTTTTTATTTTTTTCAATGTATAATAATATTATTTGACTATTATTATGATGTAATTACTAATCATTAGATCTCTAAAGGTTATCAATAATATTAAACAATATTCTTTTAAATAAAATTATATTATTCCTAAAATATCATTCACCACTAAAACATTATAATTTTCATTATCTTTCGTAAAATTTCATTAATATTTTTATACTATCGTTACATAAATCATATACCGTTGATTATGTCAGTGATCTTATTTTTCAATTAACATGAATTTTATTAAACCAAGGTTATTCATTTTCATTATGAATCCAAATCCATCATAATTGTTTTTAAATTAAATTTTAATTATCCTATGAATACCCCCCAGGAGTGTCAAACTATGAGTGCAATACGACCCATTGTTTTGTTCTAGGTAACATCAATTCTAGACCAACAAATAGTTTCAATGTTGTTACCCCTATGTATATCTATATCATAATCGCATCCACTTGTTATATCCATACATGGATGTATTACTAGAAATACCAACATAATATCTATATTAATGAATTATTTTGATTAGTTTCTATTCTTATCATCAATTTCTACATTATGGTTACATTCTCTAATCAATGTTATCCCAAATCTATTTCCCAAGGATGATTCTATGCATTCCTTGATACCAAATTTGGTGATGCGGGCCCAAAAATCATAGATTCGATTTCGTGATACCTTACATTGACATGATTATAAGGAAACAAATAAAAAAGGTCCAATTTATTTAGTATTCTAACAAAACTAGATATATACCCGTGTCATGTATTAGAAATGAAAATAGTAATTAGAACATATTTTTTCAATTCATTTGAGGTTAATATCCCTATTCCATATAGAATATCATTCCATATCCTTTTTAGTACACTTCGGGGAATTCAAGTGAAATTAAATAAAATTAGGCAGAGCTCAAAGGCTCAGTAAGGGTAAAATATAGAAGAAGCAATAATGAATAAAGGAGATAAAAGAATTCATTTTTTGGTGAAGTACTGATATGTACATCAAACATTCAAATATAAAAACACTTTAATGTGTTGTTTATGAACATTGGTGAAGGCCCAATATGTCCCTTAGTGTCCTAGTTGAGTTTTGGGGAGTATATGGATCAACGAATTATGGGTTTGGGAGCTCTAAACATGGTGCACAATGTATATGAAATCTTGTGGCCCTCAAAAGAAAACTGTGTGTTGTACAATAAGTGGATATAGGTGGTGTGAATGGTTTATGCCCAATTTTCCAAATCTTTTTAGCCCACATGGTTACAATATGTTAGGGAGTACATAAGTACTATTAATTCCAAGGTTTTTGTATGGTTTGGATAACTGTACATGAGAAATCATGAGAGGGCAGTTCATATATGGAGGGTTCTGAATAGTTGGCAACGATTTTGGCTAATCATGTGGCCCAAACTATATGGTAAGTTTAAAAAAAATTAAATAAATAATTTTCTATTTAAATAATTTTAAACTAAATCCAAAATACATTTTTCTCATCGTTCACACATGAGACTTATCCCCCCCCCAATCCTATCCCTGGTAACACATGATGCCTCCCTCTCAGATCATTCTTCGCATGAAGATTCAATAAGATTTTATATAGTGTATCTTTTTATTCATCAAGTAATGGTATCTGGTTCCTTATCTCTGCTTTTTTGGTTGCTTTTCCATCTCCACGTCTCCCTACCTATCACGTCCGAAACTGGGGTTTGGGTAATATGGATTTTTTTCCTTCCAGTGGTAGGGTGTGAAGTGCATATCTTAGTACTCCTTCATGTGTGTTTAATTGTTCTCAAATGAAGGGAATGCATTTTGGATCATTTTGGATTTCTACATCCATTCATGGTATGGTTTTATATCTGTTGCTTTGTCATTCATATGTTTATATGTTACCAATTCATAATTTTGAGTCTCTAGTTCTGACCATTGTAATTATTTATGCTTTTTTTGGCATGTTTGAGTCACCAGAGTCTACAATGACTTATCTCATATACATAAATATTCATATATATATATATATATTTATATATAATTATATATATATATTAGTGTCCCCTTTATACATATATCTTCCCATTGATGAATGTATATTTTTATAGAGGGTTGGCTGTGGTTATGTATATATATGAAAAATGAATAAATGTATGAGTGTAAAATAATATATTCATATATTTTATATTTAGGATCCACTTTTACATATTCATGGAAATGAAAATATGTACATGGGTTCATGGTGTCATTATGTATATGAGAATATTCATATGCTCTTAGGTAAGAAGGGTCAGCTTGAAGTGAAAACATCAAGTGAAAAAGTGTTCATATAGGGTCTCTTCTTTTGAGGTATCTGTTCTATGGAATTTTCATATGACTCTAACTTTTCATTTGTAAGTTATTAAAATGATCCACGATAAATTGAATTATAAATATTTAATGTGATAAATGTAGACTAAATGAGTTGTTTGAGAAAAAAATGGATTTTTTATTACTAAACCCCTCTGATGAAGTGTGATTTCTTCCAAACTAGAATGTGTTGATTAGTTCTACTAAATCAGTAATTTAAATACTTCTTGGAATTATATATCATTGGGTGACATTGATTATGTAAGGCATGATATCATAATAACTATACTTTTATGTTTTAAAAAAATATATTAAATGGATTTACATAATTCTTTTATTCACTCGTGGGAGGAATTTATACCTAGACAACCATGGGTGGACCTTTAACAATGATACCTTAAGGTATGCCCTTTAATTCCATTTATAATGGATATTTTATATAGTAGTTGTTAATAAATTTAATCATAATTTAAATGAAAAAATGAATTATGACATGAATTGTATAATTAAAGGGAATGGACGGTCATTACTCAAGGATATACCATGTAATTGATATGATAGAAGATGTATTGCCTCCCTTTTTTGTGTTTCATAATTTAATTGGTTATATAGAACATGAACTATGCCATGGTTTGTATGGAAATTCTCTTCAGAGTGGCAATACCCTTTTGGTACCTTTGTTTATGAAATATGTTTTAATTTGTGGGTATACGCATTATACGTAGTTGAATGTTAATCATTATATGAGTGGGTAGAATCGTATTATTTGAGCTGATTAATGGTATAAAGTGGTAATTTTACTATAATTGATAAATGATTGTATAGACAACATGGACGATTCATCCATGGGTTTGTAACGCGATAGTGAATTACAATGATTGGGAAGCTCTTTTTGTATTGATTCTGTTGGATTCCTTGGTCCTTGAAACACCATGAATATAGATTTATTGAAACCAAGTAGGAAAATTTCATATAACAATCTCATAGTGATCCAACATGTACCTTTACTGACTATCCACTATGATGCTCGTGGGACTCGATGAGGACTCCATGGTCTCAAACACAGTGGATACAATACTTTATGGTATTCCACATGATTTATACGCCATGACTGTGAGAATTATGATTGTTTGATCATATTTCATGTACATTAGATATATGACATAGTTGAAATAAAACATAACTTTTGTGGAAATGTTAAAAATTTTATTATGTAGCTCAGCTATGGTTTCATGAACATTCATGTTAAATGGTATCGATGTATTAATTTTTTATGATCTGTTTGGAGATCTAGGTAAGAGAATATTGACCATATTTTGTAGAGATCGATTAGAGGATACCAGTGTTACCTGTTTCATATCCTAGATTCCAAGGTCATCATTTCTTGTATATAATGCATCCCTTTTTTACAAAAACATTTTAATTTATTTATTCATTTCATATACTAGATTGGGATAAAAAAATGTTTTTCTCCTTAATCATATTATTAACATAAACTCATCTTGGGTACCATTTTATACTTGAATATCCCTTATTATCGCAGCACTCTGAACATTTCTTATTGTTATGTGCTTGTAGTTAGGATATAAGATCACATGATTGAGCTACATTCACATATTATCATGGACATCACCCTAGGGTATTTTATTTTATCATCATTATATTATTTGTGAACTATATTATGTAGAATGATTTATGTATATTGTTTTATTTTGGAATCATCAACTGGACAAGAATGAATTCTATAATCAGTTGTTGGGAATTTGTTATATTTCTTTTTTATTTGTTTTCAACAACTTTGCTTCACATTTATTTACTTACTCAAGTGGTACATGCTAATTAGATTGTATTGTACCACTATGTAACTATGATTATTAGGGTATAGTCTCCCCATTATAACCTCTTTACTCTATCACTAATTTTAGGAAACATTTGTTTTATGGGGACCCGTGCATGATTCCATGTGACCCACCAGACTGGATAATCTATTCATTGTAGGTTAGGCCTGGTTGTTAAACAAGTGGTTGTCCCTACCATTATTAGAGGATAGTGTGTTCTTAGTTGATTGTTTTTCTGACCATAAAATCACAAAACATCTTTGAACAATTTATCACATCTTCATTCTATTAATCATCCTATTCTAGACTAATAGTAAAAATAATGTTACCGGACTATGAGAAGTATTTATCTTCACATGCAAAGGGTCCCCCATATTTTTTAAGAGATATTTCAAAAAAAAATCCTAGAATTTGTTTCCCAACTCTTAATGGAAGTAAAAATAGTTTGAGAGATATTGTTCCACATCATTTTTAGGATTCATGAGTTTTAGAAATATAACCATCTTGTGTTACAATGATGATAAGAAGTATCTAGGGATATGGTCATTTGAAAAATAATAGAACATTTTTCCAACACATCAAACAATTTTCACCTATATTCTATTAGATCATCATAATGATGTAGGAATTGTTTCTGACACTCGGGACATGGATCCATATTATTTCCTGCAATATTTGAAATGGGATAGGATATGTGGGATTTCATATGTGTACTACCTTAGGCTTCACAATACCATCTCTATTACATTGATTTTATATAATTACTCTGGTCTTGGATTTTTTCCCGGCGATGGGGTCTTCCACCCTTCAATACATTACATCAAGGTACCAAAACTCTCTTATATTTCTCACAAAGATATGTGGTGTGAAAACTCAACCAGAATAATCACAATAAGGATGGAAAATGACTTTTATTGAGGGATTGGTAGGTTCAGGGAAAATGTGATCACATTATATTGAGTGACGAAGTCTAATATTCATTCATACTTTATACACTTTATAGTTATATAGGTTGAAGAGTGTTTTCCTAAATAGTATCAAGATAAACTAGAACACAATATTTTGATAGAGGTATTCTCACAACGTGATTGTTCAGTATTACATGATAGTGCACCATAAAAAGGCTATTCCCTACTGTGATTTCATGAAACAACTAATCTTCCAATCCTCTTGTTTATCACGAGACCCCATAATGGGATAAAATTTTGGAATGAAATGCATCAAGTTCATCTCCAGGTCCCTTGAGACGTCTATCATTGTCAATGTTGGGATCCCAAAATTTTTTAGGGGAAGATTCAAATTTAACCATTATGACTAAGGATTATTTTATTTATATATTGGCTTGTGTCATTTCTCAATTGACTCCAATCTAGCTGTTAACAACAAATTAGTGTTCCTAAGCATTCAAGGAATTTCCAGTTGATATGAATCTTTTATGGGTGTTGAAGCTATAGCATGAGCAGGTGTTATGACTCGTAGGTCTACTACAGGTGAAATTTCCGGTATTTTTCATGGGTAACCATTAATTGATGTCCTCTAAGGATGCTTTTGTCTGAAATATGGTTACAAAACCAATGGGGGGAATTCTAGATATGCTATAGTAGGATCCAAATAAATTGGTATTTTTTATCACACATTGATATGATGTTTTAGAGTTTCATCAGTTACTAATCTATATCTACTTTATTGGGATGATCAAATAAGATATGTGAGGTGATGATATACTTGCAGATCATATTGATTAGGAGTGACGATTCAATGTTATTCTGGATTAATTCTTCTCAATTAATTCAAATTTTTTACTTATCAAGAGATTCCTTCCCCCAATGGAAGTGATTTTTCTTCACTAGTATGATGGTGAGTTACAATTTTAATCCTACCTTTTTCTTCATTGGGTAATATTTTAATAGGTAATGTTGGATTATTCAATGGTCTTCCCAAATTCAGGGAAGGCCTCAGGTTTGGGGTAAGTATACATCATTAATTAGTATAAATGCGGAAAACATTATGATAAAAAACATCCACTTATAACTCCTCTAAATTGGCATTGTTTTCTATAGCTTCTCTAATGGATACGTTGATAATGTTCACACATTAATAATTTATTGTGTGTTTTTATTGGTTTCATTATGAGACTGGCTTCATACACAACCTCCAAGTGGCAATGTACACTATTTTATTGATTCCAGGGGAGCTAGCTTGTGGATAGTAATCCGAATGGAACATCCAGATAGTTTTGTTGTGTAGTATATATATGAACCTATCAGATCATGATATGGTACATAGAAGGAGGGATTATTCATATGAATCAACCATAATCGGGAGGAGAATAATTCCCTTATAATATGTGGATCTTGAGGTGATAAAAACACCCATCCCTTTGCATTGGGGAAGTTCAAGTTTTGGATTGAAAACCACTTCGGCCTGGTTTTCAGAACAGGAGGGTTAGGATTCAAAATAACAAGACTTTTGGAAAGGGTTAATATAAAATTATTATTTCCTCTACTTATGTAGATTCCCTTCTTGTTCTATTGATTTTTTTGGACATGGTTTGGGTGCATCATTCATTACAACCATAAATCACCCATTTTTGAAGACCATTGTGCTATTTCTAAAATTACTATTATTTGATGAAAAAATTCACTCTAATGGGAGGGATGCCAATATTTTCACATATTTGACACAAAATTCAATAAATATCATTCTCTCTTCTGGATCGATGTTATTGAGATATTGTTCGTGCCTTTTTTGAGCATATCATTTGTCAAAACAAAATTCAATTTTTTATATTGTTCATGTTATATGATGTTTAATGATAAAAATGTAAAATTTATTCTATGGATGGGGTGTGATGTGAAATATAATCCTTTATGTGCCCAAAATCCTCTAATATGAGCATCTAAATGAGTATTTTTGATCAGCTATCACAATATCATTAATCTACTGATTCTTGTGTGATTAAGTGCTCCTTGATATTTATTGATCATTACAATTCTTTAAACAAGGATAGATGTCATATAAATTTTTATTTTAAAGACATCTATTTCCATTAAATGAAAATTATATTTTTCATAAGTAAATGCCTTTTATTTTTAGTGATTAGGTGGATTACACATGTTTGGGAAGATTTCATGCACACAATCATTTGAAAATGACTCTAGAATACTATATTATCGAGTATCTAATGTCTACAACATGGATTTATGTAATCATTTGCCAACTATTTCTAGATTTTTAGCATTTCCACATAATATTTTGTTAGAGGGTCGTATATGTAGTTTTAGAAAAGTGAAATTTTTACTGCTGCATTATTGTCTGTTGCGAGATCAGTTCCAACTTCTTAAATTCCACTAGAAGATAAGTTCTCAAATGGAGGTTCATAGAATGATCATCAATTTGAGATGTATTCTAGTTGATAATTATTATCACCTATCAATGATAATGCATGTCACATGATTTTCCTTTTCTCTCAAGATTATCGTGATAATAATGATATCTCATCACTTCATTTCCTATTATAAAATTCCCTTGAAAACATAATATATGACTATAAAGAGAATAGTAGTAGAAAATTCATCTTAGGGGGGACCACCACGGTGGATTACATAATACTTGGACCCTCTTACTCCATGTTATTCTAGCCACTCCTATGGTTTTTGGGGTTCTCCATGAGAAATAGGATCTTAATATTGATAGGATTGTTGATATGAAGCTAGCCTTTGCAGTGGTGTGTCTCGAAAGGTCCGTTAAAATTACACCTAAATTCCCTATAATTTTGTAATTTTATATTAGGATATTGATATTCCATAAATAAACATATGTGGGATTCAAGAACACTATCATGAGGTATATATGGATTTTATATTAGCTCATTATTTCCCAATCATGATTAATGATGAATCTTGGATATATTATTACAAGCAATTAGGACACTTGCTGGGATAAGTGGTTTTCATGGGTAGATGTTGTGTTCCTTCCAATGTGTTGAAATTTGTATAAGATTATTACCTCCGATTGGAGTGGTGTATGTTCCCAATATGATTATCTTTATAATATGGGAAATTATTCCCTATGGCCATCTTAGATGGAAGAAAATGTGTATATCTACTCTAGGATGACATGTCGGTCAACAACAAAACATTTGGGAATGGAGCTATGTGTCCATCACTCCAGCACAACTTTCATCACCATTATTATGTCATAGGTTGTATGTTGGAAAATATAAGAGCTTTTTATCTTACCATTCACCATTTCCAATATAATAATGGTGACATGAGTTATTCGAATGAGGATATATGACTTATCTTTTGTTGTAGTAATATTATGGGTTTGTTCCTATCCTAACATTCATATTGGTGGTTACTAATAGTACACATGGGTGGGTGTAGAGAGTTTTTTCTACCCTCTAATTGTTTTCAGGACTTTCTAAATGTATTCTCTTGGTGATGTCAGAGGAGGCCATTAGAAGGAATGATGAATGGAGGTATCTGAGTGTTCTTATTCAAGGAATGATACTTAACATGGTTGGGAAGAATCAATGAGGTACACATAATTATTATACTAGTTGGATTGATGGATGAATGTATGTGTCTATTCCTACTCCTGATATGCCACTAAATTTCAATGGTTTATTTAATTGGTTGCTTCCAGGATAATCTGATGGTTTGAAATATTATGGTGTACATATGTATCTTCCAAAATATAATTTTAAAAACAAATTTATATGGTGGGATTATCCAGATGGGGATATGTGATACTATAATCCTTTTTGGATTGTTATCATCCACATACAACTACATTTCATGATCGCATTGTATCCATCGTGGCTGGACTGCCGAGGAAAAACCATCATCATGGTATGGGTTTACTACCACTCAGCATCGGTAGAAAAAATTTCTATTAGGAGGCCATGATATGTACCATTGTTTCTTCTCGATGAGGACATATCTAGCCTCATTAGCCTCCTCTCTGAGGTTTGGGACGGAATGGTTATCACATTCTAGGGATAATATCCTGAAATGGTGGAAGATATATGTCTAGGATATATGTCTCAGGACCACCAGTCATTAATGACCAGATTATTAGTGTTGAATCATGAGTTAAAGATCAGGTCATCAATCCTATAGGGATGGGATAATTTCATTGTGATCATACACCTGGACAAGAGAGTTTGAGACCCAGTGTTGATGAAAATGGGTTGTTAAAGGAACCCAATACATGAATGATGAACTATACCAATCAATAACCGTACAATTCATTGGTGAAAAACAGACATATTACATTGTATTGGAGGGATCATTGAGAGTATGTTCCTATGATAAATGAAAAAAACATACTAGAAACCCATGTTAGAGAATAATCTCCTCTGAATGAACACATTCATGATTTTTTGTGTTTCATGGCCCTCAACAATTTACTGAAGGGGGAATTAAATATGGGAGAGATGATCCTCTTGGTTATGGACTCACATCGGGTTCACCATTTTTCCCATTAGTTAATATTTAACATGACATTTTATTGGATATGGTTACAATGTGGGAAAACATTCATGTTGGTTTGATTATTACTGATTGGTTTCCAGTATGTTTTTTTGTTTAAGAATAAACACCCAATAGATATTAATCTGTGATGACATAGGGAACTTATTTACAATTTTAGGGACTCTCTGGGAATATTGACAGAATATAAATATGAAAATACATTGGTTGAGATGATATGAGATCAAGCTAATAACAATATTTTGTGTGGAATTATTTCATACTATGGGAATCTCTTATATAGTTTAGATATGTTATTTAATAATTTATTAATTTCCATGTATTTTGTGGGATAACCTCAAATTAATATTCATTTATATTAATTTATGGATATTGGAATCATCATTATGTATTCATGTTTCTTCAAATATCGAGACATCTAAAAGTATTGTTGGTTTTCCATCAATGGTATCCTCATAGGTAATAATTATGTATTATTTATTCCTTATATCGATGATACTAGTTATCCTCCCACTCATTGGTCCAACCAGGACTGTGTGATCATCCTTGGAGTTGAGAGTTGTTTTAATGTTGGGATCAAATCCATAAATGTTCTTCTTATGTAGCCTTATGAATTGAATTAGAGCAAATATATTTTTACACTTAATGGGGGACATCATACCTTTGATGGTCATGTGATAATGACCTAACAATATAGTTTAACATCATGTGGAAAGGATGTTTAGTAAAAGGTTCCTAGTCATTGCTTTATGTAGGATTTATGATACAACAGCCTCCAAAACATGGAAGGAATATGGATTCCTTTGGATGAATTAGAACATATTGGGAGTGATGAAAATAGAGAATAGGGATGATATTTGATGATTTGGTTTGGACCTCATGGAGGCTTCCAATGTATCCCATATAAAGGGGAATCAAATCCCACATATTTTGATTACTATGATATATTCCTATGGAAGTCATTCAATGGGTTTTATCATATGGGAGTATGACACCTTTCGATGACTAGGCTGGGGATTATCCCTAAAAAGGATTCCATAATTTTATTTAGGTGTTTTATTGGGGATTACTTCAAAGGATGATTCCATTAGTCAGTTGGGGATTTTACATGGAATGATGTGCATGGACTAACATAGATGGGAAAAACTCTTGTGGTGTATTATCATTGATATTGGGTCTTAGGTAGGCATCCTATATATCTTGTGTATAGAACGAATTATAGTTAATTCACTCTAATGTATGGCATGGATCGTGTGTGTTTCATAATAACCATTTAACATTACGCTAAACTAAGTCATGCTTAGTTAGAGAAAAAGAGTATGAATAAGATCTAAAAATCCTCACAATATTTATTTCTATATATTTGTGGTCATAGAGACAATGATTAATGGTATAGGATAGGGTTTCGAGTTTTCACATATCCATTAACCCGATGTTCCGTTGATGGAATAGGCTAAGGCTATGTCAAATCCATATATTCACATTACTTAAGAATGGCTCAAGGTTATGGAGACTGAGGAAGGAATGAAGTGGGAAGTGAGGAGATGACATTGATGCCCATCCACTATCTGACCTAGTTTCCTATGGGAAGATAATGAAGAAGATTGTATCCTCCTACAAGAAAGGATAGCAGATCAGTGCTAGAGGGATTCCCTAAAATTGGTTTCTATGTATGATTGGATGATATCATTTTGTGATGAATGGAAAAGATTGTGTAATCCTCAAACCTTCCAAAATGAAATTCACTTTTAGATGTATTAAATATAATATGGATATATCATGTTTCAAACCCATGTTTCATGGATGAGAACTCCCTAAAATTAACACTATGGTAGGGGTTGTTATGACCAAGGAGATAAACTCTCACAAGAACCCTGAGGACCCTGATCGGCCAGCCGGACATGTTTTGGAAACCACTAACCATCTTAATACACACCATAATGGAGGAAACCCTTTTGTTCCACTATTCATGTTTGTTCATGTCCAATGGTTTCAATGGAGGTCTTGAAATGGTTCCAATCATAAATGCATTCCAAGATAAAAGGAGGTATGTGATTGGTGTCTTAGACATGGGATAAATTTTTTACTCATATAGGTCGTGTCCATAGTTTTTGGGTATAGGTGATCAGTTTATGTCTTGGTGGAAAGTGTTGTGTATAAGTTCTCAGTGTAGTTGAGATTCCCAGGGCATGATAGAAATTGAATGTTCTCCATGCATGGGGGTTGGCATAAATTATCATTTTAAAACATTATAAATGGACAGAATGGGAAATAAATATATTTGAATCCTTATCCAAGTAACTAAATCTATTATCATGATTCCAAAGATGGGAATGGTTTAGGTCCCTATTTAATGAAGGGGCATTGTGTGGGTTGATTCCATTTGTGGAGAAGGCAACCTCATGAAGGTGTCTTGTGTTTTAGACACTATAAGGATGTTGAAATAACTTATGCTCTTTAATTTTCTATTCTCCAGTGATTTTTATATCAAATTTAGATGTTTTTCAGGATCTAAGATATTGGTATTCATTACCATGGATTGGGGATTCTGAAGAAAATTTATAATTTTCAAAATTGGTAGCCTAAGGGTCATGTTTATAAGTAAATTGTGTACCCTGGTTGAAATAGGTTTCCCATGTAGGTATGAGAAAAATTCCTTGGTGTAGGATCCTATTTTATGTATATCCTTTCTTTTTTCCACTAGGGGGTGTCAAGCTTCATCTACAGAGGTATTGGTGCATAGGTATTGTGTGTAAGGGTATTTTCATCCTATTTTGGTTTGTTGTGGTATATAATATTCTTAGAGTTCAGTACATAATATTTTTCTCCCACTGATGAAATAGAGTGTCAATAGTAACCATTTATTTTTTCTCAATTCCCAATAAGAAAATTTTATCACAATAACTATATAATAAAGTTAGATGAATATTTTTATGATGTTATGAAGTTATCAACATATGGAATGGAATAATTCATGTGATACTAATATTAATAGGTTCCTAAAATTATTCAAGACATGGAATTTGCACATGTAATCATCCCATAATAATAAATCTATTTCATAATCCATAACACATATCCTGTGAATCACCAAATTGTGGAATCAAATGAAGTGTAATAAAGCAAAATCGAGAAAAATAATAATTCCCATTCATGAATGTTTGTCTTTTTCCTATACATGTATTTTCTACTCCAATGAAAAACACATTACCAAATTCTAAAACATTATTTATATATTATATATATTTCATCAAAATAGTAATTAAGGTAAAACACGATCTGATACCATTTTGAATGATCCATCTTGGGAGCTACTAAATGGTTCCCAGAGTTGGTGGGTCCCATGGACTTAAGAATTCCTCCACATACACTAGGGGCTATCGACTATCAGTCAGGGACTATGATGGTACAATTGGGAGACTATACCCTCTTGATAATTTTGACTCAATGGGGGAAAATGAATAAATGAGAGGAATAAAAATATCAATATGCATTTAAAGAAGATAAATATCTAGAAGATAATAATAATTATACTCAAGAACAAATGAGTGTTTATATATAATATGTTAAATATTCCATTAGTCAACAAAAAAAGAATCAGACTAAAAATGAAACATGAATATAATAAAATAAATGTATTGAAATAATCAAAAATAAAAAAAGAACTATCTATAGATAGTATAACAATCATTTCATGGTCTTATGATCCCCTACTCCTATGAAATGATCACATCATACATCATAATGTTTTTCCTCTACCTAAATCCTACATATATTACTTAAATATAACTATATTCTCATCAAAGGCCCGGATAGGGTGTGAAATAATAGTCATTATGCCACTAGTAATGGTGTTTATAAGAACATTAATTTTTTTATATAATATGAAGAATTATACAATATATTATTGATTCAATAATAAAAAAAGTGATGTTTCAAATGCAAATGTGTAAATGAGTATAAAACCAAGACTACCTATAATCACAAATGTGTAATGTTTTTATCTATAAACCAAGATAAAATATTAATATTTGGCATGTCGTATAATCTGGTTTCAATTCTGAAAGGATGGATCCAATATATAAAATGACCAAGATACAGACATTGATTCCATGTAGAATCTACATGGAAATTTTGTTACAGACATTGGTGGAGCCCAAAGAGAATTTCCAAAAAACATTGCTATGTTTTTTTTAATAATGATGGATTCAAGGAGTATTAATGACCTTATAATTCTATGTTCTCCAAATTCATAGAGTATAAAAATACCAGAAATCAAAGTTTTCTTAAACCAATATATATAATCTTCTATTAAATCCTAAGTAATCCATATCTAGAATGTAGATATTTCCATGGAATCCATTACCTAAATTAATATTTTATTCATTTAATGAAAAAATCCATAATCATAATCAATCCACAAGTTCATCCACCACATTCAACATTTTCCATATAAATAAATTATTAATTTGAATGAATGTCATGACATGTAAAATAATTAAATATCACTCCCCTATACAATCATTTAATCCACATTAGATAATGATGGCCTCGACACCACCCACACGAGGTATATTCAAATATAAATGGAATAACACACCTTAGGGCTTGCTGAAGATATTTTTAATGATTTAAAACCACATAATGGTGGTACATGGAAAATGTATCATATTTCAATTAACATAATCACTAAATTTGACCAGTTTAGGGGAAAAACCTTTACATTTTTTTTGGAACAATGGAAACTAGATATAAAACAGTTAGACATTGTGGAAAAATTTACAGACCGTCTACCATATAAATGGGTTAGAACATTAATCTATTGTCAGGTCCAAAATAGATAAGGATTGGAATAAAATATGAATATTAGAGAAAAACATGCAAATTTGGTGTTAGATATCACACCAAAATATTGTATTGATACTATGATAAATAAGGAAAAAATAATAATCGTCAATATACATACCTGTGGTTATCCATCATATGATCAAATATCAAATAGGAGTCTCATGGATGATTTATCCAAGAAAAAATATTTAATATTCAGGAGAAGATCAAAGTGTTAGGATATCACCACATATCAGTATATAAATAAAGAATAAGTGAGTGTTTTAAATATTATAAATCCATATCGTTAAAATAGTCATATCTACTTTAAAGACAATGTCTCATGGTTTGGCCACACAATTGTCCAATATTTGCACCAACTATGAACCCCTAAAAAACACAGTAGGGATCCCACATGGTTTTTGTCCATTGATTTTTGAACCATTACCAGGATGTGTTTTCAGCCTATAATAAAAATTATATGTGGTCCCTCATAGGTGAGTGGACTATTGTCTATAGTTTAGTAAAACATTGTGCACAGTACTGGGCAGAAAAATTGCTAAAATAATTACTCAAAATATATGGAAAATGGTCCTGGTTTCTTATAGGCCAACGGTCCATCTATGTTCCCTAAATCTGAGCCTCTTAGGGCTAGAAAATCCCTAGTATGATATGAAAATATCATAACCTATTTTGGTATTCATACTATGTTACAACCAAATATTTAATCGAAAATATTAATGATATGTAACTCAATAAAAACATGTGAGCATGCACTTATAGAACACACATTAATCAATATACATAACTCTCAATTTCATTTATCAAAGACAGATGGGGAATAAAATGTTCCATATGGTGTGTGGGGATGATTAGTTGTCAATTAATGAACTCCAATACACACCCATATCCATTGACCTGACATACATGTTTTGAGACCAAGATTTAATGCACGTTTTTGGTATAATATTAGATAACCATAATCCATCACGGCATATGAGTTATAATGTGTGACCTAAATTACATCATTTCATGAAATCTGTATAATTGTTGATCCATAATTACTTGTAAAAATACTACTAACCGAATAAATTTTTTCACCTTCAGTGCTACCAACACAACACATTATCGAGAACCAATAAAACGACTAAATATTTACCTTACGGTGCCCTTATCTTGACATCCCACCACATTCAATATTCCCTAACCAAACCAATTCATATAATATGAAATCCTAGAGTCCATTAAACAAATCTCACCTTTTCATCAACCCACTTGGGGGCATGCATCACTACGGTTCCTCCGCACTGCAGTTAATGCTAGAACATTGTTATCCAATATCCATTTTGGTGAACCACGTAGCACTGTAAAATATTAAAATAAATATTTTTCTTAGATTATATTTTTAGTAATAAATGAAAAAAACATGATATTACTAAAATAGAGGACTATAATATTCCACGAACAATGAGATATATCAAATTATGAACCATCAATAAATATTGTTTTATAGTAATTGAATTCATCAATCATGGGTGGGGGAAAATTATTTCTTGAATTCAACACATCAATCTTTATCTAAGAAAATATTATCATTACAAAATCTTCCATTTAATTAATATTATAAAACTAATAAAAAAATAAACTAACAAAAAAATGTTTTTCAGAATTCATCAATGTTTATTTTAAAATTATGATCAAAAAAATAATATGTTTAATCATAAAAAATTATAATTTTTTGAATTCATTATAATACGAGGAAAATAATATTAATCAAAAATAATAAAAACATGATAAAAATAAATTCTATCCAAAAATAAACATTTCACTCTTCCCGAAAATAAGCCTCAACGAAACAATTATTAAATATTTATCAAATCATTTTCGATTAATTCTATAATTAATATCATTATGTCATTCAATATGTTATCTCCAAAAGTGATTGAGTAATTTCTTCATGGGGTTGTAAATATAATCATGTCAGTAATAATGTAGAATATATTAACCATGTTTCATGCCCAATGGAATTAACATTGTTATGTCAATATTTGATACCCCTTCATTCACAAATTATGTTCATTGGACATTGAATCCATGATAAGAAATTTGGTACAGTTTCAAAACCATTTTAGATTTAATCCCCTTTCCACCTAATTTATTTTTTTGAATCATATATATGTTAAAAGTATAATAAACATAATGGGGAATTGAAAATTTTAATTCGTGTAATTGATTCTCGATTTTGGGAAAAAATATTGAGACCAAAAAATGTCCCGATAATGAAATTAGAATAAGAACACATTACCAATACTATTCATTATAAAACAACTCATTATAGACACAACAACTGGGTTGTAATTTTATTATTAGATTTCATTTATGAGATTTAAATGTCCAAACCAGTTAGATAAATATTTTATTTAATAAATAAAAATATATCTCTTAAAACCCACCTATATTTGATTTTCTATAAACTTTTAATCATGGTATACCAAATTTTTTGCTATAATTTATTCATTTATAATTTTTTTTATCATGTATTATAAAATATTTATCATCCTACATGTTTATTAGACCCGAAACATTGTAAAAATAGGTGAGTCTTCGTATCTTCCAAAAATTTAATAATTTGATTCCTAAAATGGTAGTAATCAATGTTTTTAGACTAAGAAGATCATAAATGAAACATTTATTTAAAAGAAACAAAACATTTCAAATAAAATATCCAGCTTTAGAGGTAGATACTAAATATGATCCATTTATAAAACCACTTGAGGAACCATCCAACATTATTACCACATTCATTCTAATTGACACCCATTAATGAATTATTCAAAATTATGCCAATTCCAAAAAGTAAACAAAAATCATATGATCAAAATTCAGAACACAAACTATTTTTATAATGATGATATATTCATACATATAACACTATGTGTGACACCTCAAAATTCTAAATTAGGGACATTATATTTGTTATTATCCATGACACGCAACACCAAGTGTGTAAGGGTGATGTAATGGCATGATAACATAAAATATATTTACTATTTTTAATATATTTGATATATTTTGAAATTCAATGAACACCAATTTAGGGTGTGTATAACATAGTTGTGGTCTTCATCAATATCTCGTATTACGTGAAATTCTTAGTTTTACCGAACTATAATATATTATTAAAATACGATAATTCAATATAAAAATATATAAAATAGAAGTGAAAAAATTGGTTTTAAAATTTATTAATGATAATATTAAAATCTATGGCTTACAAAAATATAAAATGAATTAACAGGTTAGAAATTAATTATAAATAAAAATATAAACCAGTTGAATATAAAAGAAATGTTATAATTTTTTTATTTAGAAAGAATATAGTTCATAATAAATTAAAATTATTAAAATTAGTGAGTTATATTAATTAAATAATTATTTTCAATAAATTATTTTGATATTAATCCTATATATTTGAAATAGATATGAGAATAATAAACATAATATTACTCAAAAATTGAATTTTTATTCTTACCACCATATAATGGTGAACCAATTTTAAATTCAATTTATGACACATTTATAAGTTTAATATGTCAAAATGATATTATATTTTGGAATAAAAACATATTAATTAGGTTATGGTGATATTTTGGTATTTTCCTATGAAGATTATATTTTTTAATGAATAATGAAAAATACTAAAACATACTTAAAAACATCATTTTCCTCTAATTTATTTATAATTATATATTATTAAATAAATTAGTTTTATATATTAATTAGATTAATATTTTACCAATAAATAAAATTTATTTCATTAGAATCAATTTATCTTATATAGTTACTATAAAAACATATCACACTTTATGATGTTTTTTACTTTTGAAGTCCACATAGTCAACCTGTCAACTTGATTAATTTTAATTTAATTTCTAAAACTTTTGTGATATTAATTTGTAAAAATGGATTCCATATTTTGAATAAATAAATTTTTTAATTTATAATGAAGTTTAATTATTTTAAAAAATGACTAGTGAATGTAATTAAAAATTATTTAAAATATTATAGTTAAATTAAGATTAAAAATACACTAAACCAAAACTTTAATGAACAACACAACCTAGAAAATTGTTTACAATCCATTGGATGGAAATATTCTGATGAAATCATCACATATATCTACTTTGAATAATTATTTTAACAGTTTTATAAAAACAATTGTGAAATTTCATTCCTTTAAATAATTAAAAGAGGTTTTACTCATCTTACATGATAAAGACCTTGTTCCCTTCCACTTTATCAGAAAACTCATACCACTTATGTTTGGCCAAACACTTTTCTATTTTTATCCCCCATAACCATTCCATCCCCCTTTAATATTACATTGTAATGAAATACCTCTAAGAAAACAATTTGTCACAAACCAAAAGGAGTTGCCTGATTAAGACATAACACTCACCCTCAGACTATTCTATTTTATTTTCATTATCACCTCCATAAAATATTTTAATTCCATTATAATATAAAAACACTAGTAACTGAAAAAATATATTTTCAAAAATAAACATTACATAACTTGTTTAGAATATATAAATCATTATATTGAGAGACTCCAAAAACCCTAAATTGCTCTACAACATTTTGAAACAGGGAAATATAAACATTGGATCAGAAGTGAGCTACATCATCTTAGACTAGGGTTATCCATGACTTGAACACTTGTTAAAAACAAAAAAAAAGTATTGCATATCTTCATAACCTGAGGATGGAATCATAAAAATGGGTGAGCACAAATTATCTGTAATGTTAAATAAGAGAGTCATGTTAGCATATTTCTGAGCATATTGGTTCGAGAACATGATGAAAATTATAGATGATCATACACTACATATCAAATTCCATAAAAATTAATCATGGAATAAAGCATGGATCTTAATTAGACATGATCCATAAAGGGATAAAGATATAATAATTGAATTAAATGAAAAGAAATATAGCAGGGAATTTTGGAAAATAGATAAGCATATAATAACCCATTTTGAAGGCATCCTACTAAGGCCTTTGTCACATGTTAGGATTGGGTTTGCCACCCATGAACCAGGTTTAGTATTGGCATTACCTCATGTACACCCTCTTATTTTGGGATTGGGATTTCCTCCCAAGTACCATCTTCTTTTTAGGATTGGGATGTCCTCTCATGTACCTACTTTTTTAGGCTTGGGATGTCCTACTGTGTACCCACTTTTTTGGGATTGTGATTTGCACCCATTTACACACTTGTTTATTGTTTCAGATTTCCCCACATATACCCTCCTAATTAGGGAATGGGATTTACTCTGGTATTCCTTTTTTTGGATTGTGATTCCATCTAATGTACCCCATTTTGGATCATAAAGAATTTATGAATAACCAATTCGTTGTAGGGAGATATTTTTCCCACTCATCTCATAATATAACCATTTAAACTTTTTCTACAAGATAATAAAACATTCATCACATTAGGATACATAAAAAGACATATGTTTTTAAACATTAAATCAAATCCTATTAAATGAAATGGTTATCATTAAAAATTTATCACATCGTAACTCATGGAAAAGTTATAAGTTTCATAACCATTTCAAAAAAGAATACCCGAAAAAAGTTTTTCATAAACATAAAACACGTGGAGGGAAAAAATGTTTCATAAAGGCCTTGACAATAAACATAATCCATTAATAGAAAGGATATGAATGGAATTTTTACATCATTTTCTAAAATTTTAATATTCATATCAAATGATGTCATCTTATATGGAAATAGTTTTTAAATATCATTCAAAAGAATTTCTTGAGGAAAATATCATTTCTTCATTGACTGTTTTAATACATAAAATTATATAAAAATTATATTCATAGAAAATAACATAAAAAATTATAATGAAGAAATGAAGTCACTTTCAATACCTTTTTACTTGATTTTTTTAGAAATAACTTTAAGAAAGGTTATCCCTTTTAAATTTAAAATGAATTTTCTAAGCAATGATGACATGAAAATTTTTATATGTCATACGAGATAAAAATAACATTTTTTTCATTGTGTTATTTTTATAAGAAATGTATTGTTCATAATGTGACATGAATATTCCCTTGAGTATATTGGTAAAAGAAAAAAAGTGAAAAATGTCATTTTAACCTGATAGTGTAATGGTATAATATTTGTGTAAACCCTTTTTAGAATGAAATATATTTCTGACAAATGGGAAGGTAATATCAGGATTTATTATAAACACATAATTAACTATTTTTTAGAAAAAATAGTAGTAAAATATAACCAATAAATGATTATATCATTGATGGCCAAAGTATTAGAATATTCTTCAATGTACTTGAGATATGGATCAAAATATTTCATCTATGAATCATAAACCTAAACAATCACAAAAGAAGTTATCAGACTATCTTAATAATCTCATATAACGTAGTAACATTAGATCATACTCCCCATGAAAGAAATAAAATTAAATGAAAATTAAAATATCATAGAAATATTTCTATTCATGACATTACATGTTAACTGAATTTATATACTGTTAAATAAAATATTTTTTGTTTTGTAAAAAACAGAAGTCTCGGAGTATAGAAATTGTGACAAATCATTTTTACCAATTTGGTAACTTTTGAAACATAAAACCCAAAAAAGAAGGATCATATAATTTACATGGGAATCCCCATAAATTAATTTATAAGATGCACATAACATGATCACACTCAGTATAGACACCAGATAAAAAGCAATGAGGGGCGAACAGAAAATGTATCCCATGAAAATTAAAGTGAGATGAAACCACCTTACCTTTTGTCTTGATACTATTTGTTCTCATAAAACCCTATAGTATAATAAATATAATAATATTATAATACTATTAAAGAATATATTTCTTCTACTTAATACAATATATGGATTCATTATGACCATTTATTACCGTCTTTTTAACGATCCTTTGTTAATGGTAATATTAATGTTGTTCTTCACATGTGTCTTAATTTCATTTTACGTTGTTACTTATATAAATATATATCACAATTCCAGAATGAAAATATTTTTATTAATATCATTTATATATAGTATATTTATATTATAATAATATAATGATTAATGTATTATGAAATGAAATACACCGTTCATAGAAACCATATGTCGTACCTATGCATAAATGATGTTTCCGTATTGAAAGAATGATTTTATATAAAATATGAATGTATATGTATATATATCATTAATTATTATAGTATTATTATTATATCATATAATTTCAATAATAACACAATTTATATATTTCATGTGGTGTGTGAACAAATCACAATGCTTTGAGGGGAGTTAGTCCACAATTCCTCTACGAGCATATTGTGTGATCAACAAATGTAAATTAATGTGACGTGTGTTATTAAAGTAATAAATAAGCTTAATGAAATATTAAATATAATTTACTACATTTAAAAACGTAATTTCCATGATAATTTACTTCATTATTTGTTGTAAATAAGAAAGGAACAATCATATTTTAACGAGAGAGTTGTTTTTCATACAGAGAAATAGAATGTTAGATATAAATTAGATATAGATTTGTGTAATTTTTGGTAGATTAATTTGAATAAAAAATCCTTGTATATGTAGGATAATGTTTTGTTATAAATTAATTAAATTAATATAGAGTATGGTTTGATAATAAATATACAGTAATGGATCTTTACAAAAGACATTACATCTAAATCGGGTAACAGTTTTGGTTAGTGAAAAAGGGCTTCTTGAGTGGATTTATTCCCAAATGGAGGCTTGAAGGTATAAGAGAAAATTTATTGTATTTTTATAGGTTATGGATTGGGTAATCATAAAATTTCTGAGATGTGGGAGTAATGGGAAGAGTTGGTGGCCATTTATACTGAAGGAAAATTACACACATGGAAAATTTTGGAATAATGTAAGGTGTGCACCAGTTAATACCTAAAAAATGTCATATATAACCAACCAATGACACTAATTTAAGGTTTGTTTCCAACAAAATGACATAAAATGGATTTTTTACGTGTTTCTAGGTTATTGTGGGTCTAATATTTACGGTTTTGTACCATATTAACCTAACTTTTCTACTATCCAAAGTAATTACATTTAATCACATTAACATATTTTTTTGGTCAAGAATAATGTTGAACTTATTATAAATTATAAATCATTATTATATATATTATGGAATAAATTTTTTTAATTTATAATTTTATAAGTGGTAGAAATTGATAAAAAATTAATTGTACTTACAGGACAACCCTGTAGGATTTTAATGTAAAAACGCCCAAAAGATTGATATGTTTTCAAATCTAATATCAATGTAAATTTTTATCCAATTACCTACATTGGATTAATTGGAAAAAATATTACATAAATAAAAAATCAAATCAATTTAAAATATAATTTATCAATATAAATAAATAATATGAGAGAGATGTTTGGAATTAAAATCCAGTATTTTTAACTAACCATTAATGGATGAATCTGAAAATAAAAATATCATAAATTTATGATAACATAATTTTTATATATCTATTAAAATGTTGAAGTTTATTTTTAAATATTAAATCTATAAATGTTCCAAAACATGAAATTTAAAGGGGTTCTCCATTGAAAGACAGTAAAAAAGACCTAATAAAAATATAGGGGGTTAAAAGATCAATTGGGTGTGTTCATTTATGACATATATAGAATTTGTAAGATGAATAAAAAAAATATTTTATTCAATATATAACATATGTATTAAATTAATATATATTTCCAATTTTAACATGCTCCACGTTGTAATTTTGTGTAACATATTCCAATCCAGTTCCATGTGAAATTAATTTTTGACATAGCGTTTTTAATACATATATATATAATAAAATTTTCGGTTGTCAATAAGAATGAATAATATCAATAATATATTTTAATTCGAAAAAAAATATTTCACAAAATATGGATGTGTTATATTCTACCCATTTAAATGGAATTTTCAGATCAAAATTCGTCCGGGTTATCAGAGGATGAATACATGAAAATTTTGTTCATAGAAAACCAGATAACCAAAATGAATACTAAAACATCCCTTAAAATGGAATTATGGAACATTAAGGGTTATCCATATTAACATATAATTTTGTATCCACATAGGCGAACATAGGTGGAATGTGAAAATATAGAAATGGAAGAAAAATCTAACTATCATATACAAGTCGATAGTGATTGAGACCAAGGTCAGGAGAAATAGAATAGTCACAAATCAATAAAATTTGATTAACTAAGTGACGTTATAATTCATTCAAAATTGAGGTACTAGGATAATTTTTTTTGTCTCAGTATCATTTTTCATAATGTAGAATAATTTTCATTAAAAGATATACTTCAATGATTTCTCAACAATGTCCCCCTTTATTGTTTATTGATCCACCTCATCCCATTCTCTAAAAAGTAATGTGACATTTACATTCATGATGTAATAAAATATAATGAGATCCATGATATGCCAAACCATTTTTCATCATTTGGGATAAACAGAAATTAGTTTTAACATTCATTCTAATATTAATAAATCCTTATATAGATAGATACCACTTTAATCTTACTCACTTAATCAGTTGTATATCCTAAACATTCCATAAATGGTCAACCTCATTACTTTTATAAATGATGTAAATTGATTGATTTATAATGAAATTAATGAAACTAGTTTACCATTTATACCCAATATATTTCAATATGCAAAATGGTTGTCACATTCCAAACATGTGAATAACCTCATCGATTATTCCATAGAAACAAGGTAATAACCTTAGTTAACATTTATTGGATAATTGTCATTATTTTTTATTAAATTGATTACGAGATATATTATTTAAATACATGCAGTTATAAATTACATCCAGGCATTAATAGAACACTTTCAATTATAGTGTAATTCGAAAAATACAATTTACATATTCATTTCCAGCATATCATTATCCAAACATCATTATCTAATAATTAATCATTAATTAATTGCTACCTTCCATTAATGAAAATGTCACAATACAATCAATAAATATTTAAGTATTAATAACACTTAATATTTTCATTTTCAATCCATAATGGAAACATATACAGAAAATACATCCATATTACATGATTCCAAAGCATAAATACATCATTAGTCAAGCATTACTATTAGATCATTACTAAGGATTCATCAACATATTACATATTACATCGTTTCCAGAATATGAAATACAAAACATGTATTAATGTTCATAAACATCAATACATCCATGCTTATATTGATTAATGTAAACAATATTAGAATAACATCATACACATTTCACATAGCGTTTGACATCACTTTATATTCAGAAGTATAACCAACACACGTACCACCTTCCAGATTCTATTTATGATATTTCTTAATTGGAAATATATTATAAAAATTCAATTACTCTCCACATATGAAACATTCAATTTTAACCATGTTCCTTAATGTTTTCTCTATTGACTAAAACCACAATGTACATGGTCATAAATAAATACCATATAATAAAGCAATATAATCCTAAACATTTACACATATGATGTGTAAATCATGACCCCTTAATTAATATATGACACCATAACTTCATAGTAGGTTATTCATAGCCCTCATCTAATTTAATCCTTCATTATGGTTCATAGGGAGTTTGAGAATTCCAAACTCATATCCCCCTAGAGAGTCAAATTAGGTGTGTAGTAAGGCCCATTGTTGTGTACAAGATTACCATGAGTTGGGCTTGGAACATCATCTTAGATTTTTTTGTATCCTAGGCACATCTATTTCAGAGATACATCCACTAGTCGTATCATGATAGGAAGGTATTTATTGGAAACCAATCACTATATCCATTACCAAAATTCCATGACATTTTCAACAACATTTACTAATCCTTATACGTATCTTTGGAGACATTACTATACATATCATAAGAAATACGCCATGAGATATCACTAATGTTCTCTTATAATAGTTTCAAAATGTTAAATCATCATTTTCACTAATATGAACCATTCTAAACCGAACTTTTTGTAAATTAACATTACATAACATGTGTCGAACACATAAAATATTAAACATATAAATGCCCGAAAAATGTAATTTTCCTAGTGCTTTAGAGACTTGAGAATATAAACCCTCAAACATAAGATAGCTACATAATCTCCCACTAGGGACTTTATTAAAAGAACCCTTCATAGACACATCATACATACTATATATCATTACATCTTGGGAAATGAATGATGAAAAGGGGTGGGCACAAATGCTCTATAAGTGTAAAAATGGGAGATATGTAAGCATATACATGAGAAAATGGGTATGAGAACATTATAAAAATAGTATATTATCATACCATACTTATCAACCACCATAAATAGAAATCATGCCCTAATTAAAGGTAGTTCATAACACATGAGTCCTGAAGGATTAATGGATATAATCCATGAATGCATAACATATGAATAAAACGTGGAATTATGGAAAACAAATAAACATATAATAACCCTATGAGAATTTATCCTACCAATGGATTTGTCACATGTTTTTATTGGGAGGTCATCTATGTACCTACATAGGACGTGGTATTCCATCCCATGTGCCCACTTGTTTTGGGATTGGAATGTCCTCTCTTGTACACTTTTGTTTTCAGGTTGGTATTTCGTCTCATATATCCATTTTTTTTTCTTGAAATATCCTCGAATATTCCCTCTTTTTATAGGCTTGGTATTTCCTCCTATTTACCCTATTGTTTTGTTATTGGTATTTCCTCATTTTTACCCTCTTTTCTTGGTCTAGGATTTCCTCCTGTTTACCCTATTGTTTCGAGAATGGTATACACTCCCATGTTCCCTCTTTGATATTATTAAACATTTACCATTATGAAACTCAATGGAGGGAAATATAGGTCACATCCATCTGAAAATAAACTCATTCATACATATCCCACTAGATAATAAAACATTAATCATATGTATCCCCATAAAAATAAATATATTTTTTATAAATATATAATAGTAACCCATGAAATGAAATTTGTATAAATAAATTTTATCACATCATAACCTATGGAAAATAGATGGGTTTCATAACCATTTCATCAAATCATAACCAGGTAAAAAACACTTTTCATAAATAAATATCCCATGAAAGTGAAATATGTTTCAGATATACCATATCATTAAGAATAATACATTCATAGAAAGGATATTAATCGAACCATTAGATCTTTTCCCCAAATGATATGATTAAAATCAACAAATTTTATCTTAGACTGAAAAATGTTTTGAAATATGTATAAAAATTGTTACTTGATGAAAATATCATTTCTTATTCAAAAAAGGATTTTTAATACATAAAACCATATAAAAATCATTTTATTAGAAATTAACAAGAAAACTTATAAAGAAGACATGGAAGAAGTATGAAAAACAATTTACCTAAAAACATTATTTTAAACACAATTTCATTATTATAAATCATTTAAACGTGAAAAAGAATATTAAAAGGAATAAATGTTGACAAATCCATACAAGTCATACAAGGAAAACCATTATTTTTACATGGTAAAAGGATAGAAGGAAATATTGGTTCTTTATTTGATAAGAATATTACCTTTAAGATATTGGTAATTTAAAAACTGGGTAAAATTTATTTTAAATCTTAACGGTTAATGGCATAGTAGTCTAGGAAACCATTTTTAGAAAACAATTATTTCTTATAGAAGGGATGGAAATGTTGGGACATATTAAATAAATCATCACATTATTTTTTACCAATGAGAGGAAAAATGGTACTAATATATGAGTATATCATAGATAAACATATGAGAAGAATATTTATGACTTCCTATGGGAGATGAATCATAATATTTCATCATTGAGGCATAAGCATAAAAAATCTAAAAATAGGAAATGAGATTGTCTCAATAAAATCTTATTACTTGGATACATGGGATCATAATATACTTGTATGAAATGAAATTACATGAAGCATAAAATTTCATTAAAGATATTAGATATTGAATAAAACATGTAAAATATAATTATGTACGCCTTGAATAATGATTTTAGGGGTACAAAAAACATTAATGTCAAATATGGAATATTAAGACAAAACTATTTTACCTACTTGTTAACTATTGATACCAGAAAACCATGAAAGAAGGATCCTAAAATGTAAATGTGAATACCCATTAAATTAATTATAATATACACAAAGTACAATCTTGGGCAGGATATACACCACACAAAAAGATTGACTGGTGATCATAACATTTATCTCATGGTAAATAAAAGTGAGATGATATCCCCTTACCTTTTCCCTTGATTCACATTGTATTCATACATGCCTCTTGTATAATAAGTATATTGTTATTATAAAAAATTTAATTGATGAAAATTCATATAAATAATACGATATATGATTTGATTAGGAAATTATATTACCATCTTGTCAACGATCCTATGTTAGGGTTTCACTTCATGTAGTACGTGATTTGTTCATCACATGTGTCTTCAATTGTTATATTGTGGTTCCTTATAATTATATCATGATTCATAAAAGTATATCAAGATATAAATATAATTTATATCAAATATATTTATATTATAAAAATAAATAACATAAATATATATGAAATGGAATACAACATTCTTGGAAATAGTATGTCATACGTACGCATGAACATTGTTTCCGTATTTAAATAAAGAATAAAAATTAAATATAAAATTAAATATATATATCAATATTAATGTATCATTATAATATCATATAAGTTCACTAAACCCATTTTTAATACATTCCATGTGGTGTGTGACCAAATCACTTTTCTTTGAGGGGGTAGTAGTCCACACTTCCTTAAATCAGATTATAATTTAAAAATTAAATGGAAAGTAAAAAAAATCCATTTAAAAAGGAATAAATAATCTTAATGAAATAATGAATAATATATCTGACATATATAAAAATAGTTTCCATCATATTGGACACCATGATTAGTGGTAAATGTGATATTATCAATAATCAGTTTGTTAAGTTGTAGTTCACTAAACATAGAAAAAATATTTTTGGTATCCATTACATTGATTTGTGTGAAATTGTAGGTCAAAACAGTTGAATAAAATATCATACTATATGTGGGGTTCTGGTTTTTTAATTGGATATAGAAATAATGATAGTGCAGGGGTGAGGAAGGAAAATAATGGAATTGAGTATGATATAATAATTACCTATAAATCGAGTAACTCCTTTTGGTTTATGCCAAAGGGATTACTTAATAGTATTTATGCCCAAATAAAGGCTTGAAGGCCGTTTTTTTATTGTTATAAAGTGTATTTTTTATGTATTAGCTGAAAATAAGAGGTTTTATAGGTGTGAGAATGTGTAGAGATTGTTGAATTTTATAGGGATGGAAATAGGAGCCCATAGAAATTTTGGAAACAAGTTAGGTGTGAACTTATTATTACGTAAAAAAATACCTACCAAGCCCAAAAAAATCAATATTGGACGGTTTATGGATAAAAACTAGACATTAAATTGGTTTTGGATTTATGTCTGGGACTTTCGGGATCTTATAATTATTCTCTTAAATAATGTAATTAATTATAAACACATTCAGTAATATTTTTTTGTAAAATAAACACTATTAATTATAAATTGATTTTATTCCAAATGTGGAATCAAATTTTCCAAATATTAATCATTAAAGTGAAAAAACAAATTTATCATTAATCACGCTAATGGGACGACACTGTGAGTTTTTGAAGTAAACATATCCAAAATATTGATATGGTTTTAAATCCAAATTCAAAGTGAAATTTGATCAAATGAAATACATTGGATTAATTGTTTAAAATATTACATTTCTAAACTACTAAATAAATTAATTTTATAATTTACCATTATAAATAAATTACATGGAAACCCAGTTTTGAATTCAAATCCAGTATTTTTAACAATTCATTAAATGATTAAATTTTACATAAAATGAAAAATATATATACTAAACTAATTTTTATGCCTAAAATAAGAAGATGAATTTTATTTTGACATAATAAATCTATAAATGTTCCAGAAATTATATTTTTAAATGGGTTTCAATTAATAGTCTGTAAAAATAACCTAATAAAAATATATGGGTTTATGATGAAAATTTGGTTTGTACTTATCTAAGGTCTATTGAATTTATTCAATGAATATAAAATATATTTAATTGATGTTATAAAATATGTATTAAATTAATATAACATAAAATGTTTGCTGAATTTTATTTATAAGGATAATGTTTCCTTGTGACTATAGTAAAATTGTGTATTATATTCTTCCAGTTTTCGTATTCATTAATTGGTAACATATGAATTCATCTTATAATTATATACACCACATGTTTTTGTTATTTAGTTAATACTATTCGTATCCATAAACAGAATGTCTAGGTTATATACTATTAAAATAATATATTATAGTCATATAGAACACATTTTTTCATGTTACTCAAGACGTCGTGGTAGGTCAATCTTGTGTGTAATGTACGCTAACCTTGTTGTTCTATGTAACGTACACCGTATTGTTATTTTTTGCAACAATTTCCAGTCTAGTTTTGTATGAAATGAATTCTGGACTTAGTTTTTTTAATATATATATATATATATATATATTATAACTTTCTCTATTGTCACAAGATATGATTAAAATATATCAAAAATATGTTAATTTGAAAAAAAAATATTTCACAAAATCTCTGGGTGTTACTGCATTATCCTTAATGTACTAGGTTTTTTTATTTTAAGTATTAAACCTACACATACATATAAATCAATCTAATTTGTAATGAATATATTGTTAATATGTGTGACAGACTACCGGCTCACTAGACAATGATTTTTAAAATTTTCATTACCGCCTATCATGGTTTCAATTATAATGGACACTCTATTGATAAATGATTTATTTGAAAAATTTAAATTTTTAGACTTATTCATTTTTTTATAAATTAAATTTATTCTTTCCATCTTGTGTAAATATGATAATTTCATTTGAGAATGTGTGGACTACCACCCCCTAAAAGAAAATATAACATGTTCATGTCATAGATGGAACATGAAATGGATTATGTTAATAAAAATATGTAACATAAACAAAATAGATATGATACTAGATTTATTGTATTCAGATGTATGATTTATGTATCACTATTTTATGATGAAAAATAATTGAATGCAATGTTTATCCATATATATGGCCTGCCATCTACAAGAATAATACATTTAATTTCATTTCACCAAACATCATGGATTATTATCAATACATATTTACTGAAGATATATGATAATAAAATCATGTTATACATAATGGAAAACGTAACGACCGAGTTTTTTTAAAAAAAATTATGTTTGATAGCCAATGTAATACAAAAAAAATTTTCATAAAAACAAATATAATTTAAATATGTCCATTTTAACCTTTACATTGTAGTTTATGATACAATAATTATGATTTAATTTATAAAAAATATATTGCATAAAATATTAATAAATTATATTTTATTATTGAATGAAATTTTTGAAATGTATTTTTATTTTTTTAATATGATTACATTAAAAATTATTTTTATTAAAATTATTTTATAGAACTTATAAAAAATTAATTTGATAAATAAAATAAATTTTTGTTCTCATCATATCAAAATTATCATAGAGTAATAATTTTGAATTTTTTGTAAAATTTTGATTTTTGATGATTAATGAATGTATAGTTTTTACATAAAATTATAATTTATATCGATAAATGAATTAATTTTATTTTCTTATATTATAATAATTATTTAATTTATTTAAATTCAATTAATTACTTGTAAATACTATTGTTATTTTATTATATAATATGTTTATTTTTAGGATCAAAAATCAATTTTTCAGAAAAACTATGTTAAAATGCCTAATGTCTATCAATTTTTAATTAATAAAAATAACCAATATTTATAATTATAAAAAATGAACTATTTATATTATATAACTATATTTTTAAATTTATAATACTAAAATTATTATTATTAGTTAGAGAGTTTATGTGAACTCATATTATCCATAACAAATTATTTTTCTGAAAACGGGTTTCCATAATACATGAGGTTTTTATGTTAAACTAAATTGATTATGATAAAAATTATTCAAATTTTTGAATCGATATAATTAATATTTTCTTATAATTTTACCTTAATATTTGAAAAAAAAAGATTAATAATTGTAGTAAACATTAATTACCTCAATAAAACGAAAAATGAAAAATTTACTATAAAACAATAATTTGATCAAAAAATCCAATAAAAATAACCCTAATATTATTAACAATTATATTTAAATTTAATTTAAATTATATTTATATTTATTTATTATTTATTTTACATTATATGTTTTTATGTAATTAATTTAACGAAAATTATATTTTGTTACCACAAGGCGAAAATAGTATTTTTTGTTAATATTCAAATTCAATTAAGAAATATATTTTTATGGAAATAGTGGATTTTGTAAATAAATAATATTATAATAAAATATTATTATTAAATTAATTTTATTATATATAAATCATCATATAATTTTGATGATGTTAAAAGATAATTTTATTTATGTTTAATTTTTTTTTCAAAAAAATTCAATTTTCAATAAATGACTATTCTTATTATACAAGTGAAAATTAAAATATAGAGAAAATTATATAGATAAAATTATTATTATTTTTAGAATTAGTACATAGAAATTAACCAATAGTGACTTTTTCAAAATTTTCTGCGATAGGTGAATATGTGGGTAAAAAAATACTATATAATTAAAATATATGTTTTATGAAATAATAACGACCCCAAAAAGATGTAATAAATAATAAAATGTGTATTATCGTCCCAATATAATTCTTCCAAATAAAATAATGTAATTTTAGATTTCTTTTAAATATTTTATAAAGCTTTAGGTAATCCTTCAAAATGTATTATATATTTTATGAATTCAAATTCATTTCATAAATAATGCGACTCCACTACACATTAGCAAGGGTTATATTTTAATGTGTTAAGACAATGGACTTATAAAATATTTCATGCCAATCCCATTTTGTAGAAAACATGGGAAAAACATGGAATGGTTTGTGGTTTTTCATTATTTCAGTTTGTAGTGTCCAAAAACAAAATAATAAACAATTCCCTCCCTATTACTATATAAACCCACCCAATATACCGTATCAATTCACTAATTACATTTTGAGCTCATCATAAGTCATCTATACACTCCCTTGGGTGATCCCAATGTTCCCCTTGGCTCCCAAGAATCTTCTCCCAATCATTTGGAGGAACATATCAAAGTAAGGGATCATCTCCATCCTCTCTTCATTTCAATTCATGAACTTTGTTTTAAAATAGACATTTTTATTTCAATTGGTTATATTTTAGTCCTTTTAATAAAAAATATCTTACTTTAAATTTTTTGTTATCTCAGTGAGTTATCATTTATATTCCCCCATTTTGACCAATTCCTAAATCGTTACAATGGTGAAATTCTGTAAGGGATTTCTCTCTTGTCCTTTCTATTCAAACATCTCTATTGTTTATGCTTCCTAAGTTGACATTTATATGTTTGGATATTATCTTTCATGTTCCCCATACATTAAATTATATTTATAAATAATGATAGCATCCTTTAACACTCATAAATTCCACCTGCGATCCTTTAAGAACACCCGTTACTAGGGTAAAATTATGTAAAAGGTCGTCCACCCCCCTTTTTTAACAAGCAGTATTTCCCTATTATGTCATTTAATTTATTTTATTCCTATGTTGGGATTTATTATTATATATCCTAAATAAATACCATTTTTTATAAGTAATGATATCCCATTTCAATTTTATTTATCCTTCTTATTAATCTTTATGTATAATTATTACTATTCCGAATTTGTGCAAGGGTTTCCTTCCTTTCTCATTTTACTCTGAGTTTCATTTTGTTTATATACCACATTATATTCAATTAAAAGTGTTGGGGTATTATTTATAACCTAATAATACTACCATAATTATTCTTTAATGATTATTTAACATTTTATATCACATTAATTATTTCTATGTAGACCCGTTACAATGACAAAATTCTGTAATGGATTTCACCCATCCTATTTCCATTCAAATATTTATCTCATATCATGTATCAAAATTCCCGGTTATATATTATAATATTATTCCCCATGATCCCTTTACTATATATTTCAAGTATAAATTATGAGATACATTTTTATCTCTCATCGACCCAACTTATTAATTACCATATGATGGTGTTTTACTATCGAAATTACACCGTGATTTTCTAAGCCAAAATCATCATGTAGTGAATACAATACCCATTTATCAATAAAAGGTATTTACATATATGTATATATAATTAATTAATGGAACATACATATATCTATTCCATATTCCTTCATCTTGTAATATTTTATTATTTTGAATGGTTCCGTGTTATATGATCCATGTGGCACACTTATGCATAAAATAAAATTTTTATGAAGGGTGCACTGTGATAGCACTGCAATTCATTGAGAAACATTTAGTATCATGATGTGACATGTAAAATGTGGTTTTAATCATGATAATTTATTCTCAATGAGGGTTTAATCACTCTAATTAATGGAATATGAGCCTTGGATAGTGTTAATATCATGTTGAATTTTTTTTCACATTTCCATGTTATGATAATCAGGCTATATCATTCTTTTATGTTCATGATTCTCTTGCGCTCCTTTGATATACATATTACCAAGAATGTATTTAATTACGCTTTTTATTCCTTTTTCACTCCCTCACTAGGATTTTTATCTCATCATTTTATTATGTATGTCCTCCGGTTATCCCATGAAATAGAATATATGATGGAATTTTGTGATCATGTAAATGATGTCTTCAATAATGATGAAGTATTTTATGTCTTATGTGGTAATGTAATGTACCAAATCCAAAAATACATTATACCTATCGATATTCTGGGATGTATTAAGTGATATATTATTTAATAATACATATGTAAATGTGTAATAAAGATAAGGGTTGTTATAGTTGGTATCAGAGGATAATTTTAGTTATTTTTGTGATTAGGGATATAAAAGATTAGTGAAACCCATAGGGATAATACTGAGTATAATAAAATAATCCCTAAATTTTGGTGAGTATAGAGTAAGTGGTTTATTAAAAAAATACATGTTTTTCTAGATTTTAACTAGTAGTGGACGCTCTATCACATAAGTATCTTGCAGAAAAACCTAAAAACATCGCATTGAGCAAGACTCGAATAGGAACTAGTGCACCACAATGAGCCTTGTTGAACTATTGGTTCAACACTCTTAAGTGATGAAATTTTGAAAATTTATAATCATAGTATAAACTAATATCATGGGATAAAAACCCCAAAATAATATAAATTATGATGTAGATCATGGATAACATAGATTGAATCGAATAAATTAATAAAATGTGGAAATAAATGTAATTTAAAAGTTGTCCCTTTAATGTCATTAGATTGTCGATTTTGAGTATAATAGTTAAAAAGTACAAATCCTTAATTTTTTCCAATTATTATAGAAATTTGATGGATATGTGAAGAATATAGTAAATTTTTAAATTGAAAAGGCACAATTTCTTAATGAGGGGAATATAGTAACAACCCGAGTAATTTTTTAAAAAAATTATGTTTGATAGCCACTAAAATAAAAAAAAATTATCCTAAAATATTATCATTATTTAAATATGACCATTTTAACATTTAATTTAAAATTTATGATATGACTAGTATTATTTAATTTATATAATATATATGCAATAAATATATTAATAAATTTTTTTGATTATTCAATCAAAATTCGGTTATTTATTTTCTATTTTTTTAAAATATATTTTCATTGAAAATGAATTTTATAGAAATTATATTCTATAAAATATAGATAAATTAATTTATAAATATACAAAAAAAAATTCACATCATTTAGAAATTAACATAGCGTAATCATTTGGAATTTTTCAAAAAATATAGATTTTCTATTAATAGTGAAAATATAGTTTTTAAGTAAAATTGTAATTTCATTTGATAGATGAATTAATTTGATTTCAAGGTATTATATTTATTATTTATCTGTATTTAATTCAATTAATTACATTTAATTCATATTGAAACTAGAAATTATTAAAAAGATTCTTTTAGGATTAAAAAAGCAATTTTTTTTCTGAAGAATGGTTTAAATTGAATATTGTATCCAGATTTTTAATTAATTAAAATAACGTATAATGATAATTGTACTAAATGAAATATTTATATTATATATCTATATTTTTAGTATAAAATAAGAAAATCTATATTAGTAGTTTTAGTGTTAATGTGAACTCACATTTTCCTTAAATTTGTATTTTTTGGAAGACAATTTTCCTTAATACATGTGAGTTTTATATTAACCTAAATTGTTTTTGATAAAAAATATTCTATATATGGAATCCTATTAATTATTATTAGATAATAATTTAAAATTATTATTTTAAAAATATTATTAGTAATTGAAGTAAATATAAATTATAATGATAAAAGGAAAATAGAAGAATAAATGGTAAAAATTAATTTGATAAAAAATAGAATTATAGCAGCCCTATATGTATTAATATTTATATATAATTTTCATTTATATTCTTCATATATTTATTTATTTCAATTTTTACTTTATAATGTTTTATGTAATCAGTTTGAAAATATATATATTTTCATATGATAAGGCACAAATAGTATTTTATGATAATATCAAAATTCAAATAAGAAATATATTTTTAATGAATTACTAGATTTTCAAATAAATAATTTTTGAATTAAATATTATTATGAAATTTCATTTATTAAATATAATTGAATATATAAATTTTCTACTGTCATAATTAATTTTTATAAATGTTTAATATTTGTTTTTGTCAAAACAAATAAAATTTCGATAAATAATGACTTTTATTTAAATGTAAAAATTCAAATATTTAAAAAATAATATATATAATTAATATTATTTTTTTAATCTAGACTTTGAAATTATTGAATAGTTAATTTTTAATAATTTTTGGAGATAGTCATATTTTTGGAAAAAAATTAAAAAACTATACAAATAAAATATGTGTTTAATGAAATCATAAAGACCCCACAATGAGAAAATAAAAGTTTTAATGGGTATCATCAGAATCCATTAAGGTTAAAAAGTGTAGGAGTGTTAGAAAAATCATGATTTTAGGGGTATGAGAACAAGATCAAAACACTATATGATCATACCATGCATATCAAAGACTATAAATATTAATCATTGAATAAAGCATGGTAGTTCATAAGACACGATCAATACAGTGAAAAGTGATATAATATATTAAAACATAAAATTGAAATAAAAAGTGAAATTATGGAAAACACATAAGAATATAATAACCCTATGTCAAGGAAGCCTACCAAGGACTTCGTAACAAGTTAGGCTGGGGTTAGTCACCCATGGACCTGCTTCAGGTTTAAGATGCCCTCCTATGTACCCTATTGTTTTGGGATTGGTATTTCCTTCCATGTACCCTCTTTTATGTGCCTTATAGGTCCGCCCGTTTAGCCTCTTTTAATGGGATTTTTATTTTCTCCCACTTTCCCTCTTGTTTCAGGTATTGTATTTTCTCCGATTTACCCACTTGATTCGGGATTTAGAATTCCTATAGTTTACCATATTATTTGGTATAGGCATTACCTCCCCTGCAACCTCATTGAGCTCATTAAAAATTTATCATTAGAAAATGGATTATAGGGAGAAATACTTTCCACCCATCTCATAATAAGACTATTTATATATTTTCCACAAGATAATAAAACATTAATCATATTAGGAACCAAAAAAGTCATAGGTTTTATAAACATAAAATCATAACCAATGAAATGAAATGGTTATCATTAAAATTTTATCACCTAATATCTTATTGAAATGATATAATTTTCAAAACTTTTTCTCAAAGAAAAACCTGTAAAAAATGGGTTTTATAATCATATAACACATTTAAAGAAACATGTTTCAAAAATGCCATGACATTAAACATAATCCATTCATTGAAAGTATATAAATAGAATCTTTAGATAATATCCTAAAAGTTAAATAGTAAAATGAAACGATTTCATCATATATGGAAAATAGTTTTGAAATATTATTCAAATGTGTTTCTTAAGGATATATTATTTCTTCTTTGAAAAGACACTTGAATTCATAAAACAATTTAAAAATCATTTTCATATAAAATATGTTAAAAAAATATAAAGAATACATGAAATAAATTTGTAAATAGTTTTCCTTGAAAATTAATTTAAAAAAAATTTCCTAAAAGACTAAACATTTTAGATTTTAATTTAAACATCAAAGGAATGACGATGGGTAAATATTTACATGTCGTATGAGGTGAAAAGAACATTCTGTCTTCATGGTAAATAGGTTTGAAGAAATTCCTCATTCTAAAAGAGAAAATAATATGGCCTTGAAGATATTTGTAAAAGAAAAATGGGTAAAATTTACTTTTTAATTATGATAGTATTATGGTATAATATTCGTGGATACCATTTTTAGGGAAAATATATTTCTGAAAAAAGTGTGGAAAAAGTCCGGATTTCATAAAAACACATTATTTACAATGTTTTGAACCAATGAATAGAAATGTTTTACCAATACATGAGTATGTCACATATACGAAAAAGCGAATAAAAATCATGTCTTTCCATTAGATATTGATCATAATATTTCACCAATGAATCATTAACATAAGTAAATTTGAAAGAAGCAATATGACTGCATTAATTAACTATTATAAATTGGTAACATTGGATTATACTCCCCATTTAAGAAATGATATTTAAAAAAATTAAAATAACATTAAAACATTTAGTTTCACGTCATAAAATGTAAAATTGATGTATATACACCGAAAATAATGATTTCAGGTGCATAAAAAGAACGAGCCTCAAAGAAGGAAAATCGAGGGAAAACAATTTTACCAACAAGGTAACATTTGGAACATTAACCCAATTAAATAATGATAATAAAAAAGACATGTGAATAACAATAAATTTATGTATATGATACATATATAAAATAAAATAAAATTTTGTACATAGACCACACCAAAAGAATAGAGTGGTGAACATAACATGTATCCCATGAAAATTAAAAGTGAGATGAAACCCCCATTCATTTTGTCTTGACTCTCTTTATACTCATAAAATTATAACATATATGAAATATATGTTAACTATAAAAAAATTATAGGAGAAAATTATTATAAACTATACCATATATGGTTTGATTATAACCTTATATTTCCAACTTCTTAATGAGCATATGTTAATGGTAATATTTACTTTGTTTCTTTGCATGTGTCATAATTTGTTATACCATTTATCCTTTTTCATATATCATGATTCCATAATTTAAATAATTATATAAATATAAATTATATCTAGAATACATATATTAGAATAATATATATATTAATTAATTAAGAAATATAATACAACATTCATGGAGATGGTAAGCCGTACATATGCATCAATCTTGATTCTGTAATGAAAGAATGTTTCTAAATGAAATATGATTATACATGTAGGTATATATATAAAATTATTATATTATTATTATATATAATATATAATTTCACTAATCCAACTCTTTATACATTCCTTGTGGTGTTTGAACAATTAGCAATGCTTTGAGGGGTAGTAGGCCACACTTCTTTAATGCGATTATCTGGTTAACACCAATTGTAAAGTAAATTGATATGTGTTTTAAATGTAATAAATAAGATTAAGGGAAACTTAAATATAATATATGACATATATAACCATAATTTTTATGATAATGGATACTATTATTTGTGGTAAATTAGAAATTAATAATCATTGTTTCATTAGGTGTAATATGTCATGCATAGAAACAGTATGTTCGATATATTACCTCTAAATTGGGTAACTCCTTTTGGATTGTGACAATGGTCTTCCTTGAGAGGATATATTCATAAATGAAGGCTTTAAGGTAGAAGGTAGGATTTATTGTATTTTTATTGGTCAGGTATAGGCTAATCATAAGAGGTTATAGATGGGTTTGCAATTTGTAGAGTTGGTGGCCTTTCCTACAGAAGGAAAAGTATTCACTAGTAGTTATTGGAAAAAAAATGGCGTGTTCACATGTTCTTACCTAAACTATTTCACACCAAACCAACCAAATTAAATAGTTTAATGTTTATTTCTGACATATTGACATAAAATTGGGGTTTAAAATGTTTCTATGTCGTTTTGGGTCTTGTATTTCAGGTTTAATACGTTATTAAACAATTTTTTCTCTTAACCAATGTAATTAATTGAAATCACATTAACATATTTTTTTGGCACAAAATTTTTTTATCTTATTAGAAATTATAAATTAGTCTTCTTCCTATCATGGAATACATTTTTTAATTTATAATGATATAATTGAAATGAAATAATTTAAAATTAATCCCACTAATGGGTTGACACTACAAGATTGTATAGTATAAAATTCCAAAAGACTGATATGTTTTTATATCAAATGTGAATAAGAAATTGGTTCCATTTAAATACATTAGATTAATTGGAAAAAATATTTCCTAAATAAAATATTAAATTATTTGAAAATATAATTTATCTTTATAATTAAATTATTCGAGTAATCAGTTTTGAATTTAAATCTAGACTTTTTGACTAATCATTAAAAGCTGAATCATTATAAAAACTATCTAATGTTTATCATAACCTATTTTTACAAATCTCAAAAACATATAAAGATATTTTGAAATATTGAATCTAGAAAAGTTCCAAAACATTAATTTAAAAAGGGTTTCCATTAAAAGGAATTTAAAATGTCGTACTAAAAATATATATGTTTTAGTATAAAATTGGTGTTGATCTTGTATTATATCTATAGAATCTAATTGTTGAATATACGAAATCATATACTGAGTATATGACATATTTATTACATGACTATCACTGGCCAATCATAAAAAATTTAATTTTCTAGGATAAAATATCATTCTGACAATAATAATATTTTTATTTATATTCAATCTATTTTCGTATGAATTAATTGGTAACAAATGAATTCATCTTATAGTTGTGTACGGAACATATTTTCATTAATTAGCTAATACTATTCATATCCATCAACATTATGGCTACATTATATATCATAATAATAATATTTTTAATAATATAATACAATTTCTTTTCACTCAGTCTGGCAAGTTACACAATCCATAGAGGAAGGTCAATCTAGTATGGAATGTGTAATATCTTTTTTGTTCTATGTAAGGTACGCCAATATGTGATTGGGTTTAACATATTATAATCCAGTTTCATGTGAAATTAATGTTTGACATACTTTTTTTAATTTGTTTATATATAATATATATTTATAGTGTCACTTGATTTGAAAAAATATGAAAAATATAAGTTACATCAAAAAAATATTTCCCAAAATCTCAATGTGTTATTTTCTACACCGATAAAATAAATTTATAAATCTAAATAGATTCAGATTATCAAAGGTTAAATACATGAAAAATTTGTTCATATAACCCCACATTATATATGTTAATTTTAAAAAGTCCCTTGAAAATAAAATATTGGAAGAAAAGGGGTTACCAATAGTATCATATAACTGGGTTTCCACATAAGAGAACAAAGGTTTCAAGTGAAAATAGGGAAATGTAATAAAAATCTGACTATGAAGTACTTGTGGATAGTGATAGAGAACAATGTATGGAGAAATAGAACAATCACCATGCCATAAATCTACGATGAACTAAGGGACAATATATTTTGTCAAAAAATGAGGTACTATGATAACAATTTTAGTTTCAATATCCTTTTTTCATAATGTACAGTTGATGAATTTTAATTAAATGTTCAACTTGAATACTTTCTCAATAATGTAACTCTTTATTGTTCGTTGATCCACTATACCACATTATCTAAAAAAGAATGTGACTTTTCAATTCATGAAGTAATATTATATAATGAGGCCTATGAAATTTCACCCCATTTGTCATCATTTATGATAAACACATTGTATTTTGATCATTATATCCAGTATGAATAAATTATCACATATATAGATAACACTTTAATCATACTCACATCATGTACTGTTTAACATAATCATTCCATAAATTGTTAACCTCATATATAATTTGAAATATGTAAATTAAAGTATTTATAAATAAATTCATGAAATTAATTTATCATTGATCCCCATGTATATCAAATTATGACTTGGTTTTCACATTACAAACATGTGAAAACCCTCATTGTATATTTCGTTGAATCATTGTAATAACATTTATTTACATTTTTGATGGAAAATTTGATTTCTTACTTATTATAATGATTAAGGGATATATTATTTAAATACATTAAGTTATAAACATCACCCTTGTAGAAATAGACCAATTTTTTAATATTCAGGTATAGGGTATTCTGTAAAGTACACTTTACTTATTCATTTCCAGAATGTCATTATCCAAACATAATTATCTCATCATCAAACATTAATTAATAGGATTCTTCCATTAATCAAAATAACACCATCGCATAAAGTAACATTTAATGTCTTATCACACTTCAAAATTTCATATTATATCCATAATGAAAACATATACTAAAAATACATCTATATTACATGATTCCAATTCCAAAATACTCCATTAATCAAACAATATTATTAAACCATTACTCATGATTAATCAACTTATTCATTAGTAACTCATTCCTATAATATGAAATATGAACCATGTATTAATGTTCCTCATCCTCAAGAAAATCATTCTTTTTATGATTAATGTAAATATTATTGGATGAATATCACATACCTTTCCGATATCATTCATAGTCTCTTTATCTTTAGACGAATAAGGAACTCATGTACCAAAATCCATATTTTATTTTTGAGATTTCGATATTGTAAATGGATATTAATAATTCCCATACAATCCACATATAAATCATTAAATTTTTAACATTTTACTTATAGTTATATCTATTTACAAATATTAGAAAGAACTCGACGATAAACAAATATCATATAATTAATCAACATTATCATGAAAATTTACTTATAGGATGTGTAAATCATGATCCATTCCTTAATCTATCACACCTTAGGTTAATCTTATGTTATTAATACATAACATTTGGAGATAAAAAATTATTTATAATAGTACATACCATTTGGAGAAAAGAAATTAAATGCACCGTTCATAGAGAAGTTTAGCCGAACGTACGCAAGAACACTACTATCATTTCTGTTTTGTGTTTAATGGAATGAAATCGTAATTATAAATAGTTATATTATAATTATAGTATAATATCATATATTATTTCAGTAACTACATCCTCTATACATTCCAAATATTTTATGAACGAGTCGTATAACATTGAGGGGTGGTAGTCTGCACTTTCTCAAATGAAATTGTCGTATTTACCCATTATGGAAACCCAAAAGGTATGATATAAATGAAAAATACAGAAGCATAAAAACAATATAAATATAATATATATCATATATAAATATAGTTCCATCATAATGTCCACCATTAGAGGTGGTAGGAGATAATTGAACAATCATCATTTCAGGAGCCAGTAGTTTGCAGTCCAAAGAAGTTGTATGTTCCTTACCCATTATACATAGGTGTGTGTAAGTGTAGTTACAATTATTCTCATAAAAATTAATATTATATTTATTATAGTGGGTTTTTAATGTAAAAAATGAATAAAAATATCATATGGAGTGAAGAAGTAAAATAACAGAAGAGAACTTGAGGGAAGATGTAACCTTTAAATTGGGTAACTCCCTTCGATTTGAACTAAAATGATTTCTTGAAAATCATTATGACAATGGTAAGGCTATTAGATATAATAAAGGAATTTTGGGTAGTGGTTGGACGATCCAAGGGTTCTTGAGTGGTATGAGAAAGGGTTAGAGTTGATGGATTCTTATAAGAGTGGGAGGGGCTCTTTAGGAAAGTTTAAAATTATTATTTTATCATAAAATGAGTTTCAGTTTAAAATGGTCCAAAAAATATTTAACTATAATATAAGGTGAATATCATTATAAATAAAATCATCCAATAATTTATATACAGGTTTTTTATAATTTATTTAATCCATATCATTCTAATTTATCCCTTTGTTAACTTATTTAAAATTAATGATCTCCTCTTATATATTCATACTATATGGTAAATATATTGACAATAAATTTAAAAGCATCCCAAAATAGATCATTAATTATTGTTTTAATATTATATATTTAATTTCTCTATATAATATATTTTTATGACAATTTTATCAATTAATAAAATATTATTTGTTTTAGAAACTCATTTATGTCAGTTTATAATCTATTCATATCTATAAATTTTGAAATATATATATATATATTATTTTTTTGAACAAAAATTCATTAATTCCAATACAAGAAGTCATTAGTAACTCTAAAATCATGGATTCCATAAAAGTTTTCAATATAAATTTATTTTAATATTTAACATCTCATTTATTAAAAAAAAATCATTAATAAAGTTACCATTACATCGTCAGTGTGTCATAAATAATTTTATTTATATAATGTCTACACATTATAAATAAAATACCATGATGTATGATATCTTTTTTTCTTTATAATGAATATTTATAGTCGGAGTAATCATTCATATTACCACATATAAAAATGTTATACTAAAAGATACATGTTTATGTAATTTTTTTCCTTACGTTAAGTAAATTAATATAAAGTGTAATTATCAATCCAAAGTTTCTCTAGGGGGTCCCAAAATTGACCCAAGGATACCCTGTTAAGTCAACAAGGTTTTCCTTATGATTTTTCCATTCCTTCACATAAAGGGGGTGATTTTTAAGTCATCAAGGATTCCTTATGACTTGATCATTCCTCATGTTTTGAAAATCACAAACACCTTATCTTAAGGCAAATTTCATTTTACCCATGTTTTAATTTTATATGGAAAATTTCCTTCCAAAAGGTAATTTACCCCAACCTTGTTTTCATTGATCATATGAATATTTATCTTAATTATAAAACTCAGATTCATATATATAACCTCAAAATCATATAATACTTAGATGTGAAGTATTCTGTTTTAGGATCCAAATTCCTGTTATAATCTTTTACGAAGTTCTACTCAAAATTCCTTGCTACGAACATTAATATAGTTCAACTCTAAGTTCTGATTATGAGCCTATATAAAGTTATAACTATGAATTATAATGACGAATTATGATTATGAATTCTCATTCCGAATTCTGATGATGAATTCTGATTACGAATTCTCATTAAGAATTCTGATGAAGAATTCTGTTTACGAATTATCATTCCAAATTCAGATGATGAATTATGATTACAAATTCTCATTCTAAATTCTGATGATGAATTCCAATTATGAATTCTAAATACTAATTATGATGATGAATTCTGATTATGAATTCTCATTACGAATTCAAATGATGAATTCTGATTACAAATTCTCATTACGATTTCTGATTATGAATTCTGGTTACAAAATCACATTACGAATTCAGATGAAGAATTCTGATTATGAATTATCATTAAGAATTCATCAGAAAAATATAATCTGAATATATCTTTATTATAAACTCAGAATTATTTTAGACTCTGATCCTTTTCTTAAATTCTATACTTTTATTTACCTCCATTCTGAATTATAGTTTAGTTATACTTACACATGATCTATTATAAAACGATGTCGTGTCTTCAATTATCAATTAATCGTTGGTTGTGTAACATATGTACAGGTCCCTCCGAAATTCAAGTAGAAATATGAATGTTGGAGGAGGGAGCCGACCGTTGGATCATCGCCTATAAATATGAGCTCAATTGAAAATAAGAAACAACACTTTTGACAACACATTTATTTTGGTGCTTACATGATGTTGAAGTGATTTCTAGAGAGGGAGGATCTTATCAACTCTCAGAGATTCGTGAAGAAAGTTTGAACAACATGATCGAACTTTTCCTTGTGAAGACTTTTTCGTGCGACTCTGATTACTGCTAATTACAATCGAGGGCTTCCGGGGATAGGAAAACATAGGTGCCGACTACCGGATAGTTGTGGGCTTGTGGGGATAGCAATACAGATACCGATCATCAGATTGAGGTCTTACCCTGGTGTGGTTAAGACAAACTTTCTTGAATGTATAAATCAAGGGACCACTCATACAGGGATTTCAGATACCCTTATCGTTGGGATGAAAGAGTTATTGTTTGTTACTTGTAGTTTTTACTACATTTTTTTTCTACAGTATTTTTTATTGTTAAGGAATGTATTACTTTTTTATACTTCATTTAGTATACTAAGATTTAGTTAGATTCAATTTACTTTAAGTTATAATCATAGATGGTGTAAACATTTATAATGTTTCATTTCCGGAATCACTTTTCCAGATTCAAGCATATTATTATATCTTAGAGGTTTTTTTGAATTATTTTATGTAACCTTGTTAAACATAACCACCTTTAAATGTTCCAAATAAATTTTAAAAAGTATAATTCACCCAACCTCTTGTATTTGAGAATATCATACTTATATATTTGATCCTACATTTGGTATTATAGAGTATATCATACTCACATACCGTCTAATAATTGGTATCAATGTACTGGTTCAATCTGAATTAATCTTTCCATTAAATTCAGATGAATTTTTCTTCTCATAACATTCGGAATTGAACATTAATTTTCAAATTTCTGGTTGTATAACTTTCCGAATCTATTTTTCGGAATCATAGTTCGGATTCACTTTTTTCTTAGATATAAAATTTTCCTTGGTTAGTAGATATTCTCTTATTTATAGACTTATACATCTAACAAGTTCGGGTGCCAATTTATTTATTTATAATGGAAGGTTTAATTGTTGGTTCTATTTAAGTCCCAAATCCAACTAGACCACCAATTTTTTATTGTAATGACAAAGAGTATTGGAGTGGTCGAATGAAGACATTCATTATCATTACAGGGGTAGATAACATTGTTGTTCTTACCAGAGGATATAAAATTCCTCACATGGAAGATAGTACATCTAGTAATCATAAAAAAGATGAATACCAACTCAACAATATGGTACACAATACATTTGTTTTTTCAATGACTAGGAACATATATATCTTGATTTCTTCTTGTGAAGACGCTATTTTTATATGGAATAAACATGAAGTTTCACATTTTGGTACATTTAAATAGACTGAGACTAGAAGAGCCATGCTCAGAGCTGAGTATCATGGATTTAATTTTCCTTATGGAGAACCAATTTGTATGTTGCAATAGAGATTCATGACTATTTTGAATAGACTAAAATGTATGGGAGAGAAAGGTCTATATGATGAATCCCTTGTTGACATGTTCATAGATATTATTCCCAATGAGTGGGAGTCAAAGACAACAACTACAGATGAAAACAGAAAGGTTACTCAAATTTCTCTTAATGAACTTTTTGGAACTCTTCTTCAACATGAGACTAGAATGAAGAGAGATGCTGACAAAATAAAGAAGAAGAATGTGAATAATAGTGTAACTTTTACTATAACATCAAATCACGTGAAATATAAGACTCTTGAGAGAGTTACTAGATCCAAATCTAATATATTTATTATCCAATCTGAATCTAGTTTGTGTAATGTATCTGAAAACGAGTTAGCTAATCTTGTTCTAAAAATGAACAAGATAGATGGAAAGAGAAATTTCCAATCCACGTATATGAAGATGGAAAGGAAAAATAAGAAAGATTCAGAAGTCAATTTCTATGAATGAAAGAGATCTGGACAAAAAATAACAGATTATAATTTTCTTAAAAAAAATAAATAAAAGAGAGGAATTCTGAAAGGAATAAGAAGAAGTATTACAAGGCTATATCTAAGAATGTTCTGAATGATAATTACACAAGGAGTGCCAGTGGTGGTGACTCTTAAAATGAATCATCAGATTAAGAATCTTCAGGAAAGAGGAATCTTGATATAATATCCAGACTACCAATTGAAAATAATTGCTTTATATATAAGGTACCCAATGCTGAATCCTTGAAATATGTTTCTCTAAATGATAATGATAGTAAATATTATAACTCTTCTGGTGAAGAATCTTCTTCTGTAGAAGAAAATAATTTAACTACCTATAAAGAAGATTCTAGGTTTGTTGATCTTCTTGAGATTGAGAACTCAAAAATCCGTAAAATGATTGATAAGGTAAATTCTACGAATACTATTCCTACAAAGAAAATATCAAATATTTCTAAAGATCTAGATAAGATAATTTTTTATTTTGAAAATATTTCAAAATATATCGAGGAAGTAAATTCCAAAAAGGATAAACTTTATAAAGATCTAGAAAAAGTAATTTCTAGGAAAAAATGATTTTGAGCCTAACTCTTGCTCAAAATAAAATATTTTTGAAGACAAGAACTTAGTTATTAAACTCAAATCCGAAATAATTTTCTTGAGGAAGTGTTCTCAAACATTACCCTAGGTAAGGAAAATTTGGATGAAACGCTTTCTCAAATCCATCCTTAATGAAATACTACTGTTTTTGTTACACTGGTTCTAAACCAATTTTCAGTAATAACTACATTGTTTTACAATGTGCCCCATTATGTACTAAATTTTAGTGTGGTGGTCACTGGGAAAATAATTTTTCCTTCAAAAAACCAATATTTAAGATTTCATAAGGCTTATTTTTCTAAGAAGATGCGGGTACCCAAAAATTTTCTTTATGAAACATCAGGATCCATGCAAGTATGTAATCCGAAAACCTAACTTTTTCTTGTTTTTCATGAAAACATAGAAAGTTCCAACAAAAAAACTTGGTACATTGATAGTAGATGTTCCCGATATATGACGGGTAACAAAAACTATTTTGAAAATATTATCAAGACGAAAGGAGGAAAAGTAACATTCAGAGATAATGTTCTGGGAAAAATTATTGGTATATGTAACATTATTCTTTTGGAAAATCTATGATTTCAGATGTTTTATTTATTAAGGGTCTTAAGCCCAACCTCATAAGCATAATTCAGTTATATGATGAAGGTTACCTTGTGAATTTTAAGAATGATAAATTCCTAGTACACAATTCCATGGAAAAATTTATTCTTTCTGTCAATTGGAAAGAGAATTATTACACAATAAAAAAAGAAGACCTTAAGATCAAATACCAACCATTCCATAGTGTAATAGAAGATCATTCAAGGTTATTGAATAGAAGGATATGAAATTGTATCCTTAGGAACATATGCATGATTTCTAAGAAATGTTTAGTTAAGGATCTACAGGAGCCTATATTTGATTCTTCAAAAGTTTCCGATCATTTTCAATATGGCTAGAAAGATAAATCATGTTTTAAATATATCGGTCATGTCTCCAAAACTAATACATTACAGTTGGTTCACATGGAAATTTTTGTGTCAACGGAAAATGGAAGAATTGGGGGAATGTATTATGTATTTGTCTTAGTTGATGATTACACTAGATTTCCATGGGTCTATTTTCTAGAAAATAAGTCTAATGCTTTTTCTTATTTTATATTTTTTAGAGCCCAAGTCAAAATTGAGAAAAACAATCTGTTGAATACTATTCATAGTGATCATCGAGGAGAATTTCAAAATTCTGATTTTGAAACATTTTATAGTAGAAATGTTATTACTCACAACTTTTCAACACCAAAAACACGTTAATAGAATGATGTTGTTGAAAGAAGAAATAGAATTATTCAAGAGATAATGTGAACCATGTTGAATGAGTTTTCTATAACCAAACATTTTTGAGATAAAGCTATATATATTTGTTGTTATACTATAAATTGAGTTTTGATTAGACAATTTCTTATTAAAACTCCTTATGAATTATGGATTATTAGAAAACCCAGACATTCCTACTTTAAGGTTTTTTGTTGCAAGGAATTCATTCTGAATACCAAAGATAATTTACACAAATTCGCCTCAAAATATGATGAAGGGATTGTTGTAGGAAACTCCACAACTTCTAAGGCATATAGAGTTTCTAACAAAACCCCTTGTACTGTTGAAGAGACAGTACATGTTAAATTTGATGAAACCGATCGTTTTATTTCTAAACAATTCCAACCTACATCCTCGGATGTGTTTTCAAAAACTGATTATCAACCATAGTTAAAAAATCCTTCTGATAAGGAAAATTTTCAAGATGATGTTTCTGAATCATATACCCCAGATGATTTCCTACCCTATATTGATGAACAAGTTTTACAAAACCCAAATTTGTTGTTTCTTAAGAATAATCCTATTGATAGTATCATTGGTGATGTCAATAAACCTGTAAGGTCTAGAAGTTCCTTAAGAAATTAAGTAGATCATCTGTCATTCCTTTCCCAATTTGAACCAGAAAGCACTGATTAAGCTTTAGTTATTTATGATCGGATCAATGCCATGCAAGATAAACTAAATAAATTAGAAAGGAATAAAGTTTGGACCTTGGTTGAATGACCTAAGGAAACATCTGTTATTGGAGTAAAATGGTTTTTCAGAAATAAATGTGATGAAAATGGAATCATTGTTATAAATAAAGCTAGATTAGCTGCTAAAGGCTATATTCAACAGAAGGAATAGACTATGATGAATCATATGCTCTAGTAGATAGAGTTGAATCTATTCATATTCTTCATTCCTTTACAACATTATTCAATTTCAAAAAATTTCAAATGGATGTGAAATGTGATTTTCTTAACATTTTTGTGAATGATAATGTTTTTGATGAACAAACTCATGGATTTAAAGATACAAAATATCTTGATCAAGTTTTTAGACTTATCAGAACTTTGTATGGCCTTAAACAAGCCCCACGAGCTTGGTATGATAGACTTACAGGATTTTTGTTCCAAAATAACTATGTTAAGCTAAATGCAGATCTAACCCATTTTATAATAAAAGATAAGAAAAATTATTGTATTGTTCAAATTTATAATGATGACATTATATTTTGTTCATCTCAATAATATTTAACCGATTCCTTTGCGGATAAAATGATATATGAGTTTGAAATGAGTATTATGGGTGAGTTAATATTTTTCCATGGTTTTCAAATTTCTCAAAAACCAGAATGAATATACATATACAAACATAAGTATATTAAAGATCATCTTAAAAATTAGGGATATGACTACACAAAAAGTATTAGTACACCCGTTGGTACCTCAAACACATGTGATCTTGATGATGTTGGGAAACCAGTGGATGAAATATCTTTTAGAGGAATGATATAAAGCTTACTATACTTTACATATAGTCATCAATAAATGAAGTATTTAGTATGATTATGTTCTAGATATCAATCTAATCCTATGGAATCTCATTTAAAGGAAGTGAAAATAAATTGTCTCTACATAAAGGGAACCATGGATTTAGGACTATTTGATACTTCTGGAAATTATTTTTTCATAAAAGGTTTTTTAGATGCTGAATTTGGTGGATGTATAATGGATAGAAAGAGTACATATAGAAATTGTCATTTCTTAGGAGATTCTTTAGTTTCTTGGTCTTTCATGAATCAACACTCAGTAGCACTCTCTACTACGGAGGTTGAATAAGTTGCAGCTAGAAGTTGTTGTGCTCATGTGTTTTGGATGAAACACACACTCACAGACTATGGATTGAGTTTTACTAAGAATCAAATTTTGTGTGATAACACAAGTTCCATAACCCTTAGTAATAACCCTGCACACTACTCTTGTGCAAAGAACATAAGATTTAGGCATCACTTTTGTTTGGGATCAGACAAAAAAAAGATATATCATTCTACAATTTATTAGAACAGAAGATCAAATTTCTAAAATTTTCACAAAATCATTACCCTCTGATAGATTTTAATACATTAAACAGATGTTTGGAATGATAACCGTGAAGAATTATTCCTTCATTATCTTCTTGTTGAACCATTCTACTTACAGTAATATAATCCATTTTATAGGGGGAGCACATCTACATTTATGTTATTCAAAACTTTTATTGTTGATTTTTCTAAATTCTTCCTAATGATGTTTTTAATTTTTTTTCGTAGTTAGTTTCCCAAAATACTTTCATACTGAAAATTATCGTAATGAAATTATCAGAACTGGAATTTTCATAATTAATGTTTTGGAAGAGAAAATTTTTGTAATAAAATTTTCTGAATTGAAATTTTCGTAATGGTAGTTTGGAATTGATGTTTTCGTAATGGAATTCATCAGACCTTAAATTTCCGTAATGGAAATTTTTCGTACTCAGAATATTTGTAATGTAAATTTTCCGTACTGAGAACATTCATGAAGAAAATTTTTCGTACTCATAATTTTTGTAATGGAAATTTTCCGTACTCAGAACATTCGTAATGAGATTTTTCCATAATCAGAATTTTCATAATGGAAATTTTCATAATATATTTTTTTTTAATGAAAATTTTTCGTACTCAATTTTTTTGTAATGGGTTTTTTATGAGTTATTCATATTAAAATTTTCTTTAGGAATAATATCACCATTTACGAATAATCTTACTATCCAAATATGAAAGGTATGACTTGATTACATAAGTTTTTGAAGTCACTTTTACTTGCTGGTAGTTTCTTTTTATTTTAAAATTTTACAAATTAATGTTTCCTTAAATTGGAATATTTTTCATCAAACTTAAAAAGATCAGATTTAATATTTTATTTGTGGGTATGTTTTCAACAGTCAGATCAGATCAGAGATTTTTTCAACCGTTTGATTGGTTTTGGAAGATGAAAGGTTACCTACATCGCCTATATAAAGGGCCCCCCCATTTGTGTCCCACATTGATTTCATGCTCTCGCGTCTCGAAGCTCTACCTCAGTTCTTAAATCCCTTTCCGAATCTCTCAGAGATCCTTGTATCCGAATGTCCGTAGAAGCTATATCTCAAGAAATTTCTACCATGAAGACAATCTCAAAATGGCACATGTACAGGGAAAGGTTGGTGCTTCCGAACATTTTCAAGTTCTATTCTATCATCACTAAGAATATCAAGCTGAATGGTTGAGAAGATGTATGCTTATCCAAAAATGTTGTTCAAGATGTGGTATATCCAATGTTACTCAGAGAATTTCATGATTCAGAAAGTTTCTTTTTAGAAGAATGTAGATAATGGTTTTCTTTCAAGTCTTATATAAAGACTTTCAAACTTTCTTACAACAAGGCTGCAAGCTTGGTGGGGCTGACATACAAAGGAGAAGCTGATTATTTCTCAAAAAAACTTCCAGCTGTTTTAGGTAGCTTTTTTAAGGTATAGGCCTTACAATTTCATGAACATGATGATGTAAATATAACCAAAATAGCTCACCTGTCCTCTAACAACGGTATTCTATAATTATGGTTACTAGGTTTCTTGGATCCGAGAAAGGGTGACAAAGATACCCAGAAGAAGAGCGACATATATTTCATAGACTTCCTTCTGAATCTAAGGAAAATAAATTTGATGAGGCATGTTCTGGATACAATTCAGAACATCATGAATGGAAATTTGAGAGCCCAAATAATCATATATCATGCCTTATTATCAAAGCTAATAGTTCAGTGTTTGGATTCATTCAAGATTGCATGAAAATCCATGGCTAATAATTGTCTGGTTATTCTTTTTAGTGATGACACATTGAAAAGTATTAATATGGCCTATTCTAAGGAGATAGAAGAATTTTAAAATCGGTCAGAGGAAGAGGCATATGCCAATCTAGAAAATGTAGAGAAAACTGATCAAGTGAAGAAGGTTGGTAAGAAGAGGAAATTGAATGAAGTGGTGGCTGATGAAAAGGAAACTAAATCTAAGGAAACCCAATCCAAACCTCCCAATATAAAGAAACAGAAATCATATCTAGATGAGGTGGTTGATAAATGGAGGGAAGATAAGGAGAAAATGAAGGAAGGTGAAACTCAGTTCGGATTGGACCTTGCTAATGCTAAATCTTTAATGGATAAGTCTATTGAATACCATCAGAAGGTAGAAAAAGAAAAGAAAATGAAGAAGAAAATGTCTGAAGCTGAAGTTGTTCAATCTCTCTTGATGTCTACAGTGGTAGCCTCTACGAATATTCTCGTACCAGAAACATTCCATATTGATCCATTATCAGAGACCCTTGGAAATAATTACTTCACACCGGAAAAGACTAAAGATAAAGAAGTCGTTGAAGAAGTAGAATAAGAAGTTATTGAAATATTAGAAGAAGAAGAAGAGGAAGTAGTGGACGAAGAATAAGTAGAAGAAGAATGTGGTGATCAAGATGACTTGATTAAACAACTAGAAGAGTATTAAGAAAAATAAAATCCATTAGAAAAAGTACCACTCCAATCTTCTTAAGGACGAGTCCTCAAAGATTATCACTCTGGGAACGGGAGATGAGAAAGATGGAAACAAAGATGACCAAATTATAGGCTTATACAAACAATATGAGGAGGACAAGAAATACATGAAGAAGATGAAAACTCTTCTGAAGAAGTTAATCCCCAAGGGAAAGGAAGACAAATAGACCAATCTGCTCTTTTGTTGTAATGTCCTTCGTTGTAAAAATCATTTCAATCTTAATGAAAGAATTGGTTTCCATTGTTGTTTGTATATATTTACTAATGATTCAGGTACTTTATTGTTTTTCCATTCCGTCAAATTATTTATGAAAATCAAAAATGGGGAGAAGGAAAAAGATCTACTCAATAGAGGGGGAAGGAAAAATTTAAAAGGGAGAAGAAAAATGTCTAATATAAGAAGAACTATCCTTGAGTAAGGGGGAGTTCTCATTAAGAATTCTACATTCAAATGAAATCTATCATTCCAGAAATATATAATACAAACCTTAGAGTTTGAATGCCTAAGGGGGAGTTAGTCGTATTCACTATTTATTATAAACAAAGGGAGATAATAGTTAATTTCAAAGACTAAAAATTTATTCCATGTCCTTAAATTATTTATCGTAAGGATGCTTGTGCTTTCCAAAAAGGGGGTGATTGTTGATTTAATAAGGTTTTCCTTAGCAATTTTATATTCCTTCACATAAATGTGGAGATTGTTATGTCATCAAGGTTTCCTTGTGACTTGATTATTACTCTTGTTTTGAAAATCACAAACACCTTATCTTAAAAAAAATTCATTTTACCCCTCTTTTACTTTCATAAGGAAAATTTACATCCTAAAAGAAATTTACCCATACCATGTTTTCATTGATCGTATTAAAATTTTTATTATGTATAAAACTCGTATTCATATATATATCCTCAGAATCATATAATACTTAGATATGCAGTATTTTTTTTTAGGATATGAATTCTTATTACGATCTTTTATGAAGATCTACTATGAATACCTTTCTAAGAACTTTTATAATGTTCAACTCGGAATTCTGATTACAAACCTACATAAAGTTATAACTGTGAATTATAATGATGAATTCAGATTATGAATTCTCATTCTGAATTCTGATGATGAATTATAATTACGAATTCTCATTACGAATTCTGATGTGGAATTCTGATTATGAATTCTCATTCAATATTCTGATGATGAATTCTGATTACGAATTCTCATTCTGAATTCTGATGATGAATTCTAATTACAAATTCTCATTATGAATTCTGATGAGGAATTCTGATTACGAATTCTCATTATGAATTCATATGATGAATTCTAATTACAAATTCTCGTTATGAATTCTAATGATGAATTATGGTTACAGATTATCATTATGAATTTAGATGATGAATTTTGATTAAGAATTTTCATTAATAATTCCTTATAAAAACAGAATCCAAATATTACATTATTATAGACTCTGAATTTTGTTTGACTTCGAACCGTTGCTTACATTCTGAACTTTTATTTACCTCCATTCTAAATTATATATTAGTTATATGTATAATTGATCTATTATATAATGATGTCGTGCCTTCAGTTATCAACTAACCGTTGGTTATGTGGCACTTGTACAGGTCCCTCCGAAATTCAAGGAGAAATATGAATCTTGGAGGAGGGAGCCGACCATTAGAGCCTAGCCTATAAATAGGATCTCATTTGAAAATAAGAAATAAAACATTTGAAAACACATTGATTTTGGTGATTACATGTAGTTGAAGTGATATCAAGAGAGAGAGGCTCTTATCAACTCTCAATACTTCATGCAGAATTTTTCAACAGCTTCTTCAATCATTTCCTTGTGCAGACATGCTTTGTGCGACTCCAATTATTGGTAATTACAATCGAGGGCTTCATGGGATAGGAAGAAAGAGGTGTCGACTACCTGATAGTTGAGGGCTTGCCGGGATAGCAAGACAGATAGTGATCTTTAGATTGAGGGCATACCCTGGTGTTGGTAACACAAACATTCTTGGAAGTATAAATCATGGGACCTCTTTTCCAGGGTTGTTGGATACCCTTCTCTTTGGGTTAAAAGAGTTATTTTTTGTGACCTGTTGTTTTTACTACATTTCTTTTACACTATATTTTGTATTGTTAAGGAATGTATAAATTTCTTATACATCTTTACATATACTCTTATTTAGTAAGATTCTATACACTTTAAGGTAGAATCTTAGTTGGTGTAAAATTTTATAATTTTTAATTTACAGAATCACTTTTCCATATTCAAGGAATTTATTAGATCTTAGAGTTTTTGTGAGTTATCTTGCTTATCCTTGATAAATATAACCACCTTTAAAAATTCCAAAGGAATTTTTAAAATTATAATTAACCCCCCCCCCCCCTCTTGTATTTGAGAATCTCATACTTATATATTCGATCCCACATTTGTTATTATAGAGTATATCATACTCACATACCATCTAACATACCCTTGGTAAGAAAAAATAATATCCAATAGGGTTTGGACAAGAGTACAGGTAATTTAATATTTTTATAATATTATTTTTTACCCTTATTTACTATATTTACCCTTTAACAATGTTAAATAAAATATTTTTTGAATTAAATATTCATAATTTATAAAATTAAAAGTTAAATAATTACACAAATTTTACATACTTATTAAAAATATGGAATAATTTTTTTAAAATTCAAAACACAAAAGTGGAAGAAATTAATTTAAAATTAATTCACATTGCCAAAACAAAAAGTGTGTTTTTACGAAATAATAAATATCCAAAGATTGACCCTTGTTTCTATCCAATTTAAATGTGAAATTACTTCGAATGAATTTTTTTTATTAATATGTAAAAATATAATCAAACTAAACATTCAAACCAATGAAAAATATGATCTAAAAATATAAATTAAGTACATGAAAAGGGAGTTTTGAATTAAAATATGGTATTTTCACCATTCATTAAACACTGATCATTATCAACTAAATACCAAATTTTATCCAATGTAAATTTTTATGTCTCAATTCTAATGAAGAATGCTATTTTTTCAAATACCGCATATCAAAGATACAAAAACTATATTTAAAAATGGTTCTCCATCAAAATGGGGTAAATCGACACATTAATGAATATTTTGGTATTTTTTCTTAAAACTAGATCCGTTCACATTTTATGACTCTAACTATCAATGGATGAATGTAAAAAAATAACAAACATGTGTAATCATATTGAATTTAGTTTTGTTCGTTACCGCCAATACAATAACTATGTGTTATGTACCATGTAATGTAATAATATTGTAGTATTATTTTTCAGTATAACTCAACTTTTGGTTCAACATAATATTTCAATGAAACCCTTTGTTTCTTATTGAGTACGACATCAAAAATTGCATCCCCTTTAATGAAAATTTAATATTTAATTCAAAAATATTAACAAATATGAAAAATTCATATCCAATATTTACCTAGTATGTTATATCTTTTTCCCCTTTTGGGAATTGAATCCATGTAATTCTATTCACTTATCAAATATGTGGGGGTATTTATCCCCCATAGAATTTTCAGAGTCCAAAGTTTCCTCTTCAAAAATATGGTTTTTACACAAAACCATTTCATGATCAATTACCTTATTCCGTAACACTTTCTCTCCTCTGTCAAGAATCTGGGCTAGTTGTCCCACATATGAATGATTATCTTCCAACTAAACTGCTTCTAGACCCAATACATGATATGGATATGTAAAATTCATTCTCAATAATGATACATGAAAAAAATTGTGTACCTCATATAAACATGGAGGTAAATCCACTCTATAGGAAACTGATCCAACTTTCTCCATGAATTCTTAATGATGAATGATCCTCATACTCAGCATTCCCTTCTTACCAAAATGAATCACATTATACAATGGAGAAACATTGAGAAAGTCATAATCACTGACCTCTAAAGAATGATCCTTCCTCATGTTACCCACACAACTTTTCTTCCTACTATAAAATGTTCTCATGTTCTTCAAAGTCAACCGAATTGTTTCTTCCATCTCTTCTATGAATTTTTGTCCCATTAGTTTCCTGTCACCTACTCCATACCCAAAAAAATGGAGTTCGATGCCGCTTTCCATATAATGCATCAAATGTACCCATATATATACTGTAATGAAATCTGTTATAATAAGAAAATTATCCCAAAATAATATTTTGGTCCAAAACTGCCTGGTAATCCATTGAACAATAACATAGAATGTCCTCCAATGTCTTAATTGTTCATTATGACTCTCCTTCTAATTGTGGATAAAAATATGTAATCAAATTTAATTCAATACCCTACGGCATCTGATGGCTCTTCCAAAAGTTATAGGTAAATATTTGAGTATGATCATATACAATGGAGATGGGAACTCCATGAATATTGAAAATCTATTTAACATACAACCTAGAATGTTAATCTAGATGCAAAATATCTCAAATAGAAAGGAAATGAGGAGATATAGTCAAGTGATCAACATTAACACAAATTGAATTATTAACTCGAGATTTCTTTGGTAATCCCACGATGGACTCAATGGATATATTTTCCTATTTCTACTATAGCTCCAAAAAATTCTGAAGAATCCTGTTCCCTAACTGCCCCTCTACTTTAACATGATGGCAAGTAAAACACATCACAGTAATGTCAGTAATATATCTTTTCAGTCCATTCGACCAGTAATACTCCCAACGATCTATGTACATCATAGTTCTGCCAGGATGAACTGAAAATCAAGAACTATGTGCTTCACATAAAAAATCATTCATCAACTACAAATCATAGGGCACACATAATTGATTCCAAAATCTAAAAATACAGTCCTAATCAATGTTAAATTTTGGCAACACAACCTTATGAACCAACTCTAACTTTTTATGAAACTCACTCTGTTACATATGTGCTTTCATAATTCGGTCTGATAGAGATGATTTCATTGAAACATACATCAAAACAACGGAATCTCATGAACAAAAAAAATTTATTCCAATGTTCATTAAATTTTTATAAATGTATCATGTTCTAAACCTAACATGGTTCATGTTGAATTACATTTTTGGATTAAAGCATAAGACACTTTATTTTCTTTTCCCAATTGGTAATGGATCATTAAATCATAATCATTTATTATTTATAGCCATCTCCTCTATCTCATGTTCAATTAATTATGAGTGAATATATACTTAAAACTATTGTGATCAATATATATTTCACTTTTTACTCCAAAAAAATTGATGCCTCCAAATTTTTAAAACAAAAACAACAACAGCTAATTCCATATCATCTGTGGGGTAATTTTACTCATGTTGTTTCAACTAATGTGATGCATAAAAAATTAACTTACAATTATGCATAAGGAAACAACCATGTCCTTTTAACGATGCATCCCGGTAGATAAAAAACACTCCATCTCTGGATGGTAGTTCCAAAACTAGAGTATTCACCAATCATCATTTCAATTCTCAACAACAATCATCACATTTTTTTTCCAGATGAATTGAACACCTTTTCGAATTAATATACTATGTGGGATTGATAAGCAAGAAAAATTTTCAATAACCCACCAATAATAAATCTCAAAACCATGAAAACTACGGATCTCGGTTATTTTTTTGGGTTTTGGCCATTCTTCAACAACAATTGTTATATCAAGATCAACAGTTACTCAATTTTTTGAAACATTGTGACTAAGGAATTAATTTTTTTGTAACAAAACTCACTCATAATTAATTTCTTAAACAGTATATTTTCTTTTTTATGTTTTAAAGATGACCCTTTCATGATTATCATGTTCCTATTTACTTTTTGAATAAACAATATATAATTAATAAACCACGAAACCATTTATCACCTGAGTCTGCTGAGTCATCACGACAAAAAACACTCCAATTATGATTTTGACCATCTCAGGTTACAGATATGGAAGTTCATTTCCCTGTTTATTCCATCAAAGCATATATACCATGTTTCCTCTATGAAGAAACATTCTGAAAATAGAAATATCTTAGGTAATGTAACATGGTAATCTGAAAATGCTATATCATTTATATCTTACTATGAATTAATTTATGGATATTAATTTAACAATATAATAACTCCTACAGTTATCTAAACCGACCTGTGATACAAACCATAAGTCAATTCTCTTAAACATTACATATTATTGAACCATTTTAATAATTAACATTGAGGATCTTATAATGTTTATTGAATCAGTGAATTAGGTCATAACATATACATAACAACACGAATATTGATTGTAGACTCTTCTGCTTAGTATCTATTTTTTCGTAAAATAATATCTAATGAAAAAAGAGTCATGCTTACTTCCATGTTTTAGACATCATGATTTTTCTTTAGTCCCATCCTTAAACCTATTCATCTTTATGTCTGGTGAAAAACATTTCAAAAACAATGTATGAGAATTAAAAGATCTATATGGATTACAAAATCAAGAAATAAAACATTATTCCATCAATACAGACAAATAATAATATATTTAACAGAACTCGTGAAATCATAATATTTATGAATAACACATAGAAATCATAAATCGTAAAGATAACTTGTGGCATCCATATAATACTAACATTGTATTTATCATAGCTACATAGGGAGTTACCTTGGAACAACCATCAAAGCATATTCCCTAAATCTATTAGGTGAAACATTAACGTTTACCTCTATCATGTTACCCAATACATTAGAGAGCTATCCCGGGCTCACCCACACTAGGATGATCATGCATCCACCCGTATTAGTAAACAATTCCAAAGAACAATAACATATTCAAATGAATGGACTGTTGAGGACCAGATCAGCTTCTAAGCGGAGTGGGGAGGTTGTGATTGCTCTGAAAAAGGGAAGAGTGGCCATCGATGCCTCATCTGAACGGCCTGTTCTAGAGCAGCTTAGAAGTAGGGTTCAAAGTGCCAACTATTGGAGGGACCCAGAGTGGGCATCGGCTACGGGTGAGGAGGAATCCTGCTTGGGTTTTGGAGACGATTATGGCTATTATGATATGTAAGGTTGTGTTGTTCTGGTTTGTTTATGTTTCGTCTATGTGTGCATGTTGTACGTTGGGGTACCGATCCCCTTTAACCCGGCTTTAGAAAATGTAAAAAATGATTTGCAGGTAAATGAAATAAAACAAACATAAAAGGAAGATAACATTTCCACATTGTGATCACAATATATCATTTAAATAATTAGACATAATCAATCCATTATCAAACCCATTTAAAATACCAAAATACATAAAATAATATATGGTATTCATTTTCCTTTTAAAAACACTACTGCCTATTAAGGAATTGAAATATGAAATAATGCTCATGAAGACAAAGAAACTATCTTTTTTTAATTTAGAAAAAAATGCGTAGAAATATATTACATTTGAATGAAAATAAATGTTGAGTTTTTTTATACACCGTATAAATGAATGTCATGTATAAAACAAAATATGCCTCAATGAAAGGAGATTGAGACGAAGTCACTTACAATGATCATTTTATAAATAAAATAGGATAATTATGTGTATCACAATATATACACATAATGGAAGTATAAATAAAAGATAAGATATCAAAATTAATTTCTCACATAATCATATCAAGGCCAAAAAATGGTATAATATCAACCCAAATAATGGAAATTGGTTAATGAAGATCCCTTACCTCATGTATGGCTTGACTCGTTGGTTATTTATTCTTCATAATAATAAAGTAATCTTAATTTATAAATTCATAGGAACCATATTCATGTTTATTAATAATTTTATATCACTTATTACCATGTAATAAACATTATGTAATCAATTATGTTAATAACATCTATTTTGTCGATATTTGGTACCTGTGTTAAAAATGAACATCTTATAATTACAAGATGTCCATGGGGTCCAAATTAAATTATCTCTAGAATGATATTAATTTTTTATATAACATATAAATCTTATATATCAGGTAAATATATTTACATATAATAGTACATAACATTTGGAGAAAATAAATGAAATGCCCCATTCATGGAGATGTTAAGTCGTATGTATGCATTAACAGTACTTTCATTTCTATATAATATTTAATGGAATAAATACAAAAAGATAAATTGGTATTTTATAATTCCAATGTAATATAATATATTATTTCAGAAACTCCATCCTTTATACGTTCCACATATTGCATGAACGAGTGATATCACATTGAGGGGGCGGTAGTCTGCACTACTTAAATAAAACTATCATATTTACCCATTATGGAAAAAATAAATGTATTTTAAAAATGAAAAATAAATAAGCATTTAGAAAATAAAAATATAATATATATCACATATAAATATAGTGCCATAATAATTTCCACCATGAGTGGTTGTATGAGAAAATTTAACAATCATCCTTTCATGATGCAGTAGTTCATCGTCCATAGAAACCTTCTTGTCTTTACCCATTATATGGTGGTGTGTGTAATTGTTATTCAAATTATTCTCATAAAAATCCTATTATATTAGGAATAATTATTTTTTATTGTAAAAAATGAATTATAAAAGCATAGTAACTAGAGATGTATAATAAAATAAAAGAACATGAGGGAAGACATTACCTTAAAATCTGGTAACTCCCTTTGGTTTAAACCAAAAGGCTTTCATGAAATGCGTTATGCCTATGGTAATAAATCTAAGTGGAAAAGAGGTATAATGGGAGTTTATTTGGGCAGGTTTTGGATGAATCAAGGTGGCTTGAGAGTTGTATGAATGGGTTAGAGGGGATGACTTTTTTTAGTGGGAATAGGGGCTCTTTAGGACCATTTGAATGTATTATTTTATTATAAAATTATAATCTAATTAAAAAGGTCAAAAACTTATTTAATTCGAATATAAGGTGAATATAAGTGGTAAATAAATAATCCAAAAATAATTTGATAGGTTTTTGATATTTTTTTATTCCTTATCTTTTTTAGTTAACCCTCTGTTAACTTATATATCCTTTACCATGTCCTCTTATATATTCATACTATATGGTTAAAATATTTACAAAAAATATTCATGACACCCAAAACGGATCATTAATTAAATTTTTAATATTATTTATGTCATTTTATAGAATATTAGATTTTTAGGACTATTTTATCATTTAAAAAAATATTAATTGTTTAAAAGACTCATTTATGTCAAATTAAAAACTATTCATATTAAGAATTTTTAAAAAATCAATAACAACATTAATATTTTTAAAAACATTAATTAATTAAAATATAAAAATTAATTAATAAACCTAAAATTATTTGATGTCATAAAATTTCTAATATAAATTTATTTTAATATTTATATTCTCATTTATGTAAAACATTCATTAATTAGGAAATCATTACTTCATCATTGTTTCACAAATAATTTTATATATTAAGTGTCTAAAAGTTATAAATAAAATACCATGATGTATCATATATTTTTATCTTCCAAATTAAAATTTTTTGTTGAAGAGATCACTTATATAACTTGATATGAAAATGTTTTTCTAAAATATACATTTTATGTTATTTTGGTCCTTTAAAATATTTATTATAATGTGTCATTATCACTCCCAAGTGGCTCTATGGGATCCCAAAATCTAACCAAATATGACCTTGGTAAGATACAACTCATACATTAGGGTTATTAAAAGTTAATGGGTATCATAATATTATTATAATATTATTTTTTTATCCTTATTTACCAGATTTACACTTTAACCATGGTAAATAGAATATTCACTGATGTAATATACATAATGTATAGAAATAAAATATACCCATATACATAATTTGGACCAGTAATTCCAAATATAGAATCCATTTTTCAAAACTCAAAACACATAACTGGAAGAAGTTAATTTAAAATTAATTCTGGTTCACCAAACAAAAAATGTGTTTTTGAGAAATAATAACCATCAAAAGATTGACAATTTTTATGTCCTCTTTCAATGTGAAATTTCTTCCAATGACTAATAATGGATTAAGTGGTGAAAATAACGTAATTACACTTTAAAACAAATAAAAATGAAAATATAACCATATAAATAATGTAGATGAAATGTTTGTTTTGAATTAAAATGCGGTACTTTTAACTATTCATTAAAAAATGAACATTATTTGAAATATACCAAAATATCATCCAAATTAAATTTTTATGACTTGATTATAATTTAGAATATTATTTTGTGAAATTGAATATATAAATGTGACAAAAATATATTTAAATATGGTTCTCCATCAAAATTTGGTAAATCGGCCATTTAAAGAATATTAGAGCATTTATGTATAAAATTTGATTCTTTCATATTTTAAGCTTCTAACATTAATTTGTTAAATGTAAAAACAATTAAAAATCATTGTAATCATATTATAGTAAGTTATGTTCATTCCCTCCAATACAACGAATATACGTTAATTACCATTTAAAATAATAATATTATGATATTATTTTTCGGAATAAATCAATGTTGTGTGCAAAGTAAGATAACAAAGAAACAAGTTGTTGCATATCAGGTAATCCATCAAAAATATCATCCAATTTAAAGTAAAATTAATTTTTAATTCAAAAATATTAATAAATATGAAAATATCATATCCTTTATTTACTTGGGATGTTACAGAATGTGATTCCTCTATGCATTTCCACCTATGATGGACTGCAAGAGAATGTTCTAGTGATGCGGAGTTTCATATCTAAGGGATATGTGGATTTGAACTGTATTAGTGATTACAAGGATGAGGAGTCTTCATGTTTTGGAAGATGTCATGTCACTGGATAATTTTATAGGATGCATACCCATGACTGGACTGAGGTACGTGGGCATGTGGGGTTGGAGTAGCACCGAGGATCAGACCACACACATGATAGATGATGTTACAACTAAAATAGTCTAGGATATCTTTCTATAGATTGTATGATTCATTGTACTACTAGAGTGGGATCTAGCTGGTGATCATACTTAATAGAGATAAAAGTTGGAGAAAGTATTTTCACATTGTCTATGTCAAGGTGGATGATTATGAAGAGTACTAGATGAGATCGACATTTAAAAATTCTACAAATACCACCCCAGGTTGTTTGTGGTGGGTACATGGAGCTAAAGGACATGGGAGAGGATATCTACATGCATTCAATGTTTATGACCCATTGGATCTATGAGATATTAGAGGTATAATCTATGTCATTTCAAATTTATCTATCATTTTATTTTACATTTGTTCCATTCATTCTTATCTTTCCACAAATGAACCTCGAGACATATAGATTAGGTTTGTTCTTTTGACTCAACCCTCATCATTCGAGATTCCAATAAGTGGATACCTGATGATGCTACACTATTGCTGACTCTGTGATCTCACTATTGGAGGCAAGTGTTTCAATAGGGTTATCCTGTCCATAACATCGATGACTTATTACATCATTCATAGTATGAATTTGTTATCTAAACTTCATGCCACGATTTAATGTTTTAGGTGAAGGTCATGGTGTGTCTGATGTGATGGAATGACGTTTTACCTTTTTGGGGAAAAACGAATCAAAGGTTACATGGGATGGACTCACCCATTGGAGGGAATAGTCTATTACTCACCAATTTCCTAACCTGACCCATGGTGGAGTCGATGTCAGGAGATTCAAGTCCCCAAAAGTAGTTGTAGAATATGATAAAATCATTGATGAGTTCCCTAGACATTAATATTAAATGTGAGGTTGTGTGAAAAATTGTTGGTGAAAGATCATTTCATTTCAAATGGATTTTTCTACTCGGCCCCTTTTTTCATGGAGTCCCTAGAAGTTTGGGTTAAATGGTAAGAATTTTTTATGTAGTGTTAAAGTTTTACCCTATGATGATTTTTCAATTTGGATTGGTTTTATACTATCCATACACTTATGGGAGGCCACTAGATGGTGTGGAATTTAATCTATTACGGTGAGTTATTTGATAGGTGTATGTTGAAAATAATTTTCATGGTGAGACTCAGTGTTTACAATTGGGTAGCCTTATTTTTTTGTGAATACAATAGAGTGTTCAACATCAACCATGAATGAAAAATGCTTGAGATAATTATTGTACAGTTCATTCATGGGTGGATGTGAACTTTGGGGTTTCGTATTTTATACATCTTATTACAGAGTTTAGGTATTGCTATAACCCCTGACTGTATATGAACAGTGGTTCATGATGCTTCCCCACTTGTCACAACAATGTAGACATGTTCCAATTGTATCCCAATTTTATCCTAACAGATGCTGGACCTGAGATTGGTTTGATCTTTGTGGTTACTCTTTTTTCATTCTTGTATATCACATGGGAACCATTGTTGATCTCATTGGAATTCTTCTCCAGGGGGGAGTTAAGTTTCTTCCCTTGTGCTATTTATTTTTTATTTTCTGGTATAAAAGTCCCTTTGGTGGGGAAAATGTAATGACTGGTTTGATCCGAAAAAAATAAGAATATTCCAGAAAATATTTCTATATTTGAGTGTCATGTATTCATAGGAAGATGGTCCCGAGGATCCTTGGTGTGGAGATATTAATGATATTAAATATTTTTGTACGTACATGTACAGTTTCATAGAAAACAAAAATAACTCTCATTCAGAGTGTCAGATCGGATTTCATACATATCAATTGAGTTTGGAATGTTGTGTTCACCCGAGGTGCGACAAAAGGTCATCTTCATTTTGATTTTTTTGGATACCAGTTCGGGTGATGTGGTGTTTATAGGGGAATTAATTTGTTTTGTATTATTGGCCAAAATACCCCCCTCTAACCCTCTTACGTGCATCACCCCCCCCCCTAAGGAGGAGTGCATGTATCCTTTCCTTCAGTAAGAACCTAGATTTTAATACGAGATATGTATAATATTATTTTCGATTTAAATGCTTTGTTATGGACTTACATATGTACCCATGTTGATATTAGTAGTTATGGAGGTTTCATGGGAATTTTTTGAGGTTGGTATCCAGGTTTTAGTAGTGTTATATGCCTAGATCATAGTTAGGATAATCTATGCAGTATAGGCCGCATGGTTAGTCTTACCTTGTCTGCGGAGGTAGTAGCTTCCATACAGTTTTGGAAACCATGTCGTAGAGGTCATTCGATTGTGTGATTAGTCATAAAATAATAAAACTTTTGATAGATAGTTGTGGCACAATTAGCATAGGGTTAACCACGAAGCATGGGGTAACAATGCAATGTGACCCTTAGAAACAAGGAGATGAGAACATTTTCTTCATGGATTGGGAATTTATATGGGTAAATCAAGCATGCCTTTTCTATGTGGTTTTTTTAACATTTTAATTAAATCCAAAATTTTCTTCTTAAACTCATTTGGGATTTTCATCAAAATAGATAATAGTCATCATGTTAGAGTTTCCCCTTTGACGCCTAAGGTAGGGATTGAGCCCGAAACTCCATATGCCCTCTATTTTGAGCATGTTTCAACTCATCAGATTCGTAACTGTTAGTCCTAATATCCTTTTTAGCCATATTTGAATACTCTAGAAATTGATAATTCTATTTAATTTATTTCTCATATGACCTAATATTCGGTTCAATGTACATTTTTATAGATTTCACTAAAATCAAGAATAATTGAGACTAAATAATAAGTAAATTATCTACTACCGAAATGATGTAGGTGGTCTCTTCTTTTACTCATATTTTCTAGATTTTTGGACATTCATCTGATATGCCACCAGTGAGAATTTTCAGCACAACCCCGTTTCTGAGTGAGGTGTATGTATTAGTCTTAGTATGACCTACCGAGGATATTAGTCAGTTCTATTTAGGAGTGTTTTCATGTGTTTCTCTTATCAAAGTCACCCATGGGATGAGCTCTTTGAATTTAAATATTTATGAATTGTTAGACAACTGCATGGGTGTGTTCTTGCACTTTCTTGTTTAGAAAAATGACATAAATTAGTTAATGTGTTTGAATATCATTACTAAGTGATTTACTACCTCATTACATGTAGATATGTCAATGGAAAACCTGATATTATGGGTGGGTATACCTATAAAAATTGAACGATGGAATGTTTTATGGTTAATATTGAAGGGTAGGCACATGTAAATGGTGAATGTTAAATTGGATTCATGATTGGTTATACTCATCACTTATTCTTTTTTATGATAGTGGTCATAATCACATGATATTTATGTAATAATTTCAATTAATTGATGGAATTGTTTGAAAGATTCCACGAAAGGCTCTCCATTGGTCTAAAATGTGGTAGTGGATGCTTTGGGTTGATTATTCATCTAGGGTCTTTATTCTGTGGGATTCCTTTGACCTTCTGTACCCATGGATCATAATTTCCTGGACTCATGTAGGACAGGTCTATACACATGATCCTAGGACCCCAACTAGTTCACAAATAGTGTTACTATTGGGATGCCCACAAGACTTAATGTTGATGCCTTAGATGAGTTCCTTGGATCCTCTCCTTCATGGTATAGATTATTTTCATGGATTCCCTGGTACATGACATCGTGGATCTAGAGCATGGTCTATACACTTCATTATATGGAATGGTGTTGGGACACTTGAAATCTCTATATAGTCAGGATGTGGGTAACATAATATGAATGGATGTTCAACATGGTTGTGAAACTTTTTTTAGTGTTATATATACCTTTTTGGAGTATACTATATTTTAGGTAGCCTCTAGAGGTGTTTGGATTTACATATTGATGTAGATATATGTCATGGGAATTCAACATTACCTTACTATTTTCCGTAAACATTCTAGAAATTTATTATTGCTGTTATAATTGTATAGACCGTAGTTTTTTGCCTACTGGGATGTTTATCTCACAAATTATTTTGGCTTCTTCTAGTATCCAAACATACTATATTGTTGTAGGTTACAATAGGGGAAATCTCCCTAGTACATGTTGTTGACAATGGATTTGGAGTAGGGGAGTAGAGGAGCAAGATGAGGCTTGAGATGTTGGGATTACTTATTGATATTATTTTGTTTTTTAGACATCTATACATTATTGTATTTCCTCTTAATCGTATTAATATTTTATAGATTCATGTATCATTTATACAATTTTGTATTTGTGAAACATCTAGTTATTGATATTTTTATTCACGTCTTGACTTACATTCAGTTGAATACTATTTGTTTTTATTCTGATACATATTATGTTTGACATCCTCTGTGATACTTTGTTAATGACGGAATATTCTCCCATCTAACTCACCTAGTCCCTTTCTACTTGTCGACATCCTCTTGAGTTTGGTGATATAATTTTGGGGCAATGTGGCCGAATGGTCTCGGGGCACCGCATGGTGGAATCTACATCCAGGATGATAAGAAGTGGCATCCAAGCTTCTTTTCTAGGTTTCCTTATTGGTTAATGAGAATATTTAGGGATATGATGGAAATGGAGTTTGGTAATAAGTTGTGCTCTGGACTTTCTACCCCACATATAAGGAAAAGAAAAAAATTTCTCGAATCTTATTGTGATATTCTGAATGTTGACTGTTATAGTTGATTCAATTTCACCATTGAAAGATGCACATGATTTATCGTGTTACAGTAGGTAAATTTGGGGTTTGGTTTTTGTTACACCATGATGATATGAGGGTATTCCATCTCATGCATCATTTAATAACATGTTATAAATCACAATAAATTCAATTTTTCATTCCATATAGGATTTAAAAGTAACTGTATGATATTGTGATATTTTATGTGATAGTTATACCTATTATTCTATTATATTGGTGCAATAGATAAAGGATTGATGTAATCTTTCAATTCATAATTAGTTTGGACCCTAATGAATTTGGAAATGATCTACCAAGGAAATGAAAATTATAAATGAACTTGATATTACTATGGTTTGAATGTGAACCATGTTTTGAGTTCAAGAGGTTTTATGGGACCTCGTGGATTCCAAATTAGTATACCCTTGATTTATTTTACATTGAATTCTAAATGTGAAATGGAAATGAAAACTGGAGAAGATGGGTAGAGACATGGCCTAAACTAGGATTTGGAGTGGTCCAGATTCATTGTTTCTAGTGGATCAATGGTTGTTACTAGTAAAGACCTAGCGTTAGAATGTGGTTGTGGGTTGACATGGTTTTTAGGAGTGTTGTGACATATCCTCTGACTTTGTGATATGTGAATTGATGTTGGTACCTTCTCAGAAATGTGTTTGGAATTATATAGTGATTACACCATGAATACCTCCAGCAGTACACCACGAGGGAGGTGATGACCGTACATTAAATATGGTGGGCCACATGCTACCAAATGACTATCCTTTAGGACTAGTTGATGAAATTGAGGTTGTTCAGGATATAGGTTTTGAGGCACAATTCCAAGAAGGATTATTTTTATATATGAAGACATTCTAAGGAGCACCATATCTGGCCTTGAATATTGCTGAGATGAAATGTGTTTTCCAGCTGCATCATCCTCCCAATATTTCTTAGGATGGAGGACCATAGTCTACAGAGCTATGGAATGAGACCACAATAGAAATTTTTGAGCATATGGAGATGCCTCCTGAGTAGAGGGTCATTCTCGTGAACCATTTTCTATATGGAGTGCAAATTGATGGAGTGACATCTTGAACCAGGCTGATGGGCTGAATCAAATAGGATGGGGTAAATTCCAAACAAGTTTCTTCGACTAATTTCACCTTGCAAAACTGTTAGTAGAATGGGCTAGTGAGTTCATGTATATAGAACAGGGTGCGAGGATGGATGTGGAACTCTTCACACACTTTTCAAAGTTGAATATTTTTTCACTGATGTATCATATTGGTGAACTATAGAGTGTGATCCAGTTTGAGGATGGTTTGATACATGATATCAAACCTGAAGTCAATATATTCATGTGGGCTTCTATCAAAATGATTGTGAATCATGTTCTATTTATATAGAGGACCCTGGGGGATGTTTAGGGTAAAGAACATGAGATTTCCATATCTCTCCCAAATATAAATACATCTTTATATAGGTCGAAGTGTTTAGAGGCTTCCCATTAGTTTATTTCTAGTTAAGATCTGGGTACATGCTGCTTCATGATTTTAGATCAGTTCCGTAGAAGAGGCTTCGTGGGGAATTAATGTGACCGAGACTTAGTAGATTGATATGATTGCAGCAGGATGGGGAACATGTAGAAGTTTTACAGGAACATCCCTTCTAATGTGAGTGGTAGGGTTTCATCATTGACATTAGGATGATGGATAAGTTCCTCACCTCCATGTCAAGTTGGAAGATAGACCAAGGTAGACTAGTCAGGTGAAGGCAGTGGTAGTCATGGATGTGATAGAAAGACACCGGTTTATAAGAGATAGTTGGGTGGATCAACTCAAGGTAGCTAGGAAGTGTAACAGGTCCATGGAATATTCCAAACATATGCAGTGAAAACGACCCAAAAAGATCAGGATCAAAGACTATATATTATGACATGTAAACTTTTGTTAGCATCTATTATGTCATCAACTCTCATAGATATAGGTACATCACATAGATTTGTATTTTCACAGGTGGATAAAAGAATTGGGAATGTGTTATTTATTTCTGAGGGAAATATGATACTACACACACCATTGGGATTCAAAATGTGTTATGTGTGCCAATTTCTAATGTTTACCAATGATGTTGGTGGGAACCACTTCTTCTAGAGTTTATATGTCCTCCAGATGATAGGCTTTGACATTATTTTCGGGATGGTAAAGCTAGTAGATTATTGGGAATTATTTTGATTTTTATCACTGATGGATGACTTTCACATCTCCAGAGGGTGTAGTGTTCATTTTCAAGGGTGTGTTGGATGTTTATGTGAGTCAAGCTTGTCCTGACGAAAGTGGGATGGGCGGAATGATAGCCTAGATCGCTAGAATATTTCTAGATGATTATGGAGTGAGTCTAGCGGGGAATCCATCTAGTGGTTTTTCGTATTAGAGAAATATTCTGTGACTACTTTTCCTTTATACCTCCTATGTGAGAGGAAGTGTTCCCCATTTATATTGTGCAAAAAGTTACACCAGTATTGATTCCTCCCTACATGATGGAAATGATGGAGTTGTAGGAATCAATAGACAGCTAAAGGATTTGGATTCCAATGGATTTATTGGTCCTAGTACATCTTTGTAAGGTTTACTGGACTTTTTACAAAAAAGGATAATGGTACTGTTAGGCAATATGGGGATTATAGGAAATTGTCCTAGTTTGCGGTTAAGAACTGATATCACATACTATGGATAGATTATCTCTATGACCAGGTTCGAGAAGAATGAGTGTTCTAAAATATCGACATGATGTCAGAATATCATCTAGTTCATGTTTGACCTATATACATACCTTGTACGACATTTCATAGTATGTATGTCCTATAAAATTTTCTTTTTATGTCGATCAGTCTCATGAATTATCCAATAGTTTATATGGTGCAAATGAACAGATTTTTTCATCCATTACTAGATTCGTTGGCGGTGTCTTTCATGGAAATTATATTGGTTTATTCTCACAATTAACACAAATATGAAAACCATCTTGAGATCATATTTAATAGACTACGAGAGTATAAATTGTATGTTAATATTAAAAAGAGGTAATTATAGATGGATCAAATTAATTTCATTTGTCACATAATGTCAAAGACAAGTGTATCAATAAACCAAGATAAGGTAAGAGATATAGTTTCCTAGGAACATCCCAAGAACATTATTAGCATATAGTGCTTCATGGGGAAATATAGATACTACATGTATTTTATACAGGACATCTCACATTTAGAAGTTCCATTGATTAGATTGACTAAGAAGGGTGTGATGTTTGTGTGGTCATAGTCTAGAAAGTTATCCTTTCAAGTTCTCATATATAGGTTCCAATCAACATGAGTCATGATACTTTCTGAGTTGGGAAATAATTACATTGGGTGTTGTGATGCTTCAGGAACTGGGCTATGGGAAATGATGCCTTAGGTGGATAGATTCATGGTGTGTGGGGATTGACAGATGAGGCCTCATGATTAGAATTACTTGATGCATGGTATGGACTTAGTTGCAGTCATTCACCCATTGCAGTATTGGAGATACTATTTTCTATGATATTTTTTTGTGGTGCCCACTGAATAAAAAATCCTCATGTACATCTTTACATATCATTATATTCAGGTGAGGTAGAATAGGTGGGTGGAGGAACTACATCCATTTAATTTTTATCTCTCCTACACACATGGTATGATAAATCTAGTGGCCGATGCACTGAGAAAAAGGACATACTTTCAAGTAGTATAATAGGACAGTAATGAGTGGATGATTATGGAATAATTCTCTAAGATACATCTGGAGGATTATGATATAGAGAGAAAGGCATTTCTATCATCCTTAGTTGTGACCTCTACCCTGTTAGGAAAAATTATCATTTGGTAGCTAGAAAATTCAGAAGGCCTAGTTTTATGGGATTGTGCAGAATATGAGGAAACTCTTCCAGGTTTGATGGCATGTGAAAGTGATATAATTCATATACAATGAAACATTTGTATTTCAATGGATATACATGATATATTCATGACATTGTTTCATGATTTAGTTTGGGAAGTACATCTCGATTTCACCATGATGTATCCTGACCAAATTTGTATGTTTTTTAAGATGAGTATGAAAAGAGTGGTATTCACTTTTGTTATGTAGTGTTACAAATTGTTTCATGTGAAAGTAGAACATATGTGACTAGCTGGGAATTTTAAATAGTTACCTATGAGGGAGTGAAAATGGGATGATTATGTGATGGATTTATTGGTTCGTTTACCAATTTCTCCTCGAGGAAACAATGATCTATGAATTTTTTTTGACATTCTTATGAAGGAAGCTCATTTTTTTCTAATCAAGGATACCTTCAATGTTAATGAGATCATAAGGTTGTACATATGTGACGTGGTTTGACTACATGGTGTCTCGTGCACTATCATCTCCAATTGGGAAGCCATATTTACATCTCATTTCAAGTAGAGTTATCAGAGGGTGTTGGGTAGAAAGGTGAATAAAAGCACAACATACCACCCTCAGACTGACAACTAGTCAGAGCATATGATACATGTTCTAGAGGATAGCTTGGTGTAATCATTATTGATTTTGGATGTTATTGGGAGAAGAAAATTCCACTGGATTAATTCGCTTATTAATATTTATTAGGTGATGATACAAAGGAACAACAGAAGGATTTATATATTAGGCCATGAAATTCTCCCCAGTTTGGGTTTGAGGTAGGTGATGATGCATTACTCTGACTCCATGTCATTCAATAGAGTTTTGAATAAGTTGAGTTAATTAAGAAGTGGATGGATACAACCATGTATCGTGGGAAATATTATGCAAACTACATGAAATGGCCACTAGAGTTCATGGTCCTAGATCATGTTTTTTTTGTGTTTCACCGAGGATGGGACACAGGCTGATCAAGAGAGAGGTTAAGCTCCCACCGAAATATGTCCGACCATTATGGATTCAAGAGGGTGTCCGGTCTGTTTCCTATAAGTTTCAGTTACCTCAAAGGTACCATGCAATTCTTGACATCCTTAATGTAGCTCAGTTGTGTCGTTATCATTAGGATGTGTCTCATGCTTTTCATCTTGAGGAGGTTGAGCTTTAGGTTCACTCAACCTTTGAGAATAATCTAATTCATATGATTAATATGAGCATGAAGGTTCTCTGATTCTAGTCAGTTCCTCAAGTGAGGGTTCTATGGAATCACATCCATTTATAGAATGGTACATGGGAGTGGGTTGTTGATTTATGTGCTCAGTGGCTAGAGTTGTTATTGGATGAATCTTGACCACCTTGTAGGGGGAAATTTAGGATGGAATTCTATAATGGAGGGAGATTGTAAGAACCCTTATTTTTGTATGAGGTACAGATATTTATGTATTTTTTTAATGCTTTGTTATGGACTCAAATATATACCCATGTTCATCACATGGGTTTTGGAGGCGTCCTGGGTATTTTTGTAGTCTGTAGCTAGTTTACAGGGGTGCTGTAGGCCTGGGAGATAGTTAGGAGAAACTATATTGTTTAGGCTGCATAGATAGATTATCTATGTGAGTTGAGGTTGTAGCTCCATCACGGTCATTAAAACTATGTTTTATGTATGCAATGTTTCAGACATTTGAAAGAATGATTCTGCATAGTGACTGCATGGTTAGTCAAACCATGCAGGGAAACTATGCGATGTTCCATTAGAGATAGTGAGATGTTCATGTTTTTGGCTCGTTTTAGGAAACCATGTGGGTAAACAATCAAAGCCTACTATTTTTCCTTAATTTTAATTAATTTTATATTTTTCTTTTAATCTACATTTTGTGTTTTCCTCCATATAGAGAACATCCATCATGTTGTAGTTTCCCTTTTGTTTCATAAGGAATGGATTTAGCCCGACTCTATATCTAATCACTATTTCGACCATGGATCACCCCATCGGATCCATATCTGAAAGGCCTAATAACATTTTTATTTTTATTCTATTCTTCTAGATATCTATTGAGCTATTTGATTTCATTTTCATATACCATATGATTAATTTCTTCATATGTTCTTCAGATTTTTCATCAATCAGGATGAATATGTACTTGATACAATATGATCATTATACAACCGAGATAAGTTATGTGGTCTATGATTTTCTTCAAATATTTTGGTTATTTAAGGCATTATGTTGATATGTCGACTGCCAGACATTCTAGGGAATCCATATTTTTGAGAGAGATTCTTGTAGTAGGCATAGTTGGACATAGTGAGGATGTATGTGGGTTTCATTAAGGTTTTCTGCACATTTTTCATGTTTCAAGGCATGGGAAAACCACAGGGAATTTAAACTATTTTGGCGACAATAGACAACTTTAGGGGTCTATTCATGAATTTTTCTAGTTAGAGGACTCCCTTTAATGATTTAATGGTTTTGAATAGATTTCCTATGAGATGTACATCCTTCTATCTTGCATATGATTCAATTGAAAATGTGATGGTATACGTTGGTGTAGCTATTCAAATGGACAAATATCATGTTAAATGGTTAATATTAGAGGGCATCTCCATATTGAAATGTGAATGGTAAATGGGGCACATTGTTGGAATACAACTAACTTGTGCTTGTTTATGTGACTAGGTACACTCAAATGGTATTATTTTTATAATTTGAATGAATTTATTGAATGGTTTGAAATATTCCATGGACTACTCTCCATGGGTCTAGAATATGGTAGTTGATTACTTAGGTTGATCATGCCCCTTTGGGATTGATTTTGTGGGATGCCTCAGGCCTTACAATCGAATATATTTGACTTTCTTGGATTTGGTTAGGACATGTCAGAACACATTCTCACACGTCTCCAACAAGATCCTCGAAACATTTTCCACAAGGATTCTCATGGGACTCGATGTGGATTCCTTGTATGATTTCTGTGGATCCAAACATTCATGGTCATGAATTATTTCCTTGATGCCTTTGTACATGAAACCATATATGCGGCCCTTGGGGACATCATTTTACTACATAGTTTGGCTGCGAGATACTTCACTTCTCTATACAATGAGGCCATGTGTATCATAATGTGAATGGATGTATGGTGTGGCAACGAAACATGTATTATTTTTATAACTACCTAGTTTTGAGATGGATCTATTTCCTGTCACCTTGAGGGGTAGTTTTGTTTTACATATTACAGTAGATATATTCCATGGAAATTTAATTTTACATTATTACATTCCATACACATTATAGCACTTGTTTAATAAAGTTAGAATAGTACAGAATCTTGGTGGATAATAATCGGATATTTATCTCACATTCTGTTTGAGCTACCTTGGGGGCCCAAATTGATTATATGGTTGTATGTGATGATAGGCGAAGGAATCCTAGTACAGGTTGTAATCTATAACTTTGGAGAAGGGGAGAATATGACCAAATTGACAGTTATGATATTGGGAAACCCTTTTTGTATTTTTATTGTTTTTGATCCATTTGTACTATATTGAATTTCAAAATACTTCTTTGGATATTTTATAGATACTTATATCATCTATACCCTTTTGTTTGTGATTCACATCTTATTATTGATATGTGTAAATTTGTCTTACATTACATTCAGTTGGATGATGTTTATTTTTCATCTGTGACATACTATGTATGGATTCCACTATAATACTTTGGGTATGAGGTCATAATATCCTTACTAACTCACCATGGCCATAAATTATAGTGTGAATCCTCTGGTATTTGGAGAGATTATATTATGGCCATGTGGCTAATAAAGATTGAAGCACCTTTGTGTGGAATCTAGGTATGGAATGTTACACCTACTCTCCATTTGGAGATGACTAACATCCACCAAATCATTAGGATGATGTGTCTTTGATCGTGATTTTAGAAGCATATCATCATCATATCATGAAACAAAATGATCTGGGAACCATTCTACGAACAACGATTTGGCATTTTTCCAATGAGGTAGAGAGATTTGAGTTTTGGTCTTGATCCCCATATTTATTCATTTATTAATTGTTAAAGATCACCAATACGAATATAATTGATCCCTACTCTATAGATTTATGTATTTTTTTTGGAAGAACGTGATGAATCATGTGATTTTTAGATAATTCATTACGAAAATTACCATGTACATGGCGTTTCATTCATGGAAACATCACGTGTAGATCTTCTTGTTTGTGGAAGACGATATTTGGAGACTACACATCATGTATCGGGTAGACACAATGTGTACCACTTTAGTCCGTGATACCATTAGAAATGTCATGGGATCGATGTTAAAAAAACATGGTTGTGCACTAACACATGGACAACGTACAAAGACATGGGGCCCAGTTCACAAACACAGTTAAACTACATGGGAAATAATATTTTTATCCGATCACGACATGTAGTATTGGAAACGCAGAGTGTAAGGGACATAGATGACCTGTCCATATAGAAAGGGAACATGGTTAGGGTTCGGGTGATGAGGGACATGGAGTATACAACCTTTACATTCATTTTACCCCTTTTATGGTTTATTAACTATGTTTACATGATATACATCTAGGTGCTGGGGAGGGATCAAATGCTATGTGCACCCCAGTGTAGGCTTTGTACTCTTGGGAGACTCTCCTGAGATATTACGTCCTCCATATATTATTCATTGGGACTCTTATTCAAGCTTGTGAGTAGTCTATCACATGTAGTTTTTCGCATTGAACGATATGGTGTCCTTCATTGCTACTGAAGATATATGATGTTGTGTGAATTGGGGACGAAACATGTGAAATGGAATGAGGGTAATGTTTGAGATTAGTGTGGATCGTGAAGAGGAACTCTAGGACTATTAGTACCCATGTGGGCTATGTTGTGGGCATTCCATACCTCTCTATATAGGTAGATATATGACTAACCACTTCATGGGTGTGTTCTCAATACATATGGTTATATTCACCCGGTGGTGTTACTCCCATGATAGACTAGGGTGATGGTTTCCCTGAGACACTCATAAAGATGGAATTTATTCCATTGAATGTTAGGGAACATGCACTCCATATTTTTTGAATGTAGAGTAGGTAATACCCTAGTAGAAAATGGTGAAGGTCCTCTATCTTGGAGTTATAATCCAATGTCATTCTAGGATGTGGGTCGTCTATACATGTTGGATGGGAAGAGTCAGCACTCCCTTGTAATGCTCGGTAGTGGGTCCTCTAGCTAGGGGTCGGTAATCCCCTAGAGTACCAGGCTGTAGGTCCCCTATAGTGAACAAACTAATAGAACCAGTACTCCCATATCATAGCTGGGTGAAAATCCTCTAGTATCTAAGTGGTATGTGCCTAAAAATTTTGGGTTTGGTTCCACTAATTATGAAGTGGTACCACATTATCATATTAGAGTCCATGTTCGTCATGATTAGTACTCCCCTATTCGACCATGGTGATGGTCGTAATTTAAAATATTTTACTCCCCCGCCACTAAGTAGTAGCAGAGAGTGGGTTAGATATTGGATATAGTGTTCCATCATCTATGGGACACATTTATGAGTAGTGGTCACCTCTACATCAAGATAATGATACCTTGATAGGAGCTAGTGCTCCCTCGATGGAATGAGGTGCAGAACACTATTTTAAAGGAGGAAAAAGGTTATTTGGGTTTGATTAAGGATTATTACACTCTCAAGTATGGGTGATATGTCATTTTGTGGGTCTCTCCATTCTTGTTAGGTAGGGAGGATGCATGTGTTGCATAACTTGGAGTAGCGCTCCCTAAATTGTGTGTAGTTGTGAGGGGAGGGTCTCATCACATGGGTTTCTTTATCTTGCATTTTGATCAAGGTAACAATGATAGGACTTAGTGGTATGTTCTTGATGGATAAAATTCTATCAGATATACCTTTAGGAATTTAAACATTGTTCTTGATGTATTGTATCTCTCAGAGCTGTTCCATCTAGGATGGATGAGCTCATGGAGTGTGTACTCCTCATTTAATGTGCAACATTTAGTACTTCGAAATGATGTCATGTTTTTGTCTAGGAGGTCAGAACCCCATAAGACTTGGATTCTAAGATGTGTATGTCTGGATATTTTCTAGGATTCCTTGTGGTGTTTTCACATGTTGAGGATGACACAGCTGCTAGGCCACGTTGACTTGTCATGTATAGATACCGATAATTTCTGATGGATTTTATCTGCCGATTTTTTTCCCTATGGCTAGGTGGAAAAACGTTTTTCCTTTTAGATGCTTTATTATTATTTAAGGTTTTTCTGTTGAATAATTATTATTTTTATACTCCCTACATCATGGAATTTTCCAACATATGTTTTTTTATTTTATGGAACACAAGAATTTTGATGGAGTACATAGAGGACATGAGCCTGGAAGAGCGTAGAGAGCAAGAAAGACCGGGGTCTTTATTGGAGTTTGGCCAAGGATCATGCATGTAGTTGTAGTTGATAGTAATTTCTTCATTCTAAGCATGTTGGAAAATTTTCCATCATTTTTGGACGTTTTTAGTTTCTTTTCATTTCTTATTTTTTTGTGAACATGGATGTGTATGTGCAGTTACATGTCCATAGGTAATGAACCCCATGTTTGTGATATGACTACTTGTCGCTATTCATCATCCCCTATCCAATTAGAGGTCGGTTTGGAGAGTTACAGACTAGGCCCTACCATCTTGGGTCGTGACACACATGACTATATATTATTAAAGAGGTGAACTAGAATGTTTAATCAATCCATAAACACTAAAAATATTCATGGTGTGAAAAAGAACTATGATGTTGACAATGGAGGTGATTTTGAAATTTTTGTTAGAGACAATGTCTTTCACTGAATAACATCATGAATAAGAGTCGAGTCTTTTGATAGAAAGGGAATCATATAAGAAGGTACATTTCACCATTTTAGATCATTGATCTAATAGGAGCAGTGGCCTTTCACCATTCACTTCCACCAAATATAGCTCATATTTATGAAATTTTACTTGTATCTCTCCTACAAAAGTACATACTTGGACCCTCACATATAACAAATTCATAGGTGGTACAACTATAAAATTTAATATCATATAAAGATAAATCGTTAATGATCGTATAACTAAGAGAAAAAGTCCAATGGAATGGGACATCTCACCTTTTGAATGTGTTGTGGATGAATCCTAAGAATGACGAGGCAACATGGGAACAATGGGAAGCTATGGAGGATAAGTACACTAACCTATTTACAGCTTATTAAGTAAACTAAAATTGTGAAGGGATTATTTAAAAATGGATAATGTAATGAAAAAACATTTACCTATGAAATTTACCTTCTTAAAACTATTTTATTTGGTATAAAACAATTACATAAAATAAAAATTCAAATAAAAACATATTACTAATAAAATATAAATAATATAATGAATTTTTTTAACAAATTTGGAACCTATACATATGGACTAATAAACTAAGCGTTGGAATAGTAACATGTACATTATGTATAGTAATATGGTCAATAGAATAATAATATTACCTAAATATATATATAATAAATTGAATAATCTTTGATCGAAAATATGATATAATTATACGTTATTATAATTTAATTAATGTTTCAGACATGATAAATTAAATTTTGGTATTCTGTAAATATAAATGATTATGAACAATTTTATAATTAAAAAAATTATTTAAAATAAAATTTACATTTATAAATAAATTAAGAAATTATGATTATTTTTATTATAACCATAAAATAATTTTATGATGCCTAAATTAATTTTTCAATGTTTCATAAAACCTATTATATTATTTAAATTAGTATTTTCAAATAAATGATGATTTTAATTAAAAATAAAATTTATGATATTTAAAAATATATTTTCATAAATTTGGTGGATTTTTTAATTCTACACTTCTAGAAATGGAATGGGAAAATTCTTAGTATTTTTATAGAATTGACGATGTTTTTGTGAATAGTGAAATACAGTAATTTATGGTGCTCATCATTTTGATCCTAATACATGAATTTATGAGTCATGACTGATTTATGAAACCAATATTTAAAAACTTAATTGAGTATTTACTATAATTATTCACATCAATCAATGATGTTACTTGTATTGATCAAAAATAAGAAAGATAATAAATTAACTAACAAAAAAAGACCCCACCCTCCACTATAAATTCCAATGATCACCACCTATTCACCTCAGTGCATATGAGAATTAATGGGTTTATAAATTCAACACAATTACCTTCACAAGTATTGTCCCCAAATTCATGAGATTATGTTCTCATCATAATAAAAATCCCATGTTCCATAGGGATTATCTCAAGGGGAATAAATTCAACAGTTAAAATTAAAATTAATAATATTTTATTTTTTCTCATTATATCCTAACCATTATTATATAAATATTCATAATAAATCCATTATCATATATAAAAAAAATTTATAAGGTTATTTTAATATCCATCATAAAACCTCTTCTCCAATTATATTATTCTAAAAATGAAAACAACATCTATGATTTATCTATTCAACTCCTTCATGGGTGTTGGGTTTTAATTTTCCATTATCTCCTCCACGGATTTTCATAAAACCATTATTAAGGACAAAAACAAAATAATATTTATATTATAACTTTTTAAATTTTCTTGGACTAATTTATATAAATAATATTTAATAAAAAGAAAAGATTTCATGATCCATGGTAATATCGCCAGAACAAACTAGAACATCATCATTAACATTTTATATATGTATTAATACTCTTATAAAGAATGGTATGAAGGAACATTTAAAAATATATATGTTCACTGATAACATATTATTCCAATTCTAGTGAATTATTTTCATTTTACATGAAAATTCATACTTGTATACTAGTGAAGTAATCTTGAAATCCATGAAAAAAACACTCCTAGAACAATTAAATTGAACATTTTAACAAATAAAAATGGTCATAATATAATGAAATAAAAATTAATAAATAAATATTATTTATATTATATAATTTTTTTACCAATTACTGAATCGTTTTTTATTTTCATTGATTTTTATGTGATGAAATTATTCAGACATAAGTTAGGTGGATTCTAAATCATAAATTATCCTTTTTTGGTTATGCCCCTTTCAAGAATTATTTGGTGTAAATATTTCAATAATTTTCCTTAAATATAATTACCTTTTCCTTCATTTTTAGTTTCATAAATATACTTGTATACAATATGATTTTATCACAAATTAAATGAATATCCAAAAGAACACATCTTTCCAAAACCACATTTGGACTCTCCTTGAGGTTTTTATTCTTTTCTCTTGAATGATGAATATTATAACAATATTGTTTTCCGAATTTTCATTTGGGAGCACAATTTTTATTCAATATTGATGAAATAATTATGAAATACATTCCTTCTCAAGGGATACATGATGAATTTAATTGACATATATACTTTCTGGCATGCTTGATTATGTAAATGTTATGATGGAATAGGTGAACCAAAAATTATATAGCACTCAAATGCATTGGGTATTGTGATGAATTTGATGAGATAATGTGTATTACTCCTTAATATGATCATATATTTCTTCATATTTATGTTTTTAGTTTTATTCACATATTTTATTCAAGAACATGATGTTATATTTGTTTTAAACTATGTGTGATATTTGTCCACTAGGGCATGATATTTCATTTTTCTACGTTTCCCCCTTCCATGCCTTTATATAATGCTTCCAATCAATATTATGATGATAATACTATAAATATATTATAATAATTATTATTATTCTCACCCATCTTAAATTAATTCATGATATTATTTAGCCTTTTACTATGCTTTTAGTTCACCAATTTCATTTATGTATATTCATAGGTGACTACATGTTATATGGAGGAAATTATATTTTTATGGATAAAGAAGAACATTTCAAATAAAGAATTTTTTATTATTCAAAATTGATGTATGGTTATTATTTTCACTACATACTAAACCTTTGTATCATGGATTATATATTTTTTATTTTATATATCTTAAAAATTATTTAGTGTTAATATTTTAAAAAATTCAATTTCTATAAAAATACTATGAAAGTACTATCGGTTTCTAGTGTTCCTCCACCACATACTCATTGGTGGAATGTTACATAACAAAACCATCTATCTCCCTTTTCATACCACGATTATGATACATAAAGCATATATCATAGTAAATCTTATGGAGACTAGGTTGTAAATCCCATTAATATTCATGATATATTCAAATAAACACCTATCATACAACAATAAAAACCTAAAAATTCTCATGAATGAACAAGATCACATTACATTCAACAACCCAACCATTTGGTGGGTACATTCATGAATGTATATAACTGATAAATATGACATTGGGATTAGAATTTTATCTCATCCCCACACATTATAGATGTGAATATATTATATATAACGTTATTTTAATAGGATACCCAAAACCATATTATACCTATAATTGTATTTTAAAATTCAATGAAACAAACTACCATTCACAACTATCCTTCTGAACAGCCTATTTCAATGTCTTCCTTCAAAGATCATCTCCCGATAAATTTATATTACTTAGAATACAAGAATGATTAAATTGAAACTACTATAGGTATTAAACACAAATTAATTTAAATAATATCATGTAACAATTATTCAACATTATTAGGAAAATTTTAAGATCCGTGACTACTAAAAACCACTCTCTCAAAAGATAATGCCACAACAAATTCATGGCATGAACCATAGATACTAAATTGATGTTGTGATCTAGGTAATTATGCTAGTTATTTTTTAACTGATGATACTTGTAATTCATGACTCACCCACCCCACATTATAAATTCTTCTAGATAGAAACCTGGTTTTTCACAATAAACAATATTTCACCATCCTAACTCTAGAATAAACATGATCGGTGATAAATTAAATATTCTATACATCAATTGAAATGATTTATCACATTCTTTAGACAGTATGATTTTTAAACCCTTTTTGGTCAATCCCATATGAGGTTCTATCCGGATTTACAAAACCTAAATGGACTTTCTATAATATCCAAATATCCCTATGAAAAAACTAATGTAACATTCATTATTTTTTCCTCAATGGAAACCCTCGATCTAAAATTATATTTTCCTATATATACTATTACCTTTATTATATTGTTCCCCATGATGTGACCTTGACTTATCTAGTAGTTTCATTTTCTGATAATGGAATAAAAACTATTTATATTAGTGTACTCAAAATGACATCAAGGAGTTTTGAATGATCTTATTGAGTATGATAATACTTCATTATATCTTCCATGAAAAGCAAAACAGTAGAATCCAGGTATGAATGGAGAAATAAATTTCTCAAATCCATGAAATCTATTAGTTCATTGAGGAGACTAAATGAAAAAAACCGATAATTGAAAACGATATATATACATTAGGATACTATAAAAAGGTATATCAAAATGCATTAATTTTACCAATTTCTAGTTATATATTAAATTAATACATGATATAACTCAATATCATTATATAATGTTCATGGGGTCATATATATGAGGCAATGTATATTGGTTCATAACCATAATATGATTCTATATTCTATAATATACACATAGTTCAAGGGACCCATTAACGATCATGGAAAAAAGATGGGGTCAACCCTTATGTGATGAACTCATTCATAAAAAACCACTTGATTTTCAAATCCTAAAACATCCTCTTTATCTTTTGATGACAAATAGGTGCATATGATATGGAGGATAATATAGAAATGTTGATATTGTTACCAAAAATCACTAGTAAATATTACATATCTCATGAAAGGAATTATATAATGGATATTAAGGAAAACATCCCTGAAAAAAATAACATATGAGGGAAATCAATCTAACATGTTCAATGATCATGTGATCAAAATCTTTTAATGTGGTCGGATACTCCCCTAGATTATTGATTCCATGGTCTAGATTAAGATCCCAATACATTCACATTCCCATTTTTTATTGTTATCACCAACCATTGGAGATTCAAAGGAGTCCCTCTTGTGATATAAATAAACATGAAAATGATATGGAAAGGATAATTTTATCTTGAGAATGACACCAAGTCTTCTCATCTGAACGATGAAAAGGATCTATAGAAAAAGATAGGAACCTATCATGGGGGGGGGGTGGACTCTCTGAATAGGATCACATATTCTGATCACACTCTAAAATGATTATCGAGAGTCATCAATCCATAAAAATACATGACTTAAGCACCATAAAATGACATAATGTTAAAGATGTGAATGAATATGAATGACATGTATCATAAAATTAAGATACTATAGTTGAGGATAGAACTACTGTAACTCTATCTATATAAGCCATGCCACCCATCTCCTTGGGTTCCAATTGTACTACATACCTCATTATTGATTTTCAGCCTAGATAGACAACCTCACTTCCATTAGAAGGACCACTCTATTGAGGTTATATTTATGAAACCTGACTTTATACACCTCAACCACAACCTTGGATTTATGTATTCAATCATCCCAAATGGAATGGAGAAATTGATCTATATTGTAATGTTGGAGTAGTTATGAATCTTCTACCACTATAAATATTTGAAATTATCATGAAAATGAACTAATGATTGCCCATTTATTCTCATGAATGACCCTCAGTGAGGTCAAAAGTATAATGGGTCCTTTTATGACCTATATTCCCACATTAAGGATATATCACATAATTACTAGTGAAAATACTCTGATCTTCACAACTCCAATGAATACCCTTTAGGAAATCATTCATACAATTGGTCAAACAAGTAATATTCTAGGTGTTAATGCTCCATTGACCACATCCTAACCCACTATAAGATTATTCATAGTGATTTGGGTTGGTTCACTGTCTATGATACATTGTAAAATGGAATCTATTCACATGATATCATATTTTATAAAACATTCCATCAAAAAACCCCAATGCTCTAGATAACTCATCACCCAGAATAATATGTGTGGTGCACCAAGGGCCAGTAAATTGTGGTGAATAATCCATAGTAGACATAGTTCCCTACCATTGCTCTATACATACATTATATTGATTATATCATAGTGTCTCATTGTATATGTAATCATATATGGTCATTTGAAAATACCGCTGGACAATAACCTGATGCTGATATGCATTTGTGATAACATCACAACATCTCTACAAACATCTGTGAAGAATTTATGTATCTAGAATCAATCTACTTTCAGAAATCATATCACATTTCTATATTTTATGAATTATATCCACCATAAATGAAAAAAATTATTTTGAACACCTTCCCGAGAAAATATAGTTTCTTTCATCCACTGTATCTCCCTAGTATAGTATTTCATAGAAGGGGATGGAAAAGGATCTCCCTATATTAAATATACCAAAAATAATAATCCCCCATGAAAGTGATCATCCAAAAACATATCCAGAATAGGATGAGGTTTGCATGTGGAACTAAAAGAAGAAATATTGGTGGATCATGACCCACTACCTTCAGAACACGAACATCACAACCCTCCTAAAACAGAACATGATTACATCATGGTAGTAAATTAAGACAATTCCAGATCCATTTCTCAAATAACGATTTGTCATTGAAAGTTTCACATAGATAATAGGTATTGGGTAGGTATTACACCTTCATACACAATATTCAATCCCAAATACCCATTAATACACCTAGGTTGGGGTCAAAGTCTAGTGTCTTATAACAGTTGTCCAAATATACAATGTTTCAATTTCACTTTACACATGAAAAAAAATTATGATGAAAAATGAATATGCATATATGGTAAATCATTTATTTAGATAAAAGAATCATAAATAAAAATTCTTATATATCTATACATCTAATTATATTATGATGAGTATCTAGTCCCAGGTTATAACATTCTAATATTTTGAAGATAAAATTAAAATTTATTCTAACAAATAGTAGAAATTATTATATCAAATATCAAGATATAGTGACCCCATACATAATTTATCTATTATATGGACCACAATTCGAAATTTATATATGTAGTAGCTTTATATATTTTTGTTTTAGTACCTATAATCAAAACTAAATAAAATTTCATCTTATGTAACGATGGTTTCATATCTAAAGCATATGATAATTATTTAAATTATGGTGGCATTATCAAGAAGTTTGACAAAAAATTGTGTATGTTGTATTAAAAAAATTATATAACTTATTATTTATTCCCGTTCCATATATTAACTACAATCCCAACAAAATTTATATAAATCATGCAACCGGAAAATCCTGTATAAAATACAAATAATAAATAAAAAATTGGATAACATATGAATTGAATATTTATCTATATGTTTCAATAATGATTCATTTGACAATATTTCCATGATTTATATGGAAAATGTTAAAAAGATAATCATTTAAAATAGTAAACAATTGAAAAAATCACGAACATCACCCATTTGGAAAATCAGTACAACTGTAATGGGTATCATCCATAACAACATATACAATCCTATGTAGTTTAGCTTTTCCATGAACATGGGTTAAAAATTCCAAGGAGGATGATAATAATTGTATCCCTAACCATACTAGTATCATTTATACGAACCTAAATTGCATGGAAAATAAATGAGACCTTTGATACCCCTTTATAATGTCCCAGTTTCAAGAAAATGTTTTCTTGATCAGTGTAGTTGGAAATATGGCCCCAAGCGCACCTCCGCATATATAAAAAATAGTTAAAAAGTCACGAGTGTCTATGGACATATAGTTTGGAGACTATACCATCATAATAATATTAAAAAAATTGATAAAAAATAAAATAAAAAAATATTGCAAACCATTAAAAAATGAATAAAAATAGATAATATAAACCATCATGTTACACAATAAAAAACGTAATCAATTTACACTATCATATAAAATTGCTGATTTTATAATGACTAAAATGAGTAGAGGATATAAGTGATATAGAATAACTTGTGCATAAAAAATACTATAATAAATAAAAAATTACCATAATTGGCCTCCAATTGAATCACAAGATAGTTATGGATCTATTTATCATATTCTATATCCTTCAATAGATAATATAGAATTTATGTCCCCATTCTCCTTCACCAAGATGACAGAAGGGACAAAAAACTATCAGACCCTTACTTCTTCATGTCAAAGGGGAGATAATGACCCCCCATGTCCCACCATCAATAGGACTCGAAGAGGATACTAGAACCGTTGGTATAGAATCCCATGTAAAAATTGAAGTAATAAATCATTTTATTTTAAGAAATTAGTAGATAAGATGGTAAATTAGAAAAAACTCTAAATATAGAATGTAAAATTAATGAAAAACCCCGTTTACCACATTCATGTTCAAAATAATGTGGTACAATGTAAAAGAAACACAAAATGGATGTACCAACAGAATTAAAAAAAACAATGATGACTATCCTGATGCCCAAGCCAGTGTGGTATGACACTACCCCCATGGTCCTCATGGAAACTTGAAAATAGTTTAATAAAAGTAGTGTGAGTACACAAGTATACTAAGTAGGTAAAAGATCTTGTGCATAAGTGTGGATGCATTCTAATTCCCCATGAAATATAGAGATAACGAAAGCACCTAAAAAGGAAAAAAACCACCCATCCTCAACAAGTCACACTCTACAAATAAAGCAAGTTCGGTAAAGTAGTAATAATAAAACATCAATGTTTTGGTACCCCATAATGGTTTCCCACTGATTATTTAGGAGATCATATGCATTAGACCTCCTCCATCCGTTCCATTGTAGTCCCATTGCCACCCCAAAAACAAATTTGTGGGACACCACAACCACACATCATGGCTGAAGACACATAGGACACAACAACCACACACCACCATGCCCACAATCACCAAGGACAAAACATCCACTGCCACACCCGATGAAACCCAGGACTCATCCCGAAGGCACATGGGAAACGAACCCACTCGCACACACATTGGACAACCACCACACCACATTTTTCCTGAGTATTCTTAGTCCATAATGGACCTCAGGCCATCAAAAAATTCTCAAATAGTATTTGGATACCTAGGAAAGGGAGATGAAAGGAGATAATAACCATCCACTCTTGATAATGTTGTGAAAACACCCTCCCCCAAGAAGGGGGGTGTTCATCATGATGTTCTCAACATGGGCGGGGTGCATAAAAAAACACAAGAACTAAAAATTATACATATAAGTAATCAAATACTCCTCCTAGCCTAAGAGTTCTGAAATATACAACTAACACATACAACACCACTCTCGCTACTATACATACAAGAAAAGATACATAACAGCAACAACCAGAGCACAAACCATTTCTAGAAAATGATCCCCCATTGTACATATTCTCATTATCATTTTCATTAAATTCCATTTAAATCAACCCTCCACTTCCAGGAAACTATTATTCATAAGAACAAGCCAATGAAATAACTAAAATTACATACAAAATGGACAAGTTGAAAGTTAATAATTCACACCCAGTTCTCATGAAATGTCACAATAACAAATAGGATATGTGAGAGCACTGAAAGTATTGGATCCAAAAAAATCCCCAATATACCAACTCCACACGGACTAGATTCTAAAAACTAGATACTATACAACAGGAGACCCATTCGCCATCAACATCACCGCATAAGCATCAACGAGAGAAATCATGCATACCACCAAAATAATGTAATGAAATTTTCAGATTTAGTAATCACCATTTATTTACTCCATTTTTTCTATTGGGTTATTTGTGGGGATCACACATGGAGTATTATTTATCAGGTATACATTTTATAAAACATGATAACATGGTTAAGTAGTTTTCGTGATATAGTCATTCAATCATAGGATCATACATAACAATAGAGCTTCATTAGTGCATATGAAAGGACTACCAATGGCCGTGATTTTCAATTGGAATTATCCCATACAATTAAAAACATAAAAATAATGATAAATTAATTGAGAATCATCATCATCACAAACACCCCTTCATTATTTAAAAGGCCTTTTATTATCTTCATTATGGTTTGGTTTCATCCTTGTTCTGAGGGAAACAGTTTCATACCTACCCCACATGATACACAATAATGAATGAAGAAGGAAAAAACTACTTGGATGATCAACTATCTATGTTTTTATCCTCGTTTCATGTACTAAGGATGTGAGACATGCTGGTAAATAAAAATCTAGGGCTTTAGGACTAAGCGGGAAGAGCTCTAGCACATGCATATGATTCATCTCCAGAGTATGTCTCTAGGCGTACATAGAGAAACCAAAAGTAAAAAATTAATAGAGGATCTCAACTTATGAAATGGCCATATCCTAAAATCAGGGAGATGATTTTGAAGTACTAAAGGTTGGGTCATGGAATGACCCTGTGGTTGGGTAGTTTCACATGTCATGATTATTTTTTATTTAATAATTATCCCCAAAGATAGTGGAGATGATAGTTGTGAGTTAATATATATCTTCTAAAAATAGAAAAAAAAACATGTAACAAGGGAGAAGTTGTAAAGAAGAGGGAAATGAGTGACACTGAGGAAAATTGCCATATGTTTTTTTAACTGAATTGTTTACAGACTATTGGGGGTATAAAACATATTTTACTATATTTGGATGGAATTGAAAACGGTATTAAACCAATTTTATGTTGAAAGACATGGTACTAGAGGAGGAAGTGGAAGAACTCGAGAATATAAGAAGAAATTGGAAAATGATGGGACATCGTTCAGTGAGAAATTATTATGATTCCACTATAATGGTTCCACCATAACGGTTCCACCAGTTCAGTGAGAAACTGTATGTCATTCCACCTTCACGGTGCCACTCTTTCGGTGGAACCGTTTTGTGGAACTTATTCTTGGCATACTCTTGGGAAAAACGAAAGGTGATCCCTATGAACACTACAGACAATAGAGTTTATCTACGGAAGGGATAAGGAACATTGGGTTATTACATCATATACTACTCATACTATTCACGTTCTAATGAATTTAAAAACCAACCAGAAGAAAAGTGAACTGAACAACAATCCTTAAGATACCACCCTGGAGTAAACCTCCTTGACCTTTGGTAACACCTCTCCCTTATACTGAACAATTGTATAAGCACAACCGCTCCACCCTTATGTGTCCATAAGAACATATAAAGTCACATTACCCATACATATGGATTATGGAGTCAATTTTCTTGTGTTAAAATATTATTCTCATTGGGAGGCATTGACTCACCCGCATGGGCTTAATCACATGTACCTTAATGCCTCTTGATTTGGAACTAGGTACTCCCTTCCCCATATCCCAGACATTCAAAAACATTTACAGAATACGGAAAACATCTGATAAGATTGTAAATATGTTAGAGAATTACATCATATTCAGGTAGAATATAATAGAAAAAAAAACATAGAACATCAATGGGTACCAGGAAATGATCTATACTTCACATTCCCTGGTACTAACCTCGAGGAATATATGCCTCCATAAATCCCAAACCAAGGTAACAGTTCATCCAAAAGGACCCTATCCTCGAGATCCTTGATTCTTACTGTTATCTCCATAAACGTCACATTGTACTCGATATCCAGCTCTCCCCAGTTGAGGTTGTGTGAATCATCGCGTAGATACCGACCAATTTGACACACAATGTAGACATTGTGGACCCTCTATATCAGCAGTGGTAGCCAGCTGATAAGCCACATCGCTGACCGGTCACAACACCTTGAAGGGTCCTATGAACCTGGGAGAAAGCTTACTCTCCCTGCTGAACCTACATTTCCTGCGTTGAGGGGTGACATTTAAGAACATTTGGTTCCCAACCTCAAAAATCAAGGGTCTCAAACTATGATCATAATATGACATATTTTGGTCCTAAGTCACATTTATCCTCTCTGGCATGAGCTAAAACTTCTCCATCGATCTATGAACCATCCCTGGTCCATGAACACCTACCTCCAAAACCTCGGTCTAGCACACATTTGAAGGACACGACCTCCCATTAAATCTATCGATCAAGGCCATTCTAATGGTAATGTGATAACTATTGATGTAGAAAAACTCTTCTCATGGAATTTATCATAACCACAATCAACCTAATTCAAAAACAAATTCCCATAACATATCATCCGATGTGTGGATGGTCCTCACTGTCTTCCCATCTGTATGGGGGTGGAAACTAGTGTTATGTCATAGATGGGTTCCAAAGAACACAATATAATACCTTCTAGGATCATGAGGTAAACTGTGCATCTTAATCAGAGATTATGGAACTCATAACACCATGTAACTACACCATATTATCTATGTTCCACTATATTAATGCATCCACCGCATTCAACTCCTTGAATTTTAGAAATTGAGAATATTCAGTCAACATGTCCACCACTACCCATATAGGATCACATCCTCCTTAAAAACTGGGTTTCCTATTAATAAATCCATTGAAATATCACCCCACTTCCATTCTAGGATATCTAGTGGCTGCAAAAGACCTCTTAGGATTCTTTTTTCAACATTCACATACTGTCGCACGAGACAGACTTCCAAAAACATCCCCATTGTTTACTTCACACTAAGAAAGAAAAAATATTCCATTAGGCCTTGAAACATCTTGGAAACTCTTGTGTGTACCGTTAGGGGGGAGTTATGGAACACAAAAAGGACTCCATCATGAATCGTCTCTTGTACAAACATCATTTAGTGGAAATGTTTATAATTTTGAACATCCTATGAAAATACCTTCTGAGAATTTGTCTGGCTAACACGATCACACATCAATTAGAATATATGTCTCCTCACTGAGACTATACTTGTTGTCGTACTATGGAGGATTGCACCGTCATCTGGAATTGATAGCCTCTACCATCCTCCACTCTCATGCTCAGATGTAAATTAGCCAACTCTTCCATTGCATTCCAAGAATCTGCTTACTCATTAACCAAATACCTCTATGATTTCATACTCAAAGCATCGACCACAAATGTTCCCCATTATTTTTGTGTATGAGGTCTCGATGTCATAGTCTTTAAGAAACTCTATTCACCTCTACTATAAAAATTTTAGGCTTAACTGGGAGAAGATCTACTACAAGCTCTTATTATTCATGAAGACCATGAAGTGTTCCCTGACGTAGTAATGCAACTGCAATATCAGTGAAAACTCAACCATTACATGCTCAAGGCCTTTGGTTGCATTTTTATGTTTGTGAGGACATAACTGTCTAGACTGATAATAGATCCATCACCGCTGTTTCAACAGAACACACCTCAATTATAGACAAGATGGATCACAAATCACTTCCATCGTTATGCCTTCCTCAAGAAACCATAGCACTGGGGAACTAACCCACTTCCCCTTCAGATAACTGAAGGTCATCTGGAACTTCCTACTCGAAAAAAATACTTTTCCTTCCATGTCAAGGCTGTCAATGGTGCTGAATCTTATGTGATGTCGGGAACAAACCATTGGTAGTATCTTACATGTCCCAGGAATCTACGAACCACTACCACATTCTTGGGTTATTCCCAAGAAACAACTACTTCATCCTTCATCGAGTCCACTGTGATTCCTTGCTGGGACACCACATGTCCAAGAATGTGCAACTCTCATATCCGGATCATTATCATGGAAAAAATTCCATAGATCTGGTGTTGTCGGAGGACTTCCAAAACTATACTCAGATTCTCAACATGATCCTCTTATGATATTGAGTAGATCATGTTGTCATCAATAAACAATACTATGAAATGTTACTTATATTCAAAAATCATGGAGATCATGAGTCCCATGAACATGTCTGGTGAGTTTGTAACGATGAACGACGTGACCATCAACTCATAGTGCTCATATCATCACCTAAAATAAGTCATCAATGTGTCACCCTACATTACCCTAAACATGTGATATCACAACTAGAGGATGATCTTAGAGAATCATCCTTATCCCCTCAACAGGTCAAAAAGGTCGTTTTCCTTAGAGAGGGGGTAACTATTCTTGACCATCACCTAATTTAGTCATTCGTAGTATACAAATAGCCTAATACTATCATGTTAATTCATTGAGAACATGACTGGAGCTCCCAATTGTTATCCTCTCAATTGAATAGAACCCTTATTCTTCTCGTAATCAACCTTAGTCTGTAACTCTCATACTCAGAAGGCACCATTCGATAGGGGGCCATCGAAATCGGACGAGAACCAGGTGTAAGTGTTCCCCGAACTCAACGTCATGTCAAGAGGGTAGAGTGACAACCTCTCTAGGGAAGACATACCATAGCTAACTGAAGATCTCTTGGACTTCCACCATCTATGTGTATTCGAACTCCATTAGCATCTCGACTTACAAGGAAGTGGATCCACTCACTGGCTACCCTCCTACAACCCGACTCACCAGAAAAAGTTACATGATGGCTGCCCATATCTGAGAACATGACCATTCATTGGAAAAATTAAATAATGTAACACATATAGAAAAACTAGTCAATTCGATGGATGAAATAATATGTCTGAATTTGTAGTAGAAATAGTTCCCCACTAGACTGATGTAGACCTATCATACATGTGTATTCTCAAAAAAATAACACCTTCTCGTATAATCTCCAACCAATTTACTCGAAACAGGGGTATGGAGAGTCTCCCTATGTCAAGGGCCAAGGGATGGTCTAGACCTTTAAAACAAAGGAGTGAAAATCTATTTAATCAAACATGGAAAATGCATGAGTACTATGAAAGATGACCATAACTCAAACAACCTTCAGTACTATTAGAACTGTTGCCTCTGTAGCATGTAATCTTCCACTCATATATCTTATTCCACTTGGTTATCAGTTTCCTTCATAACCACACCATGATCGAAGTCCCTAAGGAGTGACCTGAGGTTGGCCTCCTTTGGAATCATCCACCCTCAGTGGATCGGGAGCTTGCTACACCTACTATGGTTGTCGTTGCTGCTGCTGAAATGTAATGACTATAAATTACTACAACTATGCTGGTTGTTAAACCAAGACACCTTATCTATACTACATTCAGTCTATGAATTGATTCCAAATATGTCCACAGCTTCCACAAACTATGCACCTCAGTCTTATGCTCATGGAGAATGGTTGAGGACTGGGAGATCGAAACTGGAATTGTTGGGGCCAACTTCCCACCGACCAAAACATGGATGTCCCAGATTCTTGAGGATTGCTTCTAATAGCCTTCCCCTTTTATGATATCAACTATCTCCCCTCTTGAGGCACAATCCTAGTGTGTTCATCCTCTCTACCACAACAAACTTCTTGTGAACCTACAATTACTTCAGTAGAGTGAAGGGATTTACATCATAATGAATTGATTGTTGGAGTGCCTCCTCTAAGAGTAATTCTAGGAGAATCATCACCCAATAATAGGTAAAAACCAAATATAAGGGTGATGGGTTGACCTTGATCCCCAAATCCCTCACTGACAAACTCATATGCTGACGGGGAGAGTAGATCATTCCCCTTCTTAGACTTTATTTTAGAAGAGATGAATTGTTCCCAGAACCCCCCTCTCGATGTTGGTCTATGAAACATCATATTTTTTCATATCCTTGAGAAAGAGAATCTTCCACTTCTGTGATGCACCCCACATCTAGCTCATTTCTACAGGAACTTAGTACTCTATCAGATCCCGAATCCCACCTGAACGGTGTCGCCAGCTCCTTTGTGTGATCTCTTTGTCTCAATGTCTGAAACATATCCCTCATAAATACCAATGGTATAACACTGAAAAGAATGAAGATTACTCTTCCATGAGACATCCTCTATCCTATATATATGCCCCTCTGATAATAAGTCAAATCATCTTACTGGTCCTCAATCACCCATAGTACCCATCGACGTCATCTGAGTGCCACAACTTAATCTTAAAAAGGATTTCTTGAACCGATGTAGTTTAGAAAACTTTTTCTAAATATTCATATACATTTTTTATTTATTAAATGTACACAGAATATCTTAAAAAAATAATATAAGTCATTTTGATGCATTTACATTTTCTATGGGTCCCTAAACATAAATCAGTGTAGCCTCACTTGGTTGTTCGGTTAGGTCCAGTGTTCTTGCATTGGATCATAGGGGGACATAAAATCTCATGTCCTAGCCAGTCTTCCATTGTATATTTTTTGAAAAATCATTGCCTTACATTGTTTCCCTTATCATCTCATGTAATTCTCAATGTGAGTAACCCAAAAAACCATTATATATCTCATCTATAACCTCTGAAACCATTCTGTCATGAATCAAATTCTCCAAGATGAGTGAAGGGACCAACAAACTTCTAGGCCCTTCCTTCATCATGTTGATGGAGAGATAATTCCCCCAGAGACCCACCATCAATAGGCCCTGGAGTGGAGACTATCACCAAGGGTATAGAATCAAATGTATAAATGGAAGGCATTACCCTATTTATTTAAATTTTATCTGGAGATAAGATGGTAAATATCAAATAAATCCAAATTCTAAAAGTTAATTTAAATCCAAAAATTATTTTCCACACTCATGTTCCTAACAATGTGCTACAAAGTTCAAGAAAACTCCAAAACGAAGTACCTAAATAAAGAAAAGTTGTAATAATAACTATCCCAATGCCCAAGACAGTAAGGTTCGGAATGGTTCTCAAGGTCCTCTTTGAAACCTGAAAGTAGTTTTATATATGTAGGGTGAGTACATCAGTATAATCAATAGAGAAAACCAAAAACTCTCGTGCACAAGTGGGGCTGCATTCTAATGCCCCATGAGAAATTATGATATTCAAATTACATATCAAGGATACAATCCACCCAACATCACGAAGGAACACTCCCCTAATACATAATGTCATGTATGGTAATTTTAATAACGCATAAATGTTTGGGTACGCCACACCCCATTCTCACTGATTATTTAGGAATCATACGCTTCATACCACCCAAATTAATTCCATTATAGTCCCACTGATGCCCCAACAACAACCTTGTGGGACACCACAACAACACATCCAACCCAAATAAACCTGGGAAACAAAAAAGACACACCACCACACCTACAAACACTTCGGCCACAACAACCACTACCCCTATCAAAGACTAATATACCTCATCCGAAAGACACTTGGGAAACAAACCTAGCTGCACAAACCTGGGAAAACCACCACAACACACCATGTCCGAAGTGTCTTAGTCCATAAGGGACCTCAACCGCTCTCATACTACCTATAGACTCCTAGTCTACTTGGGAGAGGGTGCATAAAGTTTTTAATAACCAGCCACTCATAAGAAAGTTGGAAACAAATATCCTCCCCCCTAAATGTGGGAGTTTAACACGAAGTTATCAACATGGATTGGGTTAATAGAAGAATCTCAATAAATAATGATTATAAATATAGGTAATCAAACACTTATCCCATATTATGGGTTCTAAAATGTACTACCAGGACATAGAGCTCCACCCTCACTGCGTTCTCCTACATGCAGAAATACACAACAACAACAACCGCATCACTACCTATATCGTAAAACAGTCCCACGTTATATCCATTCAAGTTATAAAGTTCATTTGATTCTATTTAAAACTTCACTCCACTATCGGGAAACTAGTAGGAATAACACTAAAACAAAACCACAACTAAACTGTAGAAGAAATCAACAAAGAAAAAATTTAATTATTCACATCTGTTTTTCCTGTAATGTCACAAAAAAGGGATCCATAAGATCCTTCTATGTACTGGACCAAATCCAAACCCCATCATACCAGCTCCACATAGCCTCAGATCCAAAAACCAACAATTTAACAATAGGAGATCACATCCTCGTCCACGCCAACCCATAAACATCAACTAGCGCAACCATTCAAACTACCAGTACAAAGAAAGGAATTTTTCATATTTATTCATCACTATTTATGATGTCTATTTTGATTCCATGGTTAATTTGGGTGATCACACATGTATTATTATTTAACGGGTATCCATGTTATCAACCAATTTACATGGTTAACTATTTTCCATGTTATATCCATTCAATCACAGGATCATCCAAAAAAATAAAGCCTCAAAAGTGTGCAAGAAAGGACCCCCAACAGCCACAAATTTTAGTGGGCATATTCCCATAAAATTCACAACATAAAAAATAAAATAATAGAATGACTTCATCATCATTCACAAAACTTCATTATTTAAATTCCTTTTTATTATCTTCCTTAAGTTTTGGTTTCATCTAAATCCTGATGGAAACATTATCAAAGCCTCCATAAATGATACAAACTAAGGATAGACCTAGGAAGACCCTACTTTCATTATCAGTGATTAAAGATTTATTCCTCACATCAAGAACTAAGGATGTAGAAATTGTTGGAAATTAAATCTTGAGGGATTCATGGCTGAGCGGAAAGAGCTCCAACACGAGCGTATGATTTTTCTCCATAGAAAGTCTTTATGCGTACATATAGAAACTGAAAGGAAAAATAATGAAATGATCTCGACATAAGAAAAATCCAGTTCCGGACATCAAGGAGCAAATATTGATGTACTAGAAGCCGGATCATGCCTTCAGCACACAGTTGGGATGTTTCACAAGTCGAGATTTATTTTTATTTAGTAATTATCCTCTGAGATGGAAGAGATAATGACTGTGAGTTAATATATATCTTCAAAACTGATAAATAACACATTACTTGGGAGAAGTTAAAATTCATGGGGATATATGTTACACAGAGGAAAAATGCCACATGTTTTGTTAACCAAATTTTCTCCCAATACATAGGGGGTTTAACATCTTTTGCTGGAATTTAATGGAATTGAAAAGTTTATTAAGCCCCTTTTATATCAAAAGTTATGTAATAGGGGATGAACTAGAAATACACTAAAAACAGGGAAAAATTGGAAATGGGTGGGACACTATTTGGTGAGACACTATAACAGTGCCACCAGTTTGGTGAGACACTGTAAGTTGCTCCACCATTTTGGTGTTTGACCGTGACAGTGGAACCATTTGTTGGAACTATGTTTTTGGGAATCTGTTAGGAAAAATTCCATGTGACCACTAAGAACACTAAAAATGCTATATTTTCACAAATGAATGGATCAAGAAATCCGAGTCATTACAATTTATACTAGAGACATTTCCCTTCTCCCTACAACCATCCATGAAGTCTTTTTGGGTACCATTTGGTGGCCCAAACTATGGTTGACTAATACTCCACAAGACACCACCAATAGTTCCTAGTAATATAAAACATGTGAATACATGATAGGGTAGTTTATAGGTAAAAAACATATAATTCATGTAATGACCATGTATAATTTGGTTCATGATGGTATACCCATTCGATAATAAATGATTCAGACTAATCTAGAATAGAAATAAAACAAATATTATTTTATAAAAATATATTATACCATATGTATTACATAAGAATAGTAAAGGGGTAAATCCATGTCCTATAATTATAATAAAAATTATTTGGAGAAAGTTCTCTTAATTGAAATAAATTATCAAACTGGATTCCCATTTGTTAAAATACTCATTAACAAATTTCACCTCTATTAATTCCAAAAAAAATATGGAACTTTGAATCCCTTAATATCATATTATAATATTAACCAACCTTACCATAAATTCCATGAGAATAATAAATATCATCCAATCAATAAATATTAAATAATAATAAGGAATTTATTTTCCATTTCTGAAGGAAACATGATGTAATAAAATTTAGGACCAATATAATTAGGGGTGAATGATATCACTCCTTCCAATATTCCAATTGTTTCATCATTTAATCTAAATGAAAATTGATAATTATGAATGGGAAATGGTATATAAATCATTTCCCTAAATCATTCCATTTTATTAATTTATTGAATTTCACTGGCCAAAGACACCCCAAACACACCGATGTAGATTTATGATCACAAAGGAAATAGAAATCCTTAAGTAATATAATATAACCCAACCCAGGGATGGTACGAGTTGAGGTATTCAATCTCCAACAAAGAATTAGTTTGTTATAAAATGTCATCTTGAAGGTTACAATAAGTAATGTATGAGGTTATCAATTTAGGTATAAATTATCAGATGTTTCATCATGTGGAATAATGAAAAATAATAAAAACAACCATATTTAATGAAAAATGTATCATACCACCTTCCATAGTTGTGTAGTATACTCTTATACAAATATTGGCCACTATTTTAGTCTACAATTGGTGAAGTTCAAAAATAAAAATGCCCAATAAGTAGAGAATATTGTCTTGAAAAAACCCATTAGTCCATTAAACAAAAAAATTGAATAAATGATCGAATAATAATGAATGAATTAACATTGGATATCCAATGACATCAGTTGTGGTCGAGTAAAAAAATTTATATGTGATTACTTCAGAATCCAAGGTAGAGGGGATGAGAAATCAACAAAACATTAGGATGTTTTTTTTGTTTAAAATATGGGAGAAAGAGGAGAGAATTATTTATCATAATAGAAGGAAAAAATAGAACATTCCCCCACCATTTTAGGGGTGCAGGGTCTAGATTGTCAGTTTTCTAAATTATTAACTAAATGTGTTCCACCAATATTTATATAGATTAATCCATTTAATGGATCATTCATGTTTGGATTATTATCACACAATTCATGAGGATCAACTATAAAAAAATCCATATCATTTCACATCATCATTTAGACACTCATTCAAGGGTTTCTCACCGTTTTCCACATAGTCTGGGTGGAATGGTTTCCTCACAGTGTTAGAAATTACCATATTCCTATTATATGCCCCATAATTTATCTCAAAAAATAGGTGATCATGGCTCTGAACAATCCCTAAACTCTCTAAAATCCCTCATTTAATCATTTTAATTTACATTTATATAAAATTAATGTTTTTAAATGATAATAAAATATATTTTACCTCATGAGAAAAAGTTTAAAATTTCAAATACCAAATATAGTGATACATACATATTATAAATAGATATTACATTTTTTGATGAATATTACTAACATAACATAATTATCCTAAAAAGATCATATATTTCTAGTATCATTGGAAATTAGGATTCATAATACACTATTTCAGCATGTTAATATTATCACACATCGTGCACATAAGCTGAAATTGGCCCTTGAGCGGTGTTTCCTCCCGTAGCCATAGAGTATACATTTTCCCTTATTTTATGATTCCCCCTCCCCCTCTGGCTTGGATCGGATCATGGAACCTATGATCTCGTCTTAGAAAGCATGAGGTCGAGCTCGGCACGGTGTTTCTGGATCTGGTGGGATTTGGTCTCCTTCTCTAGTTCTCAGTAGTGAGGTCTGTTCTGGCCTCAGCTCATCCTGTTGCATCTAGCTCCGAAAGGGTTATTCGAGATCCTATTCCTAGCATTGGTGTTTCAATGACTGGCTCCTATGAAAACGTCTTCCTAGGTGTTTCGCCAATGTTTTCTGGCTCGTACTTCCTTCACCTATGTTGTTCGACGTGGTTATGAGATCATTTGATGTTCATTCTGGTGTCGTCAGGGCAGATCAAGACTGGTGTGTCTGTCACGATCTAGACACCTCCGACAGGTATGCAGTGTTGCCGGGTTTTTGATATATGATTCCTCAGGGTGGGGGGGGGGGCATTGCGATTCAACAACTGTGAGGTTTTGTAGATCCATGCCTGAAGCGGCGTTTCTGTATTAGGACGACTGAGATTCCTCATCAGTGATGCTCCCTTGGCATGATTTTGGTTCATCTAGTCCTGGGTGATGATGTCTCAGACATGTGACCCTTGGAATATCTTTTGTGCATGTGTGGCGCTGGTGGGAGGGTGTGTCATGGTGTGCGGCAGGATTTTTCTAGGATGTTCGTTTATAGAGGTGTTATGGACTCGTGTTTTCATCATCATTGGAAACCCTGACAGTATATAGTATTTACATAAAATGAGGATAGATATGGTTATGTTCACCATGCATGGATTTTCATATATTGAATATTAATAGGGTTTGGTGTTGCCATCAGTACAAGACCTGTGAACTTTGGTACGAGATAGCTTGTTGAGAATCCATGCGTTAGTGGTGATGGGCCTTAATGATCATGATGTTGGAATTGGGTATTAATTTATAGTCTTTTCTCAAGTTGCAACCATCTTAATTTTAGGATTTTTTTTACGTCCTATGTACATGAAGTCTTGGTTTCCTCCTTTATCCTTAAAAGAGGGCTTATCTAAAATTAATAAAAATTTAGGCCTTCAGTCCATTCAGTCATAAAAAACTATTTCATAAGTTAACTAAATCATTTTATACTATGTTTATCATAAATAAGATCCTACATATAGAAATCATAATTTATACATTTATTCATTACTTGTATAAAATGAACATATTAAATGTGGAGATTAGATGCTTAATAAGTGTAAACATGAGACTTATCAAGGATAACATAATTATTACATGAGAATAAGGGAATTATATCATAATAATAAAACATAAAAACTATACCATTCATATCCAAGATCATATTAATATTTCATGTAATAAAGTATGAATGTACATAATAACTAAATCATAATGGATTAAAAGAATATGATCAATGATCGAATAAAATTGGGTTTAAGAAAATTATTTTTTACAACAAATTAGCATTGAAATTTACCCCATTTTTTGTCAGGGAATAAATATAATACATTCATAGTGTATTTGGTTGACTCCCCAAAGAATCATACTAGTCATGGTCTACTCCCAAGACTACCATAGTAGAAATAATACCTTACTGAATGTGGATAACTTCCCATACCATTCTAATTTATCTCATGGTATATCTTCCATTTAAAAATCCATTGTAGGAATATATATTTATGGAACAATGATTATTCTATCCAAAATCTTAAATATGTTTTCCCAAAAACCATAAATCATCCATCCTAACATAAGACATGAAAAGGAAAGAGGATTTATAAGTATATCATGTTTTTTCCATAGCATGACACATGAAAAGGAAATGTGTTTCAGAACATAAATATCCTATGGAAATGAAATAGTTTTCATATAATCAGCCTTAAATAATATCAATAATAAACCTTGAAAATAAATAAATTCGATAGTGTTATAGTATCATATCACCATTATATCATGAGTAACATTAAAGGATGTTATCAAGAATATAAAATTAATTAAAATCATTTGGAATACTTCTTAATGAAAATAATTTTTTCAAATCATTTAATTAATATAAAAAAATTTCTCAAATGTTAATGTAAATAATTTTTCTTGAAATCATCCTTGGAAACGTGTAATGAATGAAACAAATCCACATGAAGTCATTAAAACATGAAATTTCACTCAATCCATGTAGATTAAAATATATATTCCTATCACAATTTTAGAAACAAGTAAAATGTACCTCAATTTAGAAAATGAATAGAATATTCCCTTAATAAATTTATTTAAAAAATTAATTATTGATAAAAATTATGCTAAAAATTATATAATAATATTAAAAAAATTCATGAGAACATCTTTATAAAAACAAAAATGGAAGATGAATTATTTTTGACTAAATGGAGAAATAAAATAACATTTTCCTAAAAAACACTCTTTAATATTATTGTGAATATAATATGATTAAAAAAATGGAAAAATTAACTTCTAGAGACTAAAAAGGGATTATAATATTCATGATTTTCTTGAGTGTTATATAATATGATATCATAATCAGATTCATAATCATAATTAACATCCTTTAAAATTATATTGAAACATAATCCCCTTATGTTCTGTTCCACTAGCTTCAAAAGATCATTACCCTCATGTATGATAAATTATAATTTATCATAATTATATATTAGAATAATCAATTTAGTTTTAATATCATATATATCTCTTTTATAACATTTTAACACACATTTATAGTTTTATCATTGTTAAAATCCCCATTTGAAGGTGTTAACTGAATAAATTTTTCATCTGAGTATTGATTTAGTTGTTTTTGTCCTTTTACATTGTTCGTGGTTCCATTATATCAATATTTATAATGATTTTATAAATAATATAAATAATAATTAAATAAATCATCGCATTCACACATATTTATTAGATATTGAAAAGGGAATTAAACCATTCATGGAGATGGTATGACCTACAAACACTAGAAAGATATTTTCACTACTCGACAAGATTAATGAAATAATGTTAAATAGATATTAAACATTATTGAATAATTATTATATCATATTTATCAAATATATTCATAAAATCTATACATATTACCATCCATGTAATGTGTAATACAAACATGAAATTCATCTCTTCACAGAGGTGGTTTTCCACATGTATTCATGAGAACCACTTAAATTTTCCAATGGGTTTTATATTAAGATAGTATATATGATATTATAATTTTAGAATAATATTCATGTATGTAATACCATTTATATACATTAAACCCATCATAATTATCATCTAGTATTGATGGTATTGAAAAATGAATTGTATCACTACATGGGGACGATAAGTGGTATAGACAAACATGAGATACTTTAATTCCACAAATGATGGGATAGAGGGTTGATATTAGATATTTCGTACTAATAATAAAATTTCAGAATATTTAGGCTACATTATATAATTTTTATGATAAATTACATTAATTTAAATTTTTTATAACATGATTTAAAAAAATAACGTCAATGGTTATGGAAATTACCTCAGGTTGGAAATGAATCATATAGATCTTTTATTAGGTATGCTATGTATTGAATTTAGGGAAAAAAACTATATAATGTGTATAATAGTTTTTATAATTGAATTTGGAAGGTTTGAGGTTATCTATATCTCAAATGATGAGTATATAAGGGAGAGGATGAATTACCTAATATAATTGAGATGAGTTGTACTCTTGGAATTTCATCAAACATTAAAATATGAAAAAATTATAATATTTCAAAGTTTATAGAGGTGGGATGATTCTATAATATATGAAAAAATATTTTTGAAATAAAACTAAAAAATCCATTTTTGGATTGGTTTATGTGTTTTTTATACCATATTTGGTGGTTTATCAATTTAGTTAACCTTATCCATCCTTAACCATGATAAAAACATTTTCACTCTTTAAGAATAATATTTTTACTTATATGGTGAAAATACGATCAAAAATTTGAACGTTATGAATTTTTAGACTTTTTATTAAACACTATTTCCATATTCAAGATTAGTATTATTTTTAAAAAATTTGTTGAATTTTTTTTCATAAATTATCATTAATATATTTTGAACACTATTATTTAAATCTAGAATTAACAACAAAAAAATGTTGACATTTGAATATAATACCTTGGAACAAAAAATTATGTTATATTAAGATATAATATTTTCGAACAATATATATCACTCTACATATGTACTTTTAGGATTTTTAAAATAATTTATTCCCTTTTTCTATTATTTTGTGAAATAGCTTTCAGGTTTTATCAATGAATATAAGGTCATTTTATAATTAAAAAATATTCAAAAATTAATATAATTAAAATAATTTCATTATTTGGAAAATATCCATTATGATTAATTCACAAAATTCTTTTTTTATTATATGATCACATAATAGGTATTTCAATAAAATAGATATACATTTGAATGTTATCATTGTTTTAAATATTATAAACGTCATTTTCAGGATAATGTGTCAACCAAAAATATTATATTTCTAGACTAATGTGATATGTATAATTTTACCATAGTACAATAATAATTAGTTAGAAAAAATTATGACATTAAATTTTATTTTTAGCCCATCTTGATAAGAATTACCCCTAACTATGTGGATACATATCACCACGTTTACTATTATAAACGACTAAATGTTAAAGGGGTACAATGTACCAAATTTGGACCACATAATTCAAAATATATAATCCATTTTCAATATTAAATTCATATAATTTTAATAATTTTTTTAAAAATAAAATTGAAAACCATAACAAAAACATGTTTTTAAAAAAATAGTCTTTGGAGGATAAAAGTGGACACATATTCTTATCTCATTCAGATGAAAATTATTTAATGATATCTAAAAATTTTTATTAAAAAAATAATATATATATTTTGTAAATATCAGTAAAAAATAGTGGTTAATTTGATTTATTATCAAAAAACACATCACATGTATAAAATTTTATCCGAAAAACATCTCAACTATTTTCAATTTTTTTTAAATTTTTTGGTAACCATTGAATTACTTTTTCACATATTAAAATCATTAATTTTTCATAATTATTTTTCTTATTCATACCCTCTAATCTAATAACATGGAATAAACTTCTAAATTAAATAATAATATTTTATTAGAATGTCATTGTTCATTTAATCTCGGTGTTGAGTGTAACCAACTCTATATATGAAATTAAATTTATATATATGAAAATAAATTCTATTATTTCATGATGTGAAAATAAAAATCATGGATGATTTCATATCATATCATCCCAACAAGATGTTGTAATAAAAAATAATCATTTAACATGATATAAATATAAAACTATCTGCATTTTATGTTTTTTTCAATGAAATCATGTAGTTTGACCTTCTAAAAAATGGATCTATTGAGAAGATCCATTAAAATTTCAAACACATGAATTATGAGGCATAATGAAAGGAATTTCCAAGGATGGCAAGAATAAGTAGTTTTATCGATGATGATGATAGGAAAAAAAATACAAAATATTAAAATATTGAATACCTCTTGATATTGACAACACATATACATTAAAGTACTAACAGTATAAAATTAATTAATGATAGATACCACATGGTGTTTGTGGAGATCATTTTCAAATAAATCATCCATCTCCATTCAATATTCCACTATTATCTCTTCTTTTAACACATCTTCATCAAATTATAATAATCCTATAAAAGTAAGGTATTTAATATAAATTAAATCTTATTTTTGGATGACTTCTAATAAGAATTTCATGGTCAACCATATAAATAATATAATACTAACAAAATTATAGTTTGGTATTTCTATTAGTTTATCAACTTATATCACATTATCTAAGTCTCTATGCCATTTAGGGTTGTTTTAGGTCATCAACCAACATCAAATCACACTCTAGTAACCTTTAAGAAAACCATGATATTAATATAATAATTATTAGATCATGTAACACATTGACATACCTCAATATGTTTCTATGAACACAAATTATTAATAAACTTTTTCACAATAAACTATGAATTAAATATATAAACAATGTAATTTAATAAAACCTCATGGACTAGATGATTAACTGAAAATATAGTAGGTATTTACAATAACATTTTTGGGATGAAATAAACTGGTAGTTCAATCGATCATAACCTAATAAATATAATGTATAAACCACTATTTTTTCAGTATTTGTTCAAATCCAATGTGAAAACATGATTAAATCATTATAAAAAACCCCATATCACTCAGGGATATAGATCACCTTGTAATACTATATGGATCTATGAATGTAATTACAATATAATATATATCATATATTTATTCAGGTCAAGCATAGTGGAAAAAAGCATTCACTATAAAAGATGGTCGACACTAAACACTAATGGTTTTTGATACATCGTACTCTCCCTTGAGATGGATACCACCCAGTCATGTCCATGAATTAATTCCCCTTATCTAAAAAGATTTCTAATGTGTATCTTAATCACTTTAATGAGATCATTTTGATCTGACAACAAAATTGGAACTCATTATCTATTGGTGACATGTAATATTCAACATGAAAATCCATTGTTACCAGAGTATATATGGGCTTGATGACATAGAAAATAAATTTAAAAAACATAAAATACCATTTTATTATGTTTGCACATACAAACATGTACCCTATAAAGAGTTCCATCATCTTTTGGTCTTCCTAAATTATTATATTATTTTAGGAGAAATAATATGTTATTGATTTCAGCTAATTTGTTCCCCCTTGGTAGATAACTGAAATCATATCACCCTTGACATCACTTCCCCAAAATCCCAAAACAATCCTCATATGACTACAAATATATATATTTTAATCATATAATGAACCAATATAGTACAATAATAATGAATCATATTCCACTCATTCCACTCTTATGGTGGTGTAATGATGGGTTTACCCGCACAATCACACCTGAAATGGGATATGAGAGGACGTCTAGCACCGAGAATGAAAAAATATATAAGAGTCCATATATTATCCTATAATAGGTATGAAAAAAAATTCACAATACATAATTAACAACAACCATCAACAAATATGAAATTATATTTATTAAAAATTCATGGATGAAAAGAAAACTATTGATTAAAATCAACCATATACAAACACCAGATGGAATTATATGAGAATAATAAAACATTTTATGAAATAACAGACTCCAGAAAAAGAAATATTCTTCTATAATTCAAGAAATACATGATGATAATTAAACTTAATTCATCTATTCATTGTTCCATTGTATGGCACTATGCATTATAATAACCATATCATCCCTCTCAATGATCCAAAAGGTCACCGCTCAACTAGGGTTTTTCTACATAAATACATACTATATTAGCATATGTCCAGTATAATGGAGAGTATTAATATACCTAATATAATTTGATTAAAATAAAATTAATTTATGATATAAAATCATCAAATCATTCCCATTAATATTTAATATAATAAGAAATCCAAAAATACCATATATTATCAATTTTTATAAGAACTAAGGGTAATAGATAAAACTATTACTTAAAAATGAATCTTTATGAAGAAGTGTTCAATATATTAAGAAAAATGGAAAGTAAAAGTTATAGAGGACCGAAATAACCCTACTCTAATATATTTATATGATATATTTAGATAAATCACCCAAAAATTCTGATCTTTCACATGATCCTTAAGAACCAAAAAACTCCACCATAAAAATGTGCATGCTACCTCTCTCAATCCATAGTGTGGCTCCAAAAAATATTGATGTATTCCCATTAGTTGATAGGATACCATACAAACATATAATTAATATACTCAACCTATCACATTGTTAAACCCATGAAATCTATTGTTTTTAAAACCACATCGAATAACATTGAGATATAATTGAACTATCAACTACATGGGGGACCTGAACATTATTATAATTGAGAGGGAATTAAACCCATATATAATTAATGTCCCGTAGATATGGGAGGTAATTATAATGTCCTAAATCAATTCAGGGGATACCTAATTACACAATACATATGGTGGACTCGTACTATATTGCTCAAAATCACTATGGGGTACCACACATATATCTGTAATGAATATCTTAATAGTAGTCGAATGTTTTTATGTAAATATATGTATAAATAAATACACTAAATTCATTTAAAAAATTCCCAAAAATTATATGAAATTAACCATCATATATTATATATAAAATTAATCAATATTATCTACCCCAGTGTGTAATTATGAATAATGGGTGACAAATTATGAAAAAACATTATAGACATCTCAACATGGGTTACACACTACTGAAGTCTTGGTGTGTGTGTTTATCCAATGTAGATTGGGAATGTGTGTTGAAATTATATTATATGTTGTGTAAAAATATGTGGTATTTATATTATGTTATATTATTTTAGGAAATTTTGTTTCATCCATGAATATATTTCGTTTACCATTTCACTTATATAACCAAAATCAGCATCATGTGCTTTTAAATACATGGCGTGTGATCATACATAAAATAGATCATGTGATATTTACCTACATATCTGTTTCAGTAAGTTGAATGATCCTTGGGAGTTATATATCATTATATTATGTAATTATAGAACTAATTATGTCACATATCAATTACACATGGTGTGATATATGTCCCCCTTGATATCTTGTTCAATAAATTTTATAAGTGTCTGTTATAGTACACTCACATGTAAATAAAACTAACAAACTCAATGTATAACATAGATTCACACACATTGTAATATTTAAAATACCATAGGTACTCATAAACCATGTCTAGAATCAAACATTATATGTGATACATATGATAAACAATGTGCAATCAATAAAATACTATATATTTTATTCCAACTATCCTCTATAATTTTTCCAAATTTTAGTTTTCTATACTGCTACTACCCGACCATAAATACAACAACCATATACAATGAAAATTTTTTACCATATATTTTTCATATATTTCATCCTTATCGATTCTGTTTCTCAACATCATACCCCCACAACTCCTACAAATTCATAGAGTTACTTTGAAAACTTCTATTTTTTTCACACTATATAAGGGTGCATCCTTAACCACTGCCATGAATCAGGGATGTTAACCCAACCAAATCATCATCTGATATCTTTTTAGGTGAAGTTATATCCAATGAAATATTTTGGGATTCATATATTTCTAAAAATAATAAATTGGGTGAAACAAAAAAACAAATATTTGAAGAGAGAGAGATGGCCAAGAATGTTTTGTATTCCATGATTTTGGAATATGAATGACTATATATGAATTCATATTTTAGTTGAATTTGGTTAAGTAATCAATGTATTGGAATCAAATTATTGAATTATATAGATCATTCTCATTCCTTAAAAATAATAACAATGATAAAACATAAAATGTCAATTCTACTTGTATAATAATCGAAAACTAATCCAGTAATGCATGAAACATTATAAAAAATAATTAAATTTTAATTTTAAATTGAGAACAATTTATTAATTAGTTGAACATTATAAGCATTGTGAGGTTTAGAATTCATTATTATCCAATGGAATACATATTCATTAAAAATAAAAGTCACAAGATTAAGATGAAATAGTTGACATGATTCAAATTTTCATACATATTGAAAAAAACTTCAATAATAATTTTTTTCAAATATTCAAATAATAAATATTAATATAATTTTGGCCATTTTATTATCATTAGATATAATGGAAATCAATTATATTAAAATATTATAAAAAATTGAATGAAACATAATAAATTAACTAAAATCATACCCCAAGGTTTAAATGTAATCACTTTAATATTCTATCCCCACTACTTCAATTTCAATCATCTAGATACAAAAATACTCACACATCCCTTTGATACGATGTCAATTCCGTTGATGATTTTTTCTATGATAATGATTTTTTATGTTTTTTATAAAATAAAAAACTTATTTGACAACATTACTAGTATAATGATAACATATATGAAATTATATTAACTCTTCTTCAAAAAATGGGAGAGTAATTTCAATATTTGAAAAAAAATTATTTGAAACACGTAACTCATATCATTCCCAAGTGAACTATATATTTTTGTATTCAACCACATTTTTAGATGTTAATATTGGTAATAAATTCCAGAGATATCAATTCTCTCACCAGATGGGTGAAAATTTATTTTTTTGATACGTTGTAAATTTATCTAATACTCCAAACATCTGTGGACATCACTATAATTTGACCGCATGGAAAACATAAATTTTTTAGACCAAGGAGATTATTAATTTTTTTTATCTCATTTTAAGAGTTATATTTAATACACTTTCCCTTTAGAGGACCTTGGACATGCCAACTAAAAAATTATTTTTGTTCTTGTCAATTAAAAAGCACGAATTTGACTACCGTCCACCCTCACAGACACATTCTTTATTATCAGGTGTTATATAATGTGAAAATATCCCCATTAATTTGAATTATCATTATAAAACATCACATATCATCAAAGTATATAATATATGAACCTACATATTTCTGGATACCCTAATTATAGTACCATGCATCCACCCTCATAGAATATTAACTTTTATCCAATTTCGTCATCATCAGATATCTTAATTATTGTTTATATAAATTTCATCACCATAATAACTATGTCAACATGTCATAACAGATAATATTTCCACAACATTATTTATAACTTACATATAAATATCATACTCCATAAATTTAATGAATCCCATAGAATCCATTGATTCACCCACATAGGTTTTAATACATAAAAATAAAGTATGAAATATAATCACCCATAAATGATAAATTGTTATTCACATAAGATATACAAAATAATTATCATATGGAGTATAATAAATCCCCATTTAATCATTCTAAATATAATAATCATAAATATTTAATAAAATATTCATATCATATATATAAAATCATAGCTTACCAAGGAATCAATTCCATGATATTTAAAACATTATTCAAAATTAATCATTCAATAATTTCATAATCATCTAGGTTATCTATTGGTTCACTATATATTCATGTTTCACTACCTCTATCTTGTCACCATACAATGATTTTTTCATAAACGTTATACACCACACAATACACTATATAATGTTTATTCATCCATCTATTATTGGTGTGATCTAATAAAATACCACACTATAATAAATTCACACCAAACCAAAAACTAAAATACAAATATTTCAATTTGTAATATGTTAACCAAAATAAAATCCCCTACAAAACCCACTATAAACAGAACATTTGATCCTAAATTGTGTCATGGACTCATGAACATATTCCATATAAACATAAAACATTATTCTATTATATCCCATAACACTCTATAATACTTTTACATAATTTCATAGAGAGTGGAATAATCCAAATGTCTATTTTGGATAAGATATGAAAAATTATTTATTATTCATCATCCTTCATTTAGTTCAATTTCAACGATGTTCTATTTTCCTGGTTCCACTTTCCCAATATGAACTTAGTAAATATTTCATAAATTTCTATAAAAACATATTATAATAATCATCCATTTCAATAAAATGCCAGATAATATAAATACGAATTATTTCCCACATTCATTAATATTTAAATTAATTTATACACAATTCTCTCAATCAGTATTTTACATATATAGAAATTAAAATGAGTTATTATTAAATTCATATTTATGATAAACACTACAAAATATTTTCACCAATTATCCATTTCATTTATAATATATTAATTCCTCAATATATATATTTTAAATATTAAAACTATAATTTAAATTTCTGAATTTATATATTTATAAAACTACTAAAACTCATTTAACAACATAATTTTTTATTTGGATTAATATAAATTAGTATCTCAGTATGGAAAAATATATCATATATTCTTTATATTTGTTAAAAAGATTGTAATTTGAGTAACCTACCTAAATTTTTTAATAAAGAAATAATCAATACCATGATGATAAAAAAAAATATTCCATCCATTTTCTTCTTATGTATTTATACATATCTAATTATTATCAACTTCATCACTAATGAATTTTTCATCTTAATACAATATAAAAAATTAAAATCCAAAAACTATATTAATAGTGAAAACCATATTCTCCTAATTCTATTTTACTGAATTCCACAAAACAAATAACCTATCCATTATAAATTACATGGATAATATTTCATCAATACTTACATTATATTCAATTTATTTATTTTTATTCAAATATCATTATAATATCTCAATATTTCCATGAAAATAATAATAAATATATTTATCCACATCATCTAAAAATATCAAATATTAAAAATAAAATAAAATTATCTTATAGGAAATTATATTTAACATATAAATATAAAAAAATGGAATGACATAAATTAATAAATTACTCATGAATTACAAAATCACTAGAAAAAATATGGGTAAAAATTGTAACATCAAAAGGAGAAAAATAATCACTTAGTAGAAAAAGACATACCCAAATCCAATTAAATGATTAAAATTCAATTTTAGGATATTAAAATTACTATATTATCCTTGTTTACTTAAAATACCGAAGAATTAGCAAGATTCAGAAACTGGGTCTCCATTGATAATATAAAATATTTCTATTGTTTTTATATAAACTCCTTATAAAGATTTTTTTGTGTGGTTTAAAAAAAGATATAAAAAAGGGAATTCATATTTATAGAACAAATCAATGTTTCATCTAGAAATGGACTGTTTATCACTTATGGTAAATGTTTTTCATTTTACAGTAGCCATGAATGATGAACATTGCAATATTTATAAATTACTATTATATCCTTCATTTTGATCTTCTATTCAAATATTATGATATCTTTATTTATTATTCTCATATTTTCATCATTCTTAGTCAAAATATAACTTATTATCATTTGATCATAATAATTTGATATATTCTTATCTGAAAAAATATTACATATGCTTCTCTAAAAATACACAAAAATTAGAAGTTTAATTTTTTGTTTACTAAATTATTAAAATAATTATTATATAAAATTTTAAAATGGTATATAAAATGAATAAATATCCCATATTTTTTAATTCTGACATCTACATAAATATTTAAGGCAAAACCCATGACTTTATAATGTAAATTTTACTATGGCGTAGTGATCTTAGTTTTTTAATGAGATTTACATTTAAAATTATATATTTATAGAGGTACTAAACTTTTAATATAGAACTTAATACATTCCTAAAATAAGAAAATATTTACTGCAATCATTTTATATTAATTCTTCAATCATATGTAGAAGTCAACATTCCATATATAAATTCATCAATAATTAACAAAAACATGTTGTTATATAATCATGAAAATATTAAAACTATATTTTAATATTTTCATACCTTATTTTAAAATAATTTCTAGAAGGAAGATTTCTTTTAAAATAATATATAATGATTTTATTTATTTTAGTATAAAAATTTTCCATGGATTTATCTAGGAAATTTTAATTATGTTTAAATGGAAGTCAACATTTTTTCATAAAAAAATGTAATCATATTTAATGTAATTATCATCTATCCATTAAAAATATTATATAAATATTCATCATTAATATTATGAAATTAAAAGTATTCCTAAATAATATAATATAAATTATAGAATTGAAATGTTTTATAATGTTAAATGTAAATTTCATTTTATGAAAAATATATAGGAGTTATGGTAGTTTGATTATAATAGGAGTATCTCCTAATAAAATATTATAATTAATTCTTAGTAAAAATTTAAATAATTTAATCTCGAAAAGTCATTAGAAAATAATATTACCTAGTTCCAACATTTTTATTCTTATAATAAATGTAGATCCTCTACTTGGTAAAATTATATATTGGGGTTATCGTTACCTTATCTTTAGAAATAATAATAAAATATCATTTTTTCAATACTATTTGTAGTATATTTACCCAAGAACTATATGAATGAGGGTAAATTTAACATTAATCCCATAACATAAACACTTCAACAAAAATTAATTTGTTTATGATTTTATTAATAATATATTTTCCACTATCACATATCCTCTGATATAGTGTCATTATAATCCAATCCATGCCGAAATTAATGTCAATTCTATTTATATTAATAATGGTCCTCGTATTATTACTTTTATAAATCCTTAATAATTCCACCAATTTATCTTCATATAAATATTTAAACACTAATTATATATTTTAAAACAATGATTCATTGTTAAAAATGAAAAAAATTTCTTTTTTTATTACAGTTTATTTAATTTATTATAAGATACTTATACAAATATATATTATTTATTTTTGGTAAATATATTATTTATTCAAAAGGTTCATTAAAAAAATTTCCTAAAACCTTTCATATCATCATATATCATTTAAAAACTAATCCATTAATTAATTTATTCATTCATAATAAAAAAATACATTGTGAATTCCTCCATTATTATCAATAAATTTTTTAAATAGAATATTCTATAAGGAATTTTTAATAAAATGTGGTGAACTTATCAATATTGAATACATTTAATTCCTCAATTTCATTTTCTACATTGAAAATATCTTTCCCAATAACAATAATAACAATAAATCATATAGTATATTCTAATTGTAATCCTAATATTGGTGTAACTTCTTTAAAAAAATCTCTATTCTATTGAAAAATTTATTTATGTACAAAATATTTTGAACAATAATTATCAATTTATTAAATCTTATAATTGATAATATTAATTAAATTTATTTCAATTAATTCAAGATAATGGATAGTTAATGATCTATGTTTCCAAAATTTTGGAATAGTGATTAATAAATTGGGTTTATTATTTTAATAGTAACAATATATAATTATTTCTTCTCCATCCTACCTAAGATACATTCTAGACAAAAAATCATTTAGTATTGTAGATTTGATGTGGTAATCTTTTACGACGCATTACTATATTTATCTGTAATATATGTGGATTTAGGTTCCTCCTATGTCATTTTATTTTAAATTGATCTGTTAAAAAATTTATTATTGTTGAATTAGAGTGGAAGGATCCAAAAATTGAATATTAGCTTTTATATTCATGAACACATGATCAAGATTATAAATTTTTGTATTACCCATTTTCATTAGTATCATTGATATGAAATATTCTAGAATTTTTTTTACCTCAAATGGTTCATATTATTCCATAATTATTTTCCTTCATATGGATTACAATGCTTAAAATCCTTGGTTTTTTATATATATAATTTTATCTGACTTATTATAATATTCATTTCCACTCAAATTTTTTTAAGAACATTGTGTCTCGCTCTAAATTTTTTTTTTGATAAAAAGAATCAAAAAACATTTTTCCACATTCTATAAAATTTATACAACACATGGTAGATTATTTTTAGTGTATGTTCACTCATGTAATTAATTTGAATTTTAAATAATTTTATTCATGTGAAAAACATTACACAATAAAGTTTTATGTTTTTTAGGGTTGGAAAGTATTATATGATATCTCCTAGTCAATTTTTTTTAAAATTACCCATATTATTATTCAGTGTTATAGAAAAAAGTGGCCCTCTTAATTTTTTCCAATTATTTTAAATTATGGTCCTCAACATGGTAATGATTAGGATTGTTTTTAAATCATAATTTTTTCCTGGTCTTCAGTGTTAAAATCAATACTGATATTGATTTCAATTTTTCAACTGGAATCCAACTACTATTGTTGGTTTTCTACTATGATACGTTAATGAAGAGTCATATGATTCCATAAAAAATTACTATATTAATTTGGAAATAAATTAAATGTGCTTTTAAACCTAAATTCATATCATTAAAAATTGAGTTTTTATATATATTAAATGGTAAAATAAATATAAAGACAAATAAATATTCCCTAACCAGGAATAATGTAAATAATTCTCAATATGAAATTAGATTTTGGCTAATATATATTTTTGATTAATTTTATTGATTCATTGGTTTTTATAATTATTTATACATAATTAATTTCAAGGATATTATTTGTTGATCAAGCATGTTTCATTATAAAATCTTTGACACAATATTAAAATATTTTTTATGAATTTAATTATAGGTTATTGTATATTTTACAATTTATTAATATAGTGCCTACTGTATGATTTATTTTTGTCATACTATATTGTGTAAATACACCTTAAGATGAGGGTTAATTAATGGTTATTTAAAATTAAAACATTTCTATTCTATTTAAAAAACCCATTTAACTGATACTATTTCCTTATTTAACAAAACATATTACTTTTAATATTACTAATCATTGATCACATCGATGGCTGATTATAAAATATTATATTTAAATTCACACAAAAACACACGGATTTTAAATGGTTCACTCACACTATGAAATATAAAAATTGAACACAATGACGGTGTGACATCATTTCATAACACACTAAACTAATATTGGATGGATAAAATACATATTTATATTATATTTTTGAATAGTATCATGGAATCTCTATGAATTAGGGGAAATTAACTACATCTTAAGGATCACCCAATTATAATAACATATTTCTAAAAATTCATGGAATGATATTATAGATTATAGATATAATGGACTACTCCACAGTTCGTAGAAAAAAATATATCTTTCATATCATTAGAAGGTAACAATTCCTAATGTATCATAGATTCAAAAAATAGATGACCCAATATGATACACATCACAATTAATCCAATCCGTGAAAATTTGAAAACATCCACACTAAGTGAAGATCAGAATCAATGATTTATTCTTCCATATTCCATTAATAAAAGTATCTATTGATGTAAGGATTAATTTTTTTTCTTCAGAATGAATAAAATGACAGAATCCTTTATATGGAAACAAAATCATATAAATTTTATCCTTTAGATGCATTTATTTTTTTATTCCCTCATTTAAAAAAATAGATATCCCAATATCATTTTCTAATTAAAATTTTGAATCTAATACATCTTCTTTAAAATATTTAATATAGAATAATGAATGTAATAGTAAATTACATTTCTTCATTGATTTAATATTTTAGACTTATATAATTATTTGAAATTGATATTAATCCCATAATCAGTATTGTTTCAAAAAACCATAGTGAAATTTTATAATGTCTTCAAAAAACTAACACTTAATTTTTTTTGTTGGAAATATATAAAATTTAGGTATTTATTTTTTATTCAAATATGTGTCCCAAAAATGTTTTATTATAAAAAACATATATATTAATTTCTTTTTAATACCACAAATCCTTAGATAAATAAATTATTTTTTAAAATTCATATAGAAAAATAATTAGTTTATAAAATTATCATGATTATAATATGATTGTATTTAATAAAATATAATCATTATTATATTAAAAAAGATATCATTATTATACCCTTGTTTTATTGGGGATCATTTAATTAAATACCAGATAATAAATTATTTTTATATATAATCAAATATTCTATTATGATCAGGGAATGATATTCTCAAATATTATAATAATTCATACCTGGTGAGGGATGGACTTATAGATGTTGTGTGACCTCACATTTTCTAGTAATTAAATTTTTTAATACATCATACCTAAAACATTAAAGAATCATGTTTTTGAACAACTGTTTCATAATACCTATATTTTGTTGAATGAATTACTTTTTCAGTATGATTAAATGAATAGTCACATTAAAATACTTTATAAAATATGTTGTCAGGTTATCCTAATTTATTTTATAAATATATTTTACAGAATGGATTATTATTAAATATTAATCATTTATACTAAAAAAGGACCCGTTATGGAATGATAACTTTATTCAATTAACTTCTAATAATCCTACCCTAGATTCATTTATTCATCCAAAAACGTCCTTACAACATGGAATTTACTCTTATAACACAATATCTCTAGAAATTTTTTCCCTTGAATAATATTATTCTTATATAAATTATATTATAAGATAATAGATATAATTGTGGTATTATATCATCTTCCTTCATTATAAATGACACATACTATTTCCAATAACAACACATTTTTATATGTATCCCCTATTGTTATATCAAGACAAAACATGTAAATTAATTCACTTCATGTATCACGTAAATTATATATTTGTATAATATTAAAACTTTGTAATTCAATTTACCATTTATGACGTATAAAAAATATATCCATGGAATATATAATTTCACTGATATTTTAAATATTTCCTTCCAATATAGTCATTTTTGAGTCATATAGGCATGGACACCTAATAAATCATACTCAACCTCAAACTCATACAACGTAATTATCAATATTATTCGCCCCCACCAAGTTAATATCAGTTCTATTTTAAAAATATTTATCCTTATAAAAATTAATTTGTCCCTAAATTAAGTGTGAACAATTCATAAAAATTCCATCAATACAATACACAATTTCATAGTTGCATCATCCTCTCAAGGATTTATTGATTGTGATACTATAAAAAGTATGGAATCATTTCACTCTAGAATTGTTAAATAAAATTTTTAATTCATTTTATATTCTACTGACCCACCGTTTATTAATTAAATGAAATGTGTATCTTTCTCTAGATTAATCAATTCATTATTTACCCTTTATATATGAAATATATGGGGGAAGATATATTTATTATTGTTTATTGATTTCTCTCATATATATATTTATATATTATTTTCCCATTTATTTCTGAATTATTTTGGATTGTATTCATCAAATCCTCTCCCCTTATGTTATTAATAATTCTGAACCGTATTTTAGTGATTCTAGGATCTCTTTTCCACATACTCTCAAATATATATATATAATTCTCAATCAAAAATCTCAATATTATTAAGAGATATAAACATTTATTTTATTAGAATATTTTTTATAACCTCGTTTTGATATAACTTTTTGAAATGATAAACACATATGATCTGTGAATCATTAGAAATTTTAGGATTTTTATAAAACATCCAAATTAACATCATGTTATGATCCATTGAATAATTTTATGATTTGTAACACTATCTGAAAACAAATTTTAATATTCATCACTATAAACCACCAAAAACACTATAGGATCTATTCAATTCCCAAAAACTATTTTCATCTTTAAGAGAGTCTTCGTAATAAATATTAATACCATATATTTCCTTGATCAAGAAAAAATATTTCTCTTATAGTGTCATATATAAAAACATTTTACACTGAAAAAATATATCAATTTTTAATGAGTTTTCAAAAAATCATTTATTCTATTATAGGTTAATCATATTGTAGGAATCAATTGTTTTATTAAATAAACATAATTTTTTACATGTGACTTAAATAATTCTATAATGTTATGAAACTCGACGTATATGTTTCCTTCAAAATAATTCCCCCATGATATAAATGATCCTTTAATAAGAAGATCAATATATATATTAAATTTCACAATTCATGTGAGTCATTTTGTGAAACTCGAGACCCATTATCCATGATCAAGTTCATTGAGACTCACACTTTACAAACTTTCATTCATTCTAGTAGTAATATCTTATATATTTCCATCCATTATTAAAAATTAAAAAAATAATCGAATCTATTACATCTAACTGATGATTTGAGGTTTATATATTTAAAAATATATAACATTACTTGGACTGATAATTCCGAAATTATTTGTATCTAATGAACCATTTTCGAGTAATATATGAAAATAAATATTTCATGAAATGTCTTAAATGCCTTCAACATATTCTTCTAAAATTGATATCCTTTTCAAAATTACTATTATAAAAATTCTCCTCATATTATGTAGAATTGGAAAAATAATAAGGGGTGAGAAAAAATGAATAGTATAGGAAACATATAACAGAATATATTATCATATAATCATTGAATAATAATTATAAAAATAATTGGTAAAATCCTAAATCCCTAATAAACAAGAAATTGAATACATTAAATATACATTATAATACATGAATTTTTATATACAAATAATACTTATCTCATAATTATATATTGCATAATGTCTCACATAAAAATTCCATATGTCAAGGAATTATTCCAATGACATTATATTTCAACAATATCGTAGATAAGTCATCCTAATTTTACGGACAAGAACTAAGACATTATCTAATTATGGTAAGAGACATTCACCAAAACCCATATTTTTTTCTATTAGGTGTCCATTACTAAATCAATGGGAGATATAATTTTGATACCCACCCATCACCAAATTATATTTACTCTATTAAAAACAGATTCGTTAATACAATTAAAAAAATTCTATAAGGATCATATTTTTGGTAGCTATTATATATTCATATAATTGTAAATACTAAATATCAACACATGATTCAACAACATTTGTAGTCAATAATCATCAAGAATTCTCATAATTTTCCCTGTGTACGTAAAACGGATAACAAGTTTATAAACAATATATAGAAATAATTTAGATTTTAAGTAATCACATAATATTAATACTAAAAAACATATTTATTTGAATAATAATATAAGGTATTCAAATAATTTCCACTTTCAAAATATGATAATTTTATATTGAATATTTTCTAATGAGAATTATGTAAAATTTTGTGTCCACATCATTTATAGAAATGATTATAAAAATAAGTCAATTGTAGAGGAACATTGTCATAATCCATCAATGGTATGTATGTGAATGGTTTTAAAATAATATATCCCAATAGAAAAATGTAAGCATGTTTATAAAAAATGAAAATATCCTCTCCAAGGAATGAATGAATGACATCACAAATGAAGGTATCCTAAATCGGATTTTTTTCCAACAAGATTTCATTTACCCAAATTATAATATATATATATTAGATAATATTTTTTGAAACATAAATCCAATTTAAAAAATAAAAAATAAAAATTAAAGGATAAAATAAAAGGAAACCATAAAAGTGATTTTACAAAACATTATTCCCATTATTATAAAAGAGTAAGTCACATATCACTTTCCAATCTATTTTTCATATATTGTATTAAAAAAAGATTTAATTTTTTTTGAAATAACATAACATAATTGAGACTTTAAAATGAAATAATGTTTTTTCTATGATTTTTGGATCCTAAAAATTTGATAAGAAATGGTTATTTTACTTAATACTAAACATTTACACTGTTGGAAACTAACATTATAAAAAGTGTAATAAATAATTATTTGTATCGAAAAATAATTTTCTAGTATTGTATTATTAATTAAAATATAATATAATAATAATGATGGAGAACCTAATAATAGGAGGAGAGTGTTAAAGATAGGACATTATAAGTCAAAAAATGGGATCTGAGTTACCCTTAAATATTACTACTAGGGAAACAACTGTATCACTAGGCACATCAATAAGGGAGCCTAACATGACTTTTTAACCCCCATAAAAGTATTATGATAAAAAATCATTATAAATTCCTTAAATATATAATGGAAAGATAGATCTTATCATGTAACATGTCTTAATGTATCGTAATTTTGATAAAGAAACGTATTATGGGTCGAGTACCACTTTTATAAAAAACCTCATGGAAGAGAAATATTGTAACTATAGATAAACTATATTATTAAAATAATATTAATTATATAATATCTCATATCAGTAGTATATAATGTAAATAAATTAAATTAGGAGCATAATAAAACATATTTATCAAGGATTGGAATTTATAACTAAAAATCATACCACTTCGGAGACATTTGGATTAAAAACATAGGAGTTATAAAACCCAAATTAATTATTATATACCAAGAAATATTTTTTAATCATGCTAAAATAACCCATATTTTGTGTATGGAATCTGGGAAATTGAATACAGGTTTATAAAAAAAAATAATTTTCATATGTTTATGGATATTTAAATGAAATACCACACCAATTTGGTAAATTTTGGATCATAATCCCTTTGAGAGCATAAAATATGAATTTTTATTTATATTAAAGTATATAGAGGAAATATCCGATACAATATTAAAATATCATATTATACACATCTTGAAATTTAATATTGGTGAACAAATAAAATACTTGTGTTAACTAAGTGAAAAATAGATGAAAACACTTACCTTGTTACAGATTCCTTATTGACACGTGACTAACATTTTGAACAATCAAGTTATGTATTTTGGATACCTTCTCAATAATTTTATTATATATTATTAAACATATTGGGGAATTTTTTTTCATACTCTATTTATTGGTTATATAGATTTCTTGACAATTTTGGTTACACGAGGTTATTCGATCATTTTTTTCATAACATCTCATATATGTTGACCATGTTAGTGACCTTTTAATATATTCCCAATCGATCTAGAATTTTAATATTATAATAAAAATAATTTATATATATATACTATTTTTTTAAATCCATCCATGATGTATGGTTATTAAAAATTAGACTCATTGCTCATGGAGGTGATAGATTTTATGAACTCGTGATTAATGTTTTTATTTCAAACTTGATTAGAGGGAAATAAATGATATAATAATTTGAAATTTAAGATTCATAGTTATATAATATATATCATATTTATTAATAATGTATGTCTATTTTAACATCCATTAATGGAAGGGATGAAAAAAGGAATATGTCACTTTTCGGAGGAGCTGGTCCACACAATGCACTAAAAAACATTTCTTTTTCTTAGATGATAGATGTGAATAAGTAATTTTTATTAAGTTAATATAAAAATATATAATAATATGAGTTATAATTATGTAATAATATTATTACATATATAATTTATTTGTAATTTTTATAATTAATACCGAAACAAAAGAATTAAATAATATAGAAATTGTTGAGAGGATTATTCAAAGAAAAAATACTTTTAATTATAATGATTAATCTAACACAATTTTTAAAGGTAATAATTAGTATTTTATGTAATTATTAAATAATATTTTTTAGTATACATCCAATGAAAAATAGAATGTATGGTTCGTGTTTGATGAGTTTTATTTCACAACCTTTTATAATATAGGAAACAAATCATTTTGAAATATCCAATATATTTTTATAATTTCATTAGATTATAATTTTGTTAATTGTTTTAAAAAATAAAATAATTTCATGTGTGGTGTTTTATTGTAAATAATTTTGAAAAGACGTATTTCCAAACATGTATTAATCATGTTATATAGGTTATACCAACGAGTTATTATATATTTCAGTTATATTACTTAACATGGAAACATTATTTAATTTAGTGGTTATATGATTTATTTAAAATAAAGAATTACCCCTATAAACAAAATTTTCTGCGATATAACAATATATTAAATATATTTAATATAAATACAAATTTGTATATTATATAATTAACATTAATGTTAAAATAGATAATGTGTAGAAAATATATTTTTTTATATAAAATGACGTTTGGACAATAATGGATTGTTAATAAAAATTGTTATTTATTAAAAAATGCATGATTTATAATTTATTTATTTATGTGTTGTTAAATCATATGAAATTAAATTTTTAATTTATTTATGTTTTTTTAATAATAGACCAATCTTATTAAAATAATTCTATACCTGATATCTAGGTAATTATTATAAATCCTTACTATTACAATTTTATACCAAAAAATGAAATTTATATATTATAGAATAATAAAATTTTATCAATAATTTAATAAATATTGTATAAAAGATTCTTTCTATGTGAAGGGAAATTAGTATTTATGTTAACATGCATTAATCATAAAAATCGATTTTAAATAAAAGTTTACATATATGTATAAAAAATATGCATATAAAAAATATTAGTAATGATATTAAATCTAATGATATTAAGATAATTATTTTTGTTCATGTAATATTTAATTTAAATTAAAATAAATCCAAATCCTTATTACCTCATAAATAAATATAATTATAAAAACATAAGAAAATTATTTTTTTATAACATTTTACATGATATTCTAAATTGATATGCAAGGATTTTATAAATTTATAATTTAATTTTTAAATTCATTATTAAAAATCATAAATTAAATTTTTTTAATATTAACAATTCAACCAAAATAATTACATTAGATAAAAGGGAAATTATTTAATAAAATTAATTTTCATTAACAAATTCACCAAAAAGGTATTTATTTTGTAACAAATATAGAAAATTCATCTTAAAAAAATATTAATATAATGAATTAAAAATATTTATTTAAATTATGAAAAAAATTGAATTTTTTGAAATTAATATTTTATGTGAAAATAAAAGATATAAATAAAACATATTTTATTGAAATCGAACTCAGACTAAATTTTTTTATTGAAAAGTTAATGATTTCTGTTAATGATTAACATTTATGCTCATTAAAATTTTTATACTAATTTGATTTTGATCAATTTTTTTGAACCATTGGGTGACTGAAAATTTATATTTCATGATGATTTATATGATGGTAATTATAATTTTGGATAGTCATATTCTTCCACCCTAAGTAAATTATATTCTCACAGTTTTACACTATGATCACAGTAATTTCTATAAAGAATATGTTATTACCAATACACTGTTAGTTGATCATATGTTAACTTATGATGTGGAATGATACTTATCTATATAATAAAATATTATAGGTGAATATTCATGAATAAATATTGGGAAAACTAACATCAATATGTCTTTCTTTATAAAACTATCACACTAGCCAATATTTCATATCAATCAACTTTCTTCCAACTTGGTTTAACAAATATGACTCTCATTTTATAATATATCCATCATAGATCAACCTATGATGCCTTGTTTTGTGTTCTATAATATTTAATAATCTGATCCTTAATTTATAGCACCCAAATTAAAATGAAAATTTATAAAATATTCTATACCAAAATAATTTTGAAATCTATTCTCTTAAAATCCATCTTACCCTTGATGAAAGATCATTATTGATTCCTATAATCATATAAAAATATATTTATATTCAATAATCCTATACTATTAAAAATATTCTTTTCCCAAACAATATTTTAATTTCCATGAGCTAAAAATAAAACAATTCTATATATTCTGTAGAACATTACATATAACAGTAACCCTAAAATTCTTTGAACCTCTTGTTGGTTAAACAACACAATAATAACTATATATCATAATCCAAAAATTTAGAAAAAATTACTGTGTAATTTTCATAAATTCCATGTATATTGATATTTTAGTAAATAAATTTTCATAATCCCCCAACCTTATATTTTATTTCATTTAAACTTTTATGAATCATAATATTTACCCTTTCCTCAAACATGTTTTCATCCACATTAATCGCCAAAAATAAAAAAATTACATAAAATAGTTTCTCTAATTTATTTAAACCATGTTATATAAATTCTTAAACCTTTTATAATAACTAATATTGTATAATATATATATGATTCACATAATCCCAAAATAACATATATAATAGAAACAAATTTCATCGATAAATATCATGATTAAAATTAAAATAGATAACATTATCGAGTGTACATTTCTACTATAATTTCAACCTCAATATAATAGGTAACACTAAGAATCATATAATTTATATAAAAATAGTTCAATAATATTATTCTAATCAATTTTTGTTTACTCCTATGTTTGGGTATGACAAATAGTAATTTTTAGATATATAACTTTCTCATCTTCATATTCTTGATCATGTTTCTAATATATATTAGAAACCAAATCTTTATGTTTTTTAAAAAATATGCATAGTAAAAATAAATGTGTGTTGTAATTACATTATTAATCATTTTTCATATGATACTTTTGATAAAACAAATAACTAATCCTCAATAATCCATGGTTTTTCATTGCATTCTTATATTGGGTAACATAACATCTTTAGTTAATGAAATTCATAAATACAACACAATTTTGGGAATGGATAACAAGAATAACCAAAGGATTTCCCAATGGAGTGGCTCTCCTAGTTTGTTGTCTTAGGCCCACCAATGGGGTATTAGCGTGATGATTGATTCCATTGTCAACCAGCATTTTTTGGGTGACTACCATTATATGCATATGTTCCGTTACCAAGTTAATAATCCACTATCCATAAAAGGTGTTATAGTTAGTAAGTTACATGTAATATCTTGTTTAAAAAAATAGATATTTTATTAAATTCCTTGATATATTCCAAGGTTTTTAACTAGAGTATTCTTATCCAAATCCAAAAAAAATATGATTTGATACATTAAGAATAAATTATGTACATATTCAAAAGGGTTATATATGCCTGTTAAATGTTGAAAATCCATAACATATAAACCAATAAAATTATCCATATTAAAAAAATAATATATAAAGTTATCTATAAATTTCTATTAGAACAAATAATGATTCCCAAACCTATAGTCTAAGATCTAATTCTCATAGAATAAAACATGACATAAATTACATGAGAACTACTTCAACATCATCAATTAAACAAATGATAAAAAAATTATTATTTATTATATTACATCACAAAAATTTATTGCCTAGTGTGTTAAATATTGAAAGAGAACAAAAAAAATATATTGTAATTTTAAAAAAATGGAAAATTTTCCAATAACATTTGGCACCACTTATTTCATGAAAATCTTTTAATATCACCCACAAATTAAATCATAAGTGTTATACCTCAAATATATTTTTCTAAATTCATATATCTATAACATAAGGTAATAGAAACGTAATCAATGTTGAGAACAAAGGCATTGTAAGGGAAACATATATAAAATAAATATTTGGAAAAAATAATGAATAACCTTTATAAAAAGAATATGAAAAAAACATGAATTTATAATCTACCTAAAACTAAAATTATTTTATATTCTTGAACATAAATTAAATCATGAATATCAATAATAATAATCTCATAATGATGGAAAAAATAATATCAAACATAAAAAAGTCATATATTGTGTATTTTTCTCAATTTATATTACTTCTTGTTGTAACTGATTTTAGGGAAACAAATTTTTAATGGATTTTGTGAAGACATTATCCTTTTATTGGAAGAAGAAAAAACCAAATACGAACCCATATTTTTCTTATGATAAATAAAAATTCATTGATCAAAAATATAATTATGGGATCAATTCTTATCCTCATTGACTCTAATGTGTTATCTATATGAGTCATGAAGAACCATCATATAAATAAATATTGAAAATCATAAACAAGAAAACAATCATATTTATATAATGTGAACTATAAAATATTGATATTTAATCAACATGTGTCAATAGTCAATAATCAAAATGTATTTCAATCCTTTCACACATGTCAACAAAACGGATTACATTACCATATCCCATTTAGAATAAAAATTCGGATGTTTTACCATTACATAACCATCCTTCAAATATTTCACTATATTGAGAGAACAATTTATAGTATACTAATACATTAACCCATAGAAACAAAATAATAATACATCATTTTAAACAATATTTAATTATAATTATGTAAAATGTGTTGTTTATTTCATATTTCCAAATGAGACTAATTATACGAAAATAATTTAAGAGTGTGATTTTAATCCATCCATGGGATAGAGTTATCTTGTTTAAAAATAACATATCCCTACTATATTGATATAAATTTTTAATGATATACTCATAGGTGAAAGTCATCATCACAAAATAATGCATAATCATTAAAAATAAAAAAGGGATCTTGAATAAAAAATTTTCTCATGTTTTCATTTCCAAAATTAAAAAATATATAATATGGGATATATAGTGAATAATAAAAAATATTCAAGAAAAAATGAAAATATAGTAAAATGGAAGATGACAAATGAATGATCGTTTTTAAAATATGTAAATCATTGTCCAAAAAGATGATGTTATGGGTCACTCCAAAATGTAATCTTCAAAAAATGAAGTGAAAAATGATTTAAAACCATTCATATTGAATGAATAACCAATAATGTATCCTTGAAAATTAAATAATGTCTTCTTAATGAAATATGGAACCAAAAAAGTTGACTACGAATGTTATTTGTTTTAAAACATTAAATTACCTTTCCTAATCACGGAAATTTCTAAAAATACAAATAAAACATTATTTGTATGAAATTTTGTAAAAAAAATTATAATAAAATTAAATATAATAAAATATTATTTTGGTAAAAGATAATCATTGTGTAATATATTTTAATATAAGACCTTATTATGTACCAAATGTGGTATGAGTTACTAGAGATCATACCTACTAGGAAAAACCTATATTAGTAGCCACATTTAGTTGGGGAAATGATTTAGATAGTAAATCCCATGAAATATAATTTTTATGAGAAAATATATAACATAATAGAGTATACATTATATAAAAGAAACATGGTTCTTAGTATGTAACATTTCAAAATGATTTTGAATTGAGACAAAGATAGATATTACGGATTGAATAATACAATAATAAAATAAACTTGAAGGAGTGGGAGTATTGGTGAAAATATGTTAAAATTATAATAATATTATCATGATAATTTTACTCATATAATTAAATATAAAACACAAATATTGAATTATGTAAAAATAATATATATGCATCAAAGTGTGTAATTTGAGTCAATGTATATCACAACTTTAGTAACATTTGGATCCAAAAACCGTGAGAATAAAAACATGGAATTATTCTTTATATGAAAGTAGATATTATTTTTTAATGATAATATATTTAAAATTTTAATTATAGACACATTTTAAATTAATAAAGTTATTTTTTATAATATTTTTTTATAATTAATGGAATTTAAGATGAAAACATAAACTACATTGACAAATTTTTTATTAGAAACACTTAAGAGTTATAAAATTAAATTTATATTTATATACAATTAAAATAAATAAACTTATTATAAAATATTATAAAATTTCAATAATATACCATTAAATTGATTTTTTTTTTAAAAATTACTCATTTAAATGAATTTAAATTTAGATGACAACACTTACCTCATTCTAGTTTAATTTTTTATATGAAAATCGCATATCTAATAAAAAAATTACATTTATTGGATAAATTATTTTGAACATTGTTATAATTTATAATGTTTAATAAGAAGTACTTATTGATAACTTATAATTGTTTTCTATATTTTTTATCTATGTTGGAAACTTTAAGTGATTTGGTAAATTTATACATGACTTCTCATATATGTTAAGACTAATACAAACAGTTTTAAATAGTTTCATAATTCCCACAATATTGATAGTGTTGTGGAAATAATATTTATTTATTAAATATATTTTAATATACCACCATGTTGGGTGGTGATGAATAATTAAAGCCAATTGACATGGACGTGAAAAATCACACGAATTCAAAATTAATTTCTCCACATCTCAAAGTATTAGAGGGAAATAAGTAATATAATAATTTAAAATTTAAAATTAGTATTTATATATTATATTTTATATTTATTCATCCATTAAATTCTATCTATCATCCATGAATGTATGTAATGGAAAATCAAATATGTATCATTCTGGAGGTGGCAGTACATACAACACATTCATAGAAATTTTTTTCATAGAGGATAGAGATAAAGAAATAAAAATTATTAAATTAATAAATCAACATCTATCTAAATTATTGATTTACGAATCATAATATCTTAATAGATATATGTTATTAGGAATATTCTGATGATGTAGATAATAATAAGAAAGAGACAATACTTATGAATGTGTGTTTATTATTCCTTGGTAAAATATATGCAATTGGTGGGATTAGGGTAAATCAATGCTACTAGGGACTCAATAGAACCTGTGAAAATTTTATTAATAGAAATTTTGTTATAGGATCATTTAAAATTTGAATGTGAGGTGCATAATTGAAAGGGTTTAAATGAAACAAATTTATTTGAGAGGAAAAGACCACTTTTGAAATTCCATTTATATATTATTAATTTTGTCACACTATTCAAAGGGAAACTATTCTAATGATTTGAAATAATGGAGTATAGGGTATATTTGGGATGAAAAAGACATACATGATTATTTCTATAGTTTTTTTTAAATATGAAGTCATATTTCTATAATTATGTTATCATATTTTTTTTGTTCTAATTTTAAACATGGTAACTAATTTATAATTATGTTAATTAATATTTTCAAAAAAATTACAATATAAAAAATTTAAAAAATTCTGTGTTCTAGATACAGTGACCTAAGATATTGAAACAAAACATTACATGATTTTCAGCATAAATATACTTTAAATAAAATCATAGGATATAGAGGCCTAGTGTCGTTCAAAGACATTGTACCAAAATAATTATTAAATTGAAATAAATATGATTTCTTTTTAATATCTATAATGAAATAAAAAATATAATTTATAATAAAATAATAAAAATAATAACCACATGAATATAAAAAATAAATGTCATATATAGAAATACAAGTATTTTAATTAACATGGTAATGATTATTAAAATTTGAGTGAAATTACATAATAGGATATATTAGAAGGGAAGGCTCGTGAAGAAAAAAATTTGTGAATAACATTTATAAATTAGTTTGATAAGGTCTTAAAAGATAGAAAATATAGTAGAAACTATGAATAATACATAAGAAAAATTCAAGCTTAATTTCCAATACAATTTCACATGGTGGGAAGATTCCCACAACAGATTAGTATTGTTCCATATACCATACATAACGCCTCTTGAGGAAAAAAATTATCTAAGGATTTATATAAATATTTTAGAGCCCCTATAATAAAATATTCTTGAATATGTGATCCATAAAAGTGTAAATGAATCATATGTAAAAAAACATAGGAATTATCCAACGAAATAAATGGGCTTCATAATTTTTTCTAACATCATAATCAAAAGGAGTTCTCATAAAGATGTAATTTTTAAATGGAGCATAATGAACTTATTTTAACATAATAGAATATAGAATAAGAATGGTATATATGTGAGAGAAATATATTTATATTTTTTAGTAATTCAAAAATATTATTGAAAGAGAAAGAGTGATTTAGAGGGAATATGGTCATAATCCAATGAAAAATGGTAGCTCAATGATATCCCTAACGATATGTCTTCTTTAGAAAACCATCCTAATAAATCTTGGAGTAGGGGTCACGATATTGTCACATTTCCATAATATACATTTAAATTACATCCCAATGGACTGAACTATTTATTTTCCTTGGTATAAAAAATCTATACATTATAGGTGTATTACAACTAAATAAAAATAATTATTACATAATTTTTTCATTATTGGATTATAACATTATTCCATATAATGAATACTTGATTTTTATTCTTAATACACTTTAGGGAATCCAAGGGAAAGGAAACAACATAAGGGTGTTCTAAAATTCTCATTTAGGGAAATGTAAATTGAATGATGTAATGAATCAATTTTAATCGTAAAAAAAGTAATTCTAAATATATAAACATACAATACATGTAATAAATAAATTGGGTATAACGTGAATAAAAAATTTGGAAGTGAAAATTAATAAAACTTGTGTTATTTAATAAAAAACATAGAATGAAATGAATCCATATAAATGTCGATGAAATATATCGTGGAAAAATAATAACAAAATCTAAATGAGGGAAATTAACAACTAATGGAGGTCATACTTCCAAGGTATATGTTACATTTACTGTCAAGAACATTCAACATACAGTTCAACATATCATGTGGAAACTCATATAATTTGCTAATATAATTTTTTTCATGAGACTTCTAATACCTCATGTGGCTATATTGTGGACAGTAGGCACATGATGGTTCATTTTAATTCAGATTATTATCTCTTCAAATCCTGCTCATGTGTACATAGCACTATAAATGGATTTTGTTTTTACCTATTCTGGTGGTCCAACGACTAGCATATGAAACATGATACTCCTACAATAGAGATGTGGGTATGTCCTCCTAATCATACCCTACCATTTAAATCTCCTTTATTTATGTGTATTCTTTGGAATATAATATGTATATATATGTTCTCGGACTATCACACTAAGGTATTGTGCCATTCGGTTAATCCTCGCGTTATTTTGGAAAAGGATGTGTCGAAAGCTCCATTAGAGTTTTTGTAGATTACTGTGGGAGAGGAATATCATTTCAATAAACGGGTGGTTTAAAAACCTAAACATAAATCTATTCTAGATTCAAGCAGCTGGGACACTCATTAGAAAACTATTGAAGGGGGTCCCATAAGTCTACGTGAAGGAGGAATAATGGATGCATCATGGAACCTAGTGTGTTTTTTGAATGTGAAGAGTGGAATATCCAAATTGTTATCGGTGTTATTGTGGGAGTGGTGGGAGAGGAGTCATGTTCCAGATCTACACCATGGGAAAGAACTATGTCTACAGAGGTAGTACTAGGATGAAAATATCGATAAAAATAACCTCTGAATAAGGCTTCGATTGCTCTGATCAACCCTATTTTTTGTCAAGTCTTTATCAGGTTGAGGCAACACCTAGTAGGACCTTCCTCCTGTAGCCCGTTGATAGATAGTATGAGGGAGGACATAATGGATCATCAAGATGCGACAAATGTGGAAAATTTGGTGTATTTGGGTAATGATGTGGGGGTGAAGATGGTGAAAAAATTGGATGATAGACTTTCATAGCCTCTTCTAGAGTCAGGGGGAACCATTACCACATAACGCTATAGGATTCCTTCCAATTAAGAAGTGTCTTAGTCCAGAAAAGGATTTGAGGAAATGGAAAATAGGGGACATTATATTCAGATATAGTAAGTACCATGTGAATCGAGAGAGTGGGTTAAGGGTGGTGGAAGAGCAAGGCTGAGTTTTCTCATATCCTCGATAAAAACCTGAAATCTCTTTTATGGTTTGTGATATAAAATCCTGACCCAATGTCAAATAGGTCGGACTGTCCATTAGGGACGGTGTCCAGGGGTGTGGAGTGTCATGTCCCACTCATGGAGGACAATGCACAAGAAGGGTCCAAGAGGGGGATATACATCCTATGGGAGAATACGGGACAAAGGGAAAATAGTGACTCAGGTAGGTGCATTGTGTGCCAAAATAGAAAATCCAAATTCCACAAGGATTACTCATGCATCCCAAGGCCTATGGAGACATAATCATCAAAAATGCGTGGGAAAAACAAAATAGAAATTAAGTCAACTAAAAAATCACCGGAGAAATAGGTTGGTTTGAACTTCGGTGTTGGAAGTGCAATGGAAGAACCTATATCTAAGGAGCAGGTAATTATGAAGATGACAGATAATGATGATAAGTCATGGATCTAGAAATATGTCCCTCTCAATTATCCTTAGGGGATACCAGGTATGGAAACTGAAGAGGGTGGATCAGTGGGCATCACAGAGGGCCTGCCATGGGCAGTTGCAGAATCCAGATATGATACAGGAGACCTTATTATGCACTATGAGGAAGAAATGATAGAGAATTTCATGATATTTAACATTTCTAAGAGGATGTTGAATGTTTTAATGGTGAAATTTTTAAATTGGACCTTAACAGAGAGTGGTAATAATGGATCATCAAGCAACATCTCATCATGTTTAAAGGATTCAATTCCAAGAAAATAACAGTTTAAGATTTCATTTAGATGTATAAAAATCATTCCTGTAAATTTCAAGAAAGCATCAGAGATGATCCCGATAAAAATTAAACGAAACTATCCAACATATTATATAGGTAGGTCATGTCTAATTTGATGATTTTGTACCGTTATAATTCTTCCCCTTACCATATGGTGTGATGTTCTTGGTTGCACTGGATTGTTTCACACATTCTCCATAATAGTGTTCTCTATAAATGAATTATAATTTAGATGGATGTATGGATGTTCGTTATAAAATATCAATATAGATAAAGAGATAAATATTTATATATATTTTCCTAGAAATAAACATCATTCAAAATAAAAATAGCATGTGAAAATGATATAGAATATATAAAGTAGTTATATACATGAAAAAACTTATGGATATTTATTGGAAAATCAATTATGATAGGAAATTGAAAATTTCAATGGGGACAATGAAAATGAATCCAGGAAGTGAATTTCAGTACAATACATGGACAAATGAATCAAAAACCATCCAAAAGATGAATGAAGATGGTATAAATAAATAATATACTATGTGGAGTATATATAAAGGTTTTTTTATCTTTAATTAATATAATAATTATAAAATCAAATTTTAATAAATTATTAAGGAAGATAAAATTTTTAAATAGATAAATTTTTTGAAAATACATTATGATAAATTTGAATTTAAAAAAATATTATTTAATTATTATCCTTTTAAAATTTATAAGGGTGATTTGATGAAATGACGGAGTGTAAATCAATACAAGATGAACAAGGTAGAAAGAAAATTAATTTTTCAAGATATTTTGTTTATAAAAGTTCCTTGTAATGAAAATGAAGATAATATAACTTACAAAATATTTTTAAAATGAAAAAATGTCCCAAAATATTTAATAATTTTTATTCATGGATAAAATATTTTTTAAAATTATTTTTAGAAATTAGAGTTTTTCAAATAAGAAAATTTCACATATTAATGATATAAATTTATATGAGTATGTTAAAAAATCATAGAAGAAAAAGTTTACAATGAGTATAAAATGGAAATTTAAATTAAAAATGACATGCATTAACAGTTGAACAAATTAAAGGTTTTATTTACGAATTATCATATATTTTCCGTAAATGGTAATTCAATTGTAAACAATCCTACATTAAATGAGATCCTGAGTTAACCTTATAAAAGACAATTACATTGAAGTGAAAGTCAGCCAATTGATTTATTAAGCATATTAAATTTAAATCCATATATTTTAAGTTTAAATAAAGAAAGAGATAGTGAAAATATATTAACTAGTATATATTAGAATATTGATGACAATGAGGAATTAATCAAACTCAATTAATTGAAATTGTTTTATGAAATTCATTACTACATGGTATTTTTTTTCAAATAGAATTAAATGAAATAATTTAAATTGAAACTAATGATACGATGATGTAAGAAGTATTCATGATATTTCTTATAAATGAGTTAGTATATTCAACATATATATGAATTAGGTGCACAAAAAAAATGTTTTCCTCACATAATGAAATGTTATATACGAATCCCTTACTTTTTGTTTTGTTTTGGGTGAACATATTTTAACCTCAGGTAAATGGATTTTAGGAATTTAGATAACATATACCATGGAAATAAACATTTTTATAAATTCCTATATTTCCTTCTTATATTCTCTTATATCAAATTTTTTAACAGTCTTTCATCATTTTTACAATTTAGTGTGACAATTACATAGTTTTTCGAGTATTATTTGGCATGTTACTTGTTGTTCCTATTATATATATCATGATTTAATCAAATATATATATATTTATAAATTCATGATTCAATTATCATATATATTGAATATAAAACTACTTATAATATTCCATGATATTTGGATATTGGAAAATAAATTCACAATTCATTTAGATGGTAGGTCGTTCATACAAATGAATGCTACATCTAGTACCATATCATATTTTAGAAGAATGGAAATTAAATTATATATATATTTATATATAAAAATAAAATTCCAATATCATATTATTTAATATATTTCATCTAGGTTTATTAAAATCATCCTTAATACATTCCATTAATAGCATGAATGAATCACATCGCTTTGAGGAGGAGATAGTCCACACTAGCAGATACAATGTTATTGTATCCCCATAATATGAAAGAAATGTAGGTAGCTGTTATATAAGAATCATATAACAATAAATTCATTAAAAATACTATATATATATGTTATATAAAAATAATTGTAATCTTAATTCTCCCCATGAACGGTGATAAATGAAAAATGAACAATTATCTGTATGTGAGGCGGTACTTCATCGTACGCAAACTGTAAGGTCGTTGCATATTAAATGGAAATGTGTCTAATTTTAGTTCTAACAAAAATAATTGAATCATCTTAATATATTTATTATAATTATATTATTATATAAGAATGTAATAATAATAATTTATTTAGTGGATTATAAAATCAAAAAAATGAGCTTGAGGATGTTTGTTACCACTTCTCTGGGTAACTCATTTGGTTTGCACAAAAGGGATTCATTAGATGTATTTATTCTCAATTTCAAGCACCATTATTGATTGGAGGTATTTTAAGGAATTATTCGGTTATATATTTGTCAATATAATGTGGTTTTTGTGGGTTGAGGATGTGGTTTTACTGATTTCCTTTAATAGTGGGCAAGGAGGGGCATTCATGTATGTATTTGGAAAGGGAACTCCACCCCCATAATTCCAATTATAATTGTATAAAATAATTAAAATATTTGATAAAATAGATTAGAGTGTATAAATATTTCCTTAAATTTTATTTTAGACATGATTTTACGTCATTTTGGAATTTTTTTATGATTTAGTTCTATATTATGCTAATTTTTCTCTTAATAGACCTAATTATTTTTATTCACATTCATTAATATTTTGTGTAAAAATATTTGTTATACTTATTATAAATTATAAATTCGTATTATTACAGATATTTAATAAATTATTTCAAATTAAAATGATATAATTGGTAGAAAATAATTTGCAATTAACCCTGTAGATGGTTTGATAATACATGGGTTTATAGTATAAATGTTCAAAAGATTGTAATGTTTTTATATGTAATTTCAATGTATAATTTATTAAAATGAAATAAATTGGATTTATTTATGTTAAATTGATATAATATTATATTAAAACCAATTCCAAAAATAATTTAACCCTATAATTAAATTACTGTAAAATGGGGTTTGATTTAAAATTTATTATTTTTCACTATTGATCAAATAATGCAAAATTTCAGAATAAATATAAAGAATTAAACCTAAAAAATTGGTTATGTAAATTTTTAAAATATGAACATAATTTTTTAATATTAATTATTTAATAGTGCCAATATTTTTATTAAAAGTTTTTTCTCTATTAAAAGGGTGTAAAAATGCTTTTATAGAAGTACAGGGTTTAATGCATAAAATTAAGGGTATTCTTATCATGTGATTATGAAATATATTCAATGAATACGAAAAATAATATATTTAATGTATAATATATATATTTATATTACATTAATATAACTCAATAATTGTAATTAATTTAATTTATTACTATAAACTAGCCTTTTGTGCATAAAAATAGTTTTTTATTACAATATTACCTTCATCTTAAATTTGTTCTCATATTCATTTTAAAATTATTGATAACCTATGAATACATTTTTTTATAAACCATATATTTTTATAAACTAATTATGAATATCAATATTCGATAATTTATTGACTAGGTTATATATTTTTATATATGATAATATTTTTAATATAACATATTGTTCTCTTGTAAAACTTGGTCATGTGAGTAACACTAGCTGTCAAAAAATTTGTTATTGCATTTAATATAAGGTAACACATTGTTGTGCTCAGTGAAATATTTATATCATGTTCCATCAATTTGAAATAGTAAATATATTATAATTTCTTGGGATATTATATTCTCTTCTGTGTATTGTGTTACTTGTCAAACACAATATCGAATACAATGTTCTCAATTTAGAATTTCATGGTGTAAAATTTTCTCAACATTAAATGAATTTCATGATTGAAATTTATAATCAATTTTGAAAATATAATGATTGATATTTCCAATTTTGAAATCCCACAGAATTAGTAGGATTCATAAAATGTCTCTAGAAAAGATAGAGTGAGATGTACAGAGGGTACATGGACTTACATAATAGTAGGTATCTATATAGGAGAACATTATTGGAACATGAATATAGGTACATGGATTTCAAATGTAAATATTTAAAGGGTTTGATTGAGGTCCTCAATCAAAATCAATTTAATTATGAATGGATGGAGTGTTTCCAAAAAAATTAATGAATTAGGACAATATTATATTTCTAAACCGTTCTATAAATGTTTTATAATCTTTTCATTACTCTTAAAATAGAAAAACAAATTTACATGACATATATCTATTTTATAAAACTAATTATTATCAATTTTTCATGCGTTGATAAATTCCGAATTTATCCATTACATCATAAATGGATATCGGTAACATAACATTGATGTATAATGCACTGAACTACACTTGTTATGGATTGTAAGGCCCATAAAAGAGTGAAAAGTCATTACCATTCTCTCTAAATATTCTCTAAAATTAATCTGTTAAATACATTTTTCAATAAACCTCAAATGTGATACTACAAGTTAATCTCTAATAGTTATTTTAAATAAATCATCTAAAATTGATGAAATATTATTCATAAAAGTATGTTGATTAGTGGTTGGAATTAAACCCTTACTATCCATCAGGCATAGTTCCATATCTGGTTTCCTTGTTAGACATTATTTGTTATCATCCAGCTTATAGGTTTTCTGTTTCTAAAACCAAATAAATATAATTTCCATAATATTTTTTATTGGAATTATTCAAAAAAGGTTATTCAATAAATATACTTTTATCTAAGGTCTCCAATATAAACTCAAACCATAAATAAATCATATGTTTTATTTTAACATAGGACCATCCTTAATATTATGTTTAACCTTGGTCATTCTTTTTAATTAGCTAGTCAAATCCTGCTTAATGATTTATAAATAAAATGACAATTAAACTAAGTGTATCCCTAGGAGTGCCAAACTAGTTGTGTAGTATGTTTTATTGTTTTATACCACGTTAAGATCAATTTTTTCCTCATACATCTTTTTAAAGTTTGTATTCCTCTGTATATCTATCCTAGAACAATTTCCACATGTAGTAACCAGAAAAGGATTTATTTCTAGAAATACCCACATAATCAATTTCTAACCAAAACCTTAGGATGTTATTATATAATTATCATAAATTTTTATTATATGGATATGTTTTATACTATATTTTTACCTTAATCGAGTTTCCACAGTTGCAACTAAACTAACTCCCATACCAAATGTAATGACTCGACCCTAGAAATCTGAGAGTTAGTGTCATTATACCCTTTTATTGGCATCATTTATAATTAATTCTCATCCCAAACAACAAAAAAGGATTAGTATTCTAGATATTCCTTATAAAAAATGTGTATTTTATTATGAATTAATATACCAACTACCACAATTTTTTTTGTTTCACGGATAATAATTTTATTATATATATTATATCCTTTCATATCCTTACTAGTACACAACATGGAATCTTGGGGAAATGAAAAAGTATAACGATGATCACAAATGCTCAATAATGGTAAAATATAGAGTATTAAATAATGAATAAATTATAATAAATCAACATGTAATGTAAATCACTAAACACGCATTCCATGTAACAAATAAACAAATAATAATATGAATAAACAATATGGCCGTGTAAATATCTAGAATAAGATAAATTTAATCAATAAATTATAATTAAATTCATCAATAGATATTCATATGAAAAATATTATTGATATATAATCATTTACTCTAAAAAATAGAAACACTTAATTATTTGATTCCATGTTTTCTAGGTATATATTAGAATTACATTCAAGACTTTTCATGAGATGGATTACAATATCGTGTAGAAAACCATCACATTTGAGAATCTAATTTGTCCCATTAGACTCCAATTCATGGAGGGGTTATCTATAAACAGGTACCACCAATTGATAATTATCCAATTTATTCCTCTTATATCAATTAATCAATTTAATTCATGAACAACATGCATTATAAAATATCCATATGAAGTAAGAGATTTGTATTTATCAATAATTCACTTGATATAAATATTTTTCAATGAATCCTTGTATATGATAATGATATATGGTTTAGGAAATGATCATATCCATGAAAATGATATGGAAATTTATGGGAAACTAAATAATCATAATAAATTTATTATTTAAAAGGGAACTCAAGAAAGTTATCGGGGACGATAATTTTAATAAAATGATTGCATAATTCAATGAAAACCCATATAAAGTAAGGATAAATATGTTATCAATAAAAAATATCCTATGTGGAATAATCATAAAGTTTTTTTTCTCATTTTTGAATGGATATATTATGAATGTTTTTTAAAAAAATATCTGTGTGGAAAATATACATTTTATTTTCGTAAAATGTTAGAAAATAATATTAATTCTAATTCACATTTTAAAACATTTCTTTTATAATTATAAATTTAAACCTAAAAATGATGTTTCTAATAGATAAAATCATGTAAATCCATACATGACATACATGATAAAAATTAAATTGCTTTTTAATTGTAAATTGTTATAAAACTACCTTATTTTGAAAACGACAAGAATATTTCGTTAAAAACATTAGTAAAATAAAAAACTATAAAAGGACCTTAATATATTGTTTTTAATGGTAATGTTTTTTTGAGAACACGTTAATAAAATATGGGTTTTAAATGAAAAAAATTTCTCTAACTATTCAAATAAATGCCATTGTGTTTTCATAAAAAAAATATTTATTACATTTTATGTGAAAAATAGTGGAAACTTTTCAACATTACATCATATTGAACATGAATAACCAGGGGAAATGAAGATAAATGTGTCAATTTTTAATTATCATATAATATTATTTAATGGAGATTCAATTTTATACATTCCCGAATAAATTTAAATTAGAGAGTAAACCATTTAAAATAAGAAAATGTTTAAGTGAGAATCATTCAATTAAATGTTTATGTGTGTCAAATTTAAATCCACATATTTTAAGTGGGAATAAAATAATATATAGTAATAATTTATTAATAAAATAATCATATAGTAATATTGACAACATGCATTTAATTTATCATAATGAAAATGAATAGGGATATAAAATTAATTAATACTTGGTAATTTTTTGTTCAAATACCCTTTGATTAAATTGTTAAAATTGAATCTAAAAATACCATTGATGAATAATTAATCGTGATATTAAATATAGATGTGAATTATTTATCCCATTTAAAATAAATTTTTTCACAACAATAATATATAATTCATGGATTGAATATTTACATTACAATCCATTACCATCTATTTCTTTTAGGGTTATTATCCTTTATCATCCTATATATTGGGTTTATGAATTTTTATAAATTTTTATACAACAAAGAAGATATTTAAATATCATAAATTTAATTCTTATAATATCTTATTATCCATTTTTTATAAATAATTCATTATTTTCAATATTTCTTGTTTTAGTTACCTTGTTTTTCAATATGTTTTAACTAGTTAATTGTTATTATAATTAGATAGATCATGATTTCCTCATATTTAAAATGAAAACCATGATTTAATTATCATATAAATTAAATATATTTTTATTTATAATAATCCACAATATTTGGAGATAGGAAATTAAATTCTCTGCTCATAGAGATTGTAGGTCGTACATACAAATGAATGATACATCTATTTCATTATCGAATTTTAAAATATTGAAAAGTAAATGATATATAAATATATGTATATAAATAATAATACAATAATAAGATTATCTAATATATTTATTATTCGTCAATTATAATCTTCCTTAATATTTTTCATATATAGTGTGAACAAATCACATCTCATTGTGGATGTGGTAGTCCATACGTCCACAAATGATGTTGACGTATCCTCGGAATATAGAACATATGAAATATTGTGAAATAAAATAATTGTATAAGAATAAATATAATTGAAATACAATATATATATATATATATATATATTATGATGTATGTTTCCACCATAATTCCCCCCATGAGAGGTGGAATAGGGAAAATGCATTATCCGTAGTTTGTGAGGTGGTAGTTCTTTGTACATGAATGAATATTTCATTATCCATAAAATGTGATTGTGTGTAGTTTTATAATAAACCCATATTATAAATAAATATCATTATATTTAAGATACTTTTCATATAATATAATCACAGAAAAAAATTCATTGTGGTTGTGGATGATGAAATTATAACAAAAGAGATTGATAATTTTTGTTACCTCTTCTTTGGTTAAATCATTATTTTTTTATGAAAGGGATTATTATAATTTATTTATTCTCAATGTGTGTCTTCTAGGATGAGGGTAGTATTTTTGAGTTGATATTTTTTTCAATGTTATTTCAGCCAATGTGGCTTGATATGTGTTATGGAGTGGTTTGGGTATGTACCTTACTATAGTTGAAGAGGAGTGTAAATGTTGTAAATTTTTTAAATGAGAATTCCATCAATGTGTATTCCATTTAATGAGGTTTCCATAATGAAATAAATTATATAAATTTATTTATATGGTATAAATATTTTTATTCAATGTATTGTGGACATTGTTCTAGGCCATTGGTCCCTTAATATTATATTTTAGTCCCTTATTCAGGTAATTTTTGTATTAGTATCTATGAAGAATTGTAATCACATTCAATAAAATATTTGTTAAAATAAAAAAATTTAATTGTTATATATTATATATTTTCAATATAAATATCTTGAATCAACTATTCCAAATTAAAATCATTTATGTGGAAAATTTAAATTATAATTAATCACACACAATAGAGGAAAATGCGAGTTTTAAATGTAAAAATGTGTAAAATGTTTCCATGTTTAATAGTAAATATCAATGTGAAATTTGTCACAATGAAATAAATACGATTAATTGATGTATAATTATTATAAAGTGACATTTAATCCTATTCCAAATACAATGTATCTCTATAATTTTGTAACATAAAAAATATGTTTGGAATTAAAATTCATTAATGTTCATAATACCTAAAAAAATGAAATCATTCAGAAAAATATATAATTTTCACCCTAAACTCTTATTTATTATTATCATTCAATAAATATTTTTATTTTTACTTATAAAATATGTAAATGTTCCAAATAATGGATTTAATATTGGATCACTTTTAAAAAAAAGTAAAAGTGGCATTATAAAAAAGATGGGTTTTTATGCATAAAATTGTATTTGTTCTTATATTATGATTCTCAAATATATTGGAGGATTTATATAATATATTATTGAATATATAACATATATATTACATTAATATACCATTATTATTATTATTAATATAATTTATTGTGATACAAAAAATTATGATCATTAATATAGTTTTCTATAAAAATATTGTCTTAAAATTAAATTTGTTCTCATATTCATTTATAATTAATTATTAACCTATAAATAAAATTTATATTTTTATAAACCATATGTTTTCATTACATATTTTATAATATTCATATCCTATAAATTAATAGACAGGTTATACCATGTTATATTAAATGATAATGTTTTAATAATATATTATTGTATTGTAGAACATATACCTACAAGTAACGCAAGCTATCGAATAATGTTTGTATTGAGTGTAATATACACTAACTCATTATTTCATTCATTTTAATTAATAGAATAAATAATATCAATATATAATAGTATATATATTGTGGAGTATTGGATTAATAAATTCCCTTACAACACATGGTGTTGCATATCATACCCGCTCTCAAATATAATGTTCTCACTTTTTAATTTTAGGTTGTTACACTCTTAAACACTAAATAAATTTATCCCTCAAAATTTAGAACCGAAAATTGTAATATATTTTTTGATATTTACTACATTTTAATCCCACATCATGAGAATGGTTCGTAAAATATCATCTATAAAAGTGTGATTCAGAAGTACAATGGTAACATTGAATAGCATATAACTGGGTATCTATGTATGAGATCATTAGTAGAATGTGCATATTTGTAAAAGGAGGAAAAATATAAATATCTATAAAGTGTGATTGAGTTCATCGAACTTAGAAAACTGAATGATAAATTGAACATTGAGGGCCTCAAATCTAAAAACCTACAAATTTTTAACAGACCAATGGTTTAACAAAAAATATATATTATGAAAAAAAATTATTTATGAATCATCGTTATAATGTTAAGTAATTATATTACTACCTAATAACATATTAAAATAAACATTAATTGAATATTTATAATTTATCAACATAATTTTATAATTTTTCTTTTGGAAAATTCTATATTTATACATTACATCATGAAATGGATATAAAAATTTTAACATTGATTTCTAAACAACTAAACCATACTTTACATAGATCATAATGCACATAAACGTGATAAAAGTCATTCTATTTGTGATTAACTATTTTACAAAACTAATATGGTAAATAAATTAATCTCTAAACCCAAAAAGTGATACTACTTGTTCTTAACTAATTTTTTTTCACAAATTATTCATCTACAAATTATGACATATTAATCGAGACATTTCATTAGTAAGTGGATGGAATTAAACCCTTATCATACTTTGGTCATGGAATCATATCCTGATGTCTTTCTAAATATTCTGGGTTGTTAACTGGAATTCATATTTTCCATTTCTTAAATCATATTAATAGAATTTTTGAAAAAAATATGATGGATATTGTTGAATAATGATAATCACTAAATAGATCCGTAACTAATCTTTTTAATACAATGTCAGTACAGAAATACTGAATCTATATTATTTTAACATACGTCCTTCCTAGGTATACTTATTATCTATGTTCATTATTTTTCTATATCTATTAAAATCCTTTTCAAAGGGTTATAATTTCAAAAATGAGATTTATCATTAAAATATCACACAAAGTGTCATGCTACTTGTACAGTTATGCCCATTGTCGTATACCAAGATACAATCATGTTAGACATGACACAAAATTTCATATTTTTTACTCCTAGGTACATCTGTACCAGAACCATTTCAATATTTAGTAACCTGAAATGGAGGTATTTATTTGAATTGCCACATAATCTATTCCAAAAAAACATTTTTATGTTATTATTTAGTAATCCTCAATGTCTATCTAAGGGTTATGTTTTCTAATCTATGATTACCAAAATCAAGTTCATGAGGTTTCTTCTAAATATTATCCTATACCAACTATAGATACCCGACCACAAAAATCATAGAACTGGTGGTGTACAACCATTATATTGGCATTAGATATAATTAAATCATGTCCCAAGGGACCAAAATATTTTTTAGTCCTATAAAAAAAAAATATACATGATTCATATATTATAAATGTATACACTAATGACCACATAATTTTTTTCTTGGATAATATCATTATTCTTTCTGCATTATTATTTTCTATCGTTCTATAGAAACTTCATAGAATTATGGGTAAATGAGAAAATATGGATGGGCATAAATTCCAAGTATGGATAATTTACATCAGATGAAATAATAAATCAATAATGATAAATCAACATAGATTGGTATATAATATACCACATAATACATGTAATTAATAAACAGAGAATATTCTGAAAAATCAATTTGTAAATTCAACTAACTATAAAATTGAAATTTAATCAATAAAATAGAATGAAATTAATTGATAGATTTTTCAAAAAAAAATCTCATAGATAAAAAATAAATAATTATAAATGATGGAACTGATTAATTATTACAAACCATTTTTCCTAGTTACATGTTACATTTACCATCGATACCTTTTGTGAAATGGTTTAATATATCGATTCTAAGCCAATATAACATAATTAAATAATTCGTTTCTTGAGACTACCGATCCATTGATGGTCTATATATATCTGAGCCCACACATGTAGTAATTATAAAAAACATTACTCATATATATGTTATACGATTTAAATCTTAAAAAACATACTTTTTTAAATATCCAACTAGAAGATGAGATATATATGATTCAATATTTCTAATGATATCAATATATTTTAATTTAATCATCATAAATAATAATGGTATAATATTTAATATATTATATTACCCATGATAAATGATATAGATATTTAGGGGAAATTAAATGATCATATTAAATTAAAAATTTCAAAGGGGACTATGAAATGGATTCATGGAATTGAATTTAAATATTATCTTTATCTAAATCAATCAAAAACCATACAAATGAAAGATAAATATGGCATCAATACAAAATATATCTTTTGGATAATGGATAAAGTGTTAATGTGATTAATAAATTGAAATATTATAAAACCATTATTTAAAAACATTCTTGAGGAAAATATAAATTTTAATTTTTAACAAATGTGAATGCAATTTTCATTGAAAATAAATTTTTACAAAATTTCTTTAAAAAGTAAAAATTTAATCACGAAAATGAATATTTGAACAATGTATGGAGTTAAATCAATACATACCATACAAGGTAATAATAACATCCCTTTTTCGTGATATAATTGTCATAAAAGTACCATTTTTGTATAACAACAAGAAGAATAATATGAAAAAATTTATAAAAGGAAAAAACTATTAAAAAGAACAATAATAAAAATTTCAATGGTTCAAAACATTTACAATAACCATTGTAGAATGAACGGTTTTTAGAATAGAACAGGTTCTATAATCAAATGAATGAAATGAAGAAGGGTTTTTAGAATAACACATTCTATAACACTTTATGTGAAAAAAAGGAAAAATGATACTCTTGCATGAAAAAGCTCATGAATATCATGAAGATATTAAAATTAAAGGGTTTATTTAAAAATGATTAATTAATTTACATGAATGTATAATCATGTGTATATAGTCCCGAAAAAATAATATTTTAAAGTAATCCATTTAAAAGACCATAATGTTATAGTGAAACTCAACTAATGAATTGATTATGTGTACAAAATTAACATCCAACAGAAGGATGTGTAAATAAAAAAATAAATTATAAATGTTAATTTAATATATAATTTTAGAATACTAAGGACATTGTAGAATTTATATAACCTAGTAAAATTGAATCAGGTTATGAATTAAATATCCACATGGTAAGTTTATGTTCAAATCCACTTAGTTTAAATAATTCAAATTGAAACTATATATTAGGTAATGGAATAATTATTCATAATACTATATGTCAATATGGATGTATGTTAACATATATGAAATTAGGTAAACAATAATAAAGTATACCCCACTTAAACAAAAGTGGGAAATTCGTCCCTTACCTTGTTTTTCCTTTTTGTTGATCATCCCTTAACAACTTATATACCAGATTCAAACATTTAAATTACATTTACCAAAAACATAACCTTATTTATAATATAATATCTTATTACCAATTCCTAAAAAATAATTCATTATTTCAACTATTTTCGGTTGTTAATTTCATGGTTTTTTAAGTATGCTTTGAAGTGTAACTTGTTGTTCCTAATACGTCGAAAATTATTTCATCACATAAATAATTTTACACATGAAATAATTAACATATCTATTTATATAAAAAAATCCATAATATTTGGATATTAGAAATTAAACACAATATTCTTAGAGACGGTAGGACATACTTATGCTTGAACACTACATCAATTTCTTTGTATTATTTTAAATGATTCAATAATAATTGATTTGTGTATATATATATACACATTATAATACTAGTTTCATATTTATGCAATATCTACCATATTTGTTTATTGATATCATCCTTAATATTTTTCATGTATTGTTTGAATGTGGCACATTGTTTTGAAGAGGTGGTAGTATGTACTTCCCTAAATGATGAGAATGTATACATGTAATAAGGAATGCAAGAAGAAGTGGTTTATATTATAATTAATAATGAATAAATATATTATTACATGAACTATTGATGTATTTTTGAATGAATGAATGTTTTCATATGAATTATTATTTTTGTTGCAAATAATGGAACTCAAAACAATCAAACTAAAGGAAAAGGAATAAAATGAGAAATTTTAATTTATTAATTAAAACACTAAAATGATAATTTTTCATATGGTTTTCAGGTGACCATTTTATATAATATAATCGTTTATTTTTGTTACAGTCATAAAATTGTATAATTGCTAATTATTTTATGTATTTTGACTATTAATAGTATTTTTTGATTATAATTATTTTTAATATTCGATGTATTTAATGTTTGTTAATTATTTGAGGTAAATTAATATCTGTAAGGGTTTTTTGAATGTTTGAAAGTAATTTTTTATATAATTAGTGTACGTATATATGTAAATGTAATGTTTTTAAAGAATAAATCTATATATATTAAATGTATATACTTATTTATATTCTAAATGAAATAATATATAATCAATTTTGTTATACAAAAATATATATGTTAAAAAAAAATTTAACTGCTTTAAATTTATTAAAGTGTTATATTTAGTTAAAAGAATCCATGTTTTAAAATTAAAGTTATATTTCATTTTTCGGATTAAAAAATTTTACACTTTTTTTAGAATGAATTAATCTGAATATACGACATTGCTTGTTGGATGTTAAATTTTGTATATTGATATCAAAAATATGATGCTTTAAGAGAAACAAAATTTATAATACATATAAAAAATGGTATTTAGGGTTTGGTTTAAGCATACGAAATAATATATGTTATTTTTCTAAAACACTATAATATATATCCAATATGGTCATATGTTTAATGAAACAAAAATAAATTTTTTTTTACAAATGATTGGTTGAGAACCCACCAAACCAAGGGAATCCCTGAATTTCAAGACCTCATTGTTTGGTTGGCATCTCACATAGAACCATGAGGTCAGAGAACCCTCGCTCAGTGCATGCATGGTGCATGTTGAGTCATGCACATACCTTGCATGGTATGGCATAAGGGTATCCATAGGGGGTGAGGCAAGTAGTGCACCTTCTTGAGTGTGGGTGGGTCGAGGTCCGTAGGGGTGGGGGTCCCATGAGTATGGACACCTCGTGGTGTGTTTCTGTCATCTGAGTGAAGACAAACAGCTCAAAGATAATAAGGTGGTCCTGTATCACTCCTCGTTTCAATGTGAGATGCAGTTTTTAAAGGGAGATCTAATATAGAATGTTTAATATCACCTGGTAAGATCTCAGCTATCTTATCTTCTCTAGCCTTGAAACTCCACTAGCATCTCTCTTTATTCCCATTTATCATCAACCGCCCGATCAGGATGTAGCTTGTCTCACCCGCAAAACATTTTTTGAAGACAATAGTTTCCCACAACCGTCTGATCAATACATAGATAATCAAAACTATCCTTTCATTTATAAAATGAATTAACTCTCCTCATTCGTCCAATCGATCCATGCCTAACTTTGTTTGTCTTTTTATTTTCCACATCTTCCCCTTTCCTTCTTGTTCTTCCTCCCGACCGCACCAAAAACCAATTCTCGCCCCCACTGATTCATCCTCTTCAATGAGTATTCTTATCCCTCCTCACTCCTGATTTTCAATGTTCTCATTTCCACAAGCATTCATGGGTAGGTTATTTTAATACTGCTCTGAACCATTTCCATGCATGTTTTCTGACAATATATATATATATATATATATATATCATCACTTGATCCATTCATGATATGGGTAAATCTGAACTTTTGTATTCATTATGAATATTTATATTATGATTTCATTAGGAATAATTATTTATATTTTTTTGATTGAATAGTGGTATATAAAAAGTATATATATAAATATATATAGTTTATATAAACAGGTTATATAAACCCCAATTTTCTCCTTAACCCTACAGATTTCTCTCTTCTCGAAGTAGTATTCAACCATTACTCAACTCGATCTCGCTTGATGGTGGGTTAGGTGTTACTTTTTTTGTCTAATTAAACCATATTTATATACTTATATAAGTATATATGTTAATTTATAATCAAACCTATTCTATTTTTATGACACTCGAATGATGAACATTTATTTATTAAATAATATTTTTAAATTCATGTAAATCACATAGGATTTTTATATTCAGTTTGGTGTTTGATTAAACATTATATATATATATGGTTATATAAATATATAAAAATATTCATATTTAATAATCCTATACTATTTAAAATTATTTTTGAATGATGAATGTTAGTATGATTCTCTTTACTCATGTCATACAAGTAAAGGATTTTTTTTTGTTTCAAATTTGATATCTAAAACCCATATATATAATTATTGTATATATGGTTATATGTATTTAAATACATATAGATATTTATTATAATATTAAGTAGGCATTGAAGAACTCATTTAAGTAATTAGTTTTTTTGAGGTGTATGAAACTTATTTATCAATCCTTGTTTTGATTATGGAAAACCCATGTATAATCATTATGTATATAAAAATTTATATAAATTCCAAAACCAAATATATATATATATATATATGAACCACAATCACTTATATGAATGTAGTAATTTATTTAAGAAATTTTTATTCTATTATCCTGGTTATGATTTTATACAAAACACATGATGCAATTTTATATTGGAAAATAATAAAAGTCAAAATTTAATTATTCGATGTGGTATGGGACACATCAAATAAAAGACATAATTTAATAAATCAAAGTCATATGTGACACATTAATTTAAGAAAATTTATATTTATTAAGAATTCATTGGACATATTATGTAATTTTTGTGTCCATCTATAGACTCTCTATGCATCAACATATCTCTTGAGACAAACCAGATCATGCCATGAGCCCTTGACATAATGATTATGTATTGTCTTAGTAAGAGGCCTTGACATAATGTTATGATTATCTGATATTATGTATTTCCTCAATATATAGTTAATATTTAACCTACCATGTGATAATTGGATAAGTAGAATATACATGGTGATGAATCATTTATTTATGAAAATGATAATAAATGCACATGACATAATGAACTATATATGTAGTAAGTTACATAAAATAATTTCATAACACCTATATTTCAGAACACTGATACAGAAGTTAATATTACATATATCATTTAATGATTTTAATTTTATGTGTTATGTAAATCATGATTTTGTTACTTTTGAAATTCAATGAATGTATTATTATAGATTGTCATTTGTATCAGCATCCTTTCTTGTCACCCTCGATTTAGTTTGATCAATTTCCAGATTATGCTGCATTCCACGAATTATTGTACATTTTTACACACTCTAATATTTTTTTCGACTACATCTCTTTAATAAATATATAAAATCTTTTTGTAAGTGATTTTCCTAAAAATTATTTCAAGGAAGCATTGAAAAATGTTGACGATATTCTTTAAGAAATTTTTTTTACCTTTTAAGAAAAATATTTTGATTATTTAAAAGGATGTTCTAAAAATTAATTTTATTTATTTATTTAAAATATTCACTATGAATTTTAAATAATCACCCTACATTTTCAATTTATTTTACAGGTTTAATAGAATTTTCATGATTCGAGTACTCTTGAGTGATGGAAACAATATGATTCTTATCATTTTTATGATTTTGAAGAAATGTATTAGCTTTATTTGGTTTTATAGAACCTAAATGTGGAAGATTCACATTGATGGAATTTGATGTGTAATTTTATCCGCATGATTTTATAAAAAAAACTACACACCCTATTTTACGCAATGAATCCATGCTTTTGGGGTCGGGTCCTCACTATTGGCACCAAAGGAAGGATTTAGACAATTTTGTAAAAATAGACAAGGAAAATGAAAATTATATGCTTTGCGAATAGATACCTTTCATAAATTTTATGATGGAATGTGAGGGTTCACTAACAACAATCTTGTATCTTCCGACATAGGCTCTAAACACAAAAATTTTCATGTCATGCATGGATTACATTTTACCCTTTTAAAACCTTATTTTGGTTTACAAACATCTTTACCAAATATCCTAAACTCATTGTATACTTCAAATTCACTGAGGATCATGAATTTTTTATTTCCTCAGGGTACATGATCAACTGCAATTCTATGCACGACTATGAATGTAATTTGAGGGACTCTTTTAATGTTTCACCCTATATGATAGTTTTGTGACCCTAAGGAATTTCATGGAAGATATAATAGAGGGTGACCTTCATGAAACATATATTTTTCAAATTTTATCATGTGGTCTATATGGTTGATTTAGTGACTTTGAAATCTGAGAGGTCGAGCCTTTTTGTTAATTTTATTGTCAAGAACTTCATCCTGAGGTATCCAAACATTAAACCCCTCATGAACCAATCTCATGATACTATAGTTTTGTACATCTTTTTGACCATATTTTCTCATGTTGCATCTATACTTGAGAAATCGAGGAGTTGGAACTCTTCTAGGGAATCATTTAACCAGATTGAACTATGAATATAAATAACACCACTTGAGATGATAAAGAGACTTCAAGAGTTATATCTATGGGATGGTGATGGGAAGTATAAGAGTATGATGGAATTTTAAGGACCCAAATCATTTTAGGTGGGAATAATGTGACACCCAAGAACCCTTAATGTATTTTGGAATGAATTACAGTTATTTTAATGTGAATTATTATTTTTTGTGAAAATATTGAAACTAAAATTAAATAAATTAAGGGAAAAAGGAATAAAAATTGAAACTTTTATTTGTTAATTAAGACACTAAAACGTTTCTTTGAAATAAGGTATTCAGGTGATTGTTGTCTATATTATGAATTTTGGATTTGTTGATGGTCATAAAATTGTATAACCCCTAGGTATTTTATGTATTTTGACTATTTTATATATTTTATAAATCACATTATTTTAAATAGTTTTTTTATTTTATGTTTCCTAATTATTTTACATACCTTAATAACATTAATATTTATTAGGATGATTAAAGGTAATATTTTAGTAATAATATTTATGTTTTTTAGTAAATGAAAACATTTGAAAGAACACCATTCTATGTATTAAATGTGTATATTTATTCATATTTTAATATAAATGAAATATTTTTAGTTTTTTTATAAATAAATATATATGTTTCAAATATTATTATTTAATGTTTATATCATATTAATGTATAATTTTTAGTTAAAAGAATATATGGTTTCAAATTAAGTATGTATTTCTTATTTTGATTTTAAAAACATAACAATTTCCTTATTAGAATGAGTTAAAATTAATTTATGACATTTATTAATGAAAGATAAATTTTGTATTTATATTTTGATGTTAGGATGCATTAAACTAAAAAAATAGATACCACATATAAAAATAATGGTGTTTAGGTTATGGTTTTACCACTAAAAATAATATATGTTATGTTTTTAAAAATAGTATCATATACATCCTAAATGTTCATATGTTTAATGAAACATAAATAAAGTATCATTAATAAAAATTTGTGAGAAACAATACATCTAAGAGCATCATTGAAGGACAAGCCCCCAAAGTCTAATGGGCGTCTCACATAGGTCCCTGAGGATAGAGAACCCATGGGCACCTCATGCATAGTACATGTCATGCCACACAAGGTCCAAGCATGGTGATGCCTTAGTGCACATAGGGGGTTACCAAGTCACACACTGGTGCGAGTGAGGGTGGTCCAAGACTTTGGGGGTAGAGGTCCCATGTGTAAGGACCCTATTGTATGTTTTTGTGTCATTACGTTGAAGGAAGGGTGCTCAAGGTTTATTAGGTGGTCCTAGATCTCTCCCCTGTTCGATGTGGGATGTTGTTTTTATGGCATGATCTTATATGGACCGTTCAATGTTTCCACATGAGATCTCGACCATACGATCTACAGTGGCCGTAAAACTCCACTAACCACTCCATTTATCCCCATTTTCATCTGTTGTCTGATCAGGATGTGGTTGATCTCATCAACTGAATCTTTTTTAAAAACTCACTGTTTCCCACAACTGTCTGATCAACCCCTGGTTATTCACAAGCATCCATTCATTTTTAAAATTGTTGAACTCTCGTTATCCATCACATCGATCCACACATTATTGTGTTCAGTGATTCCTTTTCCACATCTTCTGCATTCATTCATCTTCTTCTTATTGACCACAATACTAACCATCGCTCTACCCCACAATTTCCTCCTCTCTTGTGATTATTCATATCCCTCTTCATGCTCGGTTGTCCACATTCTCCTTTACACAAGTCATCAAGGGTAGGTTATTTTAATAATGACCTGAACCATTTCCATGAATTTTTCACCACAATATATATATATATATATATTAACCAATATATTCAATATATGGGCTAATCACAGGTTTTGTTATCTGTATTAGTAGTTAGATTAGAATTTATTTAGGTTTCATTATTTATACGTTTATTATTGAAATTAGGTATATAAAAAATATATATATATATTATATATAAACCAATTATTCAATCCTCCATTTTCACCTTAACCCTACGGTTTTCTATCTTCTAAAACACTTGTACAACCACTACTCAATTCGATCTCACTTGATGTTATGTAAGGTTCAACATCAGATTATTTTTAATTAAACCCTTTGTATATATATATATATATATATTATTTTTTTATTAATAATAAAACATGTTCTCTTTTTATTAATATCGAATAAAGAACATATATTTTTAGAATCATGATCTCAATTGCAATAAAAAAATTGGGGGTTTTATTTTAATTTTGGTGTTTAAATTATATATATATATATGTATATACATTTATATATTCTTATATAATAATCCTATTATATTTCATATTTTTTCATGTGATGAATGTTAGTATGATGTTTTTCACTCACGCCATATATGTAAGGTTTATTTTTTAGTTTCAAATTTGATATGTAAACCGCATATAAAAAATCTCTGTATATATAGTTATATGTATATATATACATATCGATTTCAACTAAAATGTGAATTAGGTTTTCAAAAACTGATTTTAGTAGTTAAATAATGTTATTGAGGTGTATGAAACGCATTTATCAAACCATGATTATATTAAACAAATCCCATGTATAAAACTTTTATAAAGATTATTTTATATACATTCCAACATCATAAATATATATATAAGAACCAAAATAAAAAATAAGGATGTCTTAATTTATTTAATATTCAATGATGGTATTAAATTGGTGATGATTTTATAAAATACACAGAACAGAATTTTATATTTGAAAACAATAAAAAACCTAGTTTTGTAATTGTGTGCCTAAAAATTATAGTATAAGACATCAACTTATTAATGAAATTGAAATTACAAGCATGCATTACCAATTTATAAATATTAGGATAGAGGTATGGAATAATATTTTATTCAATACTCATTATTATATATACATGAAAAAACAAATATTGTGATATTTTTTTTTATTTTCTTTTATGCATGAATACCTGACATGAAATAATTGATTTACAATTATACTTACTATATTTAAATTCATTATAAATCTACCATAATGAATTCTCTTGGTTATTAATGGTTATAATTTAATCTATTTAGACATATTATTTATAATTATATGGAAAATATAAATCTTAAAATCAAAATCATGTTTTTTTGTATATAAATAGATTAATTTTACGAAACATTGTTTTGGAATTTAACTGTTGTTATATTATGTGACAAATACAAACTATCTATTAATTTATGTTCACTAGTTATTATCACCTATAAAAATGTATGTCTATTCGTCCATGCAGTCATTAGTTTAATATTTACTGTTAATGCATTATTCATTAATGAATTTGTACATAATTGAAAATTGTAATTTTTTTCTTATAGTATCTTATGGATTTATAATTATTTTACATGAAGTGGTATGAAAAACATCGAATAGAAGAATTAAATTTATTATTAGAAGTGGTATGGAACCTTTGAATAAATGACATAATTTATTTATTTGAAGTGGTATGGGGCACTGTGAACAAAAGACAAAATTTAAAAAATCAATGTGTTATGGGACAAATTTATTTAACTACATTTAGACATTTGAGAAATTCATTAAACTGATTATGTGATGGGTGATGCCCACTTTACCCTCTCAATGCATTGGAATGTATCATAAGACAAAAAAGGTCATAGAACATAGCCTTGATAGAATTATTATGTATGGTCTTGGAATGAGGCATTGAAAGAATGTTATGATTTCCAGATATTATCCATTTTCTCAATAATTCTTTAATAATAATCCATCCATTGGGTAATTCAACTAGAATAACAGCCTTTGTAAATTATCATTTATTTAAGACAATGATAATAAATTAACATGGTATAATGAAATTATTAATTGGAAAGTTAATTATAAAGAATGTATAGCAAATATTTTTCCAAACATTGATACCAAAGTTAATATTACATTTTTCATTTCATGAATTACATTTTAAGTGTTATGTAACTCATTATTGTTTACTTTTTCAGTTCTAAGAAAGTAGTATTTAATGTTTTTATTTTTATAGGAATCCTTGAATGTCACCCTCAAATTAGATTGATCAAAATATATATTATAAAGATTTCCACCTATTTTTGTACATGTATGTGCAATCTGATATGTTTTTTATCTATAGCTCTTACATAAATGTATAAATCCTTATGTAATATATTTAATTGAAAATGGTTTCAACTAACCATTTAAAAATGTTGATTAAATGATTCAAAAAATGTAGTTTAACATTTATGAAAATGATTTTAATTATTTAAAAGGATGTTTTAGAAATTAATTTTATTAATTTGTTATAAAACACATTACTGATCATTCGAAATACTAACCATACGTTTTCAATTTATTTTTACAGAGATAGAAGATTTTTCAATATTTGTGTTCTCATATGTGATGGAATCAATATGAATCATATTTATTTCAAGATTTTTAGGAAATGTATTAGCAGTATATAGTTTTCCATAAACTAAACTAGAATGATTCCTTATGATGGAATGTGATGATTAATTTTATCAGCATGTTTTTATAAAAAAATAATACACCATGTTTTTGGAACCGACTTCAGGTTTTTGGGGTCATTTCTACACAACATAAATTTAAAAAAATATATATATATCATATATAAATATTGTTTTCAACATAATTCCAACATTGATAAGTGGTATAGGAAAAAATGATCAGTATTCATTTCATGAGGCGGTAGTTCACTGCACATGATTGTTATGTCCGTTACCCATTAGATTGATGTGTTTGTAATTCATGTATTAATCCACACATATATATTACCATTGTATTTTAATTATAAAAATTTTGTTATACAAACATGTAATTAGTGTTTTTTCATTCGTGGATAATGCAAACAAAACAATGGATCTTGAGAATGTTTTTTACTTTTCATTGGGTAATGCCTCTTGATTTTCACCAATGGGATTTGTTGGATGTATTTATGGAATAGTGGGATTCAATGAAGAGAATAATTATTTTTATAATCTCTTTTGGTATATATTGTTTGAGAAAATGATACATGAGAGGTGTGAGGAAGTGGGAGGGTTTAGTATATTTTTATTATGGTGGAGGGAAATTCTTGTAAATTTCGGAATAAGGAATAACAACATTGTCCATATTAGGTAAATTTCATCCATTAATGAAAAATAATTAAACCCTATGTGGTACATGGTTAATATAGGGAATTAATATTTATTTTGGACAAGTATATAGTTCATTCAGAATTTATATTTACGGTTCATTCCCTTGTTTATCTAATTTTTCTCTAAAATGCTATAATAAATTTTAATCTCCTATAGTATCATTTTTTGAAAATAAACAATTTGATCATATTAAAAATTATATATTATGATGATTCAAAATTTTTAATCCCTTTATCACAACTATAAATATATAAGATTAATAATTTAATTTAAAATTATTCCCGCAGTCCGGTTGACAACGAATGTTCTTGTAGTAAAAAGATCAAAAGCGGGCTACATTTTTATATACAATATCATTGTAAAATTGCATTCAATGAAAATAATTAGAATAAGATATGTGTAAATGATATTATTTTAATTTAAAAACAATTTCACTTATAATTTATAAATGTAAATAAATTATAATTAATAGAAATATTTAATTAAAATTCACTATTTTTCCCAATTAATGAAAAAATGAAAAATATCGTAAATATTTGAAAAAATCACATTGAAAAAAAAAATTTATTTTTCATATAAAATTTTAATTTATTTTTTTATATATAAAATTTCTAAAAATGGATTTAGTATTTTTTCCATTTAAAGTTTGTAAAATTCAATTTGTAAAAATATAGGTTTTTATGCATAAAATTTGGATTGTTCTTATCTTATAATCATCAAATCCCATGGATGAGATTAAAAATATATTATTGAATATAATTTATTTATATATATATATTAAATTTCTAAATCACAAGATAATTTTATTTAATTTAATTTTTTTGGATATGATTTTCCTGTGAGAAAAACAATAGGTTTCTATAAAAATATTTTCTTTATATTCAACTTGTACTCATATTGATTTTTATTAATTCAAAATCAATGAATTGATTTTATATTTTTATAAACCATATGATTTCATTAGATAGATAATACAATTAATATCATTTAAATTAATGGCTATGTTATATCCTATAATATTAAATAATAATATTTCTATAATATATTGTTGTTTGCTAAAACTAGGTGTTCTATGTAACACAAGCTATTGAAAAAAGATTCTCATTGAGGCAATTCATGCTAACTCAATCATTCATGCATTAAATAATATAGAATATAATGAATATTTTTAAAATAGTAATTATAATTTAATGTCTTGGGATGTTATATTCCTTTACATGCTTGGTCTTGCATGAAATACATTCTATTGAATACAATTTTATAACTTTTAAATTTTAGGGGGTTACATATTATCTTCCCTAATATGTCTTAAAAACTAGAGTATAATAAAAATATATTTTTTATACATGTATTCTAGATTTATACTCATGTATATAATTTTATATATTAACTTCATATAACATCTTACCTTCATTTTATTAACAAGTATTTATTAAAAGTAATATTCCATGGGGTATGTAATTTTTTTCATTTATATTAATACACTATGGTATTTTAATTTATAAAATATTCATGGATTGTTATTTTAAATAGTTTAAAAATTGAAATTAACATCATATATATTAATTATATATATAATTAAATATAGTCATCCATTAAAGTATATATAAAAAAATACTAACTTTGTTATTGGAGACGCTTGGCCGTAGGTCGGCATGAACATTATTGCAATTTTAAATAGATAGAAAAAATTGTGGTAAATAATAATTCACCCTTACATATTAATATTAGTATCATATACATCATATTTATTTGTTAAAATCATAATTACATCCAATATTAATAGGCAGTGATGGAAAACAACTTAAATTAGTTTGCGAGGCAGTATTTCTCCACACACAAAAATGGTGATTAGGTCTCCCATTTGAAAGAAGTGTAGATAGATGTAAATAATGAAATTATCAAAATAACATATAATTTTATAGAATATTTCGGTGTTAGTTTTTCATAATGATTGAAAAATATTTTATGCTGGTATAATGAGTAGTAATACTATAACATTTAGTATAAAATTATACCTCTTAATAATACAACACCCAATGATTTCCATCATTAGCATTGTATGGTTTGTAATATGAAAACAAAAAGAGCCATAGAATTTGGAATGATATGTTATTATGATATTTGAAATTATATGGGATCACAAAAAATTGTCTTGATGTGTGATGAATAGATGAATATTGTTAACTACTTATAAGTGATGGGATAGCCACTCACTGAATTAGTTTAAATATTACATTAATATAAAATAATTATCATAGTCAAAATTTTCCATATTGATATAACTAAAATCCTGGATGATTATGGTAGAAATAATATCACCTAATAATAATTTTACATGTATAGATTTTGGTATTTACCAATATCCTTTTGTTTTATCCTATGTTAACAATTTTTTAAAATTAACCGGATTAAAATGTTTTCAGTCTTTAGGTGTCCATATAGTAAAATAATATTAAATTTTATCAATATATGAAGATGTTTTAAAGGAAAAACATATTACAATAATGTGTACTAAGATACGATAATGAGGAATTTATAATCACTTAATAAAATATGATTTATTATAAAATAGCATTAATATAATTTTTGTAACTATTATAATAAATTAACGTTTTAACAACATGAATAAAATGTAATTAGTATCTATTAAATTAACATATTGTTAATATTGAGTTTTAATTTTAATATTTCATTGAAAAAAACCATTGGAATTTTATATCTTATCCATATTTAAAATAATTGTTTCATTTTTCTTTTAACTGAATAAATATTGTTTCAGTTTCATGTAAGAATTGAAGGAAATTATTTAGTTTCTGAATAACATAAATAAATTACCATAATAAAAAAATTATACTTTAAAATATACTTTTAAAATTTTAAAATTACTATTATTACCCCTATATAAAAAATGAACATTTAATAACGAAAAGAGAATGAAACTTTTCCATGTTTTCTACATGAATTAATATGATCATACAAATCAAAGTAATATGGAATGATGTTCACATGTTTTATATTGTTTTTTTTAAATAGATGATCTATACAAATAATATTAGATAACGGGGAGTTACAGGTTATTGTTGTTTTCCATATCATTTTATGTTTACCATAATCACTCAATTTACCAGTAACATGGTGACAATTATTAACAATGATTTTTATTCATAATATCTTGAAATAAAGGGAACATATTTGCCAAATTATGACCCCTTATTCAAAATAATTATTTAATTATCGAGAACTATATTACTATAAGGGAAAGATATTAATATTTCTCACTACTAATCGAAAAATCAAATAGTTCAGAAAAATATCAAAATGTAAGAAATCTTTTTTATATATTTAATTGAAAAATGTTATAATTTTTATACAATAAAAATTAAAAAATTATTATATATTATTTATAATACTTTCTTACAAAAATCAATATAAAACATTTTTAAAGAAACATATTTTTAATGAATAATAAAATATTAAAAACCATGAAATTATCCATTCAATTATATATAATGATATATATAGTTTTAATGTTTTATAATATATCCCAATTCACATTAATCTTTGTGTTGACTGATATCAATTCTACTGAGGACAATATTATTTAAAAAACATGGGGTGCCTGATTCACCCTTTATAAGAAATATCACCCTTGATATTTATTGTTATATACTTAGCTGAAAATAGATGAGTGGACTTATCCATTCTGAATTTTTAATGTACCCATTTTCCTCCACATATTTATGGTTTCACTATAGTACTTTGACTAGTTTATTAGTATATTTTCATAGAACATTGTCTCTAAAATCTACAATATTCACCTATTGTTTCTTAAAAGAGATATCATTTTCAAGTTATTCCACTTATTAATTTAGTATAATTGAGAAATATGGAATTTTCATAAATGATAGGGATACCTATTACATATCTCTAATTGGAGATACAAAATGGTAGAAGGACAATCGATATTTTTTAGCTCAGATGTGATAAAAACCCTCAAGGGGTCTGATGTACCTAGGATTTATAATAACCTTATTCCAAAAATATCAGGACCATATTACATGGACATATTCAGAGAAACACATTACCTTTTGACTAAAACATTATGTATCGTTGACTATTATTAACGTATATCTTCCTGAATATTTTTGTATCCCTCTTGTGTTGATGTTTGGTATGATCCATTTCTTCTATTACTAACCATTTTTTTCGCAAAATAATGTGTCCAATGACTTCATCCCTACACACGTGTTTTATATATCACAACACATGTTGAGCATTATAAAAAAAATTTATTCTTATATTAATCTTATTATTGTAGGAAATCTGAATAGGTGTATGATTTTGATCTCATCATCCTTCGAAGTTCATCGACAAAGCTCTCAACATTTCATCAATTTTCTGGAGAGTCCACTATGATTGGTCATAATTTTTTGGGGTTATTCACATTATAAATGATAAGCATTTTATTTAAAACATTTTGTGGAATCTTCTCAAACAAATATTCCAATCTATGATATATTATAGATATAAAAAATATTGGTGTTCGATGTATCATTTCCATTTAACTCATGTATATCCATTCAGGTTAATCGACTTAGAAGACCACTCAAATTTTAATGACATGCGAAGTATTTTTATAATGATCCAACACAACCAATATATATTTATTTCCTCTTGATGTCATTTTACGACTAGTGAAAATTATCATGTTGATTATTTTCCACGGACATTATGGTATGGTTAAAGGTTTTATCCCCACTTCTACTCTAGCCTTTCATCCTTCACTTATTTACATTCCAAATATTTTTCTGTATATTCCATGTTCCATAATTTATGTAGTTCAAAAAATTGTTCCCTATAAGATTATGACACATCATTATGATCCTTGTGTTAGTGGATATGATAAATCTATGTGAATAATATATAAATCCTTCTTTATCTCGTGATTTGTTAGTATAACTAGTCCTGACATAAATCAAACACCCCCTTCATCAAATTCGATGTAAAAAAATTTCCCTTTTCATATAGCTTCCACAATTTATTTAATATCCATTTAATATCCTTGATAATACAAAATATTCTCAGAAATAGAAGTTTTAGAAATCATTTGAGAAAAGAATAATGAGGTTCATTCGTTTATAATTCCCCTTTCCATTATATTCATATATATGAATATTGGATCCCTCAATATTCTCATTATTGATACATTTTTTATCCCCACTACTTATATCATTTTCTAATTAGATTTCTATTCCATGATAGTAATGTTTTTAGTCATTATAGTCTTTTATCAGCAACATCCACCTTCACTATAACATGGTAAAATACAATTTGGGAGTATATATATAAAAAATCATAAGATCCATATATATCTAAAACTTCTCCCTATATTGATAATTCTTCCATATTTTCAAATATTGTGTAACGAACCAATATTTTTCAATGAAAATTCATTTCATATAAATATGTCCTAATCACATGAAATAACAACATAATGAACTACTAAGTGTTATGTAAATTTTTTTCCCACTTTTGTGATGTGAATTTCTAAAATCTGACATACACAGTTGCGATCTATATGTTATTTATAGTCTGATAAGAAAAAGTTTAGTTTTGGTGAATAGTAACCTACCTATGTGAAATAGTGATATACCGTAATTCATAGTAATATACCTTAATTGATAGTTACCTTACATATGATATTATATGAATAATATTCATGTGGAAGTACAATATACCTATGCTTTGGAATAATTAAATAAATATTTTAAAACTTTTGTTTTTAGAATAAATTATGATTTCAATTAATTATTAAATTAATCATATATAAAAAAAATTTTGGTGAAAAATTAAATTCATTTTTTTATTCTACACATCAAAAATTGGTTAGGGTCAATTATTGTAATTTTTCTGAACTGCTCGAAATTATGATGAATAATGAAATATGGTCAAATACTGTATATACAAATTATTAGCTAAATAAAATATTTATGAAATCATAAGTTATGTAAGCCCACATGGTTCAAACTAACATAAATTTATTACTATAAATTGTGATGTAATCATCACTATTTATTGCCTTGAGGGAAATTAATTAACTAATGATTAAAAAATTATGAAAACCCTCCTCTAGTCCACTATAAAATCCTCACATCACTCCTTCTTCACTTCACTTCTGTAAGGCTTGAATATCTTCAATGTTCTTCCCAAAAATCATCAAATATTTACACCTCACGTCCAATATGCTCTTGGTCTTTCCAAAATACCAAAATCCACTCTATTAAGTTGGTTCACAAGGAGGTTATTTCAAGCGGTAAAACACCCTTCTTTTTCATTTAGTTTCATTTCAATTATTCATATTTTGTTGTCCTCTACACACCTCATATGAACAAATGGAAATGACATATACAGTATCATCTATATTGTGGAATTATATCATTTTAATGTAATAACCATCACCAATATTATTACTTTCTATAATTTATTTTAAAAATGAAATCAACGTCCATGTGGTTCCAATTTATATCTTCCATGGACGATGATGATTTGTTCTTCAATATCTCCTAAATTACTGGTCATGAAACAATTTTAATGGTTAATCCATACTATAATAGATGTATTATAACTTAATTATTATTCAGTAACTATTATACATACATATTATTAAATCGTATGACAAAAACTTGTTCCTAATAATAAAAATACCACTAAAATAATCCATGTGAATGTCATAAATATTCCATCTAATTATTCATAATCATTACATGTGACCAAATGATATATAAGACCACTAAAATGTATGTATGTTCATAAATAAAATTTAATTACAATTATTTATATTTAAACACATTTCACATGAGCT